>CM077878.1:43354164-44554164 GCA_039720435.1 Amazona ochrocephala | reverse complement strand
AAAATAATCCAAATGGAACACAATATTCCCCAATGACTGGAATGTAGTGCTCCCCATCACTCTTATGTACAAGCTCTGAAAAAAAAGGCAAAAGTCTACTTGTAAGAGAAACAGGAAAACACCAGGAGTTACTGAGATTCTTCAAACTCTGTTTTAACAATTTCAGTAAATTATTTCTGAAGTCGTAATGTAAGCTGGCCAAAAATAGGGATAGAGAGACATGGTCTGACCAAACCTGATAATTTGTCTTTATTCCACTTAATGTACCAGTGAAGAAAAAGCCATAATCAGCTCAGGATATGTTCGTGTAGATTTTCATATAAAGCTATCTCAGCTTTTTAGGTCTATTCTGAAGCCAGATTTGTCCCCCTTATTCAAAAAAGAACAGAAAATGAGTTGTGAAATGGGGGTTTGAAGATTGTTCATGGGATGATGAAATTTATGAAATATAGTTGCAAATGGTACTACTTAAAAGCACTTCCGTGTGGCTATTTTTGACATGTTACATTCCAAACTTTGTTATAGGCAATAATTGAGCACAGTGTATATATGGAAAAAAAAATTTATTAGCCTAACTGAAATCTCAACAGCTCAAAATACAGGAGGATTTAGTAGTCCAGTCACAACAGTGCTATGAGGTTTTGTAGTACAATTACTGCTACAATTAACTAGCAGCTGTCCCTTTTCTCTGATGTTATGCTTACCCTTTTTGCATCCAGTGGATCTAAGGTTGACAGTGTCAGTTTTCCAGCACAGAGGTGAGGGGGCATATGGAGCTGCTAGCATCCTGCCTCCTCCACTGGGAGGGGCATGATGGTGGAGGGAACCCCCCATCTGTTTTTATCTATGCTTAGGTTTATTTTTATCAATTTTCTTATCCAGCTTGCATCCTTCTCCTGGGCTGCCAGCTGCAGCACCTCCAGTCCTACACACACAAAGGACTATGCTTTGTCAGGCAGTGACTGGGGGTTCATAGGGGGGTGTCACCCCCTCTCCAGTACAGCCACCCGAAAAGCTGAAGCTGGAGCAGGGGAAGCAGCAGTCACTGGGCCTGGTGCAGGGGTTGAACCAGCAAAACCCAGCTCAGGCCATGACAAGACTGAGTCCCTGCACTGACAGGTTACACACAGCAGGGTCTCCCCCTGCTAAGGGCAGAAATCATGTTTACTGGGCTACAGAAAAAAAGATATGGGAGCTTAATCACATTAAATGTTGTGACTTAAAGGTATACCTGTGCCTACATGCTTCTAATCCTTTGTTTTTCTGTCAACTGGAACCTACGTAATGATTCACAGCTATATTCTCCTAGAAAACAAACAATGCAATCAACTGCAAATAAATTGTTTTTTTTCTCTCTTCCTTTATGCTTCATTCTAAACTTTTATTTAATAAAGCCAAAACTTATATCCTTTACCAACAGCTGGTTACAGGGCAGAGTGTGCTTTGCCCTTCTTTTCATTTCATGCAGTCTAACAGCTCTTTACTTCCACTGGTTATTCCACTTTAATTAAAGTGGTTTTTTTGAAAAATAAATCAGCATTGCAAACAGCTTTAGTTTCCCCTGACTGAATAAACCGAATATGGTCACAAAATTGGAATAATAAAATTCAGTTGCTTGCTTGGAATTTCTTTGATAACCATGATGTGAGTTAAAAGACATCTCATTTTAAATGTCTGTTGATGCAGTATAAACATTCCAATATATCTTATTGTTGCTTCAAATAGGGTTTTATTGTAGAGATCATTAACCCCCTGGTCTACATATAAAAGTTTAGAAAATATGTTTGATTACTCTAAGACCTAGGGAAAGCATGTGGAAATATATATGAATGACCAAAGACATATAAGAGAAAAAGATTCAAAAACAGAGCCTTATCAAACCAATACACTGCAAAGCCTGAAAAGTGCTCTGAGCAGTTCATATACTCAGGAATGTCATAAGAGAAAAAATGATAGAAGAAGGAATTGAATATATTAGCATGATATGGTGTGGAAGCTAAGGCTGTTTAAAGTCTTGGGAATAGTTTAAAGCTTAATTGAAAAATGTATTTTCTCTAAGTGTCAAAACTTTTAGAGGTAGGAAATTCCCATTTAGATAGGACTTTCTTTCTACTTGGGAGAGCTCAAAGACCTATGGGAAAAATAGATCAGCTATAGGCCAATGAAACAAAATGTTTCAAACAACTTTATAGTTGATAAGCAAAACCTGTTCTGGTTAAATTTAAAACAAAGGTTTACATTTATATTTAAGTTCTCTTAGCCTTTAGATGTCTCTGAACATGGTTTCAACATGGACTTACCATTTCTAATTTATAAGTAATAACCAATTGGACACAAACAAGGCTGTATGACCTAATGAGACGCGTCCAAGTGTACCAGATGAGGTGCCTGATGTTGCTGAGAGGCCAACCTTTGTAATTTTCAAAAGATAATGGAAATTGGAAAAGTTTTCTAATGTCTGGAAAAAGGCAAACATCACATCCATAGAGGGAGGATCCAAGTAAAAGTCTCACCTCTCTCCCTAAGAACGTTATGAAGCAAATCCTATCAGAAGCTATTTCTAAGAAAGTTAATAAGGCAACGGAAAGCAGCTATCATGTGTTTACAAAGGGCAACTCATACTTGGTCAACCTAACTGCTTTCTGTGACAAAGTGTTTACTGCTGTGAACAGAGAGAGGGTGGTGGCTGCTGCTGTAATGGTTTAAACCCAGCTGGTAACTCAGAACCACACAGCAGTTGGCACACCACCCACCCCTCCCTCCACTTCCTCCCTCTGGGCAGGATGGGGAGAAGAATTGAAAGAATGTAAACTGGTTGAGATAAGAACAGTTTCATAACTAAAGTACAATATAATATAATAATAATGATAAGGGAAATAACAAGGGAGAGAATATAAAACTAAAAGGGAAAAGGGGGAAAAAAATCAATAAACACAAGTGATGCACACTGCAATTGCTCATCAGCAATTGCTGAGCGATAATCAGCCCAACCCAAGCAGTGATCTGGGTCTTCTGGGTAACTCCTCCCAGTTTATGTACAAGGCATGACGTGCTGTGGTATGGAATACCCCTGTGGCTAGTTCGGGTCAGGTGTCCTGTCTCTGCCTCCCCCTTGCTTCCTGTGCCCCTCCTCACCAGCAGAGCATGAGACTGAAAAGTCCTTGATCAGGGTAAGCACTACTTAGCAACAACCAAAACGTCGGTGTGTTATCAGCATAGTTCTCAGACTAAAGCCAAAACACAACACTGCACCAGCTACTAGGAAGAAAAATAACTCTATCCCAGCTGAAACCAGGGCAGTTACATGCCTCCATCCCTCATAATATCATAGGCACTGAACTTTTAAGATACAGGGTGGATATGTAAACAGTAAGGTGTGTGGAAATTTGGCTGGACTGCTGGACTGAAAGACTCTGCCACTAATGGTGGAAAGTCCACCACTTAGTCCAGTTACTGAAGTAGTTACCAGAGTCCTTTAGGAATCAGTACTGGAACCAATGCATCTTAATATCTTTATTAACAGCCTGGATTGTGGGACAGGGTGTGCTCTAAGCAAATTTACAGACAAGCCCAGAGAGTGGGAGAGTGCTTACCTGTTAGACGGCAGAGCTGTTACTGAGAGGGACCTGGTCAGGTGGGAGAAAGGGGCCATCAGGACCCTCAGGAAGTTCAGTAAAAGCAAATGGAAAAATCTGGACCTGGGGAGGAATAAACCCATGTACTGGTACTTGCTGGAGTTTGACCAGATTTGCAGAAGCTACTGTAAACTAAGCAGACCATGAACCAGAAGAACATCCTTGCAGCTGTCCTGGGTTCAGCAGTGGCAGTCATTTTTTCTCCTTCTTGGTAGCTGGTGCAGCGCTGTGTTTTTGACTTTTGGCCTGGGAACAGCACTGATAATATCGATGTTTTTAGTTACTGCTCAAATGTTTCGTCCAACCAAGATCTCTCTGAGTCTCATGCTCTGCCAGGGAAGAGGGGAAGCCAGGAGGAAGCAGAGACAAGACACCTGACCCAAACTAGCCAAAGAGGTATTCCATACCACAGCACGTCATGTCCAGGATGTAAAAACTAGGGGCAGGGACCTGGAAGAAAGGGTTCACTGCTGGGTTGGGCTTGGTATCGGGCGGTGAGCAGTTGTATTCTCTTCCCTTGTTACTTCCCTTATCATTATTATTATTGGCGGTAGCAGCAGTGGTTTGTGTTATACCTCGGTTTCTGGACTGTTCTTATCTCAGCCCATGGGAGTTACATTCTTTTGCTTCTCCTCCCCATCCCTCCGGGAGCTGGGGGGAAGAAGAAGGGGGAGTGAGTAAGCAAACTGCGTGAGTTACAGTCAGGCTTAAACCATGGCAGCAGCAAAGGCCAATTGCTTTATGGGCTGTACAAGCAAGACTGTAGCTAGCAAACTGAGAGAAGTGATCACTGTCCTCTCTTCAGCACTAGCGAGACCATGACTACAGTGCTGTGGTTTGGGCTCCGCATTAGAAAAGGACAACATCCTGGTGTTAGTCTGACAAGTGGCACCGTGATTGTCATGGGGCTGGTGCACATGACTGACAAAGGGAAGATGAAAGACCTACTGAGTTGATTCAGCCTGGAGAAAAAAGGATGAGGGAGTCCACACTGCTGTCTGCAGCACGTGATCAGAGGATACGAGAACAGAGAGGAACAGAGTGTCAATCCGTGGAGGTATTCAAGCCTTGACTGGACACAGCCCTACGCAGCCTGACCTAATTAATCCTGCTTTAAACATGATGCTGTATTAGATTTCAAGTGGTCCCTTCTGGCTGGAATATTTTTTGATTCTGTAATTCCATTAAATTATTTTATTGCTTGTTAATATTGTTTCACTGTTTTCAGTGAAACAGTTTGAGTAGCAAGGAAGTCCAAGTTTATTTCCCCAACTCAGTTATCTGGACTTCATTTGTTTCAACAGATCTTAAGAGTAATAGCAGATTCTCTTTAATTCTAGGTAAGCCTCATTTTAGACAAAACTTCAGTGCCACAACGTATGGGTTAGAACACATAGACTTAAAGATGGTTTCTGAATTTTCATTTAAAGTCAACTAGACATACTGTTTGTTTCAGTGATGAAGCAAACCCCTGAATTTTACCATCTTAGGGATGATGCTGTCTTACTAGGCTAAAAATAATTGGTTTTGGTTTTGATTTTGTTTTTGTTTTGTTTTGTTTTTGTTTTTTTTTTTTTTTTTTTTTTTCTCCCATATGATCATAGAATCACGGAATGGTTTGGGTTGGAAGGGATGTTAAAGATCATCCAGTTCCAACCCTCCTGCAATGGGCAGGGACACCTTTCACTAGACCAGGTTGCTCAAAGCCCCATCCAACCTGACCTTGAACACTCCCAGGGATGGGACATCCACAACTTCTCTGGGTAACCTGTGCCGGTGTCTCACTACCCTCATTATAAAGAATTTCTTCCTAATATCTAATTTAAATCCACACTTTTTCAGTTTAAAGCCGTGCCCTGTTCTCCTATCACTGCATGCCCTTTTAAAAAGTCCCTTTACAGGTTTCTTGTAGGTGCCCCTTAAGTACTGGAAGGCTGCTCTAAGGTCTCCCCAGAGGCTTCTCTTATCCAGGCTGAACAACCCCAGGTCTCTCAGCCTGTCTCCAGAGGAGAGGTGCTCCAGCCCCCTGATCTTCATGGCCCTCCTCTGGAGTTTCCAGCGGGTCCACAACCTTATTATGTTGGGGGCCCAACGTAAGAACATACTAAACATTTCTTGTCTTACTATTATTTTTCTTTCTCATTTTTCTATTGCCAATGTAGCAGGAAGGATGGAGAGAAAAATGAAACAACAGAATTTTTTAGTCTGGTAACTAAGACACTTTGCAGATAGCTAGACAATGTGAATATCAACTCTAATAGATAGAGAGAACCTTGATCTCCTGTCATCTAGAGAAATGATCTGCAAAATGCTTATTGTCTCTTATGCTTTCTGCAGTCCAGAAAAGAGCCTACAATTAAATAACAAAACCAGAACACACAGGAAAACAAATAAAATTTCATTTGGAATCTCTGTGTCAATTACTTTTGTAAGGTTGGAAAATGTGTGACTAGAAGGACTTCTGAATGCCAGACAGGGGGACTGAATGCCCTGTCATTTTAGTAAAATCTTTGCTCTTAGTAATTCATGCAGCTTTATTTCACTGCCAGCATTTAAAGCTAAATAGAGGCTAGAAAACGTTAAAGCTTGAGTTCCAAAAAGCAAAGGATTAGTTCTCATTAGAGGATGTATCAAATGATATAGGATATTTTATCATTGGCAGGAGAAGTTAAAACCAAAAATATCTTACTCCTCTGTGCGTTAATATTCTTGTCTCACTCATCAATAGTTCATCTAGTTGTTGTGGCAGCTACACAGTGTGAGCTCTGTGTCCTAGATCTGAACAAAGTAGAATTTCTGCCCCAATTTTGACAAGCAGTTGTATTATTTGTACACGCAAAGATCTTTAGGCACATATAGAAACTGTAGCTGGGAAGACTCCCATTCTATTTATTAGTTTTATTTTGTTTCGTTCTTACAAAGAACTCATATCTCAGGGTGTGTTGCATTCTGACACTTTAGCTTTAACTGTAACACTGTGAGGAAGTGTTGCAATAGCATTCAGAAAAATACATATCTTTTGTAAATCAGATCAAATATACCATCATTTCAGGCAGTTTGGGTTCTGATTGCATTCCTTGCTTTCATGGAATTAGATGGCTGAGAGTATCGCCTGTTCAGACCTTATGGGAGGTGAATCAAAACCAGGGCCCTGAATAACTTTGTAAGACATAGAAGAACTGAACAAAAATATACAAAATGTCATCTGAACACTGGGCACATCAGCATGTAACTTTCAAGCAATGTAGTACCAATCTGTAGTCGACAGGGCAACACAGGCATACAGGTTTATATCGAACACAGCTGCAGCTGAGTGAGTTAACAGGCCGCATGCTCCTGGAAATTAGGGAGTAAGCTTGAAAGGAAATCTAATGTTTATTCTCCCTTTTCAGTAAGTTAGCAGCTTTCAGACATGATATATATATATCATTCAAAGGATTATTTTTCTTTCTTTCCACCTAAATTCTTTGTCAATTAATTTAATCTAGATTCATTCCACTTAGCTTTTGACACCTTCACAAGGAGCCTAACCTAGGCACAAAATTGGCACAAGCTATTTCTGTACTTAACAGAATGACACCTCAAGAGAGAAATTTGAATGAGCTAAGATCTGAATCACCCTGCGGAGAACCTGCTTCTCTTCAACAAGTATAGAGGAAGCCTTGAGTGGCTATGCTCCTACCACAAATATCCCAGTTTGAAGCCTGAATTGAGGTTGTATAAATACAGATTTTGTGCTGTTTTAAGCAAATGGAGGCTCAAACCCCTTCAGACTCATGAGTAGTTAATTAGGAAGGTACTAACAGGATTGCATAAAAGCATAAGAATTGCATATGCTTGTTTAGTCCTTTCTGTTGCTACACAAAAAAAAAAAAAAAAATAAAAATAAGAATTTCACCTGTTGTTTGCAAAAAAATAAACTAAAAATATAGCTCTATCCACAACCACTGCAAAGAAAACAAATTGACAATGTGGTCTAACAAGTAATAAAGCAATGTTTCTCTGAGCAAGCAACCAGAGTAAGAATCTCTCTTCCAAAGATATGAATTATTGTAAGGGAATTTTTTAAACACTTCTACTAGGCTGGAAGATACAGATATCGAAGAACAAAAGATCCCATGTTTGCTGGCTGGTCGCATAGATTATCTATTCACAGCAGCACTAAGGTTGCTGTAAAGATCAGACTATACCTATCTTCCATATTACCTGCCTGAAAGTCAACCTCTGGGGAGTGATTCAATTCATTCTGAAGTAGTCTCCTGGTGCAATCTTCCCTTACTGAACCATGCTTTTTTTTAGGCATATTTTGCTGTGCATAAACAGACTCTTGAGAGCAAGATGCACATTCTTATACGCACCTTGAAACTATTTACTGTCTAACAGATACAGCTGAGAGTTAGGACTTGCAAGATACTGGGATAAGCATTAATACTCTCCCTATCCTAGCCTAGTAGTACCTCAGCGTTCATCAGTCATCTGGGAAGAGCTGTCTTCCATCACTCCTTAGAATAGCCTAATTCTTGGTATTGCCAAGTTGAGATCTCCAATCTTCCTGCTTTGTTTACTTGGGCTTTTATGCACTTTTCTGTGCTGGTGTTGTTCTTCTAGATCCCTGAGCTGCTGTTACCATCTCAACACTTCTATTTCTATGTTTTCACTCTATTTACCTTACCTGGCTTTAGCTTCCTTAGTCTCTCACAGCTCAGCAATGTTTGTGGTAAAACTGGTTGAATGGTATACAGCCATTCTGCAAAGAACTGAGCTTTATGTTACAGATAGCTTAAGCCCTGCCCTCCTAAAAGCTTGAGTCAGCAACCTAAATTTGGGCCTCTAATCACCACTAAAAGTGACCTAGACTGCAGTTACCATTCCAGAAGAATATTGGTCTCCCTCAATTTGTTCTAAATAGCTTCTGTCTTCCTGTCTGACAAATTTTTTTTATGTGGATTCGCTACCCTTCCTAACTTTGGTGGGACCATGAAATAGCAAAAAGCCCACTCACTTGGATGCTCTGAAAGTGTCAAATTGCCTCAATATGTTTGAGAGCAGCAAATTCAACTCCTTGTTCAGCCAGGACTTCCTTTGGTAAGAGGCATTTTAGGCAGTGGATTGCCTCAGCTGCAAATTCAGAGATGTCCTCAAGCATGCTATAACACATACATATTACAAGAGAACAGCCTTCCTCAAGTGCCAAATTCTTTTAATCATACTAATTGTCATACAGAAGGCATTTCTTTTTGGAAGTTTTTAGCAGATCAAATTTCAACTCTCAGAATCACAGAACTTCTGAGGAACTTCTGAAGAAGTTCTGTACAACTTGTTCAGAACTACGATTATTGAAGAAGTATTTCTTAGTATTCACTATCTGTAAAGTCATACCAAAAGCATTACATATCATGTTGCATGCCCATATTTTACTGATAACAAATCTTTTCCATTTAAAAGTCCATTTCTTTCTTAGACTGGTCAAAATTTCAAATAACAGCACTTAGTTGCCTTAAGGATTAATTAGAAAAACAGCCACACTGGCAGTAGTCTATCTTCTGTAATAAAATCGCTCTTGAAGAAATACAGTACTTAATGTAGAAATGAACAAGCTGAATCATGTGTAAAATGTTTGGGTGCTCTGAGGTGGACATAAAAGGATCAGTTGAGTTAAGAGCCTTGTACTTCTTTAGGATAACAAACACAGCCTCTCTAGTTGAGTATTTCCTCTATTTCCAAAGTAAGGAAATTGTAACTGAGAGGCTCTGGCATGTGGGATTAATAGGTAGTGAAATAAATAGAATTGTACCCTGAAAGCAATCTTCAAGCCCCGTATAATTTTGCCTTTGAAAAAAGCATGAGGTCTCCTAGATCATGGAACTACTTGTCAGTACTTAGGTGGCTTGTCCAGCCTCCATAATGAACGCAAGCAACACTGTAAGACTGTCAGTATCTTAATCAGTTTGTTATAATTTTCACGCATGATACAAAACAGCATATTGTCTTAGTAATTATGAGGCTTATCAGCAAAATCATTATTGGCAGGAAATTTTAGTAAGATCTGTAACTGGTTTTGTGTAGTGTCTGAGGAGACTTTATCTCCCATTGTTTTTACGTGCTAAGATATAATAAAGAGAACAGAATTATAGAGATGCTGTGAAGTGAATAGACCCAGGGGAAACACACAGAACTGCAGAGAGCTATAAACTGATGATACGTCTCTGAAATGTTTATAAAATTATTGTGAAAAACTAAAAAATACACTTGACAAGTTTTTGAAAATTTGGAAAACAAACACAAAGTTAAAATTGTGTGAAGACAACAAGATAAAGATTTTCCGTGTGATGGATTTCAATTATAACTAAGAAAACAGGAAAGGTGAAGTAGAAGATAAAGATTGCTCAGAACTAAGCAGGAAAGTTATGTGAAAGATCAGTCCATGGGGAATGAAAGTGTCATTCCCCGAGGAAACAAGTTGCTTAATGCTCTGATAAAGTAGAAAATAATTTAAGATTTCTTTAATTTGCATAGCTGGTGGATGCTAAGGGAAAGATGCACTGTGTGCTTAAAAAAACTTGCCTTCTAGCTGCATTTTCCATGGTTCTGGACAAGCTTGAGATAGAGTAAACCAATGACAGTAAAACAGGGTTTTCATTTTACCCACATAAATTTCTAAGCAGACAAAGATGTAGGGCAAGGAAATAAATAAAAGCCAGAAACAAAACAAATTATAGAAGAAAAAAAAATATGCAAATTGGACATAACCAATACACCAGGACTGTTTTATTAGACCTCCACTGATTGTTAAGTGGTCATTATATTACATGCATAATATTATAAATAAATGCAATAATATACTGCTCCTGCAGCCTTAATCTTTTAACTGTTACAGAGGAAATAAATGTAAAAGTATGTCAGCAAAAGCAAATCTGAGTAGAATAGACAGCTAAAATGTAAGAAACAATTTTCATACTTTTAGTGCTAAGAAATGCTTAGTTGTTCATTTCCATCCTCCCAAAGACTGTTCTTTTGCAATGCATCCTGTATGCTGTATTTTGTGGTCAGATGCCAAAAAGCACAAACAAAGAATACATCCATCACGACAAGGAGGAAGACAAATGTTAGCCTACACAAAAGATTTTCTGGGGATGCAGTTCTTATAATACAAGATAGAGTGAAATGGAAGTGCTGTTCAAATCTGCATACATGCTTTGAGATTTTCTGCACGTACATATATATACTGACCCTGTTTGCCAGTGATAAGGAAATCCTGCTCTGCTAAAGAATAAAAAAACCCCAACATAATCATGCCCTATGCTTATTTCAGTCTTATTTTCCTTGGATGTGTATATTTATTCTTTAACCTTACATATGCCAAAGCATTTTCATTGATCTATTAACATGGCAAGTGCTACAAATCTTGGTTATTAATGAGTTAAAAGTTGAAATTCCAGTCTGCCCTTTAGTTATAACTGTGATATGGCTGGGCACCAGGGCTGTGACATTAATTCCATGGGTGGTCTGGGAACTCCCCAGCCAGCCATCTGCATACATGAGATAGCTGCTTTGAGACAAAGGACCTACTTTTAAACAGCTGACTTGCTACATCACTAGCCACCTTTACCAAGCAGCTGCCTGATTTTTACAGAAGCTCCCTAGGTGGGAATTTTTCCCAGTTCTAACAATTCCCCCAACCAACTACTGTGCCTTGTCCAAACATTGTCCTTAAATGTGTTCATTAATATCCCAAGTGAAGTATCTCAAAGACACCCAGGCAGTTCCTGCTGCAGAACTGATCAAACTGTACATGGACAAAACATTTATAAAAATCCAATAGAAAACTGCTCATGCAGATGAAAAATAGTCACATGGGACAGCATTTTGTACTTAATTAAGATATTTGAGAGATGTTTTGCATGCAGTTTATTAAACAATAGCAGTGAGTTATTCATATGCTGGAGATGTCACATAGGACTATGGAGTCCCTGGAATCTCAGCCAATCCAGCTGAAGATGCCACTGCAATAATCATTGCAATAGAGACTCCCATTGGCATCAGACAGCAGCTGATCATGCTTTTCAGGAGATTTCATTTCCCACTGGAGTGTTATCCTTAACCAAGATACCAGTAAATTAGTTTTGCCTTTTAATAAGATACTGCAGTTCTGTGGATCACACAAAAGTCATGAAAATAATGAGGGTATGCTTGGTGACATACTTTAACATGGTGAGAGTCCTAGCATGCCTAGGACTATACTAAAGTTCTCTGGAAATGATAAAAGCCCACATTAAATTCTCCCTCTTTATTCGTCAAGAATGTAAAAATTAAAATCTTGAGTAATATTTCTTAGTAATCTTGGCTTTTCAAAAAGAAGGTAATATTGCAAAATGGGATTTGTTTTGCTTCAGAAGAGGCAAAGAATAAGAGATGAATATTTAACCTTTTTTATAGTATCATAAAGTTATTAGAAACTGTTCTAGGTGAAGAAACGACCATCAGTAGAGCTAATCAATTGCAATACTTCAGAGACATGCCTTCAGCTCATCAGCGTGGCCTTTCTGATGTTAGTGTTTAAGCAGAAGCATTCTGATTGTATACTGAAATAACCTTGAATCTCCAATCCTGTGATATACTGCCACATAGACTGCTTTTAAATATCCACCGCATCCCACACAATTGAATTAGCATAAACGGTGTCATTCACAGTTTCTTTGTGCTTCAATACAAAACCAACTAAGTAATCCAAAGCTTCCAGACATTATAGTGACATGCACACACCTTTATGGAAATTTTACCTCTAAAATCAGAAGACACCCAAGAGTTAAATTTAGACCTTTACTTAACTATGAACTATCTATCACTGTTAACTGAATTCAAATGGTTCAGCTTATTGTATTTCATAATGCACTTAATTTTAGTGAAATAGAAACTGTAGTTTCAGTTAACTAGACCTACTGCCAACAAAACCATTTGATTTGAAATCTAATAGATTGCATGACTTTGCACTAGAGTAACTATAGAGGGTCATAGCATTAAAAGACAATAACAAGGTCATATCAGTCTGTACCAGTTCCCATTTATGTTGCAAGGTTTGTCACAAGAATGGATTAGAGTTGTGTTATTTTTAACATAAACCTTATTCTTAGTTAGCTTGTATTTCATTTGTCCTTTTATTGGTAGATGTCAAATTCCAAACTGAAGAAGATTTGCGGTTTTATATATAGAGCTAAAAGCAACGTTGCAAAGGCAATTAAAAATAATAAAATAAAACTTAAGAAGTATTTGCCATGTGTTCTGTAATGGATCATTTTTTCCAATATGAAAAAAGAACAATGAAATAGTTAGACTCAAGAATTACAAATAAAATTCACCTTAACAGATGCAGATTTGTTCTGACGTTGTGGGAGATGCTAATAAAAACAGCTTGCAAAATCTTAAAGAGGAACAGTAAATCTCAGGTGAATGATAACATCCCCTAAATTTGTATTTTGTCATATTGGGCAACTTTCTTAATTTGACACCATTTATTAGATTTGAAATAATAGAATTAGTGATTAACATGACTGAGTGTTCATGCTTTCTTTTCTAGTTTATGACCAGAACTAATTATTTCCCCACAATTAATCATGCTTCCAAATCGTAGAATCATAGAATCATAGAATAGTTAGGGTTGGAAAGGACCTCAAGATCATCGAGTTCCAACCCCCCTGCCATGGGCAGGGACACCTCCCACAAAACCATGCCATACAAGGCTATGTCCAACCCCGCCTTGAATGCCGCCAGGGATGAAGCATTCACAACTTCCTTGGGCAACCCATTCCAGTGCCTCACCACCCTCACAGTAAAGAATTTCTTCCTCATATCCAATCTAAACTTCCCCTGGTTAAGTTTAAACCCATTACCCCTTGTCCTCTCACCACAGTCCCTAATGAAGAGTCCCTCCCCAGCATCCCTAGAGGCCCCCTTCAGGTATTGGAAGGCTGCTAGGAGGTCTCCACGCAGCCTTCTCTTCTCCAGGCTGAACAGCCCCAACTTTCTCAACCTATCTTCATACGAGAGGTGCTCCAGTCCCCTGATCATCCTCGTGGCCCTCCTCTGCACTTGTTCTAACACTTCCATGTCCTTTTTATGTTGAGGACACCAGAACTGCACACAATACTCCAAGTGAGGTCTCACGAGAGCAGAGTAAAGGGGCAGGAGCACCTCCATCGACCTGCTGGTCACGCTCCTTTTGATGCAGCCCAGAATACGGTTGGCTTTCTGGGCTGCAAGCGCACACTTTCGGCTCATGTTCATTTTTTCATCAACCCACACCCCCAAGTCCTTCTCCACAGGGCTGCTCTGAATCTCTTCCCTGCCCAACCTGTAGCTGTGCCTGGCATTGCTCCTACCCAGGTGGAGGACCTTGCACTTAGCATGGTTAAACTTCATCAGGTTGGCATCAGCACAACTCACAAGCATGTCAGTGTCCATCTGGATATCATTCCTTCCCTCCAAGGTATCAACCGAACCACACAGCTTGGTGTCATCGGCAAACTTGCTGAGGGCGCCCTCAATCCCACTGCCCATGTCACCCACAAAGATGTTGAACAAGACCGGTCCCAACACCGCTCCCTGGGGGACACCACTCGTTACCAGTCTCCAGCTGGACATTGAGCCACTGAGCACTACTCTTTGCGTGCGGCCATCCAGCCAGTTCTTTATCCACCGAGTGGTCCACCTATCAAATTGATGTCTCTCCAACTTAGAGAGAAGGATGTCATGCGAGACAGTGTCAAAGGTTTTACACACGTCTGGGTAGATGACATCAACTGCTCTGCCCCTCTCCATCAGTTCCGTAGTCCCTTCATAGAAGGTCACCAGATTGGTCAGGCAGAATTTCCCCTCAGTGAAGCCATGCTGGCTGTCACCAACCACCTTGTTGTTTTTCATGTGCCTCAGCATGCCTTCCAGGAGATTCCGCTCCAAGATTTTGCCAGGCACAGAGGTGAGACTGACTGGTCTGTAATTCCCTGGGTCATCCATTTTCCCCTTCTTGAATATGGGGGTTATATTTCCCTTTTTCCAGTCATCGGGAACTTCACCTGACTGCCATGATTTTTCAAATATGATGGACAGTGGCTTAGCAACTTCATTTGCCAGCTCCTTCAGGACCCGCGGATGGATTTCATCCGGTCCCATGGACTTGTATACATTCAGGTTCCTAAGGTGGTCCCGAACAAGATCCTCCCCCACAGTGGGCCCAGGGTCTTCATTCTCACTGTCCCTGCGTCTGCCTTCCAAGACTTGGGTGGTGTGGTCAGAGCATTTGCCGGTAAAGACTGAGGCAAAGAAGTCATTAAGAACTGCAGCCTTCTCCAAATCCATGGTAGCCAGTTCTCCCGATAGCTTCTGGAGAGGGCCCACGGTGTCCCTAACCTGTCTTTTATTGGCAGTGTACCTATAAAATCCCTTCCTGTTATCCTTAACATCCCTAGCCAAGTTTAATTCTAAATGGGCCTTAGCTTTCCTAACCTGGTCCCTAGCTTCCCGGACAACATCCCTGTATTCTTCCCAGGCCGCCTGACCTTGCTTCCACCTTTTATAAGCCTCTTGTTTCCTTCAAATTTTCCTCAGCAGCTCCTTATCCATCCAAGGAGGTCTCCTGGCCCTCCTGCTAAACTTCCTCCTAGTTGGGATGCATCGCTCCTGAGCTTGCAGCAGGTGAGCCTTGAATATCAACCAACAGTCTTGGGCCCCCCTGCTCTCTAGGGCTGTATGCCATGGAACCTTACTGAGCAGGTTCCTGAAGAGGCCAAAGTCTGCTCTCTTGAAGTCCAGGGCAGTGAGCTTGCTGCATGCTCTTCTCACTGTCCTGAGGATCTCAAACTCGACCATCTCATGATTGCTGCAATCCAGGCTGCCCTGGAGCATCACATTCCCAACCAGCCCTTCCCTGTTGGTGAGGACGAGGTCAAGCATGGCACCTCTCCTTGTCGACTCCTCTATTACTTGCAGAAGGATGTTGTCTTCCACACAATCGAGGAACCTTCTGGACTGCTTGTGCCGGGCCATACCATCCCTCCAACAGATATCAGGGTGGTTGAAGTCTCCCATGAGAACAAGGGCGTGCGAGCGTGAGGCTGCTCCTATCTGCCTATGGAGCGCTTCGTCCAGCAAGTCCCCTTGGTCAGGCGGTCTGTAACTGATCCCCATAATAATGTCACCCATGGCTGTTCTCCCTTTAACCCTGACCCACAAACTCTCTGTCGACTGCTCACCTGTCCCCAGACAGACTTCCATACTCTCTAGCCTATCCCTAACATAAATAGCAACTCCCCCTCCCCGTCTGCCGGTCCTGTCTTTCCTAAAGAGCCGGTAACTTTCCATTCCAACACACCAATCATAGGTGCCATCCCACCATGTTTCTGTGATGCCTATGATATCATACCCCCATAGATGTGCACACATCTCTAATTCCTCTTGTTTGTTCCCCATGCTACGGGCATTTGTATAGAGGCATTTGAGGCGAGCTCCAATTGAAGCCGGCTCATTGGCTGGAGCAGCTGGAATATCTCTACATTGCTCTGTTTACTGTAGGTGCTACCAACCGACTGGGTGTGTTGGGATGGAATGATGCCCCCCTCCCCCAACACATCTAGTTTAAAGCATCCTTGACCAGTCTGGCAAGCCTCCTACCAAATCCACTCCTCCCCTTCTTTGTCAGACCAGTTCCACCAGCCCCCAGTAGACCTGGCCTACTATATTGAGTCCCATGTTCAAGGTACCCAAACCCCTGACTATAGCACCACCCTTCTAACCATTTATTAACCTGCCCAATCCTCCCAGCCTTTTCAAGGTCCTGCCCTGTATCCTGGAGAATTGACGAAAAGACAATCTGAGCTCCAGAGCCCCTAACCACCTCTCCCAGAGCTCTGTAGTCCTTCTTTATGGTCTCCGGGCTACTGCTATCTATATCAGGAGCACCCACATGGATTACCAGGAGTGGGTAATAGTCAGTGGGACCGACTAGAGCAGGCAGTTTCTTGGCCACATCCCTGATCCAAGCCCCTGGTAGGCAACACACCTCCCTTGAGGCTGGGTCAGGCCGGCAGATGGGTGCCTCTGTGCCTTTCAGATTAGAGTCCCCGACTACTATGGCCCGCCGCTTTTTCCTGGCAGCACCAGTAGTGACCTTCTTTACCAGTGCACTAGGTGGTTGCGCCTGGTGGGAGTGCTGTTGCTCATCAGCCCCCTGCAGGACAGCAAAGCGGTTCTGTGTGAGGACAACAGATGTAGGAGGAAGCCCCTTGCTTTTAATTGCCCTCTTCCTCCTTTTTTTGTTGTTTTTTTCTGTTACCATTTCCCAGCTTCCTGGGTTAGCAGCCTCCTTTCCTGCATGGGCAACAGTAGACACTCAAGGCCCCGGAACAGTCTGGTCCCGGAGCAAGCAGTGCTGCTCCCCCTCAGCTTCCCTGACACCTTTCAGCCTGGTAACAGCTTCCTGCAGTTCAGCCACCTGCTGCAGGAGGAGGCTATGTTCAAGGTGGGGTTGGACATAGCCTTGGATGGCATGGTTTAGTGGGAGGTGTCCCTGCCCATGGCGGGGGGGTTGGAACTCGATGATCTTGAGGTCCTTTCCAGCCCTTACTATTCTGTGATTCTGTGATTCTGTGACCTCCACCAGGGAGCACAGTGTGGAGCCCTGCCCATTGCTCACCCTTCACTTAGGATAGCAATGCAGGCGCTCTCTACACCCCGAGCTCTGCACTGCAGCCTCCCTTCCCATCAGCTCCGTTTGGGTGCCTACACTGGCCACCACCGGAGCAGCCAGAGCGGAGCTCCCAGACCGAACCTTGCTCGTACAGCGAGTGTTCACCATCCCGCTCACCGCCTTGCTCGCCTGCCCGCGCAAACTGCCTCGAACCCGCCCTGTTTGCCCCCCCTGTTCGCCGCGCTCTGGGTTGCTCGCACTCCCTGGGGCAGGATTTTAACCAGTCAGGTTTGCCGCCGGTCCTCCTGGTGCCGCCCCCTCTGAGTCAGCCGCTTGCCTCCGCTGAGCTGCAGGATCCTGGGCAGGCCTTGTCGAGGACTTGAGGCTCCCTCGGTGCAAGTTGCTGCTCCGAAGTGAAGCTCGTAGACGCCGAGCTTCCCCCCGATCAATAACTGAGTCATTCACACAGTTATATTTTTTACACGGTTGTGTGGACTCTTCAATAGACCATTCCACAGCTCCATAAATCTGCATTTCACAACAAACAGTAAGACAAAGGCATGAAGAGAAGTTTTACAGTTTTCTAGTTCTTTACAATGTATGTGAATGCCTCAAGGTTTTGGTTGGGTTTGTTTTGGTTTTTGTTGTTTGTTTTTATTATTATTATTTTCATCATTGTTTATTTTCTGCATTATAATTATCAAATTGTGGGTTCTTCTGTGAGGCCAAGTCAGATGAGACTGTCCAACTGAACACCAGCTGAGCCACCAGCATATCAAACCATCAGTCAGGTTGCTTTATTAGCAGCCCTGTGTTAGCCCTTCAGAGAACTTATGTATTATATTAAGAAGTGCTCTAACATGAGTTGCAGCTCTGTCCTTACCATCAAAGGTACACTCACTAGAGGGAGAGAGGACACTTAACACCAGCTACCTCCTGCTTTGTTGAGCAGAGCAAAGAGAGCGTGGCAGCACAAGTTACAAGTTTGTGTGTCAGAGCTGGTTTTAGCTGTTTATCTGGTTTATCTGACCAGGTTTCTCTAGCAAAATGAGTGCATGAAGACATGGTATTCTTGATGTTTCAAATATTAAATATTAAAAAAAAAAGGGGGGGTGGAAAAACCAAGAAATAATAATTTTAAAAAAGTAAATTCAAAAGCCTGTGCACCTGACAATGTCACCATTTGTGGGTTAGAATCTGGGCACTTTCCTGAGCACTTTTCCCCATTACATTACTGCAGTGTAAAAGGAAAGATTTTTTTCCTATCAGAGGACCTCAGATGGCATCAGATTGCTGGTTAAATGGTAATATACTCCCACTGAAAGCAAATCACAGCACCTCTCAAGAAAACAGGAAACTGATGAGAAAATGTAGAATCATAGGAAACATACGGGTATGGTTTCAGGATCAGTGGGGCTGATCAGGAGGCCTAAATTTCTGGTTCGTCTTTGATACTGAAAATTCACCATCATCTGTAGAACCATTCCAGAAATTTCTCTCTTTGAGGCATACTTTGGCTTTAATAAAAAAAAATCTTAATTATAAGTATTAGACGGGGAAATTCACAGCATAATGCTCACTCTGAGCTCCAGCACAATTGTATATCGATCTGATTAAATCAGATCTGGATGATGAAAATGGTAGCTGCTGTCTTTTTTGGTAAACATCCGGGGGGGAATACCAAGTGGCATTTACTTTGTTCCTATTTCATGTTTGTTTCAGATTTCTCCAGGGCCTCTTTCCTGTCTACAGCTATTTTTAGATCTACTTACAACATGGTTTTAGAGGCTGTATTGTACCTGCAGCAAAACTGTAAGAGAGAACTATAAGACTGTCCAGGTCCTTAAAAATAAGATGTGGTAATAAAAGAAGTCATCTTCTTACAGCCACACGCAGAACTTAGTCAACATCTTGTTGCAGATCTTCCATCTAACCATGCACCTGCTTTTAAAAGTAGTATATACAAAATAATACATTATAGATAATAATCAAATTAATCTTAAATGTTGGTCTACCAGTTTAGCTGTAGAAACAGGAGGCATTAGTTCAGGCCCTGTGGTTCTCAGGTTCAGTTAAAGGGAGACGCTAAACAGATCCCAAGGATAATTTCTACATGTATTGCACTCATCTGGGAATATACAACTTCTGTGGGGGGAGCTGTCTGTTACTGGGCAAGACCACTGACAGAAGCAGGCTGACCATGTGACTGATGGAAAAGATGTTTGTTTTTTTTTTTTCAATAAAACTTCTGTGTTTCCGTATGCTTATCAGATGGTTTATATAGTTAGGGTGGAATTAAAGTAACTTAATTTAAGTGTCAGAAAGACGTTCCACATTAAAATCCATCACTCAGACTCCTTTTGAGTCAATAGAGTGCAATACGTGACTAATCATGCTCTGGAATTTTTCATGCACTGATTTTTTTCAATTATCCAAGCATTCAAATATACATTCCTCTCAACATTGATTGTAAAATGATTTTGGGATACTTAGCTTGGATTTAAACTCTTATTATGTGGACAAACAGTATTAAGAACAATGGGAACAATTGCCATTTTGTCTATATAGTACATTTCTTGGTTAGTATAGGGCTTTCTTCAAGGAGTGAACTTACTGTTTTGTTTTCCCAGTCAGATTTGCTGAAAAATAACCACCTTCACTGTATCAAGCTGAGATAAAGATTAGTTCAACAAACCTATGCAAATTCTTATCTTGGGTATTTATTTGCAGATGTCATGTAAGCTTTTCAAATATTGTTACACCTTCAAATGGATCAATTCAACCATTGCAAAACTATGTTTGGGAACAACCAGTCAGATTCTGAACATCTGATTGATTTCACTTTTATAATACTCCCTCATTTTCTGTGTAGAAATATTCACAAGGAAAGGCTTAAGAGTTCTGGTATGTTAGGAGAATAGCCATTTCTTCATGCAAATAAATGCATTTGCAAACATTAAAAAATTATTTCTGCCAACAGGACAACACCTACTACTGTGATCACTGCAATGGCTGATTCAGCAGAAATCCCCCTGCCTTTGGAATTCCTTTATCTTATTTAGTGCTGCTCAATCAATTTTCAAGAGAAAATGGATCTTTTAAACAAATGATCTGGCTGCTTGCCATAGGGGAATTTTCCCCTTTTGCTAGAGGGCTCAAGGTCCTTGATTTTTACCTCTCTCTCTTTTTTTGGCTCATTTGACTCATATATAACATTAAGCAGCTTCCTGGCTGACAGACAAGGCCATCTCATCATATGGTAAATGGCAATGCGCTCCATTACACAGTAAGTTTAAAATCACAGTCCCACCGAGAAAGCTGTGTTCAGAAATTAAATGCCTCTTCTGAAAGATATCAGCCACCAGCTAAACAAGTGAGTTGGGGAGAGCGCACCTACCCTAGTAGCAGTTTCAGGGGAGTTTCTTGCAGTCATGCAGAGGAGAATATTTCCATGGAGTATTCTCCTCTGCACGACTGCACTTCTTTGTGTTCAGTCTCTCCTATTCTATAATTACATCTCACCCTTCAGATGTTGTTACTTCTATCCCTTCATCTCACCCTTCCCAGCATCTAGATATGCACTTGCAGCTTGTATGGAGGACAGTATTAATTTTTACCTATTAAAGTGTCAGTTTGGTGAAAATGACTGATCTGTGTTTGAACATCATGTACAATAATAGCCATACATTGTTGTAGCCACAATTCAGTAAAAAAATCCAAAAGTATTTCAGAGACCAAAAATTTTATATCAATAGTTAGTGGGTACAGTCACTTTTTGCTGTTTTGTTTGTCCATTTAAATTATTTATTTTTTAATTCATAAACCTTGGGACTAGCTATAGAAAACATTAAAGAATGTTCATATTTAGTACAGAACAACTTATTTCAGGAGGCAGAGATTTTCTCTTTATACAAAGAACACCAGAATTAACGTATTTTTCACTGGAGAATGGGACAAACCCAATCCATAAAAAATCAAAGGAAAGACCTGCAGCTGCTCTTCTTATTTAAATATTTGTAAACTTTTTTAATGGTCACAAGTGAGAAACCCTAACAGAAAGAAATTACTGCTCTATCAAGGTCATCAGAAGAGTCAGTGTTCTGGATGAGACTGAAAGAATATTTCAGGGTTTACCATGTGGCAGGGAATGAGAGCCTGATATCACTATCAGACAGCCACTGCTGAGTTAATATGCAAAATTAACAAGCTAAGAAAAAGAAAAGATATTTGCTGTATTCATCAGATGTTGTTCATTGTATACTTTATTTCAAGTAGCCTATACTCTTTATACGCACATAGCTATAGACAATATGCAATGGAAAATGTGCATATGTGAAGTAATAAAATACAGTTACAGAGGCAAGTTGTTAATTATTCACCTTCCTTTGTTCAAATTCAAAATTTGCTCTAATTGTTCTGGATTTTTACAGAATCTGAGAACTCTCATCATAATCACAGAATCACAGAATCACAGAATCACAGAATAGTAAGGGCTGGAAAGGACCTCAAGATCATCGAGTTCCAACCCCCCCGCCATGGGCAGGGACCTAAATCTCAGCCACAACATTGCACACAACATTAAGCAAAAATAACAAGTAAAGGGGAAAAAAGCATTTACACCTTTCCTTAAAAGCGTTAAATTCATTGGAGCAGATATTATGTGCAAAAGCTTATAATCAGCTATCAGCCAGATGTGAAAATATCCTGCACCCAGAAATTTAACAGGGTACAGATGGTACAGCAACGAAAATGCCCAACCCAGAAATCCACGTCCAAGAACTATAAACATAAATTAAATTATACATATGTATATATATATATAAAGGTTTCGGTGCAAATAATATAAGTTTAAATTTTATCCCAAGGCTAGAAATTTAATTGGCTGCATAAGAGCATAACAAGGGAGTTGTGAGGTGTGGAAAATATCAGCCATGTTGGTATGTTTTAAATGGAATATAAATGGGAAATAGATGAGGTAGGAAGGGTAGCCAAGACATGTTTATAATATTCCAGATGTAGGATGAAAAATGTTTGGGCAAAGATTTTCCCAGCTGGCATAATAAAATATCTTCGTATTTTGGGAAGGACTAGTCAGTCGATTATGACATTTTACTTAAAATGTTATTAAAGAACAAATATGGGTAGAAAACAATAAACTAGAATCCAGAAATTCTCACTAAATTAAAATCTGCCATCTTTTTTTGGGAAGTACTGCCTTCCTGAATTAAAGTATCAAGAATCTAGTATAATACCTCTGTAGGTCACTGGAGAAAGGTAGCAAAGATCTATTTCATATAGATTTTATTAATGTGGAAAATATTCTAGGTGCCAAAGGAAGTGATAAGTAGTCTTATAAAGGGAAAATACATCTAACGTGAATCTGAATCGTACTAAATATTAACCTTTGACATAAAGTTGAGTGACTGCATAAACAAGACTTCTTCTTAAAAAAAAAAAATGAAGTGACAAATTCTGAGGAAGCTGAACCTGAAATCTTTACAAAAAGGATGTACACTGTACTGTACTATTTTCTGACACTGTTTTGAACCTTTAATTTTTGATAGAGACTTATTACAGGTAGCAGAGTTTAAGTGAAAAGATTTTTTTCAACTCAGGGAAGAAAAACAAAAGCTCTACTAAGCTAATTTATGTTCTGACTTGGTGACTCCTTTTTGTTACATTTCTTCAAATATGTTTTATATAGTTTCTTTTAAAGAAGCCTAAGAAGAATATGGCATGGGAAGTAGGTCTGTCATCTCATGAATTTATATTGCTATGCAACCAGAAGCATTTGGATTACAGTAAATTGTGGTGCAATCAAAACAAAAGGGAGACATGGTAGGCTTCCTAGGTTTGTTTGGGAGTTTGGTTGTAGGTTTTTAACACTTCCAAATGTCAAAATCTGCTCAGAGCTCACTTTGTTCGACTGGATCCAATGGCAATGAAAATAGTTAAGCTTCAGTTTTGGAAGCTGGGATATTGAACAGAACAGAGCTCTAGGAATCAACAGAGCAATGCAGAATTATCTGTGAACAAGAAAGTGGAGAATAGAGAAAGATCCATCATAGTGAATTTGCATGATTGGCTTGGAAAATTAAGGACAGCTGCCTTCTCATGCTCACTGGTCCTCCCAAAAAACTGAATTCATAAGCATTATTGTAGAATCATAGAATCACAGAATGGTTTGAATCACAAAAGGCATTAAAGACCAACTAGCAGTATGATTTTGGAATGTTAAAAATATTTACAAATACATATATACTTTAGCATGCGTTTTCAGTAGTGCGCGGACAAGACTTGCTGAGAATACACTCAATCCCATTGTCCATGTCACTGACAAAGATGTTAAATAGTGCTGGTCCCAGTACCAACCCCTGAGGAATGCCACTAGATACTAGTCTTCACTTGGACATCGAGCCATTGATTGCAAAGCTTTGAGTGCTGCCATCTGGCCTATTCCTTATCCACTGAGTGGTCAATCCATCACATCCTTATCTCTCCACTTTAGGCACAAGGATGTCATGCAAGGTAATACCAACAAGCCCAAGTAGATGATGTTGGTTCTCTTCCCTTCTCCACCAATGCCGTGGCCCCACTGTAGAAGGTTGCAAACTTTGTCAGGCATGATTTGCCCTTAGTGAAACCTTGTTGGCTGTCACCAGTCACCCCCTTATTTTCCATGTGCCTTAACATAGTTTCCAGGAAGATCTGCTCCATGATCTTGCCAGGCACTGAAGGGATACTGACTGGCCTGTAGTTCCCTGGTGTCGTGGTTTAAGCTTCTCAGCCACACACAGTTTTGCTCGCTCACTCACTCCCCACTCTTTCTTCCCTCTGCTCCTGGAGGGATGGGAAGGAGAATCGAAAGAATGCAACTCCCACAGGTTGAGATTAGAGCAATTTAGTAACTAAGGTATAACACAAATCACTACTACTACCACCACTACTACTAATAATAATGACAACACAAATGCAAGGAAAGAATACAATAGCCCACTACCCAGCTCGACCAAGCAGTGCGCCCCCACCAGTGCACCCCCACCAACCTTCCAGGTCTCTGCTCTCCATTTTTACATCCTGGACATGATGTGCTGTGGTATGGAATAACCTCTTTGGTTAGTCTGGGTCAGGTGTCCTGTCTCTCCTTCCTCCCGGCTTCCCCTGCTCCCTGGTCGAGCATGAGACTCACAAAGTCCTTGGTCAGACCAAAACATCACCAAGCAGTAACTGAAAACACTGGTGTTATCAGCACTGTTCCCAGGCCCAAAATAAAAAACACAGCGCTGCACCAGCTACCAAGAAGGAGAAAAATGACTGCTACTACTGCTGAACCCAGGACACCTGGGCCTTCCTTGTTTCCATTTTAAAAAATGTGTTATGTTTCTTTTTTTTTTTTTTTTTTTTTTTTTGCCCATCAGCAGGAGCTTCTCTGGACTGCCACAACTTCTCAAATATGATGGACAGTGGCTTAACCACTTCATCCACCTGTTGCCTCGGGACCTGCAGATGCATCTCATCAGTTCCCATGGAATTGTGACCTTCAGGTTCCTTTGATGTTCTCAAACCTGATCTCTCCTACAGCAGGAGGTTCTTCATTCTCCCAGTCCCTGCTTTTGCCTTTTATGACTTGGGCAGTGTGGCTAAAACACTTACCAATGAAGACTGAGACAAAAAACTCATTAGGTACCTCAGTCTTCAGTATGTCCTGGGTTACTGTGTCTGCCACTCCCTCCCAGAGAGCATCTGCATTTTCTCTCACCTTCCTTTTGTCCAAAATGTATGTAAATTTTTCATGTTGCCTTAAATGTCCTTGGCTGGAGTCAGTTCTGTCAGGGCTTTAGCCTCCTTGGCTGCTCTGACAGTTTCTCTGTATTCTTCCAAGATTATCTGTCCTTGCTTCCACCCTCTGTAAGCTTCCTTTTTCATGATGGAGTTTATCCAGGAACTGCTCATTCATCCATGCAAGCCTCCCGACATCTTTGCCTGATTTCCTCTTTGTTGGAGTGCTCCTGAGCTTAGAGAAGGTAATCCTTGCATTTTAATGAGGTTTCTTGGGCCCCTCTTCCCTCCAGGACTTTATCTCATTGTATCTACCAAGCAGATAGATACCTCACAAAGCTAATGTCTGCACTCCTGGAGTTCAGGGTAGTAAGCTTGCTGTGTGCTCTCCTCATTGCCCTGACGTTGAACTCCACCATTTCATGGTCACTACAGCCAAGGCTGCCTTTGAGTTTTGCATTACCTGCCAGCTACTCCCTATTGGTGAGAATAATGTCCAGCATAGCGTCTCTCCTTGTTGACTCCTCTATTGCGTGGAGAAAGAAGTGATTATAAATGCATTTAAGGGACCTCCTGGATTGTTTATGCCCTGCTGTGTTGTCCCTCCAACAAATATCAGGGTGATTGAAGTCCCCCATGAGGACAAGGCCTTGAGAAGGAAATAAAAATCTTACTCCAAAATAAAAAGGACTCATCTCTTAAGCTGAGGACTTTATGAATTGCCTACATGCCTGAAGATGGTAGCTGAATATTTATTTTTTAGGCATTGAAAAGTCTTGGAAGTCAAAAGCAAAATACTAAATGACCTTCTTAAAAAGTTGAAAAAATGAGAGGGAAAGGGAAAATTAAGTTCTCCAAGGCCAATCCAACAAAATACATATAGAAGACAATGTGGATGAGTTCAATAAAGAAAATACATAATGAAAAGGATTTAAAGAAGAAATGGTCAAAAGTGTTGCAAAAAGTATTACCTAAAAATGAAGAAGACATATGCATTTATGCTGAGTGTAAAGTGGCTGAAAAAGCAATGACTGAGAAACAAAAGAATGGGAGACATTCAGTTTATGATAAGCCAAAATCAGTGAGGAGAAATTCTTACTTCCAGAAAGCATACACAATAATGTACAATGCCTGTGATTATTTTCTTGAGGATAATTTCTATGTAGTTAACAACAGCAGGCTAAAAATGCTTAAATTAGTCACCTCTGAGTGTTAAATTCTTTCTTCCCCATATTTCAGGACTCATGGTTGTAACTATTATGATTTTTAACATGTGAGCCATCAGTGAGGTTAAATTCATGTTGTGTCCTCTCTTTTTTAACAATAATAAAATAGACTTTTTTCCCTAATACACATCTGAAAAATAGTTTTTAGGTCAAATTAAATTAATATCCTGCTATCAATACATATAGGAAATGCTTCATATATTGTCACAAATGTCATTGCACAAAAGTGAAACACTGAAACATTAAAGAAATATTAGACATCCATCATTGCATAAGAAAATGTTTTTCTTCTTGATGGCACCAAGAAAACTGGTGCAAATTTATTTAAAAATGACACAGTCATGATTTCTTTTTTGAGGAATAAATAGTAATGCATACGGACATTTCATCATTTCTGCATATTCCAAAGAAAAATAAAGGTAAGAGAAATAAGCCTAAGAGGACTGTGCTGATGTTATGTTTTCTGTTACGTTCAAGAAAGTTATTTTTCTCTCCTTCTTTGCTCTTCCTTTATGGATTTAGTTACTACTATATATGTCTACTGAAAGTCCACAGTATTTTTAATTTTTATCCTTTATATTAACCTTCAGAAGAAAGAAACTTTGGGAATAGGAATGGGATGAAAGAAATGTCTGCTAAATTATTTGAATATTTAACCTTTCATGAAGGTGGAACAGATCTGACATTCAACAGTCCAAACTAAATATTCGTGTTCGCACATTGTTCCATCAGAGTTATAAGGAATTGAGCTTCCAGGGTGAAAGAAATAGGAAGTATAATTTTTATTATTTTTATTTTTGTGTCAGCACCCTGAAAAAACTCACTCTGATTTAAACATCAGAAAGAGCTCCTTTACAGAAAGTTATGTGATTCAAGTGGTCTGTGTAACCACCAACCTTCTTGTTTGCACGTGGAATGAGTGTATGCATTTATTTTTGTATTTCCTAAGCAATCCCCCTTGTCTCCATCTTTCAAATAGTGTTAGAAGCTAACTTCTTTATTGATTGTAATTACTGCTAGTGATGAAGTTATAGGTCTGTTGACTGTTTCAGTGACTGATCAAGTATTCAATTGAAAGGGGTCAGGAATTCTCATTAGTATGTCAATTATTTGCGTTTTTCTGTAAGACCGAGGTCAGTTGATTGAAAGAAGATCAATAAAGGCCTGTGGGATTGAAAGAGTTTGCAAGGAAGTAACCAAATTATATAGAATTGCTATTATATAATGAGTATCTTTGAGTAACAGCATAAGCCTCTTTCTATGTGCAGTACATCAAGGGAAAGGCTTTCTTATGACATGGATAGAAAAAGGCCACATTAAAATTAACTTATTATTGTACAGTGCAATGGATAGATACATCCATATTATTCTGTCTTTTTCTATATTATTTGTATTCACTCAAATGCCCCACATAAATCTTTTAAAATACAAGACAGGACTGAGAGATCTTTATTAAAATTCTTCCTTCTTGTGCCACAGAAGACTATATTTCATTATTATACCCATTTGAAATATCTTTCCTGGAAACACTATCAAAGATTCCACAGAGAACAGTTTCTTAGGGTTGTGCATAAATTTATAATGCAAGTTTTGCCCTGAAATCATAGAGAGAACAGACAAAGGCATGGAGCAGGCCTACCTGAAACCGGAATCCTACCTAGATTCATCTATCTAGAAAATGAAAGAGAATCTTTGCTGGCAGATTGGCTGACTTGATATTTCACACTTCAGTCTGATAAACTTGAGGGATGGGGTCCGAAGCTGTAACACTTGTGTACTCATAGCAACAGAGTGGACAAATGCACCTATCAAAGTACTGAGGAATATTACGCAACCCTCCAAAAAGGTTCCACCAAAAAGGTGAGACAGCCAACATTGCAGCTGAAGTTTCTCTGTATCAATGCACACAGGATGGTGAACAAATAGGAAGAATTGTGAGCCATGGTGCAGCTGGAAAAATATTATCTCATCACTGCACTGAAACTGGGTGAGATGAATCACATGGTTGGAGCACTGCAGTTGATTACTATAAACTGTTCAGGAGCGAGTGGCAAGGAAGAAGGGATGGGGAGGGAGGGAGTTGCCTTCTTTGACCAAACCAACAAAGGAAACCTCATGGTTGGTGTTTACTGCAGGGCAACTGATCAAGGGGAGCCTGTTGACAAAGTATTCTTCAACTACAGAAAGCATCATGCTCCATGTCTCCATCGCTTTGTACCCATCCATTAGATGCTGGAACATGGTGGTAAGGTCTCGCTTGTGCCTTCTTTTCTCAAGGCTGAACAAACCCAGTTCTCTTAGCCGCTCCTTGTATGGTATCTTTCCCAGTCCTTTGATCATCTTTGTGGCTCTCCTCTGGGCCCTCTACAGGCCTATTCACATATTTTTCAGTTTGCAGGGATCAGTACTGAACACGATATTCCAAATGTTGCCTGACAAGTGCTGAGTAGAGTAGGATAATGACTTGTTTGTCTGTACTGGTGGTGTCCATGTGGATGCAACCTGGCATCCTCTTGTCTTTCTTTGCTGCAGCACCACACTGTTCGCTCATCGTGAGCTTGTTGCCCAGGAGGACGCCCAGGTCCCTTTTCACAGAGCTGCTCATCAGTCAAGTAGATCCCAGCCTGTTCTGCACTCCTGGATTGTGCTTATCCTTCCTTTTGAAAGTACTACTTTTCTTTCTGGTGGAGAATATAATTCAAATTATGGTAGAAAAAGAAGCCATAGGTAATATGCTTTAACCCATGAAGTTAAATCCTGTTCCGGTTTCCAACTTCATTTCCATGCTTCCAAGTTCATTCTGTTAAAAAAAAAGCACTCACAGCACAAGGAAAATAAGATGCTGGACTTCTCCCTCCAACTCTTTGAGCAATGCATTTGTCTAGAATTGTTTTTGTTTCCTTCCTCTGGCCTAATTCATTTTGATACTCTCTTCCTTTGTCATGTACCACTAAAAAAGAATCGAGTGAAGACTGATTGGTACCTCTGATGATATAATATTGTATTGCTTGGTTGCTAGGAAACTTTCTAGGAAATAAACTCCTTAGAAATAAAGAATGTGCACAATTATGTCTAAATATTTAATTATATTTGTTTTCTGGGAACATTGTAAGAAACAAAAAATCACCTCTGGAAGTGCTGCAAGGAAATTAATAAAAGTATGTGCAAACAGTAACAAAGTAAATTTATGTGCTTTTTTGTGATTGATTTTTTTTAATTTAAAAAATAAATTATAATATTTTACAGTGTCTCCAAACTCTCTCCATCATTCTGAAAATATTATTTGTGCTGAAAATCCCTTTTGTATTTCATTTTCCTGTCATATCATTTAATACTGTATAACATTTTGAGGATGTACTGTCCATTTCTGTACAGTGCTTTTTCCAAAATACGAAGTAGAGCATTGTATTATATAGCTGAATTGATGGATTCAGATTAGAATCAGCTAAAATGCACTTACTTGAGCAAGCCAGTAATTATATTGAATCATGTAATGTGTCTCTAGAGCCACTCTATTCTAGTTTGTTAAAAAAGAGCAGCTGACTCTGAAAGCATTTTTTTACAAGCTATTTTGCTATATTATATATTTTTCAATATTTATCTTCCATTGTTCTTTACTACTATGAACATTTACATGAAAACAGGAGATTTTTTTTTCAGGAGTCCATCTGCTACCACTGCTTATTTTCAGCCAGAAGTCATAATCCAGTGTTTATGACATCATCCTAACATTCAGAGGAACCAGATGAATTGACATTAAAAACAAAGTGAAAGCACCCTCAGATTCTATCTTCAGATGTGATTTAAAAGGAGAAACCAATGAACTCTCAATCACAAAAACTTTATTCTTACAAATGCGTATAATAAAGCACAAGTAGGAAAACAGTAAGAAGAATCAGCAACTCTTTTAAAAGGCATGAAGGTTGCACTAGGGAGATAGGGAGCTAGAGTGGAGAAAGTGGCTTTTGCCATGGTAACACCACCTACACCTCTTAAATTCCCTAACATCTTCAAAACCTGTGATGATTTTACTTAATTGCATGAATTTCTTTTTCAGACAAGTTCTGACTTATCAAGTAGGATACCAGGAGAGATATTGTCACAGCTTTGAGGGGACAGGAGCATTTGCACTCTAGACAAATTCCTGCCATTTAAACACAATTTTACAGCTGACTTTGGCAGGACACAGATTTATGTTTGGAAACAGAAAATGGAAAATGAACTAGAACTGTCATTACAGATGCTCATAGAAATATTTGAATAAACCTTCTTTTTAATTAAAAAAAAAAAGAGAAAAAAAGGAAGACATTTAAAGCAGCTGACTAAACTCTTTTTCTACCTGGCACAGACAATTAATACTTGCAGAAGACAGTTCCTCACTACAACAGATGACATAGATGACTAGCTTAGGGATCTTAACTTTTAGTTAACTGGTGACTGGTGAGGAAAGTCACATTCCAACAATAAATAAAAAAATGCGGTCTGGGAAATAGAGCTGTTTTTCACTAGTTCCATGATGCCAGTAAAATAGCTGTGTGTTCATATAGTGTGGAGTAAGGGGTTACAGCTGTACATACACAAGTCTAAAGAGCATGCAAGTTTGTCGGTAAACACATAAATCATATTAAGCAGAAGGCCAACACATTGGTGATTTCTTTTTCATGTCTGCTTTCCATTGATGGAAATATTCCGTTTATATTGATGATGAACTGAGCAATCAAATGTTTAGGCTGATAACATATAAATTTTATTAAGACGAAAGAGTTCCTCAAACAAAAGGAATTTGATTGCGCCTGTCAATGTCCTGTGGTTTTTATTCTCTAGTTAAGTTACATTTTCAGCTGGATTAATAGGATGAAACATGGCTAAGAACTCCCATTATTACTGCAGTTATTTTGTATATTTTGGTGATTACTTGTCCACATATACAAATTATTATTTATCACAGCAAATCTAGTCCAGCTAGCAAATGTGCAGGGAATAGCAACCTGGAAGAATAACAGCATGACGTCTTAAATCTACGAACCACAGTAAGTGTTCAGGAAACATTTCTAAAACTAAATTTTATGAGGATTCTTATTATTGTTTACTTCTGAGGTACTTTTGCACTCAGATGTCTTAGAACAAATTATAATTCTGAGATTTTTTCCAGCCATCATGATTCACTTTTCAAAATGAAAATTTAAGTTCTTAGCCATGAACAGTTTCATCTCTGTTGACCAGTCTGAATGAGGACTGCACAGAGCAACTTGAAGTTGCTTTCATTTGTTTTAATTTCTTCCTTTATCTTTTGTATTTTCAGCTGTGTTCACTTTCTCCTTTTTTCATCCTCCCTTCCCCATCTCTTGTAATTTAGTCTGCCTAATTTCTCAGAAAGCTGGTGTTACCTACAGTTTGGGGGCATGATTCAGACAGATTTTGCTGGTAGAATTTCATAGGGCAACATGGAAAGAACTAGGTACTAAATGAGTCTAAGCCCCAGGGGAACCTTGATGTAGTGTAGAGAGTTTATGAGGACTTCCTATTTTATGTGATTACATGAAATTTCTGACACGTACTTATTTGCAGTGAAAAACAACTAACAGCCTTTGTCACATATCAATATTTATAATTAATGCATTTCTTTGTCAAACTTAAGTTACACTCTTTAAAATATATGATCTGCCATTGCCATGTAACTGCATTTGAAAAAAACCCTCTAGGATTAAGGACAGGAATTTCTACACCACTCCTTCCTATAGCCATTAAAGCTGGATTTGTATCAGTGTTCCAGCTGCTCAAACGTGTATTAGTGTACGTGCTTGAAAACAAATGAAAAGCAGCTTCCTCAGTTCTCAGTTTGTTATTGTGTATGCTTCTTTGTATTCTTCTCCAAAAACTTGTTGAACACATTGCTTTTTGCTCAGATTTTGTCTTTCTCCAGGCACATGATCTAATAGACCCACTCTTTCTTTCCAGGTTTAGAACTGACAGCTCCGTTGAAAAAAATTTCTAAGAGGGATTAATTAATTCTATGAATCCTTCATCTATAGTAATGGACACTTTCTTTTACATGCTAATTAAAGATGATGGTTTAGCCACTGTTAATGGTTTTTTAGTGTTCTGAGTTTAAGTCATATTAATGATAACTTTTTTGTGTTACATAAGGTCCTAGTCAATTGCTACTTTACCTTCTAGACTGATATCCTTATGAGCTGGTACTGAACATGTACTTATCACAGAGAGAGTTTGAGAGAGTTTCCTTCCCACATGTAAGCTGCAAGTAGGCTCAATTATTAGCTATACTTTTGGGCTCATGTGGTTTAGATTTTCGGTTCATTTACAGCATCTTTGCAGCACTCACTTGACACAAAGAGTTTCTAAGCAATCTCAAATATTTCAGTTAAGATGTCAGGATGTTTTGGATTGTCCAGAAATTTCTCTGCTTCCTAGCTTTCAAACAAAGCATTTCAAAAGGTCTAATAAACATAACATATAAACATTTTTAATATAAGACAACAATATGACTTTTATATAGTAATGTCCTACAGTTGCATATCATGTTGGCATAATTATTATGTATATTTTGCAAAATAAATACTAAGGAATGGTATATGTATGCAATGGAAAACATATTTAATCGATTTTACCAGATGTTTTATTTTCATTAAAAGATTTTTGTCATGGGAAACACATTCCATGACCTTTTTTTTAATCAATTCTTGATAGAGAATACTCCTCAAAATTCTTTGGTGACACATTTTTCCACATCCCATTTCTGTTCCTCTCTGTTCTCTTAATACAAAGTGAGAACACTTGCTGTTCTACCAATATTTGCCAGCCATAAGAACCATTCAAGCTTCTTCAGTACTGCATCAATCAGAGTTATCTGACCCTAAACATCAGAGTTCACATTTCTTTCCTAAACCACTTAATTTCTTGCAGTCTCCAAATATATTGGAGGTAGTACAAAAAGATTTTTATGTGCGATCCAAATAAAACTAATTACAAATTATGCAAGATTTAACTGATCTTCTGCATGATTGTTCAAATGTGTTTGCTGTAAAATAATAATTGCTGGCAATGTGTCAAGGAAGGTGCTAATTTAGCACACATAATCTGGCAGTGACCTTTTATTTAAAATGTTAGAAATGGTATGGTATCATAAGTCACCATATGAATCATCCATTTGTGTTTTATGTTACCTAAAGGCATGTGAATACAGTCTTTCATTAAATGGATTTTAATTGCCCTCAGCTGTGCAGAGTTGAGTATTTTGAATATAAGAAATTATGATCATGTTTCTCTACAAGAATTGAATACTGATGTCTTTGATAACATCTGATTTGTAAAATTTCATGTAAGAATCAATGTGACAGAGAAAATTACTTGCTTTTTAACATGCTCGTTTTTCGCTTATTCAGATTCAGAATTTAAAAGAAATATATTTGAAACAGAACTCGGATCTGAATTGTACACAGACTTGTTAATGCAGTGCTGCAGGACTAGGAAGCTTTGTTTGCTTGAATTTGTGCAGCTTCACTGAATTTCAATCTACTGTTATAGACAGTTTGCATAGGTATTTGTCAAAGGCTTTTAAAATAAATTTTAAACCCAAGGTTATGATAAAATCAGTCACACTGAGTAGCAACTTATGCCACAGTCAGTCTCACTTAAATGTATTGAGATAAATGAACTGTGTAGAAAGACACCAAAATCTAGTCCCATATCAGCTGTTGGTTTCCATATTTATTTATTTTCCCTTTCATCATTAATCCTGTTAACGACCAGTAGCAATCCAGCTTAGTTCTCCTTCAAGAAAAACGCCAAACAAGCCAAAACTCAAACCCCACAAGCCTCTCCTCTCCTTTCAACTTTGCTTTGCTTTCTTTGTTTCTTATTGTATGATAATAAATTGAAGTTTCTGGGGAAGTGAACCTCAATCTACCCCATTCCTACCAGTTTGATGCCAGCACCAGCAAGAGATATCCAGAGCCAAGAGAGAAATTGCAGGTCAGCAGGACAGTACCTGAAGAGCAGCACAAAGGAACTCCAGACAGTAAGCTGGAGTCAGGGCCCAAATTAAATACCTCTATGCACACACATGTAGCATGGGGAATAAACAAGAGGAGTTAGAGATGTGCAGATAGCTGCAGGGCGGTGATCTTATCAGCATCATGAGATGTGGTGGGATGACTCTGATGATTGCAGTGTTGAAATGGAAGGCTACAGACTCTTCAGCAAGGAAAGGCAGGACAGACAAGGAGAGGGTGGGTTGTTGTTTTGGTTTGGTTTGGTTTTTTTGTAGTCTTTCTTACTCTTTTCGTTCAGTTTTCATTTCTGGGTTTTTTTAATACCTGGACAATTACATGACTTGTTGATAGACTACATCCCCAAAACATTAGTAGGTATTAATTAGTGCAGAAAAACACAAGAATAAAAAGATCACACACACACCCCCCTCACCAGAAGCAACATGACTTTATCTTCCTTAATTTTCTTTTTTTACGTTAAGAGAGAAAAAACACATTCACGCATGAAAATACTTTTTAAAAATGATATTTTCTTTTTTTTTTTTCTGTTAGTAATATACATTGCTTACTGGTTCTTTGATCAATGTGTAGAAGGTTGCATAATTTACCAGTTGATGAAGCAAGTATTTTTAATTATTTGAGACTGCTATTTTTTATAATAGGTAAATGAACTTATTTGAATAGGTTAAGAATCTGAGAGAGGACCCAAATATTTCCATGCCCATATCACTAGAAAAATCCCTCCGAAGTTTCTGAATAAATAAAGTTACTTTTATCTTTAATCTTTGTACATGTTGAGATATTTCTGTCTTCTGCTACTGTGAGAAAGAGGCAATAAATAGGAAAGATATGTACCATGGTTTCGTCTAAATGTTCTCATTATATTTCTACATAATTATGTGTAAATTGCCTTTTTTGCATAAACCCAATTTATAGGTAGTTTAGAGCACCATATTGTAGATAAAGAATAGGTCTTTAAATACAAACACATGACATTAGTCACAAATGAGTTCATTCAGAATCTCTTTAAGTAAACCGAGAGTTCATTAGAAGCCTGAAACTTACAACCTAACACATGCTGCACATGTTTTGAAATTGGAGTCCTATCAGATATCTGGTGATATTCAACTGATCACTAATTCAAAACCTGAGCATTAATGAAGATTTATTTGAGGTACAACTCAAGGCTTCTCTGATTAGAAAACTTACTTTCTAGAGTCTTTCAAGTCTTACACTGACAAGGAGAAAATAATGTAATGGCATAAACAGGAAAGGATTGTGGATTTCAATTTCTGTCTAACTAGTTTTAAATTATATTTTTAAAGAATAGTTCTACTCATGTTTGCAGAATGAAGCTTTATGAGTTCAGTGGAGAAAATAGCTCCTTTCACTTTTCCTTTCCTTTCAGAGCAACATCACAATGATACAAATTTGCGCTGTTGACTCGAGCTTATGCCTCAAATAACATCACTAACGTGTAAATTAAATGTAGTAATTTAAAATTAAATTAAAAGAAATAATAAACTTAAAGAATTAAGAAACATAACACTACAATAATATAAAAAATGTCTCAGCAGTCAATACAATTAGCACAAAATTACTCGGTAATTATTACACTACATAGGAAAACGCATACTCTAACAGGTTGGTCATATGGTGCACTTTTGCTTATGTTTTGATGTTAGAATTTTAGACTTTCTGTAGCAGTAATAGTTTTTAAAATTTGAAAGAAAGCAAGCATGTCTAACTAATAAAATATAAAATGAAAAAGTTACCAGGGGCATGCAACATACATCTCCAGGTGGTTTTATGTGAAGAGAATGGGAATGAGACATTTTTGAAGGTTAGTCTCTTTCTCTCAGGCAGGTTAGACTTTAAGTACCCCTCTATTTCTCATTTTTACTCCTCTGTCTACAGCAGCCCAAGACTAAGACTCCAGTTGGTTTCCAGTTTCTAAGATGAGCTCAATCTTTACTTCACCTTCAAACTAGTTGTTATCAGTTTTTGCAGTGGACAATTCTTTCACCAACTGAATGTGAATGTGAAGATGCATGCTGCTGAATGAGATGACCAAATTTTAAAGGGCCCAAATCTCCAGAAGAAAAACTTGTATGAGATTACAGCTGCCTTGAACTGACTCATAAATTGAGATTTTCTAAGTTTTGTTTAAAGTGTTTAGGCTTTAAATTACCTCCAGAAATGGAAATGAAGTTCAGAAATCTACTAAGGAGACTCCACTGATTTTACTGTAGATTTTTTTCTTCTTGATTGCAGTGCTATCTTTTTCTCTGACGTGACTGAACGTCTTGGTGGACATCTTTGTTCAGCAGCCATTAACATTCCTAGTGTTACATCTAGAGGCTTTTCTTTATCATGAACTTTAGTAGGTCCAGAATAAAGCAAATTGTAATTAAATACATATTAGAGATCATTCTGAATGAGTTAGTTCACATATTCAAAACAGTATGCAGACATTAACCTATATAGATTAATCAAAAGTTATCAGTCTAGTTATCTTCAAAAGTGCGCTCCAGAGCAGTAATTTCTGCTCCAGTGCGCAGTTGTTCAGTCTGTTTTTGATTCTGCATGCTCATCATATTTTCTGTAAATGAGCCCCCAGAACCATAAGAATACCATGATTCCTCCAGCCAGGAGTGGTATGCAAGCCACCTATGTAACTTTGAGGTCAAACCCTTTTATCACTGTTTGAGTGATCACACCCTTAGGCCAGTGCTGGATTTGGAAATACAGAAATGTGTGTTTTTTCTATTTGACAATGCTGTTCAACCTTCCAATCCCTAAAATATCTTTAAATAAATATGTCAAAGTTCTGTCACAAAATCTGTTTTAGATAGACATAAAAGTTCCCACAAAATTAATTCATCTCATCCCGGCAACATAAAAGACAATCCAAATCCTAACCTCCAACCAAACTTCCACTTTTTGTATTCGACAAACATCTAAACATTACATCTGAATTTAAATCACCTTCTCTTTCCTTCCTCACGTGCCCATGTTGTACTCTTCTTTAAAAAAAATTTGTAACCTGCTGTGCTTCACTACCCTGCATGATACTTCATGATAGTCAAAGTGCTGACTTCTAGGTCTTTAAACTTCTCTTCTGCCAGAAAATGTTCTTCCTGATTAGAAAAACTGAGGAGTCCACTCCCCCCCATTAGATCAAACGTAATTCTAAGCTATGTGGTTCAGAAACACAACAAGATTAATACAACCCAGAAGCCACCTCTGAAGTTAGTGGTATGTAACAAAGTAATTGGATATTATATTTTGCTGCTTTTGACTGCTGTATCTGATTATCCAGGAACCACTTACAACTAGACTGATTAAAATAGTCTTTTCCAGTGAACAGACCAAGGCATAAAGTCCTGTTTTGCAATACGTAAGAAATAATTTAACCATTCAGCCACCAACCCCTCAACACTGATTAAAACAATGCTCAGAGATAATTGTTAATAAGCTTAAGCTAAAATACATTGCAGAGTGTAGCACAGATGAAATGAATTAAAATTGCTATCAAAGAGAAGCCATACACATATTTATTACTGTAGTTAGCAATTTCTGTAAGTTGCAATTTCTTATGATGGAGTATTTCTTATATCAGCGTTTCCAGCACATTAGATACAATTAATGTTTAGTTTTGATTGGTAGTGCTCATGTAATATTAAATCCTTTACTTAAATGATAAATTATCTTAGCTGCCCATGGTGAATTTCTTAATCTTTTCCTTTTTCATGTTCAGCTAAATATCTATCCAGAAATGTTCCTGCTGCCTGTTACAGTTTAGTGGAGATGTCCAGGATGTAATTTATCCTGGCCTGGTTCTGTGTCAGTTTTAGTAGGTCTAATTTCCTAACTCCCAGTTTCATTCTGGCCATAAAGCCTTTTAGCATTTTACTTGCTTCACCAGAAAAATTTATCCCAGGCTGTGGAACATGACCTTCAAATTCTTTCATGCATACAATAGAGAAGGATTCATTCAGCCTTTTGGCCATATGAGCCTCATTTGTTATTAACATCTCACACTTGTCCTTCAGAAGTTCATCTGACTCCTTGTCTACCTTCCAACTGATATGGTAATTGTAGCATTTTAATTTATTTATTAATTTAGTCTTCATGATTGTTAGCAGTAAGAAACTTAGTTTCCTTTTTCAGCCTTTTTTTTTTTGGGGGGGGGGGGCAGACTTGTTGCAAAGGAATTTTTAATCCAAAATTCTGAGAGCACCTGTGTTCTTGCATGTCATGGGTTCAGCAGCAGCAGTCATTTTTTTTTCTCCTTCATAGTAGCTGGTGCAGTACTGTGTTTTTGACTTTCGGTCTGGGAACAGCACTGATAACACCGATGTTTATAGTTACGGCTTAGAATGTTTTGGTCTGACCAAGGACTTTCTGAGTCTCATGCTCTGCCAGGGAGGAGGGGAAGCCGAGAGGAAGCAGAAACAGGATACCTGACTCAGACTAACCAAAGAGGTTATTCCATGCCACAGCACGTCATGTCCAGGATGTAAAAAAAAACCTGGGGCCGGAACCCGGAAGAGTTGGAGTTCACGGCTCGGTCGTCAGGGGGTGGGCTGTTGTGTCCTCTTCCCTTGTATTTCTCCCGTTATTGTTGGTGGTGGTGGTGGCAGCAGTGGTTTGTGTTGTACCTGGGTTGCTGGACTGTTCTTGTCTTGACCAGTGGGAGTTACATTCTTTTGATTCTTCTCCCCTTCCCCCATCCCTTGGAGTGGGGGGGAAGAAAGACTCTTCCCTTGTATTTTCTCTTGTCCTTGTTGTTACTGGTGGTGGCAGTAGTGGTTTGTGTTGTGCCTTGGTTGCTGGACTGTTCTTGTCTCGGCCTGTGGGAGTTGCATTCTTTCAGTTCTTCTTCCCATCCCTCCAGGGACGGGGGAGGGGGGAGTGGGGAGTGAGTGAGAGAGTGACTGTGTGAGTTTATAAAGACTTAAACCACGACATTGCACTGCTTTTTTATTACCTAATAAAAAAACACATTTTTATGTAATGTTTGCTTTCTGTAACACTGCTCGTTATAAACTCTGCTTCTTCTATTTCCCGTCTTTAATTTTTCTTCCAATTCCTCCACTTTATCCAAGATCATGTGGATTTTCCAAACAAACAGAATAAAATTACCAATAATATTCTGGACTATATTTTGTCATCTTAGTATGGCTATTTCTCTCTTCCTTTCGGCCCTTGCATCTTCTCAGATTACTCCAGAGTCTTTAAATGGTCAGCCTTACATCTTGTCTTCAAGAATGGCATTCTGATGCATCTGAAATCAAGGTAAGTTTTGTCATTAGCTTCAATGGAGATGCATTCACTAAAATAAATTATTTGTGAAGGTTCATTTACTGAGGACTGCGTTGCTTGGAACAAAATATTCTGAACATTATATGCCTTTTAACTATATATGTGGGTAGCAGCAGCTAGACATTTTCTATCTAAGTGGGAGATAGAATCATAGAATCATAGAATAGTTAGGGTTGGAAAGGACTTTAAGATCATCTAATTCCAACCCCCCTGCCATGGGCAGGGACTCCTTCCACTAAACCATGCCACCCAAGGCTACGTCCAACCCCGCCTTGAATGCCGCCAGGGATGAAGCATTCACAACTTCCCTGGGCAACCCATTCCAGTGCCTCACCACCCTTACAGTAAAGAATTTCTTCCTCATATCCAATCTAAACTTCCCCTGTTTAAGTTTGAACCCATTACCCCTTGTCCTCTCACTACAGTCCCTAATGAAGAGTTCCTCCCCAGCATGCCTCATTCTTGCCCAAAGAACTTGACAGATAAGCATGAGATCAAATAAATGAGAAGATTCTTCAAGGAAGTTGATGGACTGCATTGATGATAATTTCCTTTTACAAGTAGTAGGGGAGAAGTGCTCTGCTGGACCTCATACTCACCAAGGATAGGCTAGTGGGGATGTAAAGATCAAAGTGAGCCTTAGCTTCAGTGACCACAAGATGCTGGAGTTCTGAATCCTGAGGGCAGGGAGGAATGTGAAAATTAACCTCATAACCCTGGACTTCAGAAGGCCAGACTTTGGCCTCTTCAAAGAGCTGCTTGGAAAATGCCAAGGTATAAGACCCCAGAAGGAAGGGGGAGGAGGGAAATAAAACTGGTTAATATTCAAGTGTGGTCTTCCCCAAGCTCAAGAGAATTCCATCCCAAGAAATGCAAAGTCAGGCAAGAAATGCAAAGTCAGGCAAAAATGCCAGGAAGATTGTGTGGATGAACAAAGAGCTCCTAAACAAGCTTAAAGAGAAAAAGAAGGCATATGCAGTGTGAAAACAAAGTAACCAGGAGGAATACAGAAACAGCATCCAAACATCCAGGGATGAACTTAGAAAGGCTAAAGGTCAAATAGAACTGAGTATGGACAAGGGTATCAAAGAGAGGAAGAAGAGCTTCTACAATTAAATAGGTGACAAAATGACAATGAGGAAAATGCAGACCCATTGTTCAATGAGGCAGGTGATCTGGTAGCACAAGACATGAAAAAGGCTGAAGTACTAGCAAGACTGGCCTTCCAGAATCCCAGGTCCCAGAGATCACAGTCTGTATGGATCTGGGATGGGGCAGAGTGTACCTCAGCAAGATTGCTGATTACACAAAGCTGATGTTGCGGTTTAACCCTAGCCAGCAACTAAGCACCGCACAGCCACTTGTGCACTCTCTCCTGGCAGGATGGGAGAGAAAATTAGAAGGGTAAAAGTGAGAAAACCCATAGCAAAAGCCCTGCATGCAAGCAAAGCAAAACTTTCACAACTTCTCATATGCTGAAAATTGTGCCATTTGGAATGGGATATCCCTTAGGTCAGTTGAGATCAGCTGTTCTGGCTTTGTCCCCTCCCAGCTTTTTGTGCACCCCCAGCCTACTCGCTGGCAGGGGGATATGAGGAGCAGAAAAAGCCTTGATTATTTTTAAGCACTGCTCAGCAATAATGGAAACACCCCTGAGATATCAACACAGTTTCCAGCACAAAGACAAAACCTAGCCCATGCCAGCTACTATTAAGAAAATTGAATCTGCCCCAGCCAAACCCAGCAAAACTGGGAGGAATGGCTGATATGCCAGAGGGTCAGGCAACCATTCAGAGGGACCTGGGTAGACTGAAGAAATAGGCTGACAGCAATCTCATGAAGGTCAACAAGAGGAAGTGTGAAGTCCTACACCCAGGGAAGAAAAACCTCAGGTGCCAATATATGCAAGGGACCACCCAGCTGGGAAGCAGCTTGGTAGAAAAAGACCTGAGTGTCCTGGTATACACCAAGCCTGGATTCCATTAGATAAAGTATTGCCAGCAGGTTGAGGGAAGTAATCCTTCTCTACTGAGCACTGGCGAGGCCACACCTGGAGTACTGTACCCACTTCCAGGCCGCCCTTGTACAGGAGACATATGGACACACTGGACAAAGTCCAGTGAAGAGCCACAAAAATGATTGAGGGACCGGAGTATCTCTTATACAAGAAAGGCTGAGACAGCTGGGGCTGTTTAGCACAGAAAAATAGGTTTGGAGGGATCTTATCTGTGTATATAAATACCTGAAAGGATAGTGCATAGAGGGTGCGTAGAGCCTGGTTCTTCCCAGTGGCAACCAGAGACAGGACCAGAGGTAAGACACAAAATAAAACACAGATGATCCTGTCTGAACATCAGGAAATACTTTTTCACTGTGAGGGTGACTGAGCACTGGCACAGGTTGTCCAGGGAAGTTGTGGAGACTCCATCTCTGCTGATATTCAAGAGCCATCTGTACACAATCCTGAGGAACTGGCTCTAAGTGACCCTGCTTTAGCAGAGGAGCTGGACCAAACAACATTCAGAGGTCCTTCCAACCTCAACTATTTTGGCATTCTGTGAGGAGTCACTAAAAGCCCATTTGTATTTGCTCTTGTTTCTGCACTATCTTGTAGCATATGTATGTATACAAATACTTCAAAAAAAGTAATATTTTTTTGTTTTAGGGTGAATTCAAACATTACTCTTTCATTTCTATAGTCACCAAGGAAAAGCTTAAGCCTTTTTTTCTAATATTTCCACTCAAATTTTCAGTTTTGAAATTAATTGATCATAGAATCATAGAATCAACTAGGTTGGAAAAAAGCCTTTAAGATCATGATCTAACCATTAAAATATGCAAGCAGTGACCTATGAAACAAAATAATATCGAATGCAATCTTTTTTTTCTTAAGCATAAAAAGAGTGTCTACTTCACAACTGAAATTCTGTAGGTCCACTCAATGCAGCACAATTAAACCGTTGTTTGTAGTAAGTCTGCTTTTTCTTGGGTTGTATATTTCATCTTGCCAGTTCAAACCATATGAAGACTTTAATATTAATCCAAAAATAATTTATAGTTCTCTAATAAAGTTTGATAGCTCTTCCCAAATCTCTTTTCCTCTGTATTTCTGCTTTCAAATATAATCACTTATCAGCTATGCCATTCCATTTTCTAGTATTTTGTCCGTGTCGTGAGGTATTGCTGAATGGCTATAATGTGCTGGTTTTGGACTGCCACAATCTGCTATTCTTGATTACTTGCCCAGCTAAATAAACTGTCAGAATTGTTGCAATTATACTTTTACAGAGACTTTCAGTAGCAGGAAGGGAGTAACTTCTGCTAGCAGCAGTTTTTGGTAACAACACAGTTGCACTAAAATGTACTGAGAAAATACTTTACTTGGGAGAAGTGGCATGATTTGTGCTTTCCTAGAAATTTGAGGACTATAGACACAGGCAGATCAAACCTAACACATTCCCACTAAACAATAAATATATTAAAGAAAATATAGACTATATTTACTGAGTATCATGAGGAGATCAATTTATTTCCATAGCTCCCACACACTACAAAGGGCTAACAGGGATTACAGCTGTCAGAAATACACAAATTTTACCCTTCCTATTCAAAGGTAGTTTTTTTGTTTTGTTTTTTTTTTTTTTTTTTTCCAGGGCTGGGGAAAAGGAAAGGGAGAGAGAGAGTGAGAGAAAAATACTGAGTCCAAGACTAGTTAAGGGCTAATGGTTTAAGGGCATTTGCAGGTACACTGAAGTTTGACTGAAGTCACTAGTCTGAATTAAACAGAGTGGGGAAATAAAAGGATCTATCCCTCAGTGTGGGTGTAAAGGACCATGATGTGATGGATTTCTGAGCTAGACTAGCTGCTGGGAAAGCTTTGAGATAGCAGAGGAATGTTGCTGGGAAAGTTTTGGGAGTGTTGCTGGGAAAGTTTTGGGAGTATTGCAGGGAAAAGTAGGCAAGCTAAGAAGGAAGAAAGAAGTGAGAAGCAGGCATCCAATAAAGGCAACCACTGAGCAAGATATCAACCAATGAAGAAGCGAAAATACCCACGTGGGTGGTGATAGCCACCCAATTGTATTAGCCGCTCATACATGCAGGTACTTTGTATAGCTTATATCAACCCTGGACCTTCGGGTAATAAATGATTTTGTTTCCTAACCAGAAACGGGGTCCGTGCCTTATTCTCCACATCTCAGGGTTTGATTTGCTGTGTAAAGGGCTTGCATTCCTCCTCTGGTTTTGCCTAGAAATTCCAACCTTATTATATAAAAAACTGCAAATGAGATTTATTTTTTATTAACATTTTGTAAATGTTGTTCAAAAAAAGGTATCAGCAAGTCCAATTACTGAATCATCTTATTGTGTACATTGAACCTTACAGTAAGAAGGCAAAAAACCCAATTCATTTGTTACTTATTATGAAATAAAATCAGAGACAGATATTCGTAAGACAGTTGAATATTTTACCTCTTCTTTGTCTGAGTCTTCACAGAAAAGTTAATTTGACAAGTTATGTAGCTCATTTTAAGTAGCAGAAAAGCACTGGTCAAGGTATGGGAACAAAAGAATATGGAATGTTCCAAAAGTTCATATGAGATATCTTCATCAAGTCAGCTCAGTCTAAGGAAAACCAGTTTAAGTGCTGCCTAGAGTATAGGGAGTTTTCTGGTCCAACCAAGAGGCTAAACCGACATTCTGTATTGCTAGAGCCGAAGCAACTGTTTGCAAAAGAAACAATGTCCATACCATGTCTTACTCCACCTACTTATTCATTTCGTAGTATTTCTTAACTGCATTAGCGAATGTTTTTAGGGACCAATTTGGATTAAAATTGTTTATGGAGCAAATTAATTACAACTTACTATTTCATTACAGTGGTTGTGTTACTGAAAATTCATTGCAGTAATCAAAGTTACTGGCTGGGATCAATGTAGGGAATAGAATATCTTGTCTCGTGTGCTGTGGAGTACTCTTTAAAAGGTATCTATTTCACCTTTCTGATTTTAACAAGAAATTCTGTGCTTACTAAAATATTTTAATTATTCATTTATTCAAGATATTTAAGAGATATTTACAAATTTTAAATATATTCTATCTAACAAATAAGTAAATGGCAAAAGTTTTCTCTGAGTATGTAGAAATGTAGTTAGGGCAATACATTGTGCCACTCCGCATGCTGAAATATTACTGTTCAAAAAAGTGGACAGATGTGGAAACCTAAATGATTCTTCATTAATGAGTTGTTGTGAGAATTATGGGGAATCTATGAATGTTTAAGAGACTACAGTGAGAACCACTTAGAGCTAACTACTGTATTATGTAGAGGATTGTCTTAAACAATGCTTGTCTGCTAATAAACAAATCCAGAATAAGTAGATGATTTTCAAGTGACTTCTGACCACAAGACAGAACAAGAATAAAACATGGAAACCAGAAGTGTATCCTTTAGATGGGAGATTAAAAAAAAAAAAAAAAAAAAAAAAAGGGGTGCAGATCTTAAAGAACTGTCAAAAAAACTGAAAATGTTTCAACAACATTTTACAAAGCATCAAAAAAAAGTACAGAGCTGACAGTTTATTTCCAAGTATTTGATATTTTCAGGAGCTTTCAGGAAGACAGGAAAAGAAAACTGAAAGATAGATGAAGAGAACTTCACTTATTCTGAAGTGTGATGCATGCAGTATGTTTTTAAGTGCATAGTGAATGGAAACATAAAAACAAAGAGTTTATGACTAAGCTAGTTTTTTACTAATACAGAATGAGCAAGCCAATTAAAACTGGAAAATCAAGCTAATTTGTTTCAGACATTTTAAAGGACTCATTTGGTTTCACATCTTGTGAAATATGGACTATATTCTGACAATGTGACTATTACTTCAAATTCTAAATAGAAACAGAAAACGTATTTGAAGTAGGAAAGTGTGCAGAGATTCAAATTACAGTTTTTCAAACAACAAAAGAGCACGTATGACTGTACTGAGATGGAAATGGTGGGACCCAAGACAATGTCCAGCAGGAAACGTAGGGAGATTGTGCAAGTGCCATGACAGTGTGGCAAACAGAACAAAGAGGACCTAAATGACATCATCCATTCAGAGGAGGAATTCACAGCAATCACACCCAACATTTCTGTATAAACTGAATAGAATACCCACCTGAAATAAAACGGAATATTTGTTTATTTCAAAGTTGGGCACAGATGCATAAACTGATGTGGTGACAGAAACAATGGTACCAGAATAATAAAAGCAATGAATGGAATAGAGAGATGAGGTCGAGGGAGGTGATCCTGCCCCTCTATTCTGCTCTTGTAAGACCTCACTTGGAGTATTGTGTGCAGCTCTGGTGCCCTCAACATAAAAAGGACATGGAACTGTTGGAACAAGTCCAAAGGAGGGCCACGAGGATGATCAGGGGACTGGAGCACCTCCTGTAGGAAGATAGGATGAGAAAGTTGGGGCTGTTGAGCCTGGAGAAGAGAAGGCTGCATGGAGACCTCATAGCAGGCTTCCAATATCTGAAGGGGGCTTATAGGGATGCTGGGGAGGGACTCTTCATGAGGGACTGTAGTGAGACGACAAGGGGTAACGGGTTCAAACTTAAATAGGGGAAGTTTAGATTGGATGTGAGGAAGAAATTCTTTACTGTAAGGGTGGTGAGGCACTGGAATGGGCTGCCCGGGGAAGTTGTGAATGCTCCATCGCTGGCGGTGTCCAAGGCCAGGTTGGACAGAGCCTTGTGTGGCATGGTTTAGTGGGAGGAGTCCCTGCCCATGGGAGAGGGGCTAGAACTCGATGATCTTGAGGTCCTTTCCAACCCTAACTATTTTATGATTCTATGATTCTATGATAAAGTTTCCACTAGAAGAGCGTGTGAATTAATGAATATGTAAATCCTTCACTAAGAAATAGTTGTTTAGAGAATCAAGGGACCTGGCAGAATGAGGGAGATATGAAAGTTTTCAACATAGCGCAAGGCTAAAAGTAAACAACCACTTCACTCTTTTCCATTTATTAATTTTCCTCTTACCTTAAGACAAGCATTTAAAGATGGACTTAATCAGAAGGTTAGCTAAAAGACTGAAATATTGCAGCATTCAGTTGCATATATACTCAAGAGAAGATACTTCAAGAAGTATGCCTGCAGGATACTTAACTGGAAGCTACCTTTTGGATTATATAAAGTAATATTTATGCACTAAGACTGGCTCAGGTTTTTGTCGTTACTGTGTGAAAAACGAGAGAAAACGAGGAGGCTTTTTCAAAGTGATCTGAGGAAAAATTAACAACCACCTGCATTAAAGATTATCAAAAGTGTGAAATGCAAAGAAGGACTAAAACTGGGTGTGGAACGGAGTTAATGCACCAAAGTGAGGAAGATAGTCGAAGTAAGAGTTTTACTTGCCTCATTTCTGAAAGAGATAAAAAGGTAACAAGTTTCTTCTGCATGGAAAACAAAGTAGTGTTAGTTGCACTGCGTTTGAGTAAATCTTCAAGACAGGAAAACTATTCTGCAGAGCTGTTAAACAGGCAAGGGCTTACATTTTTAATATGCATTTGCAAAAACTGAAAGGAATTAATCAAATAAGTTATAATGACAGCAAACAAAACCTGAATGCAAATATGCTTGATAAATAAGGATTTTTTTGTTTTAATTCTTGTGTATAAAAAAATTTACTGTTTTATTTATTTTGTGGGTGATGTGTATCACCTGAAACTGACTCCAAAACCCTAGCATTATAAAAGAGGATTAGCAAACAAGAAGAGATTACTTGTTTTCAGCGCTGTTCCTGATATTCAGAAGACAGTTGTGAATTGAAAAAAATATAGTTGAATGAAATATCTGTCTAAACACTGTACATACCAGTGTAATAAGAGAGATTTCTTGGGTTTTGGGTTTGATTTGAATGGCAATTGCCAGATCTGTAAAACTTAGTAAACAATGTAAAACTTAGGAGAAAGTAATTAAGGTTATACCACAGAGTTGTGAACGGTATAGCCTCATTAATTTTTAACAAGTGTAAGGTTACAACTGCTGAGAAAAAATGTGGTCAGTAACAGATTAGTCACATGAAAAAGATAATTTGGAAAGGCTCAGTGGAAAACAACGGTCTCTTGAAGAAAAAGAAACTTTTTTTAAAAATATGTAGTAACTGAGAAAAAAAGGAAAATCAATTTCTGTAGTGCATATTGTTTCCATTATCGATTTGTTGAAATAGCTGGAATACAAACTGGTGCCTCTCTTGATTGCTAAATCCATCCTTTTTAAGTCTAGAAAAATATTTACATTTGGCATAGTGATGTACAGCCAGTGAACACAATTTATTTGGATTGAATTTTAATCATTAATAAAATTTCGTATACTTGATTAAAGAACAAAACCTGGTTAAACAATTTATTTTTTTTTAAAGTATGGGAATAAATTGTAGCATCAGAAATCTTGTATTTAATGTAATTAAACTGCAGAATAGCTTTAACAAAACAAAATAACACTTTCATCATTGGGCCCTAGGCCATAGACTAGCATCACTTACTGTAATATTGGTGTTTCAGGAAGAACCACAGGTGGAGCAGAATTTTCTGACAAATCTGTAGTAGCAAACAAAGCTGTACTAGGCTCTGGATTCTTTCTATGCACTGGAGCTACATCTTTGCTCTGATAAGTTGTTAGAATGGTTTTGGACCTGGGCTAGTCAACTGGCACCCTCTAAGATATACCCTGTGCATGATTCAGGAGTCGCACAGGAACAAATGCAAGCAGGCATTTTGGATATGGAATACACTGGTTATGAGGGACTGAGAGAATTTCCCATATGATTTTGTCTAAGAAATTGCCCTTAAAATGTCTGTTTCCTTTTCTCAGACCCTAGTTATGGCAGACCTGGTATAATGCTGTATTACATCACTGTATTATAGATTACTGTATTAAGATTATATTAATAAAAATGTATTAAAATACATTATGTATTTCTCTGCGTAGTGAATAGTGAACCCACTGTCCTTTGATAGGGTGTGGTCATTAAAGAAAACACGGGACGAGGCCTTTATCACATTAAGGAGAAAGGCGGCTCAGTGACAGCTGTGCACATACCTATATTGGTTTAAAGTAAAAAGATTTTGTATTAGCTTTATTTCCAACTAAATGCACATTTAGGTTTGTGGGTTCTTTTTTTTTTTTCTGAGTAGACAAGCATTCAGTCATTAGTGTAATAATCATTTAGCATCAAAAACTTCCTTCAATGTAAGTTCATTAATAATAAGGCCAAATAAACTATTGCAGTCATCACATCTGACATTCTGTTAAGCAGAGGACAGAGTTTTATGTAGATTTGAACATAACATTTCACACAAAGCTCTGAAGGAGAACAGTTTCCTCTAATAAACACACAAAATACAGATATTGGATAATTTTGCACAGCTGGTAGGTCATTTTTTTTTTCCTTGAAGTGCTCACTTAGGCTCATAATGCTGTAATCTGTTTCTTCAAAACTCTTGCTTTGTCTGGCTTCTGTCTGATCAGTCAGTCTTTTGTTTAACCATCCTCTTGAAATTATGCACTACCAAGAAAACAAGTAGCTGACAATCACAATAAAGGTACTAGCTGCTTTAAAATATATGTAATTGCCTTTCCCATAAAATTCAGCCTATGTAAATTAAAATATTTCTGCATATTCCAGTATCTGAATTTGTAAAACACCCAAAAATGGAGTACAGCTATCTTACTCCAGTCTGCAATTGTATCACCTTCTCTAATGTAAGATTTTTTCTTATTTCTACAGAAATTATTCAGACCCCACACTATTCCCTTCAACTATGTTTTTCCTTCACATTAGCCGAATATATTTATCTGCCTCGCAGTTATATGAAGGCTATGTACTGTAGCTGTAGAATTTGTCTTTAATGTGTAATTTATTTTGCAGTCAAGTGGAATAATTAGTTCCTTTTCTTCAGCAGATTAAGCTTGTCTCATCTTTACTACTTTAAAATGATGCTCTCTGTAGCTGAAAATGCCTTCTCGGCTCATGAAAGTATTCCTTGGTTGTTCCACAGCTCTGCAGGAACTCATAATATCAAGATTTCTCACCTCACTGAATACAAGGGATTATTTTATTTTTTTCCTTCAATGGTATTCTAGAGATCTTAAAAATTAATACACTTACTGCATATCAGTAGAAACTTTAACTTGGAATATTCACAGAATGCTTTCAGCTGGGATTGTAAAGAGCATAAGCTTTGGTTTAGCTCTGTTGCTACTGATACCTATCATTCCTTCCTTATTCTCAAAGTACATTATTGTTATTGGACTTTGAACATTTTGCCATTTGTATATATCATCCCATTGAAATGTTAGAGCTATCACTGGGATAAAATACTGCAGAATTTAATTAAAAGTGTGGATTTACATTCATTAAGGGTTGTGGAAAATCTTAGATATGCTGGAATTAATTTTCATGCCAAAACTGTTACTGAAACAAAAGGCCCTACTAAAACAGGTACAGATTTGGTGAATCTTGCTTGAATCCAATCTGCATCTACTTCTTTTTCAAAAGGAAGAAGATATTTTAGCTTTACTGTAACTGAATTAAATCTAGACTCTGCAAATAGGTAAAGATGAAACAATTATCCAAATTTTGAATTTTTATCGATCTGCCGGCATATGCGATATGCAGATAAAAAACTTGATCAAGACAAATTGTAATCCATGAAGAAAATGCTTATCAATGTCTTGCATATAATATTTTGAAATTAGAAAAAGGTATATGAGCAAATGTAGAATCTCTTAAATTCTGTATAACTTCACTGTATTTCAGTAATGAAAGAAAAATTGAATCTAAAGTTCTGGAATAGATCTTCCCTTTTCTTTTTTGTGTTTTTTGGAGGAGGGACAATTTATTTCCCTCTGATTCCTCCAGTGTTAATATTATGCAATCAGCGAAGGAAGTTGAAAAGAAGGAAAAGAGTTTGAAAGCCAAACAGGTTATAGTGGGAAAACCAAAATAAATCAAAACAAAACCCACACACCTCTTGGTCCTCCTATATTGTCGTCTAACCCTAGACAAGACCCAAACCCAACTCTGCTTAACTCTCAAGATCAGATGAAATGGTCGTGGGTAAATCACACTCTTTATGTGTATCAACATGGTGATTCTCATCACAATCAGCAGGCAGGTCTCAAGGGTACTTAAAGGCCATTCAAAACCTTCAGAAATCTCAAATGATGCTGTAAATGGTCTGGAGAGGGGGCTGGGAACAAAAGGGTATGTCTCCTTCACAGGTTGACCACCCGAGGAGGGGAAAAAATATGTGCAATTGCTAAACAATTCTGTTATATACCTCCCAAAGTATAGAGGTGGTGACCTCACTGGGAATGCAAGCCAGATCAGTTTCATCATCAATGATTCTATTGTATTACATGTCATGACCATGAAGCACAATGAAACAAGAACCTTAGCCCAAGGCCCCCAGCCAGTAAACACTAACAAACACAGCAAATACCAACTGTAAGCAAGGTACGACACGGTGAAACCATGAGATCAAGCGCAACAACTTTTAGAGCCAATAAATCAGCATTGTGACGAGTGACTATTAATCCAAAATAATGAGTTCTTCGCACAAATATGATTAGACACACTCTGGTGAGATCTGTCATTATCTCAACCCTTCGTGCCCCACTTTGGGTGCCAAAAAGAACTGTCATGGTTTAAGCCCAGTTGGCAACTCAGCCACCCAGCTGCTCACTCCCTCCCTCCCTCCCCCCCCCAGTTTCTCCCCCTTCTCCCGGAGAGATGGGAAGGAGAATCAAAAGAATGTAACTCCCACGGGTTGAGATAAGAACATTCTAATAACTAAGGTATAACACAAAACCACTACTGCTACCACCAATAATAATAATGATAAGGGAAATAACAAGGGAAGACAATACAACCACTCACCACCCAACAACCAATACCCAGCTCGACCCAAGCATTGATCTAACCCTTCTGGGTAGGTGCTCCCACTTTATATCTTGGGCATGACGCGCTGTGATATGGAATACTTCTTTGGTTAGTTTGGGTCAGGTGTCCTGTCTCTGCTTCCTGCCGGCTTCCCCTCCTCCCTGGCAGAACATGTTACTCAGAAAGTCCTTGGTCAGAGTAAACATTACTGAGCAGCAAATAAAAACATCGGTGTTATCAGCTCTGTTCCTAGGCTGAATGTCAAAAACACAGCACTGCCCCAGCTACTAAGAAGGAGAAAAAATGACTGCTACTGCTGAACCCAGTACAATAGTATCAATTTATCAGCAAAGAGATGGAATGAAACAAACCATGGGAGATATTAATTAAAAGCCATTTCTAAATTGTATGCTAAAAAGTGTAAACCAGACGCTACTTTCCTGAAGGCAGACGGAGGATTGTATTTGCAATTCAGTTATGGACAGGTGCCCAGATTTTAGCTTATCTTTCATTTGCTACGTGCTGAGTTTGTTGCATACAAGCTGCCATTACTAATAGTTTGGGACAGAGCCATGAAATTTCAAGTACTTTATATTTCAGGTCAGACCACAATCTAGTTTGTGTCATCAGAAATACATCCACCATTCCTCTGCTTTATAGTCTGCTGGTGACCAATTGAACTGCAACATTGGTTTACTTCTATTTGCTCTTTTCTTTTGAGGTATGTTAAAACTATGTATTTGACTATGCTGTAGAAACACAGCTCTATTTTTTGCCTAAAATCCTGTAATTTCTAGTATGTTTGTAATTTCATTTTCAATGTTTTTGCACATAATATCCAGGTTGCACACACTGCGCAGTATGCATGCAATTCGACAGATGGCATATCTTGACCCCACACCTAGGTGTCACCCTCTTTTACAGGCTTTTTCAACATCATAGCTTTTTAAATATTTTAAGTTGCTAGAAACCTAAAATATGTAAAAACAGTATCAGCATATGTCAACCATATAACATAACATTTTTATCATAATAAAAAAGTGAGTTCTACATCATCATTTTCTAGCTCATTATAAAAAAGATATGCTGATAAAAAATAGAGGTGATTTAGGAAACCACTGGCAGATGAAAAAGCTGAGCTGGTTTACTTCACAGTGCTCAGACTTGTGTTATTGTGAGGGATTAAACCCAGCCAGTAACTCAGATCCTGGACAGTTACACACAGTAATCTCAAATTATTATTAAGGTTTATTCTGAATTGAAACATCCTGCTTAAACACTTCCCTTCCAAGTCTGTTTGAATGAGTCACAGAAAGCATAGTGCAACATTTTCAAACCATTCAAAACTTCCCTCATTTGAAAAGAAAGCTGTTCATTTTTTAGTTGCTATTCTGAAGCATTATACCTTGAATTACAACAGACTAAACTGAACTAAATCCCTTTCTCATCTTAAATTCAAGTGCTACTTAGGCTGATCTCTTCACTAAAAAGCTGGCTGTAATTAACATGTTCCTCTAAAACATTTTATTAGACTCATTAAAACAATAAATCCTGATAAATTCAGAGGAAGACTACAGTCTGATCATTGATAAACTCCTTCTGGACTTCACAAGTAATAGCTATTAATTTGTCATAATTTACCAAACATGCTAAGGGACCCTTGGATCCTCCCTTGAAAGATGCCAGGGGAAACTAAATCAGCAGCTGCTACTTTTTCATCTCCATTCTTGGCTCCTGCCAAAACAATCCCTAAATAAAATGGGATTTTCCAGCCAGGTGGTCACCAGGAGCATCTGGTCTCTAAAGTCAGAACATAGAGCATTCAATTAAGACAGTTTTCCACTATGTTTTATAGCTCTTTTGTGAGTTGATTGTAACTATGTTATCAGAGAATTTTGTTTATATTGCAATAATTACTTACCCTAAAGTTGAAACTGTTGTAAACTACTGTTCTATGGAAATGCTAGCACCTATTTTATTTTCCATTATACAGACTGTGCACTAAGTAGCGTATTTGCCAACATTGTTGGGATTGACAAGAACGTAAAAATCCAAAACACCTAACAATGCTTTATGCCTCTTTGGAAAAGAGACTTTGAAGAGAATATGCTTTTTAGTTTCAAGAAATATTTCACATTAATGGAAAAAAAGAAAATTATATTCTCATAGAAAGACACTAGAACTGATTTAAAACTGTTCATTAACAAAAAGGTACATATTTTATGTAGTCTTAATGTTGTAAATTAAAGAAGCTAAATTACATTGAGCTTTTATTCTTTTTTTTTCAGTCAAATACAATAAAATGAAAAAAATATGCCAAAAAGAAATGGCTTCCGTTGGCTTCTCACAAGAGGAGTCTCAGGAATATCAAAACTCAAAACCCTTAACAACAGAGATATTACAGACATAAACAGGGGAAGTTTAGATTGGATATGAGGAAGAAATTCTTTACTGTAAGAGTGGTGAGGCACTGGAATGGGTTTCCCAGGGAAGTTGTGAATGCTTCATCCCTGGCGGCGTGCAAGGTGGGGTTGGACATAGCCTTGGATGGCATGGTTTAGTGGGAGGTGTCCCTGCCCATGGCAGGGGGGTTGGAACTTGATGATCTTAAGGTCCTTTCCAACCCTAACTATTCTATGATTCTATGATTTCAAAATGCTTCAAATTGGGATAAAACCCGTGGTATTCTATTTTTTAAAAAACTGCTTAAGTGGACTTTCTTAAAAAAATAATGTAATAAAATTTAATTTGTATTTTATGTATGCAGGTAGATAAGAAAAGTAGGTGAAAGGAGCATAAACTCAAAGCCGTACTGAATTCTTTTATAACAATTAGGGATCAGATTACCATAACAGGTTAAGCACTAATGTAAAGTTCTAAACCCTATAGCTGCCTCCAAAAACATTTTCTCTTCTTCAGCCTGAAGAGTAGCTGATGTTAGCTGAGTTAATTTTATTTCTTTTTTTCTTCATCTTGTCTAGAACCTTGAATACAAACATAGTTAGCTCTTCATCTTTATAAGCTTATGACATCCAAAGAATCATTAAAATCTACACATAACACTCTCAACAACATTAACATGAAAGACTGATTTGATGACTGTTGAAAAACATTTAATGAGATCGGTTTTTCAACTGCAGTACTATCAAACAAAGTAAAATGCTGAATGTCTGCTAAACCTCATAAATCTATTCACTCCAGGTAATTTTCCTTATTTACTTCCTCCAGTGTGTAGATTTTCTATCTAATGTTAATATCAGACATACAGAAAATTGAATTTACCAGGCAATCCAAAACAGCTGCACATTATGTATGAATTAAATTCGGTAGTTAGAAAACACCTCCGAATACATGTGTTGTTCTGGTATATTCTGTGACAACTTAGAAATATCTTTGCTTGAGGAAAGCTGGTAGTGCGACAAGCTTGACTTCCTCAAACAATCTTGTTTAAACTATAGCTTAAAACTGCTGTAAAAATCCAGTTGTGGTATGTACAGCCTTAATTCATTTTCTTCTCACTTTTCTCGTGGAAGTTACTTTCATAAATGCATGAAAAAGTACTCATACCGTTTCTCCCTGTCGTGCTCAAATCTTTGTTTGACATTGATGCAATATCTAGACAAAAGTCAAGGCATCAGAAAATGAGACCTTATAGCTGGTAAGTCCAATTATCTCAGTACTTTTGGTTTCAGCAGTTTGTGGGTGCAATGTGGAATTCTCTAATGCTTCATAAAACAGTCTTGTTTATTCTGGCATGTTTTGATCGGGAAAGGTTGGAAAATATTAGGAAACTGAAATGTTGTGTCCCTGCCCATGGCGGGGGGGTTGGAACTCGATGATCTTGAGGTCCTTTCCAACCCTTACTATTCTATGATTCTATGATAATGACTACCTACATTTTCTCCACTGTTTCAGAGAACTTGGCATATAGAATTCCTCCCCTACTACCAGGACTGAAGAAGAAAATTAGTGAGCTTGGGTGACTAATTAATAAATCAATGGATCATTATAGTATTTCACTCAAACTAGGATGAAGCAGTGTTGCTGCCAAAGCAACGTAATTTGGATTAACTAAAAATATTGGTGACAAAAGTTTACTGACATTTTTGTCTTTTTTTTCCCTGACAGTTAAAATCCCCTGCAGAGTATTTTAAAATGCATTGTATGTAACTTTCTATAGCACTAACTTCACAACCATTATTATTATAATGTCAGTGTGAAATCAAAGCCATATGAGCAGATTCTTCTGGATTCCTCTCAATTTTTCTTTTAGTTTATTTTGCTGAGGAGATTCTGCACTCTTGTGAAGGCCTCCTGAGAAAAGGACAAGTTTGAAGCTCCTCCGGAGGCATTTTGTGTGACCATAGTCTCTTTCTACCACTAGATCTTAGAGATAACAAATTAAACTAAGCGTTAATCTATCACATAGGATTTTGCATATATAAATACACTTAGGATTTGAAGGTTATCCAATAGCAGAAGCAATTAATAAAAATGCCTGTGGTAATTAGGAACAGATTTCTGAAAAGTCTGTTGACTTCAGCATTGCTACAGCTTGTGGGGTTTGTAGTTCATATAGCTGACATAGATAGGGTGGATAAAGTAATTCATAGTGTGATTGTGCAGACCAGATAGTGTAGAATAAACTACAGTTCTGCCTGTGCATCGAAATTTACTAGTGATAGTGAAATAGGAAATCAGAAATGGAGCTCACAGATTTACAGGGGCAACAGTTGATTAGAGAGCTACCCCACTGAGTAGATGCAACCAGACTAGATAGACATGACATTTTGATATAAAAGACATGATTTAAAACGTCATAGAGGTGAATGTGATCCATTTTAGTCAAAGTTGTGTTTAAACTGTACAAACATTAAAAAAACCCAATCTCTGCATAATTATTTATATGACTGAAATGTAAAGCTTTCCCATTCTAAACTCTTGAGACACCATACAAACCAGGTGAAGAAGTGATTGGAAAAAATGAATTTACGAAAAGTAAAACGTACCATGCTAACCTGATTACTTTCTGCAATAAAGTAGCATCTTCTGTCTAGCAGGTAAATTCTTGGAAACAAACATCCTTTTCTTATACAGGTGGCTTCAGCAATTAAAAAAGATAATGGAAAAAAATGTTTTACATTGTGTAGATCAGAGAATAGTTTTCAATATATTTTGTAAACTTTGATAACCCATGCAACAACCATATGACTAATGCATAATTATGACCATTAGAAAAATATAACAGCCTAATGTGAGATCTTTGGTTTTGAAAAGAGTTGTGTTAACATATATGAGGCTGCTGTTTCTACATATGAAGCATGTGTTATGGACATACAGTAATAAAAAAGTATCTTGCATCATTTAACAGTAAGATTTGACCCTGAGCTGACCAAAAATGCCGGTATAACTCAGTCTCTGAAGACTAGCTATTTCTATTCAGAAAGATGTCCAACATTGGATGAGCCTGTCTGCCCTAAATTTCATTCCTTTAGGCTCTGCAATAGAATCTATGAAATGGAAACAGGCACCTGCATTCCCCATAGTAACTACAGGGATTGAAGCATCTCATTAGGGGATTCATAACACACAGCACTGCCTAAACAATGAAGAGCTGAGGGAATAAATTCCTGTTAAACACCAAACTCAGTGTATTTATTTTTTTAAGCGACATTTCTGAAATCTGCTCCCACTGGACGGCTAGACAACACCAACTCTATAATAAGCAAGCAACTGTGTCTAATTGTAAGACACCAGAAAGATATAATTTCATAAATTTTGCATTTTTCCCTACCCACAAATACGTATTCAAGCATCTCAGGATCATGAAAAAGCATTGCTACAGAGATCATAGAATCATAGAATAGTAAGGGTTGGAAAGGACCTCAAGATCATCGAGTTCCAACCCCCCTGCCATGGGCAGGGACACCTCCCACTAAACCATGCCATCCAAGGCTATGTCCAACCTCACCTTGAACGCCGCCAGGGATGAAGCATTCACAACCTCCCTGGGCAACCCATTCCAGGGCCCCACCACCCTCACAGTAAAGAATTTCTTCCTCATATCCAATCTAAACCTCCCCCGTTTAAGTTTAAACCCATTATCCCTTTTCCTCTCACCACAGTCCCTCATGAAGAGTCCCTCCCCAGCATCCTTAGAGGCCCCCTTCAGGTATTGGAAGGCTGCTAGGAGGTCTCCACGCAGCCTTCTCTTCTCCAGGCTGAACAACCCCAATTTTCTCGGCCTATCTTCATACGGGAGGTGCTCCAGTCCCCTGATCATCCTCGTGGCCCTCCTCTGCACTTGTTCTAACACTTCCATGTCCTTTTTATGTTGAGGACACCAGAACTGCACACAATACTCCAAGTGAGGTCTCACGAGAGCAGAGAAAAGGGGCAGGAGCACCTCCGTCGACCTGCTGGTCACACTCCTTTTGATGCAGCCCAGGATACGGTTGGCCTTCTGGGCTGCAAGCGCACACTGCCGGCTCATGTTCATTTTTTCATCAACCCACACCCCCAAGTCCTTCTCCGCAGGGCTGCTCTCAATCTCCTCCCCGCCCAACCTGTAGCTGTGCCTGGCATTGCTCCGACCCAGGTGTAGGGCCTTCGCATTTACCATGGTTAAACTTCATCAGGTTGGCATCAGCCCACCTCACAAGCGTGTCTAGATCCCTCTGGATGGCATTCCTTCCCTCCAATGTATCAACCGAACCACACAGCTTGGTGTCATCGGCAAACTTGCTGAGGGCGCCCTCAATCCCACTGTCCATGTCACTCACAAAGATGTTGAACAAGACCGGTCCCAACACCGCTCCCTGGGGGACACCACTCGTTACCGGTCTCCAGCTGGACATTGAGCCACCGAGCACTACTCTTTGCGTGCGGCCATCCAGCCAGTTCTTTAGCCATCGAGTGGTCCAACTATCAAATTGATGTCTCTCTAACTTAGAGAGAAGGATGTCATGGGAGACAGTGTCAAAGGCTTTGCACAAGTCCAGGTAGATGACATCAACTGCTCTACCCCTGTCCATCAGTTCTGTAGCCCCTTCATAGAAGGTCACCAGATTGGTCAGGCAGGACTTCCCCTCAGTGAAGCCATGCTGGCTGTCACCAACCACCTTGTTGTTTTTCATGTGCCTTAGCATGCCTTCCAGGAGAATCCGCTCCAAGATTTTGCCAGGCACAGAGGTGAGGCTGACTGGTCTGTAATTCCCTGGGTCATCCATTTTCCCCTTCTTAAAAATGGGGGTTATATTTCCCTTTTTCCAGTCATCAGGAACTTCACTTGACTGCCATGATTTTTCAAATATGATGGACAGTGACTTAGCAACTTCATTTGTCAGCTCCTTCAGGACCCGCGGATGGATTTCATCCGGTCCCATGGACTTGTATACATTCAGATTCTTAAGATGGTCTCGAACAAGATCCTCTCCTACAGTGGGCCCAGGGTCTTCATTCTCACTGTCCCTGCGTCTGCCTTCCAAGACTTGGGTGGTGTGGTCAGAGCATTTGCCAGTGAAGACGGAGGCAAAGAAGTCATTAAGAACCTCAGCCTTCTCCAAATCCAGGATAGCCAGTTCTCCCGATAACTTCTGGAGAGGACCCACATTGTCCTTAACCTGTCTTTTATTTGCAGTGTACCTATAGAATCCCTTCCTGTTATCCTTAACATCCCTAGCCAAGTTTAATTCTAAGTGGGCCTTATCTTTCCTAACCTGGTCCCTGGCTTCCCGGACAACATCCCTGTATTCTTCCCAGGCCGCCTGACCTTGCTTCCACCTTTTATAAGCCTCTTGTTTCCTTCAAATTTTGCTCAGCAGGTCCTTATCCATCCAAGGAAGTCTCCTCGCCCTCCTGCTAAACTTCCTTCTAGTTGGGATGCATCGCTCCTGAGCTTGCAGCAGGTGAGCCTTGAATATCAACCAACAGTCTTGGGCCCCCCTGCCCTCTAGGGCTGTATCCCATGGAACCATACTGAGCAGGTTCCTGAAGAGGCCAAAGTCTGCTCTCTTGAAGTCCAGGGCAGTGAGCTTGCTGCACGCTCTTCTCACTGTCCTGAGGATCTCAAACTCGACCATCTCATGATCACTGCAATCAAGGCTGCCCTGGAGCGTCACATTCCCAACCAGCCCTTCCCTGTTGGTGAGGACGAGGTCAAGCATGGCACCTCTCCTTGTTGTCTCCTCTATTACTTGCAGAAGGAAGTTGTCTTCCACGCAATCGAGGAACCTTCTGGATTTCTTGTGCCGGGCTGCACCATCCCTCCAACAAATATCAGGGTGGTTAAAGTCTCCCATGAGAACAAGGGCGTGCGAGCGTGAGGCTGCGCCTATCTGCCTATGGAGCGCTCCGTCCAGCAAGTCCCCTTGGTCAGGCGGTCTGTAACAGATCCCCACAATAATATCACCCATCGCTGTTCTCCCTTTAACCCTGACCCACAAACTCTCTGTCGACTGCTCACCTGTCCCCAGACAGACTTCCATACTCTCTAGCCTATCCCTAACATAAATAGCAACTCCCCCTCCCCGTCTGCCGGTCCTGTCTTTCCTAAAGAGCCTGTAACCTTCCATTCCAACACACCAGTCATAGGTGCCATCCCACCATGTTTCTGTGATGCCTATGATATCATACCCCCGTAGATGTGCACACATCTCTAATTCCTCTTGTTTGTTCCCCATACTACGGGCATTCGTGTAGAGGCATTTGAGCCGAGATCAAATATGCAAGAGGATTTCCATATATAGGCTTAAGCACTAAGGCTGTAATTTCCTTTTCTTTCTCTAAGAATGACATCAGAAATGCAACCTACATTTCTAAAGTGATCTGGGAGTATCTCCAGGGAGTGAAAAATAAAACCAAGAGAGAAAAGAGACAAAAAAGAGGCCAGAGGAATAACAGAGAGTGGCGGAAATAAAAGTACAGCCTGACAAGCAGGACTGAGTAGAAAGTCAGGAAGACAAAAGCCTAGAATGCACACAGAAGCAAGAGGTGAAGATAAGGATTAATATTAATTATAGATAATTTACAAAGCTTGACAAATCCATGTTTTAAGATAACACTATTTGCCAGCAGTTTAAAACAGAAATATGAAAATATCTGTATAATACCTATGATTTCAAAGTGCATTAGGTCTGCATTTCCTATATGCTGCATTTTCTAGAACCTCAGTTTACCATGTTTCAGGAATATTCCCAAACAGTAGCCATTGGTACTATAAATATTATTTGTATCTTTAAAAGAAGAGCACTTGTCAGGTGCAGGACAAATAAAGCTGTCACTTCAGTAACACTGGACTAGCAGGTATTTCTAGTCTCTATATCTTCAATGTAAATCATGGTTACAGGTAGAGAGAAAGCTCATTCAAGAAGGACAAAGGTAAGCAGAAGGTAACAGCAGCAGAGTAACAGGTAACCAAGTGACTGAGCTGGAAACAATGCCTATAACTTGTTTCCAGTAGAGAAGTCACATGTTATGGTGTGACAAGCTTTAATTAGCACAGGTAAGTTAGGGCAGTTGTCTGAGATTTTTAAACTAGTGTCCAGGCTGCTGTTAGTAGTATATATCATGATTAGCAAACTGAAGGGTAAACTGGAGACAAAAAGTCCCATACCTAAGAGACAACTTTAAAGGAGTCCTGAAATGCGTAGACTGCATACACCTTTCTGGCAAAGAGCTCATATATTTTTCCTTTATCTTCCTTTTTGTGCAAATTTTCTATTTTCACTCATGACAGATTAATTCTGGCAATCACAGACTGACAGTGCCTGCTGCTGAGCACCTATGAAATAGTGCTTCTTTTCCTTTCTTTCTTTCTTTTTTTTTCTTTAAGTATCTTTATCTAAATCTGTTAGATTTTAAAGCTTATTGAAAAAAATCTGCATAGACCATGTTGAAGCTGATTCTTACATTTTGTTGACCTCAATAACTTATCAGACAATCTGCATGCACACCGTAGTCACCTTCCAGTGATGTGATAAAGAAGTGCTTATTTGGCACATCACTTGAGTTTAAAGGCAAGAGAAGTAGCATTGACAAATAGCCTCTGCGAATATCACTTTCATATTTCAACACAACAGATAGAATCATAGAATCATAGAATAGTTTGGGTTTGAAAGGACTTAAAGATCATCTACTTCCAACACCCCTGCCATGGGCAGGGACACCTCCCACTACACCATGCCATCCAAGGTTCTGTCCAACCCCGCCTTGAACACTGCCAGCGATGGAGCATTCACAACTTCCCTGCGCAACCCATTCCAGTGCCTCACCACTCTCACAGTAAAGAATTTCTTCCTTATATCCAATCTAAACTTCCCCTGTTTAAGTTTGAACCCATTACCCCTTGTCCTCTCACCACAGTCCCTAATGAAGAGTCCCTCCCAGCATCCCTAGAGGCCCCCTTCAGGTATTGGAAGGCTGCTAGGAGGTCTCCACGCAACCTTCTCTTCTCCAGGCTGAACAGCCCCAACTTTCTCATCCTATCTCCATTCTCCATGTGGAGAACCTGGGGAACCAAAGCCAGGCATGGGTAAGGGGAATTAAGAGTTATACAATTCCACTATTCCTTTTTTCTCAATTGCCATAGTGTACTGTGTTGTGCACTTCTTACCAGGGGAACAAGTTATCTCACAAACTTCATCTTCATATTAATCTCTCCTGAAAACTGCATTTATAATCCCCTAAAGCCAATAGAACAACTAAAACAGATTAGGCCTCCATGCACAATTTTAATGGTGTATATACCCAGTTTTGTCACTCCAGTGTGTGAAGTAGTGAGAGAACTGCACTTATAAAGTGGATATAAAAAGTCCAACCAACCTTGTGAATTATCTCTTTAGCTCACAAAATATTTCAAAGTTTCCTTGCAAAGGGCATTATTTTCCAGATAGCATGACCTGCAACTATGTCCTCTTATACTGAGGTTCTCACAGGCTCATCAGTCTCTCCACTGTAGCATGAGGAGACCTGCTGTAAGCATAAGCCTGCAGTGAAATTATTTTGCTAAAGGGTATCTGAGAAATCACTTCTGTTTGATGCTAAGGGACTTACTCCTGATTAAGATACTTTTGAAAATGAATTTTTGAAAGCTTATATTTTTTAACTGTTTTTTTAAATGTAGAAAGAGGAAAAAAAAAAAAGTAATATTGCAAACTGATGTTCTCTGGCAAGGTCAGAAAAAAGCCATTAATAAACGCTCACTGTACATAGTGTTTATTTTTCATTAGGTTGCATTCGAAATGCTCATGGTCACAGCTTCATGCTACCTGGTGAACGGAAATTTGGAAGAGAGAGAGCTGAGACAAATATTGGAAAATTGATGTAAGGCAAAACAAGATGGAGCCTGAAACAACAATGGTGGAGGATAAGTAGAAATAAATGTTGAGAAAGAAAAAAATGTTGTTAAAGAAGATAGAAAAAGGCAGAAGCTCAAAGCATATAGATGAAGTAAAACCGGGGGATTAAGACCTGGAAAAACTTACAGGTATTTAAACAAAAAAAAAAAAAAAAAAAACAGCCAGAAAGAGTAAAGATATAAAGCTACTTGAACAAGACAATGAAAGACCTTTAAAGCCAGCTGGTGTTCTCAGCCGTCCTACTGCTTTAGTTGGCATAGAATAACAAAACTTCACTTCCAGAGCTTAGCTTGCTACAGTAACATGTCATCTCATCATTCTGAATCAGAGGGATCTTCAAGCTTCCTCACAAGGAGTCTGCAGTGGCAAATTTATTCTCAATTTTCCTTCTAAAGCAAAGTGGGAAGAAAAAAAAAAAGTGGATGTGGCATAGTGTCTCATAACAAGAGAGGACAAAAAGAAGGAAGTGACTGTGGAGATAGAACATTGTCAATTAGAATAACATTTGTCTGATTAATGTAGCCATTTAGTGATACTGATATTGATTGTATACTTAAATGCAGATGGATTTGCATAAGCAGCAAATTTCTATCTGCTAATTGCTACTTCTACCTGCTAATATATGGTCCAATCATTATTATTTATTCTTTACAATCATCGCCTTTAACCATTCGAGCAGCAGTGACACTTTGTGGGGGAAAAACCTCACTGTGTAAAATATTCCTTTAGGTCTCCTTTATGTAATGGGAATCTGCTCAAATGGCTTCTGCTTTATTAGTACTGCCTTTAGTAGGTGTTGTCTATAGTACTTCTGTTCTTTAGTTGGAAGTGCTTAGGAATGCAATAGTCATGTAAACAAAAAGAAGGACCATGTTCACCTTGACTTTTCTGCTATTGTGGTACTTCAGTCATAAAACTAAATTTAACTCAAACTGTCTTCAATTCGAGAAAATGGAGAAGTAAATGGTGCTATTTTACAACAGAATAGCCATTGCACTAAAAAATTGTAGATGACCTACTTTGTATTAGAGTATGGAATAACTGCCAAAGACGCATAAAGAATTAGATTTTTTTAGATATGCTCAATTTTGCAATTCAGAATGTACCTGCTTAATCTTAATGAAATTGGCTGAGATTCTTCATCTAATAAGAAATATAGTTAAGCTAGGTCTCTTTCCCCAAAATTACACTTCTTACATCTTCCCAGGACAAACAAGGGTATCCTGGAACAAAAATAGCAGTAAATAAGACGATAATAAGGTTGTAAATTTTATAGATTCACAATTACAATTGTTAAACCCAGTTCAGAGCTGTAATTCCACACCAGGTTCATTACATTAAATTACTTACTTGTTGTGAGTTCTTAAAGATCTTCTAATCACAAAAATCTCCAAATCTACAATTTCTGGTTCATTGGTATGGTCAGTGGTGACATTTACAACCTTTCTTCCCCTAAATAATAGTTTTAAAAGTTTACATTATTTAGCATTTTCTTGTTAACACTTCTGTCTGGCAAGTCTGGAAGAGAATTGGTGGAGTCACAATGTGACAGTCTCCTAAGCTAAGGGAGTAGAATGCATTTTTTCATACTTTTCTCAGTAGAATCAATTACAAATGACACTTTTTCTTTTAGAAAAACATAAAAAAAAAAAACCACCTCAAATGCCTGGACTATTTTAACAGAAAAATTTAGGTTACTGCTTGTCCCTGTCATTCTTCCTTTGCATTAAATGAAAGAATATATAATCCATCAGGAAAGGAAAGAGCATGATGTTCGCTAATAGGTACCAATATTTTAATGTCAGACAGACCAACTATGTTAATCTTTTACAATGCTGGTGACAAGTGTTCAAAATTTAACGTCAGAGCAAGTGTTTGAAAGCAGTAGAAAAGACAAAAGATTTTAAATGTCATTTGCCTTGTTGGTGAAATACAATTTGTTAATCAATGGTGATTTTGTATGGAATGATTTCTCAACCTAGTCTTCATCAAAGCTATCTTAATTTTATTATGACAGTTCTCAGAGTTATTCAACAATGGAGTAAATATTTTGGGCGAAATCCTTGATCTGAAAGAAAGTGTAGCAAAAAAAAAAAAAGATAATACTTTCTAAATAACTCCATGTTATTTGAAATATTTGATTTTTTCCAATATTATAAATATTAATGAATCTTAATTCTTAGCATATTCATGCTTACATATATTTATACTTTTTTCACAGTTTTATTCATTTTTATACAGCTGATGCAGATTTTCATTAAAGTATCATACAGTAGTACAACGTTTAAAACATACTAGGTTAACAAAGCCTTAGTGATAAAAAAATGAGAAATTATTGCTGATCTATAAGTTTCAATAATTTTTTTAGAGCAATACATATATTAATGAAGTTAATATATAAAAACCAAATTATGTATTTTGCAAGTATTTCAGAAAGGTTTAATACTTTAGATTAAGAAATAAGGGGGAATTTGGTTTATGTTTTTTTTGGAGATAGCTGTAAATACAAATAGATGCGCATACATATGCACACATGCAAACAACATAATGGAAACAAAGTTAGCTGATAGCCATGAAATTAAAAAAAATCAGTAAAGAAATGACACATACTCAGTTCTTAAAGATTGTCAGAAAGTTTTCTTTATTTCGATTGATAGAAATATGTCACAGCAGTTCAAAGTTAACTACAAATTCAAGCCTAAATTATATTTTCCATATTTTTATTGTGCATCAAAACATATTATGAGCTTAATATAGACACGTCAGAACAGTGTTAAGGAAGAAGACTAAAGAACACTTTAGCATGGTATTCCATTTCTGACCATGCTCAGAAATAAATGCCTGCAAAATATATAGAGTGGGAGAAGCATATAGTATTTCCCACAGCATATCTTTCCAGCTTCCAATTAACTACGCTATTAAAATACAGTAAAATTTCATGTCCTTTCTAAGAGAACACAGATCTGGGTATCTTCATTACTTTACACAGCAAAAAATTTGCAATGAAAAAATCAGTATTAAGATACTTTGTGGACATTATGTGCTGGTTATTATCACTGTCAAATATTATACTGTTAATAATTGACAGTTTGAATTTAGGAAGGGATATAAATTTTTTTCTAAACAATCTGGTATGTATTTTAAATACTGATATAATCTGTGACAGAACATTACAAAGTTAATTTTTTTTCTAATGTTTATATTTGCTTATTTATCAAGAACACATATTTGGATTAAATTGCTAAAAATAAATTAAAATAACCTTGTTTGTACAATTTAAATGAAATACAGAAAATGCAGTTTTGGAAAATAACAAAGAAAAATATGAAAAAAAAACCCCTGCATCTGGAGAATTGGTCATATACAATCGATATCCATGGTAGCAACTTTTGAAAGTGTGCATTCTTGGAGCCATATGAATCAGAAAGATCTGGATTTCATGTTATAAATATTTCTCAAGTCAGGAGAGAATAGCCAAGTACATTTCATATTCTCTTATTCTGTAAACTCACTGCTTCTGATTTTTAGGAAGATTGTAATGCCTACCCGGGTGTCAGTGAAGTAATGGTCATTACTTTCTTGATTTCATTTTCCTCCATGAACACCATTTTAACTGCTACTAGCTCACATTATGCAGTCACTACTTCTGATTTTCTACTGGTTTGTAAAGCAACCACATCCAGGTTGTGTGGAGATCCTGGTTATATGGATATTTAGTACTAGTGGGGAAGTTATTTACAGTGGGCTGCTTTTTTTCATCAGTTAGAGGAACTTTCATCAGTAGTTCGGAAGTGGAGGTTTTGACCCATTTTATGTGTATGTGCTTTGCCTTTAGGCCTTTCTTATGATCTTCATACCATGCCTGGTGTTCCTCTTTCCCATTTGGAAACCTTTTAAAAGTAGTACTTTCCTTTCTTTTTTCTTCTTTCTCAAGCTGTTCTAAACCCACAGCACCGTGACAATAACTGCATTAATCTGTTAATTGCTCAGAAGTTGCAACTTGGGTTTCTTTTACTCTAATAAAGTTTTCTTGTGGGTATCAATGCTATTGGTGGAGCCATTTTTTTTTAAATACTTTGCCCATGTCAGCACGTTTCCAACTTCTTTGGCTGGACGATATAATTTAAAACAATTGCTATCAAAATAATTGATCCTTTACTGAGTAAGACTCCAGTAACTTAGAAGACTCACATTATGTGTAAAGCATATTAACAAACTTGTCCATGTGTTTTTTGTTTGGGTATTTTTTTTTTGGTGGGCTTTTTTTTTATTCTTTTTTTTTTGTCTTGAGAAGAAAATAATTCAACAACTTGGCCTAGTATTAAAATAAGATCACACTTCTTACGACTTAACCCTGCTTATACTCATAATGACATATATGTCTTGTTCTCACCACACACAAAGAGTTTTTGAAAAGGTTTTGTGGTATTGCTTAGATTTGGACTACCTGTCTTCACCTTTTTGCATACTGTCTAGATTATTTTTATTCAAAAGACTGCAGTTAACAGTGCTTTACATGGCTGGGCCCAATTAATTTCACCTGAGAAGAATGGACAATAGTAAGAGACAAATAAGGGAATGGAATATGCACAGCAATTATTCTTTCAGGGATATAGAGAATTGATCAATTGATACTGGTTAAATTGTATCTACCTTCCACATCATCAAGACTATATTCATCAAGTGATAGATGTTTTTTGTAACATGCATTCCTATTGCTTTTCCTTTCCTTGAACACTCATCTAAATATTGTCTGTTACAGGAATAAGTAATTGCTGAGATAATGTAATGGATCTGCGCCACAACTTTTGCTCTACTTTCTTTCTTGATAGCAAATTGTAGCAATATCTTGAAAAATGAGAAGTTTCAATTATCTTTAATGGAGCCAAAGATTTCACTTCAGGAGAGGGACTAAAAGGACATATTTGAGTATTACTCGTCGCCATAAGACAAAGAGGCAATAGCAAATGTAATTTACGAGAAAGTGAAATTTTGCACGTTACCTTAACTCTTAAATAGGAAAGAAATTTATCGGTAAAAAGAGAACACTTGTGATCAAACATTCAATAAAAGCATTCAGGTGTCCAGTGCAGCTGATCAATTAGATACTTCTGTTTGGCAATAAAACTGTGTTCGGACTGTATTGATCAAAACAAACTGAAATTACTTAAATTTCTCTAAAGAAGTGAAAGACCATCTTCTCAAAACCACATTTAAATTTGAAATATATTTGAAATATATTTGCCATCTCATTATGATGCATTCATATATATATTTCACATATATATATGAATCTATATTTCATATAAATATTTCAACTACAATTAAGCTTAAATATTTATGCCACTTCTTTTTTTTTCTTTCTTGCCTGCAAATATATTTTTCAGAAGCAGAGATATTTGTTAGGTATTCTTCAGCTTTTAAAACAAATCTAGACAGACACTCAAGATTATGAATATTTAGTAAAAACAGTGACTTTTGGACTCATATTATCAGAACTCAGTATTATATTAATAGATATTTGCTAATTCTACCACATCATGGAAGATCATAAGTCTTCATAGCACAGAACGATCAACAAAGTCTCTTTCAAATTTTGAGCCTTAGTATGTATGGTCTCAGTCTTCAGTAAAAGAATAGATAAGTCCCTAGGAGCAATTGGGACTGGAGCTTGCCAGTGTAATACGGTGAGGCTGACAGAGAAGATGCCAGTCGTGAGAGCTACTCTACAGTTCCAGTAATATTTTATTTTTTATTTAAGTATGGAGTTCAATTGTGGTCTGAAAGAGAGACTTACCAGCTTCGAGGAGAGAACAAAACCTATTAATTTCACCATAAACTAATCTTTTTCTTCATGCTTCTTTTGATCTATTTTGTCTTTGCGTTTAAATTTTGAAAAAAAAAAAAAAAAAGGCAGCAGTAATTTAGCAGCAAAATATTTACAGTACAAACAACTGCTTTTGCCAACATGTGCAATCCTCTAGAGAATTATATGGCATTTCTGAAATAAAACTACCTCTTTAGGAAGAAAGATCTCACAGGGAATCGAAGACTCACCATGACAAAAAAATCTCTATCACATAGTAAATGATAAATTAGACTCTGAGAATCATTTTCATGTCAAATCAAATTGACAAACAATACAGTAAGCATGTACAGTTAATCCGTTTAAAGGTATCACCTTAAAATAGAATCAAGACTCTTATCCTTGAGATTCTTTTGGAAATAAATTTTGGAGGTTTTTTACATTTCAATACTATTTTTGAGGATATGTTGGCCAATAACCATCAAGAACCATAAGCTTTAAAAATAATTAGGATGTGTTAATTAGTTCTGCATCATTTGTCCTGATTTGTGCAGTCAGAAATGGATCCAGTCTGTCCTTATGAACTTGCAGGGGTAAAGTATAACCTTACCATATTAGCCCTAAATTAGCAACCTGGGGAGGTTCAAGAATTTCAGAATAGTCTTCACAACGATTGCCAAAAAAACCTGTTTATGCTAATCTCGTGCATGTGCTGAGGCATGGAATATTTTAACACCTACCATTCTCCAGGACTAAGATACTTTCCTCCTAGGACTGAAACAAGGACCTTCCTCAACTCAAGGATTAATCTTTATGGAAGCATAACTGTCTTTTGAAATCAGTTACTTGTTGCAAAATTTAGGAACCTGATCTTTTGAAAAAGATCCAGACATTTTTTCAAAACACCTGCCCTATTTGGTCACCTACTTGGTGTTTAAAAATTTCACTTGATATGAAAGTCTTGGGCTCAGATCTGGTTTTCTTTAGGGAGATTTTAATCCATACCTCTCATGAGAGTGTCCTGAAAGACAGGCTGCTCTGTGGCTTTGTTTTCATAGTTTTTCTCATTATCTAATGGAAAAATCTCCTCCTGCTGAGAAAAGTTGACGCCTGTCTGCTTGCAGGCATATGACTGTATAAGGCATATGATTGCATAAAAGGTACATAAAATGCATTTGAATTTATCATTTTTGCAACATTAAGAACATTTAGTAATGTCCAATATACAATATAATTTAATCTATTGCACACTTCTAGGCACAGCAGTGAGGATCCAGCTACTTTGAAGAGCTTCATCAAAATCCTCAAAATATTTAAGAGAACGTTGTCACTTACAAATTGTGAGACGCTCTGTTCATGCAAAATGCATTCAAATTATTATCAAGACAGGACACTAAAAAGAGACAGAGACCTGAACTCTACCATCAAATAAGCACTCCAAGAACAAGAAAATGGTAAGGTCAAGCAAGCACAGTGATGAAAATGTCTTAGTTAAGCCTCCAGAACTATCAAAGAAAAGAGATTTCTGCCAGTGTTTGAAATTAAAAAAAAAAAATCCTAAGGAAAACTTAGGACAGTTTAGAGAAATTGCTAATTTTGAAATCTGTATAAAATCTATTTGATGAAAACAAGAGAAAAAAAGCACAATGATTAAACTTTAAAAGGACCAGAGTAAACTGAGAAGGCCAAAGTCCTTGGAGAGCAAGTGTAACAGATGTTAATAATTTGTTTTATCACACTGTTTCACCAGCCAAAACTGGTTGTTCATGTGTAAATTAAGAGTTGTTTTATTGTTATTAATGCACTTAAATTTGAATAAGAACTCCTTAGTTGCAAACTTTTTTTATTATTTTATATGCTTCCTGAGGTGACTGTCTCGAGAGAGGACGCCTGCAGGGCCTGACTGGGGGGAGGTACAGTGTCTACGAGCTTCACCTTGGAGCAGCAACTTGCACCAAGGGAGCCTCAAGGCCTCGACAAGGCCTGCCCTGGAGCCTGCAGCTCAGCGGAGGCGAGCAGCCGACTCAGAGGGGGCTGCACGAGGAGGAGCGAAGGCAGACCTGACTGGTTAAAATCCTGCCCCAGGGAGCACGAGCAACCCAGAGCGCGGCGAACAGGGAGGGTTCGAGGCAGTTCGCGCGGGCAGGCAAGCGGAGTGGTGAGCGGAATGGTGAACATTCGCCGTACGAGCAAGGCTCGGTCTGGGAGCTCCTCTCTGGCTGTCCTGTCAGTGGCCAGTGTAGACACCCAGACGGAACTGATGAGAAGGGAGGCTGCAGTGCAGAGCTCGGGGTGTAGAGAGCACCTGCATTGCTATCCTGAGGGAAGGGTGAGCAATGGGCAGGGCTGCACTCTGTGCTCCCTGGTGGAGGTCCTCCTGCAGCAGGTGGCTGAACTGCAGGAAGCTGTTACCAGGCTGAAAGGTGTCAGGGAAGCTGAGGGGGAGCAGCACTGCTTGCTCCGGGAGCAGCCTGTTCCGGGCCCTCGAGTATCTACTGTTGCCCATGCAGGAAAGGAGGCTGCTAACCCAGGAAGCTGGGAAACAGTAACAAAATAAAACAACAAAAAAAGGAGGAAGAGGGCAATTAAAAGCAAGGGGCTTCCTCCTACATCTGTTGTCCCCATCCAGAGACGCTTTGCTGTCCTGCAGGGGGCTGATGAGCAACAGTGTTCCCACCAGAAACAACCAGCAGGTGCACTGGTGAAGAAGGTCACTACTGCTGCTGCCAGGAAAAAGCGGCAGGCCGTAGTAGTAGGGGACTCTAATCTGAAAGGAACAGAGGCACCCATCTGCTGGCCTGACCCAGGCTCAAGGGAGGTGTGCTGCCTACCAGGGGCTCGAATCAGAGATGTGGCCGAGAAACTGCCTGCTCTAGTCGGTCCCACTGACTATTACCCACTCCTGGTAATCCATGTGGGTGCTCCTGATATAGATAGCAGTAGCCCGGAGACCATAAAGAAGGACTACAGAGCCCTGGGAGAGGTGGTTAGGGGCTCTGGAGCTCAGATTGTCTTTTTGTCAATTCTCCAGGATACAGGGCAGGATGTCAAAAAGGCTAGGAGGATTGACCAGGTCAATAAATGGTTAGAAGGGTGGTGCTATAGTCAGGGGTTTGGGTACCTTGAACATGGTACTCAATTTAGCAGGCCAGGTCTACTGGGGGCTGGTGGAACTGGTCTGACAAAGAAGGGGAAGATTGGATTTGGTAGGAGGCTTGCCAGACTGGTCAAGAATGCTTTAAACTAGGTGTGTTGAGGAAGGGGGGCATCATTCCATTCCAACACACCCAGTCGGTTGCCAGCACCTATCGTAAACATTCCGAGCAATGTAGGGATATTCCAGCTGCTCCAGCCAATGAGCCGGCTTCAATTGGATCTCGCCTCAAATGCCTCTACACAAATGCCCGTAGCATGGGGAACAAACAAGAGGAATTAGAGATGTGTGCACGTCTACGGGGGTATGATATCATAGGCATCACAGAAACATGGTGGGATGGCACCTATGATTGGTGTGTTGGAATGGAAGGTTACCTGCTCTTTAGGAAAGACAGGCCCGGCAGACGGGGAGGGGGAGTTGCTATATATGTTAGGGATAGGCTGGAGAGTATGAAGCCCTGTCTGGGAACAGGTGAGCAGTCGACAGAGATTTTGTGGGTCAGGGTTAAAGGGAGAACAGCGATGAGTGACATTTTTGTGGGGATCTGTTACAGACCACCTGACCAAGGGGAGTTGGTGGATGAGGCGTTCTACAGGCAGATAGGCGCAGCCTCACGCTCGCACGCCCTTGTTCTCATAGGAGACTTCAACCACCCTGATATCTGTTGGAGGGATGGTACGGCCCAGCACAAGCAATCCAGAAGGTTCCTCGATTGCGTGGAAGACAACATCCTTCTGCAAGTAATAGAGGAGCCGACAAGGAGAGGTGCCATGCTTGACCTCGTCCTCACCAACAGGGAAGGGCTGGTTGGGAATGTAACGCTCCAGGGCAGCTTTGATTGCAGCGATCATGAGATGGTCGAGTTTGAGATCCTCAGGACAGTGAGAAGAGCGTGCAGCAAGCTCACTGCCCTGGACTTCAAGAGAGCAGACTTTGGCCTCTTCAGGAACCTGCTCAGTAAGGTTCCATGGGATACAGCCCTAGAGGGCAGGGGGGCCCAAGACTGTTGGTTGATATTCAAGGCTCACCTGCTGCAAGCTCAGGAGCGATGCATCCCAACTAGAAGGAAGTTTAGCAGGAGGGCGAGGAGACTTCCTTGGATGGATAAGGACCTGCTGAGCAAAATTTGAAGGAAACAAGAGGCTTATAAAAGGTGGAAGCAAGGTCAGGCGGCCTGGGAAGAATACAGGGATGCTGTCCGGGAAGCTAGGGACCAGGTTAGGAAAGCTAAGGCCCACTTAGAATTAAACTTGGCTAGGGATGTTAAGGATAACAGGAAGGGATTTTATAGGTACACTGCCAATAAAAGACAGGTTAGGGACACCGTGGGCCTTCTCCAGAAGCTATCGGGAGAACTGGCTACCCTGGATTTGGAGAAGGCTGAGGTTCTTAATGACTTCTTTGCCTCCGTCTTCACTGGCAAATGCTCTGACCACACCACCCAAGCCTTGGAAGGCAGGCACAGGGACAGTGAGAATGAAGACCCTGGGCCCACTGTAGGAGAGGATCTGGTTCAAGACCACCTTAGGAACCTGAATGTATACAAGTCCATGGGACCGGATGAAATCCATCTGCGGGTCCTGAAGGAGCTGGCAAATGAAGTTGCTAAGCCACTGTCCATCATATCTGAAAAATCATGGCAGTCAGGTGAAGTTCCTGATGACTGGAAAAAGGGAAATATAACCCCCATTTTTAAGAAAGGGAAAATGGATGACCCAGGGAATTACAGACCAGTCAGCCTCACCTCTGTGCCTGGCAAAATCTTGGAGCGGATTCTCCTGGAAGGCATGCTGAGGCACATGAAAACCAACAAGGTGGTTGGTGACAGCCAGCATGGCTTCACTGAGGGGAAGTCCTGCCTGACCAATCTGGTGACCTTCTATGAAGGGGCCACAGAACTGATGGACAGGGGTAGAGCGGTTGATGTCATCTACCTGGACTTGTGCAAAGCCTTTGACACTGTCTCACATGACATCCTTCTCTCTAAGTTGGAGAGACATCAATTTGATAGTTGGACAACTCGGTGGCTAAAGAACTGGCTGGATGGCCGCACGCAAAGAGTAGTGCTCAATGGCTCAATGTCCAGCTGGAGACCAGTAACGAGTGGTGTCCCCCAGGGATCGGTGTTGGGACTGATCTTGTTCAGCATCTTCATTGGTGACATGAACAGTGGGATTGAGTGCGCCCTCAGCAAGTTTGCCGATGACACCAAGCTGTGTGGTTCGGTTGATACCTTGGAGGGAAGGAATGCTATCCAGAGGGACCTAGACACGCTTGTGAGGTGGGCTGATGCCAATCTGATGAAGTTTAACCATGCCAAGTGCAAGGCCCTACGGCTGGGTCGGAGCAATGCCAGGCACAGCTACAGGTTGGGTGGGGAAGAGATTCAGAGCTGCCCTGCAGAGAAGGACTTGGGGGTGTGGGTCGATGAGAAAATGAACATGAGCCAGCAGTGTGCGCTTGAAGCCCAGAAAGCCAACTGTATCCTGGGCTGCATCGAGAGGAGTGTGACCAGCAGGTTGAGGGAGGTGCTCCTGCCCCTTTACTCTGCTCTCGTGAGACCTCACTTGGAGTATTGTGTGCAGTTCTGGTGTTCTCAACATAAAAAGGACATGGAACTGTTAGAACGAGTGCAGAGGAGGGCCACGAGGATGATCAGGGGACTGGAGCACCTCCCATATGAAGATAGGCCGAGAAAATTGGGGTTGTTCAGGCTGGAGAAGAGAAGTTTGCATGGAGACCTCATAGCAGCCTTCCAACACGTGAAGGGGGCTTATAGGGATGCTGGGGAGGGACTCCTCATTAGGGACTGTAGTGAGAGGGCAAGGGGTAACGGGTTCAAACTTAAACAGGGGTAGTTTAGATTGGATATGAGGAAGAAATTCTTTACTGTAAGGGTGGTGAGGCACTGGAATGGGTTGCTCAAGGAAGTTGTGAATGCTTCATCCCTGGTGGCGTTCAAGGTGGGGTTGGACATAGCCTTGTATGGCATGGTTTAGTGGGAGGTGTCCCTGCCCATGGCAGGGGGGTTGGAACTAGATGATCTTAAGGTCCTTTCCAACTTTAACTATTCTATGATTCTATGATTCTATGCATGATAAGGATGAAGATAAACTGATACGGAGCACAATAGAGTGAAAGTAAACATAAAAAAAATATTACCTGATACACACTTGTGGGATAGCAATTTTATTTCCTGCTCCACTGAAGACAGAACATTAAACAATTAAATATTTCAACAGAGCCGGCAGTATTCTTTGTGGAGCTTCCCTCTTTGTGTGATCTTTTTCCCAGCGCAGTTAACTTTGTTTTTTTTTAAGTGCGAAGGAGAATAGACTCACCAGAACACATTGAGGTTATCAACTGCACTGTTCCAGGGAAAATATGGATTTCAATCATTAGCAGGCTGAACTCTTTGATCATTTAGCTTTTTGTTTGAAGTATACCATTGCTCTTCCTTTACTTAGGGAGAATCTAACCTGCAATGAAAGCTTCACACTTACATGGAATCATAGATTAGTTAGGGTTGGAAAGGACCTTAAGATCATCTAGTTCCAACCCCCCTGCCCATTGTCCCCAGTCTAGGGAGGGGTGTGTATAAAGAAAAATTAGCATTTATGTATCCTGCTGGAGCTAATCATCAGATGAAAGCTGCCAAAGTCTTTGGCTCATGTAGGACTAGGGGCATTTCTTAAAAATAGCAATTTCTGTTTTGGAACAATTTCAAATATTTTCTAGGTAGTCTTCACAAACTAGGTTGTATTACAGCTACTATATGGATGCAGGACTACAAAAAAAATGGAAAAATTATCAGGAAGCATGACAGAAATTAATTATACTGTTTTCTTAAACAGCACTTAATTAGTCAAAGTAACACAGTTAGGAAGTGGTGAGAAATATCAGATGATCTGTAAAACCTATAGGAGCAAATATTTTAGGTTTGAAAGAGTTCAAATACTCTTCACTTCTGTGTTATCGTCATCACGAATTTAAAAAAGTCAAATTCAAAGTAATTGCAGATTACCTGCAATTTCAAATGGATATTGGAGTCCTCTCCATTTCCTTCATAAATACGTCTGCAAAATCATTATGATTGTCGTCAACATTTTCTGAGGTAACTTAAATTGTATGTTTTTAATTTAAAAATTGATTGTAGAACTAAACTTGTGTTTCTGTGCTTATTTTCATAGCTTTAAACAAGTCTCAGAACATGCTTTGTCTTTTTGATACTTCTGAATATGTTTAATTAGAAAAGACATTAAAAAAGACACAGAACAAAAGAAAGCGATACTGGTTTTTTATTAAGTTTCACAAGGTAAAGGATACTCAGAGCAGGCTGTTGCCAGAATGAAAGTGAGAACATGAATGTCTGTCCTGGGTTCAGCAGTAGCAGTCATTTTTTCTCCTTCTTAGTAGCTGATGTTGCGCTGTGTTTTTGACTTTTGGCCTGGGAACAGCGCTGATAACACCGATGTTTTTAGTTACTGCTCAAATGCTGAGTCTGACCAAGGACTTCCTGAGTCTCATGCTCTGCCAGGGAGGAGGGGAAGCCAGGAGGAAGCAGAGACAGGACACCTGACCCAAACTAACCAAAGAAGTATTCCATACCACAGCATGTCATGCCCAGGATGTAAAGGGTGGAGGCAGGGACCTGGGAGCTTTAGGTCACTGCTCGGTCAGGCTGGGTGTTGGTCGGCGGGTGGTGAGCGGTTGTATTCTCTTCCCTTTTCATTTCACTTATCATGATTGTTATTGCTGGTAGCAGCAGTGATTTGCGTTATACCTTAGTTACAGGACTGTTCTTATGTCAACTCACGGGAGTTACATTCTTTTGCTTCTCCTCCCCATCCCTTAAGGAACGGGGCAGGGAGGAAAAGGGGGAGAGTGAGTGAGCAAAAGCAGGAGTTACAGCTAGCCTTAAACCACGACACATCTTTGTGGCGCCCAAAGTGGGACCTGAAGGGTTGAGATAATGACAGATCTGACTAGAGTGTGTCTAATTGTATTTGTGATAAACATTCATTATTTTGGATGAATAGTCACTCATCACAATGCTGATTTATTGGCTCTCAAAGTTGTTGCTCTTGATCTCGCAGTTTCAGCCTGTTGTACCTTACTTACAGCCAGTTTTTGGTGTCTTAGTGTTTATTGGCTGGGGGCCTTGGGCTAAGGTTTTTATCTCATTGTACCTTATGGTAATGACTTGCAATATGGTAGACTCATTGATCACGAAACTGATCTGTCTTGCGCTCCCAGTGTGGTCACCACCTCTATACTTTGGGAAGTATATAACAGAAGTGGTTAGCAATTACACATCTTTTTTTTCTTTCTTGGGTGATCAACCTGCGAAGGAGACATTCATTTACGTTCCCAGCCCCACCCCCCACCCTCCTCCCCCCGACAGTTTACAACATGGTTTGAAAGTTTTGAAAGTTTTGAATGGACATTAAGTACCTTTGAGACCTGCTTGCTGATTGTGATGGGGATCACCATGTTGGCATGCATACAGAGTGCGTTTTACCCCCAACCATTTAATCTGGTCCCAAGAGTTAAACAGAGTCAGGTTTGTGCCTTGTCTGGGGTTAGACGACTATATGGGAGGTCCAAGAGATTTTCCCTGAGGCTGGACAGTCATGAGTGGCATGGTGTGTGGGATAGTATGGGCAAGTACCTTAGCCAGTGGGCCCCTCCAGTGCTTTGGAACTTCACCACTGAACAAGTGCAATATCCAGAAAAAATAGTAAAACATTTAAATAAGGTGTGTTGTCATTCTGCTCATACCAGAGAGGGACAAATCATGGCAACATGCTGGGTCTTGGCCTATGCCTACAGGGCCTTGTTCAACACTATCCAGCACCTTCAAACGGAAGAAAATGTCTCTGGATCTGATGGCAAACCAACAGAGAGCACAGCTACTCCAGCTCCAAGTACAGCAGCTACACCACCACCAGCAAGTACAGCCATTACTCAAACCCCAGTGACAAGTACAGCAGCTACAAAAACCACAGTGAAAATCGCCGCAGCTAAACCAGAGGACCAACTTGTGCCAATATCGGTTGCTTCATTTACTCAAGAGGAAAAGCAAAAATGTAGCAGGAAAGATGAAACAAGTTGAAGAAACAATGTACTCACCACCTGGGACAGCATATGTTCAGGAGTCATCATCACACGATGAAGAAGAAGAAGAGGTGACTTCTCGACCTCTGACCTCAACCAAACTATGGAATATGTGAAAAGATTTTACCTGTCAACCAGGAGAGCACATCACCTAGTTGCTCCAATGCTGGCACAATGGGGCTGACAGTCATGAACTAGAAGGTAGAGAAGCCAAGCAGCTGGGATCACTTGCTAGCAAAAGGGGAATTGACAGAGCAATTACAAGAGAGAAACACTCCCTCACCTTTTGGAGGTGGCTCTTGGCAGCTGTGAAAGAAATGTTTCCATACAAGGACGATGTTATGAGTCGTTTGGCCAAGTGGACTACTCTAGAGAAAGGCATCTGGTGCGTGATGGAATCAGCCATTCTAGAGATGATGTACCACATCAAGCCGAATAACAGGGGTATATCCACAGATCCAGATGAAGTCGAATGCACACAACCCATGTGGCTGAAATTTACACGGAATGCACCAACATCATTTAGCCACTCATTGGCAACAGTAACCTGGAATGACATAGTACCACTAACAGTGGTTGAAGTGATTTATAAACTCTGAGAGTTCAAAGATGATCTCACCCCTTCCAACATTTCAGGTATGGAAAAACTGTCTCAGGAGTTCTAACAATTGAGAGATGTTCTATCTGATCTATCCAGCTCCTCACCCATACCAACACACGTCTCAGCTATTAACAAAAGATGTCCTACTGCTTGAGAGAGATATATAAGATATATAAGGAATACACCATGGGCCACCCTATGGTTTTAGCTGCAGGATCAGAGAGAAGATATGACGAAGTGGGATGGAAAACTTACCTCAGATCTGGAGGAACAGGTGCATGAATTGAAGAGGAGGACAAAGGTCAAGGATAATGATCCCATGAAAGCTGTGGCTTCAGTCTCTGGTGAGCAGATTCCCAGATGGAGTGGAAGAGATGATTTTACTTCAGCTCCTGTGATAAGGAATAATTCCTGTCAACAAGATGTGAGTGACCAGTGTTGTAATGACTATTAGAGGGGCCCTGCCTCCGGCCAGGTGGAGGTAGGGGACAATCGGATTTACTGGACTGTGTGGATCAGATGGCCTGGCACATCAGCCCCACAAAGTATAAGGCTTTAGTAGATACTGGTGCACATTGTACCCTGATGCCATCAAGCTGTCAAGGGGTGGAACCCATTTCTCTTTCTGGAGTGACAGGAAGATCTCAAGAGTTGGCTGTACTGGCAGCTGAAATCAGCCTGACTGGGAGAAAATGGCAAAAGCACCACATTGTGACTGATCCAGAGGCTCCATGCATCCTTGGCATAGACTACCTCAGGAGAGGGTACTTCAAAGACCAGAAAGGGTACCGATGGGTTTTTGGAATTGCTGCTTTGGAGATAGAGGAAATTGAGCAGCCGTCCACCTTCCTGGTCTCTCACAGGGCCCTTCTGTTGTGGGATTGCTGAAGGTTGAAGAACAACAAGTGCCAATCACAACACCACAACAGTGTACTGGCAGCAATATCGCACCAACTGAGACTCCCTGATTCCCATCCATAAGCTGATCCGTGCACCGGAGAGTCAAGGAGTGATCAGTAGGACCTACTCACCCTTTAATAGCCCCATGTGGCCAGTGCATAAGTCTAATGGAGAGTGAAGACTAACAGTAGACTATTGTGGCCTTAATGTAGTCACACCACCTTGAGTGCTGCTGTACCAGACATGATAGAGCTTTAGTATGAGCTGAAGTCAAAAGCAGCCAGGTGTTATGCCACGATTGATATTGCCAATGCATTTTTCTCAATTCGTTTGACAGCAGAGTGCAGGCCAAAGTTTGCTTAGTAGCTGGTGCACTGCTGTGTTTGTGACTTTTGGCCTGGGAACAGTGCTGATAACACCGATTTTTTTAGTTACTGCTCAAATGCTTAGTCTGACCGAGGACTTCCTGAGTGTCATGCTCTGACAGGGAGGAGGGGAAGCCAGGAGGAAGCAGAGGCAGGACACCTGACTCAAACTAGCCAAAGAAGAATTCCATACCACAGCATATCATGCCCAGGATGTAAAAACTGGGGGCAGGGAGCTGGAAGCTTTAGATCACTGCTGGGCTGGGCTGGGCTTTGTATCAATTGGCAGTTGGTGAGCGGTTGTATCCTCTTCCCTTGTTATTTCCCTCATCATGATTATTGTTGGTGGTAGCAGTGGTGGTTTGTGTTATACCTTAGTTACTGGACTGTTCTTATCTCAACCCGTAGGAGTTACACTCTTTTGCCTCTCTTCCCCATCCCTCCAGGAGCGGGGGGGTGGGGTGCGGAGGAAAGCGCTGGAGTGAGCGAGCGACTGCGTAAGTTACAGCTGGGCTTAAACCATGATAATGTCAAACATCCAACTTTTATCTTCACAATCTGACATTGTTAAATTAAGAGCTTAGTCTAAGAATGAAGCCTTAGGATTCTCTGTATTAAGCGGAGGTAGATAAACATTTCTAGAAGAAAATTTGAACATCCCAGCTCAGAAAAAGGCACTGTAGTTAAGCATTAGAGGTAGATGTAATGAATCTGCACCATCTTCTGGCACTATCCATCTCTTTATATCAAATTTGAGAGGTAGAGTACTTTTGTTTTAATAGAGTGTTTAAATGCATATAAAATGCATCTGAGCCTAGCCTGGATTCACTTTCATGAGCCATATTTCTTGGGTTAAGGGCAAGTCAACTTGGCTGATCCTATCACAAAGAGAAATCTTTGGAATGAAACTGAGTGATTAACAGTGATGTTTGCATTGTTTTAATAGGAACTAATAAATTCACTTCACTGATAGCATTAATAACTATGTTTGAAGAGGATGAACAGAAAATGGGAGGAAAGGGTTCAACAAAAATTTCCAGAAAAATTAGAGGGAAACTTTCCAGGGTTTTGATTAAAGCTTGTTTCATTTCAACCACATAAAAGAAGAAAAATATTATAATTAATGAAGTTGCTTGATCTAAAATTCATATCTCTTAGCAATTTATAAAAGTTTCAGAAATGCAGAAGAAATTGCTAGCAGTCTGGTTTTAAGGCTGACTTTTTCATGTCCACCTAGCACCTCCTCATTTTCTTTGTCCATAGGTTTGGAGGTTTTAAGACACCATTGGTATGCTCACCTTCCCTTTGACAAGAAACATTCTGAAAGCATCAAGGAAGGTCAAAGAGAGATCATTCAATGTAACAGTGATATTTCATTGCCATCAAATCTGTATCCTCTTTCCAGCCAGATATAAATGAATTAAAAAATAGTTTGGCTCAAGAACCTGCTTTGCTAGCTGAAACTCCCTCCTTAGAACACTGAAGAAATATTCTTTTGGTCATTTATGTTCACTATGAGCAAACTATGATGAAAGTACAGTCCAGAAGAGTTATTAATTAAGCTCTGCATATTTGTTTTTGAAAGTACTGTTTCTTGCAATTTCAGATACTGAGCTCAGAAATATGTATCCACATGCACACACACATAAATGCCTTGGTCAACATCTATTTTAGCTAGTGAGCAGCTTTATACAACTTCAGTAAATTAGGAAATAAACTCCATAGAATTAATGCTATACAGACTCATTGGATTATATAATATGAGGCTTGACACTAGAAAGCACATCAATTACTTTACATGCTTGAATCTCAAAAGGGAAGCCACACTTCTGAATGGCAATTCAGCTAGACTCCTTTGAATTTTGTTAATAAAGAGAGATATTACTAGTGGCAGATTTGAGGTTATGTAAACAAGTTTTTGTGCTCAATATACCATATGCTATAGCTGCCGATTATGTTCTTGTTGACATTTTCTGCATGTGGGAATATTATTCTCTCAAATTCATTATGCTTCTGTTCACATGTACTGTGTTAACTGGCATGTGACACTTCAAAAATCTGTTCCCAGGCAATATTCATAAATAGTTCTGTTTCATATGAGCAAATGTATTCAGTGGCCATGACACTTCAGGAATGTAATGATATAGTTCTTTTCTTCCCCACTGTTCTATTTTAAAAATTCAGTTAGTGTGAATTTGTTTCATCTTTTCTTAAACCATGATTTTTTCCCAGATTATTGTGATATTTCATGTTTAATGATTTATTGTCTAAAAGTGTGTTTTATTTACATAATCATTTTACTGGGTTCTTTTCAATCAATATGTGCAAAATAACCACATAATCCAAACCAGCTTATGTCATTTAGCATTATGAACTAAATGATAAAACAATAAAGGACAAGATAGGGTGTGCATGCTCTGTTCCACAGAACCAGAAAGATTTCATATATTTCAAAGGTGGCATCTCAATTAAAGCACTACAAGTGCAGACTGCAGAAAATGAGTAGGATATATCTGAAGATCCTAGGATGAAAGCAACAATAGCTCTGTCATCAACAAAGACAAGAGCTTTGTCATCAGCTCCCTCTAGAGAAGGACTGAGTGAAGAGTTCAGTATGCATCTAATCTAATTATGGCATTAAAATGAGCCTTTCAGGTTGGAACACAATCATGTTAGAATGCTTTTATAGTTAATACACCTTGATAGACATTTCTGAAGGATGGCTCGGATCTTAGGTTGGTTGAATGACCTTGTTAGACAGCAGCATGTTTGCTCCATATCTATTTTGGAAGTCAAAGCCCATACTTTTCTTTTTTAATTCCTAACACTAGCATTTAATGAGAGATTTTTTCATTCTGATTTTTGCTAATCATAGCATTTAGGCATTTTTTTGCATGCTTTTCTTGGTCTGAAAAAGAAGTAACATCACACCTGCAATCTCTCACCCACATTTGTTACCAACTCTATTCACATATCTGCTCTTTGGCTACTGTTTCTCTGTTGCTAATATGACATTTTCCATTCCACATTGTGGGGCAAAGTGGTACTTCGTTTCTTTTCCTTGCTCTCTGCAAGTTCTTGTTGCTTCTTATGCTCAAAAGCATTTTTTTTACCTTCTGTAATATGTCAATATAAATATTTGAAACAGAAAAATCCTTACTAATGCCAAAGACAGAACCTTGCTGTTAGCAGCAAGCACCCTGATCCCATCTAATAAGTGTACATATTCCATCTGTGTTAGAAATATGAATTATCAGACGTTTCCTCCAGGAACCTATAAATTTAGTCACCTCTAACTGCTATTTACATCTGTGATAGACAGGATGGACTTACATCCTCACAAGGAAGAACAAATATTTCCATAGAACCTGGTCATAATCTCTTCATCTATGTCATCTTTACAGCTGATGAATAACATTTGGTTTGCAATGTCCACAGACTACATACAAATCATTTTGATACTTGGACATCTGGAAAACCTTGTCCAATGTTAATGATGTGCTTCAAGTTGCATAATTTCATTCTGCAATAGCACAAATTATCCTGGCAGAAGTCCACTGCCAGATATGAGGAAGGACGACATGTAGTTCACAGTGATTCAGAGTCATAACAAAAGATTGTGAAGAATCTCGGAAGTGAAATAGGCATTAGAATCTATTACTATTTTATATGCATTCGTTCAACACTTAAGTTGTGAACATAGTTAATCAAATTCATCAGTTTCTTTTCTACCATGCCTGACGTTAGGAGTTCCTGAATGCAGTAGCTCAATAAACACAAGGCTGCAGCAGCCCCATGTCCCAGGGTGGTATTAATTAATGATATTGGGTGCGCATCCCTAGCAGACACACAGGCATACATACACACAATACGTATATGCATATATACATGGCTTGCCACACAGACCAACACAGATGGAACACACAGCCTTTAGAGAAACATAAACAGAAATAATAGCCTAATTTTTTCCCATTTCTGTCTGCTTAGGATGAATGCTCATTAATGGAAAATATGTATATCTATATATATGCACCATATGGATCTCTCCTGAACAGGATAGTGTATCTGGTAACTAACCTCTGTATTTTCTGGTCTCTGATTGCCTAAGGTACAGACAGACATGTGCAAACAGGTCCTCCAGTTGACTGTGGGACCTTACAGTCTCCTTAGTAGCTGGCTTGGACCTGCTAGTCTCTCAAGTAGCCAATGGTTGGCAACTTAGATACCTGGCTCCTAAATTTCTTATTTTATTTGCCAGCTAGGCCACCTTGAAACCCATCAGCAATTAAGTCTTTGGTATATATACCTACACAATATGCATAAATCCCAGTTCCTGCCATTCAAATAAAAGGGACCCTGTCCTATAGTAGTCTAGTTGTTAGACCTCCATAAATGCATGCATATACAGAACAGACTGTATATCTAACCAAGAAAAAAAAAGAAGAAATAATGTTTAATGAGAAGAAAGGACAGACTGCTGATCAGGCAGAATTGGGCTGCAGGGGAATCTCTGCTCTAGCACCTGAAGTACCTTTTCCCTTTCCTTCTTCATTGATCTTGGTGTCTGCAGAGCTGTTACTCCCACATTCTGCCGCCTTAGATATTTTATCCTTGAGGCCCTACCTCTGTTGCTGATGGGCTCAGCCTTGGCCAGGGTCTGTCTTGGTGCTGGCTGGCATTTGGTCTGTCAGACATGACAGAAGCTTCTCACAGAAGCCACCCCTAGTAGCTCCCGTGCTACTAAAATATTGCCATGCAAACCCAATACACCCCATTTGCCATCATACCCATGAGCTCTTTCTAGTATGTAGAGGCAAATCTTTAATCATATAACTTAATGTCACACCTATCATTGTATGGATGTGTGTAGTCAAAATCATCATCATCTCCACATAGATGAGAAATAAGAAAATGTATGTCCAGAACTCATACACTTCAGATCCATATTTTCACTAAACACCCTCAAAATAATATGGGAAGAGGGTGGCTAAACTAGTTATTCCATTCTTGGTCCTTTCCAAAAAAGGAGATACAACTCTAACTATTCTATGATTCTGTGCATCTATGAAATATTAGCTTTTCTTGTTTGCATAAAAGACATCAGAAGCACAAATTTCTTGCTATTTCCACACATCATAATCAAAATTAGCTAAATAATTAGGAAATTAACAGCACTAAAGAACATTTTCAGTGTAATGTACCTTCAAAAATTCCATCCGCATCCATGACTGCTAAAGAGATGTGGTCAGGATATAAAACATTTGATTTTGTAAACAGATATCAAATCTCAAAAGCTGAAGTGTTTGTAGTTCTAAGACATTTTCTGTCACAAATATTAACATAAATGTTAAAACCACTATTTAAAAGTGGTTTTCATATTCATTCAGCAAACTTTTTTTACTTCCCATTTCATGTAAATGTAACATCATTATTCCACAGACATGCAAAAGCCTAGACGGTGTAAATATTTTCTAGGTACAATCACCTTTTCTACAGTTAATTCAACTTTTGCATTTTATGTTATTTACATTTCAAAGTAATTTTCATGACGTTTCACATCCAAGGATTTTTGTAACTGATTCTCTAAATTGCATTTTACTGGAAGTTAATGATACGAAGTCACCATGAGAAATTTGAACACTTCAATATTAAAACACAATTATGTGAGAGTTTTCCCACTCCATCTATGTGCAGGGTACTGTACATCACAAAATTCTCTTTGTTTCCCCATATCACAGTTCTCTTCATCTTGACTAGCTCATAAATTTGAGTTTGTACAAAAAAACCTTACCATGCTATTATCACGTCCATACAGTTTTCATGTCTTGCAGACCAGAGGAGTTCTTATCCTCTGGCTTCTGAGTATATGTTATTGGTAACATAGGCAAAAATTCAGTAAGAAGACTTCGGTGTTGATTTTAACTGAAAGAAAAATGGCAGAATTCTAACTTAAGCCATCTGAAAGCTATTACTTTTCCAAGCTGAAAAACATGTATATTCTTCATACATGCAGTTGATTGATACACACTTTTGAAGATACTGACAATAGCAATAACATATACAACAAAGAAACAACTTGAAGAGCTAGTGCCTTAGGAATATTAATAATAATTAATAGAAGAAAATGTGCATTCTTCATAGAAATTGATAGAAAATTGATGTTTATTTATAAACAAACTTCAAGAACAGCAGAGTTTGTGTGTGCAGAATAAAAATTTTACCATATTTTGGTAGCAGTTGTAAAGGTTACCAAGGTTATTCTGGGAGAATAAGTATGGATAATATTTACAGAAAAAATACAGAAACTGCAAAAAAAATGTGTTGCACTCTCCAGAATTTTAGTCAAGAACCTTAAGGTAGTGTAGAGTTCTCCTGAACAGACGCCTCATTTCGGCTTTACTCATTTCAGAAACAATTAACGTATCTTTAAATGAGATTTGAGAGAGTTTGATCAAGTATATGCAGCTACAGTTTTTGGTTCTGTCAGTCAGATGCCCAGATCCTGGGAGAGTTCTGGGACTTAGAACTATGAACACATAGTTAGATGTAGGATGCTTTGAACATTACCTGTTTTATCAACAAGTTCAGCTGGTTGTGGCCAATGGCTCAATGTCCAGCTGGAGACCAGTAATGAGTGGTGTCCCTCAGGGATCGGTGTTGGGACTGATTTTGTTCAGCATCTTCATTGGTGACATGAACAGTGGGATCGAGTGCGCCCTCAGCAAGTTTGCCGATGACACCAAGCTGTGTGGTTCGGTTGATAAGTTGGAGGGAAGGAATGCCATCCAGAGGGACCTTGACACGCTTGTGAGGTGGGCTGATGCCAACCTGATGAAGTTTAACCATGCCAAGTGCAAGGCCCTACGGCTGGGTAGGAGCAATGCCAGGCACAGCTACAGGATGGGTGGGGAAGAGATTCAGAGCCGCCCTGCAGAGAAGGACTTGGGGGTGTTGGTCGATGAAAAAATGAACATGAGCCAGTAATGTGAGCTCACAGCCCAGAAAGCCAACTGTATCCTGGGCTGCATCAAAAGAAAAGCGACCAGCAGGTGAAGGGAGGTGATCCTGCCCCTCTACTCTGCTCTCATGAGACCTCACTTGGAGTATTATGTGCAGTTCTGGTGTCCTCAACATCAAAAGGACATGGAACTGTCAGAACAAGTCCACAGGAGGGCCACGAGGATGATCAGGGGACTGGAGCATCTCCCGTATGAAGATAGGCTGAGAAAGTTGGGGCTGTTCAGCCTGGAGAAGAGAAGGCTGCATGGAGACCTCATAGCAGCCTTCCAGTATCTGAAGGGGGCCTATAGGGATGCTGGGGAGGGATTCTTCATGAGGGACTGTAGTGAGAGGACAAGGAGTAATGGATTCAAACTTAACCAGGGGAAGTTTAGATTGGATACGAGGAAGAAATTCTTTATTGTAAGGGTGGTGAGGCCCTGGAATGGGTTGCCCAGGGAAGTTGTGAATCCTCCATCGCTGGCGGTGTTCAAGTCCAGGTTGCACATAGCCTTGGATGGCATGGTTTAGTGGGAGGAGTCCCTGCCCATGGCAGGGGGGTTGGAACTAGATGATCTTAAAGGTCCTTTCCAACCCTAACTATTCTACGATTCTATGATTCTACATTTGATGAAATTGTCAATCAACTCAGAATCAGGTAATTTCCCTTGCTATTTACTGCAATCCATTTTCTTCATCAAAAGAAAACATACATGAAGGAGAAATTTTAGAAATCATTTGTTTATTAGCATTAGGGAACAACTTTAAAATGGATTTTAAAAATTCAATTACATGTATGTTATTAACTTGTCAATATGAGTCGTATTAATTGAGAAAAATTAATGAACAATAAATATTAAATAGTTGTGTGGTAATTACTGAGAATTAATGTTTCATTTCACAAGTGTTCAGCTGCAAATGCTTATCGAATAGGATAAACAGTTACATTAAATTCTAACTTGCTAATATTTGTGTGCTACTGAGAGTTGACAAGAAATAGTGTGAATTTAGATAGTTTAGTTGACCATAACATGATAACATTTTTCCATCTTCCAACTAGTCTTCTGCAATGTGTGTTTTTTTGAGTGCTAGCGCACAACAAAGCCAAACTAAAAGTGAAAATTTCCTGTAAAATTTAACTTAAAATAGTATCTGATCCAAATCATACATTACCAAGAAGTTGAACAAATAATTTGGATTTCAATTTACTTCTACTTAGCATAAAAGTACACATTTTAACAATGTCAGAGATGAGTTCTGTTACATTGTGCAGATTTTGCTTTTAAGCTAACAGTAAGTGTTTGGTAAAGATTTCACTTTCAAGTATTTGTCCCTTTCTGATAAGTCTACTGGTATTCCTTACAGTTTCTCTGATCAGCTCTGTTGTCAGGGTATTCCTGGGTTGCAATTGTTCAACCTTAGAGGACAGCTTCAAGGAATTATTCTGTCAGATGTATTTAGAAAAGTAACTTAGAGCTAATGTCGCGTAAATTAGTGAGAAGAACAAATGGATCAGTGGTTGAAGTGAATGCAGTCTTTTGAAGATGAAAGATCTTGCTCAGTATAATGTTTGATGTGTTGTTCACATAAATTAAACTACATATAAAGGATTTTGAAGAATCTCTGAATTCAGTGGCAGTATATTCATTTTAGGGTACATTTCCTGGTATATTATGGAGCCTTCTTCTGGAGGCAACAGACACACGAGTGGGTGTTTTCCATTCAGGTATCAACATGAACACGCCAGGAAAAAATATGTACCTGACATTCAGATGACCGAATGCACCAGAGAGTGTAATTGCCCAAAAATACCTATATGCAATATTCTACACAAGACTTGTACCAAATTTTCATTGGGTTGGGAGCTTTACAAGCTCTATAGACAGTTAATTCCTACAGCCAAAATAACAACCATCAAAAATGGCTTTGCTTCTTATTGAAAACAAGGGTCAATTTTTAGATGAAGGCAGCTGGAGTATGTTTTCTTTTGGTTTTGTTTGTTTGTTATTTAAACCTAAAATACACTTAGTTACTACAATCATGAGGGACAGCTTGAATAAATTGGTTTTTATTTCTCAGAGGTGAAGTCTTAGCTTTACTGAATTCCGTGAAATAACTTCAGTTTACTTGTGTAATAGGGGAAGCATTCACATCAGAAGTTAACCTATGCACAAATAATTGAAAGAAAATAAAATTGTATGTTTTAAAATGGATTTTAGAGATCACCAGTTCTGTGAATACTATTTCGTGTTTCTTAATCTCTCCGAAATATACAGTTAATCTGTATGTCATGTATTTCTGTACTTATTATTTATATCATAACCTTATAGTCATTGCAAAAACATATTGCTAGCTATTGTTTCAACTTTGTGGGGATTCTACAGTACAGTTAAATTTCAACCAAAGTCAAAAAATATTAATATTCATTTTCAAACAGTTACATAATGATCTTCTGTTTCTCAAGGTGGAAATCTTACCCACTGAGCCATGTTTTTCTCCTTGTCAAAAAGTGCAGTCATTTAATAACATATTTAGTGTAATCAATACTGACAGAGACAATGTGCAAATAATTACTTAGTAGGAGAGTGTTATAATTTGAAGGCAGCATGTGTTTGTAAATTGTTCCATACCTCCTACCTCCGTGTGCCATCCAAATATTCTTTATCTCAGCAAGGTTACAACATGAAATATGTAATTTTATAGGAGTTGAGATGAGCTTTTCAGATACTTTCTTCTAAAACTGCTTAATTACAAGAATTTTCTCTGCCAGTTCAGATGTTTCCTTCTGTGTCTTTTCTGATTCAACTCAATCTTGAAAATCTGACAAAAATTCTTGGGGCTTAGATCTTTTTGCTGTACAAATGTACTGAAACTGATGTTAACAGGTTTATGTAACCCATTGTAAATATTTGGATGCTGGCTTATGACAATAATGTTTCATTTAACATCCAACCCTGACTATTCTATGATTCTATGATTCTAACATATTCTGCAGTTTGTTTTCATGAACAGTGAAACCCAGGGAACATTTGTAACATATTTATACAGTTGTACTGATTTTCTAACTTTTCAAAATAGAAATTTAGGGCACAATAATTCTGTTTCTTACTCAAAGCTTTGTCATCATGTCCAAAACAATGTAACCGTCACTGTCTGCATCTACATGATGAGTATAGTAATCAGAAGGAGCTTTCAGGCATAGATATACCAGCTGGCTGCCAAGATGGATTCCTGTCATTGCTGTTGATATCAATTACAATTTGCATGTGCAATCACTTAGGACCTAATTCAACACACTTTTTCAGCAGGTGCCTATTTTTAAATACACCAGTAGTCTTCAGCAGGACAGCTCAAGTAGGAGATACACAGGCATCTGCTGAAATGCCTTACTGAGCTAGAACCCTTAGTATGGCTGTTCTTGAAGGGGAGAATATATGAAACTAAAGAAAAGAGGGAACAATAATAAAAGAAAAATATTTTAATTGTGTATATATTGCCACTCTGTTGCTAAACCCTATTCCCAAGGGTCAAAAAGTGGGAATATATCACTGCTTAACCTGCAGCATTTTACCCTAAGCATCCTTTCTCTTCTGATTCCAACTATTCCTGTGGAGAAGGCTTTTTTGCAAGCAGTATTCAATGTTGGTATGTGCTTTATATAATCCATAACAACAATATAAGGACTTCATTGTGTGTGTCACTCCTATCATTTAAGAGTAGAACACCTCTCCAAATGCTGAAATTGCTATTCAGCCCCAATGTAAGGAAAGAGACTATGCAAAAATAAAGAGGAGAATGTGTTCTGTTTAATATACATATCACCTACATTTTAGCTGATTAGTATTATGCTGCCTGGTTGTACACATATAAATAAAAGGATGTGATTAGAGAAAGCAGAAAGCAAACAGAGAGAGGATGGCAATAACTACTTAAAGAGAGAGCCTTATCAGAGAAGATAATCTCTTTATTTGGAAGTCACACTTCTGGGCAAGCCTGCAAGAGAGTAGTGCTAAAACCATTAAAGGTTTCTTCAGAGGGAAAAGATAATGCTCTGGCTGAAAACAAGAGATGGATGTGAATCTCAAGCAGGCAAACAGAGAAAGCATATTGCAGAAGTATAATCTGTTTCTTTTTCAGGAAATATCAATAACTAGGATGACTGAGACTTACTGACATTTGAACAGTTGAAGCCTAGGTATGAAAAGGATACAACTAGTTTTTCTTTGTTTTTCTTTGCCCTACATGGTGTATTTTTGGATTTTTTTTCCTTTTTTTGGTGTTTTTTTGTTTGTTTGTTTGGTTGGTTTTTTTTTGTTTGTTTGCTTGTTTGTTTGTTTGGCTTTTTTTTTACAGCTCAACCTGATCTTGAGGCTCTGTTTATAAAGTTATAATGTTCAAACAGGATGCAATCCATGAAAGGTACTAATCACATTAATGACTTCTATGAAAGAAAAAAAAAAAAGAATAACAACACCTAAGAAACACTTTTCCAGTGTTGATGAACCACATGATTCCACTATGCAAGAGGTAAAGGCACCCGTACACTTCATCTATAAGGCATTCAAAATGCGGTGACCGAGGAATTAGGACATGATTTTCTCAATAAATGGGTAGGTTAAAAGTAATGTCTGACTCTGCTACAAGACAGACTAAGCAAACATATAACTGAAAATGTTATTCCAAATACACTCAAGGATGGATGATGGAATACAGTGGTCGCACATCCTTTTCCAAGCTCCCAGATAAGGTTTCCTTTCTTTTTGCTTGCATGACAATATTAAGCCTTAACACAACTACTGCAGATGCATACTTGCGTCAGGATTATTGAAAGGCTTTTCAATTTATTTTTATTTGAGTGAATTATACATCAAGTGGACATTCTGTCCATCAGTAAGCAGTGCAGCTCAGTGAATGCTAGCCTTCAGACTGAAAAAGTAGATACTAAAGATCCAATGTCCACACTATACAAGGTTTTACTTTTGCTAGTGCTGGACCAGTACCCTGGGCTGAAGTAATTTTAGTTGCTAGAAAACTCAAGGAAAGTTTCTAAGTTGGAGAGACATCAATTTAATAGGTGGACCACTCGGTGGATAAAGAACTGGCTGGATGGCCACACGCAAAGAGTAGTGCTCAGTGGCTCAGTGTCCAGCTGGAGACCAGTAACGAGTGGTGTGCCCCAGAGATCGGTGTTGGGACCGGTCTTGTTCAACATCTTTGTGGGTGACATGGACAGTGGGATTGAGTGTGCCCTCAGCAAGTTTGCCAATGACACCAAGCTGTGTGGTTCAGTTGATATGCTGCAGCGAAGGAATGCCATCCAGAGGGACCTTGACATGCTTGTGAGTTTTGCTGATGCCAACCTGATGAACTTTAACCATGCTAAGTGCAAGGTCCTCCACCTGGGTTGGAGCAATGCCAGGCACAACTACAGGTTGGGCGGGGAGGAGATTCAGAGCAGCCCTGCGGAGAAGGACTTGGGGGTGTGGGTTGATGAAAAAATGAACATGAGCCGAAAGTGTGCGCTTGCAGCCCAGAAGGCCAACTGTATCCTGGGCTGCATCAAAAGGAGTGTGACCAGCAGGTCGAGGGAGGTGCTCCTGCCCCTTTTCTCTGCTCTCGTGAGACCTCACTTGGAGTATTATGTGCAGTTCTGGTGTCCTCAACATAAAAAGGACATGGAAGTGTTAGAACAAGTGCAGAGGAGGGCCACGAGGATGATCAGGGGACTGGAGCACCTCTCGTATGAAGATAGGCTGAGAAAACTGGGGCTGTTCAGCCTGGAGAAGAGCAGGCTGCGTGGAGACCTCCTAGCAGCCTTCCAATACCTGAAGGGGGCCTCTAGGGATGCTGGGGAGGGACTCTTCATTAGGGACTGTGGTGGGAGGACAAGGGGTAATGGGTTTAAACTTAACCAGGGGAAGTTTAGATTGGATGTGAGGAAGAAATTCTTTACTGTGAGGGTGGTGAGGCCCTGGAATGGGCTGCCCAAGGAAGCTGTGAATGCTTCATCCCTGGCGGTGTTCAAGGTGGGGTTGGACATAGCCTTGGATGGCATGGTTTAGTGGGAGGTGTCCCTGGCCATGGGTGTTGGAACTCGATGATCTTGAGGTCCTTTCCAACCCTAACTATTCTATGATTCCATGATTCTATTCTGTATTTGGCCTCACTTTCATCCAAAATGAATCCAGTTGACACTCTTTGAAACCACTGTCATGGGTTCAGCAGTAGCAGTCATTTTTCTCCTTCTTGGTAGCTGATGCTGTGCTGTGTTTTGACTTTCAATCTGAGAACAGTGCTGATAACACTGATGTTTTCAGTTACTGCTTAGAATGTTTAGGCTGATCAAGGACTTTCTGAGTTTCATGCTCTGCCAGGGAGAAGGGGAAGCTGAGAGGGAGCAGAGGCGGGACACCTGACCCAAACTAGCCAAAGAGGTATTCCATACCACAGCACGTCATGCCCAGGATGTAAAAACAGAGGGCAGAGACCCAGGAGGGTGGGGTTCACTGCTGGGTTGGGCTTGATATCAGGTCGTGAGCAATTGTATTCTCTTTCCTTGTATTTTCCTTGTCATTATTATTATTGGTGGTAGCAGTAGTGGTTTGTGTTATACCCTAGTTTCTAAACTGTTCTTATCTCAACCTGTGGGAGTTGCATTCTTTTGATTCTCCTCCCCATCCCCCTGGGAGCTGGGGGGAAGAAAAAGGGAGGAGTGAGTGAGCGAACTACTTGAGAGGCTTATACCACGACACCACTCTGTGATCTGAACCTAAGCATGTGTGTTAAGTGAGGAAAACCAGGAGATTCATTTCAAAAATATAGTCCTAATCTGAACTAAAACATTAACGTAAATTTTTTTACTATGTTTTCAGGAACATAGGCTTTCAGTTTAACATGATTGAATACATTCAATAAAATGAAAAACCAAAATTAATGCCACAAAAACGTCTATTGCAAACAGACATAAATGAAAATGCTATCCTAAAAATCACTAAAAAAGCTCATTAATGAGAACATTAATATTGAAATTACTTATAGAATTTATTAGAATAATTTAAATACTTTTCTTTTTCTTTCTGAACATGTTTGGATGTTTGCAAACGATGAGAGAAAAGTCTTTTCAAAAGTTTGCATTTGCACTGATGTTTAGCCCAATCTCTCATAACAAAAGTCATTTCTGGAAATCTGAACTGCAGATTTCTTTTTTTTCTGAAGAAATTACTGCTTTGATGATCGATATCATCAGCTGACAAGTTAAAAATACAAATTTTCATTGGAAAAAATCTGCTTTAATTGTATTTTATTTAACTTGAAAAAACCCAATATGTATAGCTGCATTCTCCCCCCTTTTTCATTTTAATGAAATTTTTGGTGAGCTTATTTTGACTTCGTATTTCTTGATATTTTGATTTTAATTTTTATATATCCTTCAAAAACAAAATCTAAACTCTCCAATGGATTTCCACTGATTTTGATTTAAAGAGATGCATTGCCATGGCAATTAATGTTTATGGCTTACTGTTTATCTGAAATTGCATCATTTCAGGTGGCAAAAAGTTTTGTGCTACTTTAAGTCTTTAAAGTCTGAAAAACACAATGGGATTACGAAATAATTTAAAGAGACTTTGCCTAATAGTAAAACTGAAATTGCTAGACAAAGTTTCTATCTCAATAAATGTTATAGCTGATTGTCAAGGACTATACTAATTATTTATGTAAGGCTGCTACTGCTATCTAGGTTGTAAGTAGCACATACCACATCGCTATCAAGAACAAGGAAGTTACTTTCAACAACCTATGACACAGAATTAAAATACAAGGGTTATTTTGTTGGGTATTATCCTCAAATGAAAGTTACTGGTATCTAAGTCTTTAGGTGTACGTTACAAATTTTTTTTCCTTTTTTTTTTTTTTTTGTATCTTGTATTGTTCTGTCAATGCTATACAAAGTAATTTGCATGTTACTATTCTAATTTTGGCTTCAGTGCTGATGACATATCCTAGAGCTAGAACTAGTTTCTTTCAGAAGTCTAAAAGTTCTACCCCGGTTTTGTTTATAAAAGGTCTCTATGGCAGCACCTTTAAAGAAATTATAGTCCCTCTGTAACTGGCAGAAGTGAAAAAAAACCCCATGTTTTTGCTAAACTTAAGTTTTGTATGCTGCATGCTAGAATTTGTATTCTCCCAGTGAAATCAGTGATAGCATACATGAAAACAGATCATGACTTGGGATAAGGCTCTCTCTTAACATTCAAAGAATCTCTGATTTTTTACTAAAATAATCTTCATAATCGGTATACACAAAGTATGAGAATACAGCAGCGTGGCTTGTTAAAGATTAAACTACATAAGCATTACATCCCAAATGAACTTAAAAAAAAAACGTTAAATGGTAGATATACCTAGTTACCAGTGGAAGAACATCTTTTACAAAATATATATTTAATATTTGACTTCTTAGTATCTTGAATGGAGTTCAATAGAACATCTTCAAAAGATCCTGATAATTAAAATTCCTGTTTGTTTCAGAAGTTCAGACTTTTCTCCTTACTTGTTTCTTCCTCAGGACAGTTGATCTCTGTTTCTGTTGCACAGGAACTAACAGCATTATTATTTTCACCTTCCAAAGTTCCCTAGGTTGTAGCTACTACTTAACTTTTACACAACATGTCTAGCTAGTAAGTACAGTCAAGCTAAACACAGAAAAAATTGTGTGATTGCTGCTTCTGTTTAAGACCTAAACAAAGTCTGTGTTCCTGAAAGTTTATTTCCAATTTTATCAGTTTGTCAGCTACTACTCTTCCTGTGAGCTTTGTCTCAGAATATAATGATAATGAGGTATTTTAACATAGGTGACTCCCACAGTAAACAAAAGACAGGACAATATCAGTGTCTTGAAATATGTGCCCAGAGGAACCATATTCTGCACAGAAGAAGCCAAGTAATCCTATTTCTTTCAACTAGATTGCAAAAGAACGATTAACCAGAATCGAGTAAATGAACTGTGCAGTCAGCATCGCAGACAGAGTTAGGAGCAGGTCTACTGAGCGAAGTTCAAGATCCTCGGCAAAAGAGTTTCAGGACATTTCATCGACACACTGAAAAAGATACGGTAATCATGTCAGTAATGAAGTGCAGTTGGCTTCCAGACTACTTAAAGCATTTTTCTGTCAGTACTTTTTGCAAATAGAATGCCTCTTGTCAAAGTAATTTTGCTTTCATATTTTCATTTTATCAACAATATAAGGAGATAATAGGAGACTTAGTTCATCTTACCTTACTGATGTATAGTGACTGACAGACAGGTAGGTAAAGGTAACGGTACCTTCCTTTTAACACTGCTGAGCCTTATTTCTGCACATGATCTGGTAATGTCCTAGCAGCATCTCCTCTGGTCTTTCTACTAGAAAATATTTGGCCTAGAAAACCTTGATAGCACACTTAGATTTTTTACTTCTGAAAGGCAAAAGATATTATTAATTATTAACTGAATTGTTTAGTCATAGATGTATGTGACTGGTGACCATTAATCTCTTAATTATGAATGCTAAATACAAAAGGTTATATGTTTATTTTTCAAAGATTTTAAACTTCTCTTTCTGAGAGCTTAAACCTTTAAATGAGAAGTGTAGAAAAGAAAAAAAATTGAAATGTACTTGCATAAAATATGACTTTCAAAAAGTCTAGTAAACTGTTAGTGGAAGAGGTCTGTATTTTTTGTGATCCTTAACTTTCCATTTAAAATGCTAGCAATTTATATTTTATAGTCTTGAAATAAATAACTGGGAATAAACATGGAGTTTTTTGTCTTTATAATATTTTTCTATAGTAACATGCTCCTATAGTGAAAGTGAGAAAGAGGTGTAAAGTTTGTACTTTGTAATTGTGCAGTCAAATGAACAAAACTGACTTCACTATACTGCCACAGCTTGTTCTTTAATCTCAATAAACTGTTCCATGATTGAAACCATACAAGCAAAAAACCTGTTCAAAGTGAAAAATCCCTGTGACACACTGAACAAATGCAATAGAGATTTACACTTAGAAAGGAGAGTCATAAAATAGATCAAGCAGAGTTTCGCTAACTTCAAGACAAGATACCCAGCTGAGGAAATTACTCCCTATTTTTATTCAGATGTTTGCCAAGGCCCTGAAGGCAATATAGGGGCCTGAGTATTTCTTCTGGTCCTTCCCCAGGACCTCTCCCCATGCAGCCCATGTGCTCAAAAGACCCATTTCAGCCTAGCCCTGAACATCAGTCCCTGCTCCAGCAATGCTGTAGGATGGTGGTCTCCAGCTCTATCCATGGGTTATTTATGAAGGAAATATTTCTCCTTAAATGTTCTTTGCTTTAAAACATAAAATAGGTATGTGAAGGTATTTAAGATAATTTCAGACAGAGGAAGAGATTGCAAATAGTGTTGATAGTATCACCTTTCCCTTAATCTGCTTCTTTAGACTGCTTTATCTTCATGCCATTAGCCAGATGCCATCTGGTTGCCCAGGACACAGATTTGTGCACCATTTCTACCCATGAACTCTCAAAAGCAATATTTAACAGAAATGTAACAGATATGTATGATCAAGGCATATGAATTTTTCAGTTCATTGGCTTGTATGTAGCTGTGAAAAGGAAATTGATTCCTTTTGCCCAACCTCCAACCCAGTTATCTAATATGGTTAAGAGACCACAATGCATCTTGAAAGACTGAGTAGAACTCATTTTTTTTTTAAGAAAGTCTAATTCTTCAGTCATAATACTCCCTCTTTTTCATTACCTTTTGTTGTGGATTGAAATATTGATGACCTACTTAAGGCAGCATCAGTTATGAGAGAGATGATGCAGAATTCAGTAGCAGTGAATGAAAAACAGATGCTTCATTCTAGCTGATGAACACTGAAGGTTTGTGGGTCTTCTCTGCAGAGTAGTTAAAGGCAGGCTGTGCAGATGTTCTTCATTCCTCGAAAAGACTAGTGTAAATTCATTTTCTTCTTCCTTACTCAGTCTAAAGTAGTCAAAAAAAAAAATTAAACTTTCGCCAACCCAGGACATGCTATTGTAGATCCATACGGCAACTAAACTATAATCTGATTTTTTTAAATATTGTTCATAATCAATAAGATCAGATTTTAAGTTTCTGTAATAAATTACAATCATTTGTAGTGAGGAATATAACTTTTTGTAATGTTATGAGTGTCCTTTTAATGCAGTCATGTGAGATAGCAGTGATTTTCTATTTACAGGAAGATAGGACTGGAAAGAGATCTGAAGATACGTAGCATCCCTGACCCCTAAAAGGAAAATTTTTATTGTTCCTTACAGGTTTTGAAAATCTGTTCTTAAAGATCCCCCATTATGGATATCTCTGTTATGGATGTGACTTGTCTCATTCTCTGCAGATGATATCTGTAGGCATATATTTTAAGACACTCGTATTTTACTGACCTGCAAAGGCAATCTGTCAAAATGCTTAACTAAATATTTCTTTGTGGGAAGTATTCCATGTTTATATTAATAACCAGCTATGGTACATTATGGTATCTTATGTGAACTATGCAACTTATTGTATTGGGTATGTACAGAATTTTGTATCCGCTCAGTCAACATGCATGGATTTTTCATTTTCTGCTTTACTTCTAATATTATTTTGGTACCTAACTTTTGTCAACAGTTAGTCAAAAGTTGTCATCATTCACTTATTTCTTCATTAAAAATCATACAACCATAGAACATTCCTCTATATACCCTAGAATCCAAGTTTAAGACAACACCTTTATCTTGATTGGATGATGGAGTACCTGTCACAGGAACTATCACCACCACTCTTCTAGCATATTCTTTCTGAATCTTATTCTAGTAGCTACTTTTGCCAACTAACTTAACATAAGTGAGTAACTTTAGGCTGCGTGCATATTTCAAATTTATACAGATTAAATAAAAATTCCAAAGTAGTAGTGTGAACATTGCTTCGATACACAGCTTTGCCTTCCATGAATACTTAATAGCATGCCATGCATTCACAGGGAAGTATATCTTTTTCCACACAGTGAATCATTCACCAGTTTCTGAGTGCTAGGGAAGCTCTAGCCCATCAGTGAGGCTTGGGTGATATCTATGCAAAGTGGATCTCTAGAGCAGTTATTTAAAAATTTGCTTTAGCTAAATTAAAATTTGTAAAATTCTATCACTACATTTCCTTTAAATCTAACCGTTGCAGTAAATATAAATAAAATACATGATATGTACTTAAAGATCACGCAAGATGTGAATGGCCTTACTTGCAATGACCCATGAAAAAACACTGATCAGCCCAATGAGCTGTGAATTGATATTACCTTTAAATGTGTTGTAGCATAATATTTTGTAAAAGTGCAACATAAAGCACTAAAGCATAATATTTACCCTAATAACGTATAGTAAAACATATATATGACACCAAGCTGTGTGGTTCGGTTGATATGCTGGAGGGAAGGAATGCCATCCAGAGTTCTTGTGTCCTTAACATAAAAAGGACATGCTACTGTTAGAACAAGTGCAGAGGAGGGCCCTGAGGATGATCAGGGGACTGGAGCACATCCCATATGAAGATAGGCTGAGAAAATTGAGGCTGTCCAGCCTGCAGAAGGGAAGGCTGCGTGGAGACCTCATAGCAGCCTTCCAATACCTGAAGGGGGCCTATAGGGATGCTGGGGAGGGACTCTTCATTAGGGACTGTGGTGAGAGGACAAGGGGTAACGGGGTCAAACTTAACCAGGGGAAGTTTAGATTGGATCTGAGGAAGAAATTTTTTACTGTAAGGGTGGTGGGGCCCTGGAATGGGTTGCCCAAGGAAGTTGTGAATGCTTCATCCCTGGCGGCGTTCAAGGTGGGGTTGGACGTAGCCTTGGATGGCATGGTTTAGTGGGAGGAGTCCCTGCCCATGGCAGGGGGGTTGGAACTAGATGATCTTAAGGTCCTTTCCAAAACTAACTATTCTATGATTCTATGATTCTATGACCTTGACACACCTGTGAGGGAGGCTGACGCCAACCGTATGAACTTTAACCATGCCAAGTGCAAGTTCCTACACCTGGGTCAGAGCAATCCCAGGCACAGCTACAGGTTGGGCAGGGAAGAGATTCAGAGCAGCCTGCAGAGAAGGACCCACTAGTTGAGTTAAGAACAGTCCAGTAACTAAGGTATAACACTACTGCTACCACTAATAGTAATAATGATAAGGGAAATAACAAGGGAAGAGAATACAACCGCTCACCACCCTCTGACCGATATCCAGCCCCACCCGAGCAGCGATCTAGCCCTTCTAGATAACTGCCCCCAGTTTACATCCTGGGCATGAAGTGCTGTGGTATGGAATACCTCTTTGGCTAGTTTGGGTCAGGTGTTCTGTCTCTGCTTCCTCCTGGCTTCTCCTCCTCCCTGGCAGAACATGAGACTCAGAAAGTCCTTGGTCAGTGTAAACATTACTGAGCAACAACTAAAAACATTGGTGGTATCAGTGCTGTTCCCAGGCTGAGCACTACGCCAGCTACTAAGAAGGAGAAAAATGACTGCTACTTCTGAACCCAGGACAGAAATAAAAATAGAAGACATACAGGAGAAAAAAAATGCCAGGATATAAACTGAGATTAATTTGGAAAAAAAATATTTCAATTAATATAAATTACATAGAAAACTGGGAAATGACAATGCAGAAAAATACTGAAAGGCAGAGCTGACAGTTTGAGCCATCCTGCTTCAGATGAAAACTTCATTATCAGCTTGGTCTACACAGTTATAAATGTATCACACCACAGATCAGAATCATGTCAATAATCTGATAAAACTATTTTCAGATTGAACATCACCTGCAGGTTTTGAGACAATAACTTGGATATCTTTTGATCAAAAGAGAGCACTGTTTGCATATTGTTGGAACAAAAAATGTTGCCTAATTAAATAGTGGAGTAATGGCATGAAAGTCTTTGTTTTATATGTTCCTTTGAATTTCATCTCTACTGTTCAAATGGTACAGTTATGATGAAGGAATATAAAGATGCACTAATGAGTGAAAAAAAATATAAGGGAAGTGTTATGAAAGCATTTGCTAATCTGCAAGACTGTTCTTGACAGAAAGGATTTGTCCAGTCTGAGAATTATTCATTGTACATCTGATATTCTGAATGCTCTAAAAATGACCTGAATTAAATATAAATATGCATGAAAGATGCTTCTAAGACAGTGGATAGTTTATTTAGAGATATATCAGCAGATTATAATTTCAGTTTGACCAGATCAACTGATTTCGGCCACAGGACAAGATGCGGTAAAAGACACCAACATCGATTCTACTGAGATTTAAATGTTGCAAATTGTATTAATATTATATCTAGCAATATATTTGAAGTGAACAAAGTTGAACTGTATAATAATTTCAAAAAAATTAATATATACGTTAACATGTAAAATCAAAGACTTTTGTTTTCATTAAAATCTTTAAAGGAAGCCACCAAGCACATTCTACAGCTTTCTTTCTCACTCTTTGTATAACATTAATTTCATGAGCATGATTGTTTCATTACAGATTTTCTTCTGCAAATGAAAATCCACCAAGAAATATAAGAAAGCAATACCAAAGATTGTCTGCCATTTTCATACTCAAATTGTGATTTTTAAAAGTGTTCAGCTATGTTATAGAAGAATATGTGTTCTGAAAACTGTCCTGTTCAACATATTTGTCAGTGATCTGGAGAAGGCGATGGACTGCTTGCTCATAAAGTTTGCTAATTACATTGGGGTGGGTGTCAGTAAATATATGCAAGGTTAGGGCTGCTACCCAGAAGCACAGAGAGAGTATGTGGAGGGACGGCCCACAGGAACATGATGATACTCAGCAAAGCACAAGTATAGAGACTGTATGGGCCCTTGGTTTGAACAAAGGGTAGCATTTCTGGATTTTTTCTGTGGTCCCCCTACAGTGGGGACAGACATCTGATTGAGTACTGCGAAACTTAAAAAGAAGCCTCAAATTATGAATACGTCAACTCATACACAAACCATGGTTCAGTTCAAAACCATTAATTTGATTCTGCAAACACTTATATACTGCAGATGAGAGCATCATCATAGAATCATAGAATGGTTGGGGTTGGAAAGGACCTTAAGATCATCTAGTTCCAACCCCCCTGCCATGGGCAGGGACTTCTCCCACTAAACCATGCCACACAAGGCTCTGTCTAACCCGGCCTTGAACATTGCCAGCAATGGAGCATTCACAACTTCCCTGGGCAACCCATTCCAGGGCCTCACCACCCTCACAATAAAGAATTTCTTCCTCGTATCCAATCTAAACTTCCTCTGGTTAAGTTTGAATTCATTACCCCTTGTCCTCTCACCACAGTCCCTAATGAAGAGTCCCTCCCCAACATCCCTGTAGGCCCCCTTCAGATATTGGAAGGCTGCTAGGAGGTCTCCACGCAGCCTTCCCTTCTGCAGGCTGGACAGCCCCAACTTTCTCAGCCTATCTTCATACGGGAGGTGCCCCAGTCCCCTGATCATCCTTGTGGCCCTCCTCTGGATTTGCTTCAACTGTTCCATGTCCTTTTTATGTTGAGGACACCAGAACTGCACACAATACTCCAAGTGAGGTCTCATGAGAGCAGAGTAGAGGGGGAGGATCACCTCCCTTGACCTGCTGGTCACACTCCTTTTGATGCAGCCCAGGATATGGTTGGCTTTCTGGGCAGCAAGCACACACTGCCGCCTCATGTTCATTTTTTCATCGACCAACACCCCCAAGTCCTTCCCCGCAGGGCTGCTCTGAATCTCTTCCCTGCCCAACCTGTAGCTGTGCCTGGGACTGCTCCGACCCAGCCGTAGGGCCTTGCACTTGGCATGGTTGAACTTCATCAGGTTGGCATCAGCCCACCTCAGGCTTAACAAAGGGTAGCCAATAACTTTATTACATGTTGAGAAGATGGAAGGACAAAAATAGTAACAAATGAAAAAACAGCTGTTTATAAACCTGAACTCATATCCTGGAGCATGGGTTTTTTGTTTGGTTTTTTTTTTTTTTTTTTTTTTTGTGGGTTTTCTGCTATTTCTAGTGGTCTTTTTGTTTTGTTTATTTACTAATATTTTATTACAATGTCTTCTCTTTTTTTATTGTCTGGTTTCCTATTTAGAAGTAAAATGTGTAAACATCATTCATATGAACAGCCTTATTGAGAGCAAGGCAGAGATTAGTGATGCATATAATTACTCATGTACAATTGTAGTATCATAGTATTTAATTAGGAAAATCACAGGAGTGAGCTATACTCTTACAAGTTTTATAAAACAGCTGGTAGCTTTTTGTACAAGCAACATAGCAAATTAATTAAATCAATATTAAACAATTTCTCAAATAGTATGTAGCACATTAAAGAGCAATAATTCTGAATTTTTAACTGTTATTCACAGTGTCTTTTAATGTCATTAATTTATTTGCTGTTCAGAAGCCAGGTTTTGTGCTTTTTTCATTTGTAAGGAAGTGCTCTGAAATATGGAAGAAAAAATAACAGTATCATTGACCCAGATAAAGCACAGAAAATTCTTTTTTTCTTTACAAAAGGAAAGAAAAATAAGCATGCTGTTTCACTTTCTTGCTCTATAACAGAGGATGGACTAGTATATTAAATGTTCTTGAATCACAGAATCCCTGAACCATAGAATAATTTAGGTTGGATAAGACCTTTAAGGTCATAGAGTTCAACCATTAACCTAAAACTGCAAAGTCCCCCACTAAGTCACGTCTCTAAACACTGTATCTACATGTCTTTTAAATAACTACAGGGATGTTGACTTAATCACTTCCCTGGGCAGCCTACTTCAGTGCTTTTGGTGAAGGAATTTTTCCTTATATCCAATCTAAATCTCCCGTGGCACAACTTGAGGCCATTTCCTCTTGTCCTATCACTTGTTACTTGGAAGGAGAGATCAACTCCCAGCTTGATACAACCTCCTTTCAGGTAGTTGTAGGCAGCGATGTCTTCTTGGCCTCCTTGTCTCCAGACTCTCTTTCCCTCAAACATCCTGTTTCTCTCAGCTGTTCCTCATAAGACTTGTGCTTTAGACCCTTCAGTTCCATTGCCCTTCTTTGAACACAGTCCAGCACCTCAATGGGACATACAAAAGCACGAATTTTAAAATCAGTACCTGAACAGATCTTGTTGGGGTTTCATTTCAGAGAACCTCAGTTTAAAGTTTTATATCTATCAACCTCATCACTCGCTTCCTGACTAACAGATTAAGGCTTACATTCTGATCTTTTGATATCTCTGCTCCTCAGCAGCTTGTCATAAGCCATGTTCCTCATTTCTTTCAGGCACTCTCAGCAATGCATGATGCATGTCTAGGCAGCGAAGCCAATTATCTGAATTGTTATGCCTCTTTTGGCACTAAAAAAAAAAAAACAAACAGGTTTTCCTCTCATTTACAAAAATCAGTGCTTGAGAAAATGTAATTTCTCCACAGACAGGAGAAAGAAATTTCATGTTGGTGTTCAGAACTGACAGAGGCACTAACAAACATAAAGAGGGTATTGGGTAGAAAGAAAAACTGAGGATGTGTTTTTGTAGCAATGGAGGGCTGTGAAGGGTGTGATCAGCAAAGGCACAGCCTCAGGCTCATGGGCAACAACCAGGACTCTGAGTTTAGGGACATACTGGGAGCTCACGACTACTTGTTGCATCACTAGCAGAGGTAGGGGAGTGCATGGGCTCAGCAGGGTGAGATGCACAGTGCATGAGTAGTCACAGCAGAGTGCTCTATGCGAATGCTGACATTTACTTCAGGTGAATTTACTTCAGTTACTATTTACTTTAAAGACCACTATGCTGCTTTCAGACAATTTAGTCCTAAGGATCCTGTTACTGTGTCTTAGACGCAAACAATCAACAACATAGACAACGCCATGTCTCAAAAGCAAGATCAACCATCTTTCTCTTGAGTAGCGTCATTTTATAGCAGTAATTTATTCCTCTTGGATTATTTCTAGAGTAATTACACAGACTATAATTCAGTCTTTTTATGGTGAATTTGCAAGACGTCTTTACAGGTTCGTGCAGAAGTTCCATTTATCACTGGTGTTCTTTCAGAAACAATATCATAATTACTAATCTATCACACATAAAGAAAGTCTAACGTCCTAAAGAAAACACAATATGTTTTTATTTTATTGTATAGTTGCAAGAGAATAATGAACATAAGTGTTTGTTTAATGATCCCAACACACAAACTTCTAAAGTTAACGTGTATTAGAGAAGAATTGGTAAGCATAGTAATGCCATCTAACATTTTTACTATTTTATCCAAATTTATTTCCATCAAATTTAAAGGAAATAGCGACACCTCGGTATTCTTTGTGCATGGTATGATTTCGTAATAAAATTATCTGTTTTGATTTTTAAATTGTTTTGTTATTTCAAAATCTCCAGATCTGAGCACCAATATTAACAGGACTATGGAGAGTTGACCTTGGCTGGCTGCCAGCTGATCTCTCAACCCACCCACCCAACCCAACAGGACAGGTGGAGGAAGTAGGATGAAAAAACTCATGGGTCAAGATGAAGGTGGGGACATCACTTACTAGTTACCATCATAGGCAAATCAGACTTGACTAGGGGAAACAATCTAATTTGTTGAAAATAGTAAATAGAGTAAGGTTTAATTAAGGAAGTTTTCTCAATTACAAAATTCTATATTCTACCTCGGAAGTGAGCAAGCAAAAAGAAAATAAAGATATATATTCTTTTTATAATATCCAATAATAATATGAGGTAGAGAAAGAAGTGTTGTTCAGGGTAAAATGTATTTGGAAATATTCACTAAAGCTGTACATTCTGGATGATCTCATATATCACACATAAATCTACACTGAACCATTTTTACTGTATCGTATCCAAATGCATTGGAGTTTGTGAGTACATTCTCAGAAAATAAAAATCAGGAAATTCATAAATATTGATAATCTGAAGAGCAATATATACAGCATTTTGGAATGTATGATATTAGAGTTCATTCTTACTCTCACTGAATAAGTTAGTGGGGGGCATTTTTTCCCAGAGAGCTGGTATATGCTCATGATGAAAAGGGAATTCTGCTGTTTCCATTTTTGGACTTCTGTGAAGATACTTGCCAGGCCAAAGGAACATATGACATGGAGATCTAGGACATTCTTGATGACTGGGCACTACATGAATAATAATCAGAGAATCATAGAATGGTTATGGTGGGAAGGGACTTTAAATATCATCTAGTTCCAAACCTCCTAACACAGGCAGCGACACCTTTCACCAGACCAGGTTGGCCAAAACTCCATCGACCTTGGCCTTGAACACTTCCAGGAATGGGGTGTTCACAACTTCTCTGGGCAAACTATTCACTAGAGGGTCTCACCACCCTCACAACAAAGTATTTCTTCCTACTGTCTAATCTAAATATCCCCTTTCAGTTTAAAGCCATTCCCCCTTGTCCTATCACTCCATACCCTTGTAAAAAGTCCCTCTTCAGATTTCCTGTAGTCCCCTTTTAGGTATTGGGAGACTCTTATAAGGTCTCTGCAAAGCCTTCTCTTTTCCAGGCTGAACAAACCCAACTCTCTCAGCCTGTCTTCATAACAGAAGTGCTCCAGACCTCAGATCATTTTTGTGGCCCTCTTCTGGACTCGCTCAAGCAGGTCCATGTCCCTTTTGTGTTGGTTGCCCCAGAGATTAATGCAGTACTCCAGGTGGAGTCTCACCAGAGCAGCGGAGGACAGTCATCTCCCTTGGCCTGCTGGCAATGCTCCTTTTGACAGCCCAACATACGGGCTAATAATGCTGTAAGAACTGTTAATTGCTTTCAGTCACCCTGCTCTCTCAGCCATATGTGCTGCGGGGTCTTCGTCCACCAGACTATAGTGCCATGTCTATTATCACACTTCACTCAAATTAGCAAACCTATTATCAGCTGTATGAATTAGCTTAAATTTAATGGAGCTGTACTACTCCCAGTCCCCAAGCTAGCTCAACTGTTGTTAATGCAACCTAGTATACTCTTAAGAGCAAAAATCCATTGAAAATGGATTCATAAAAAATCCTGTAGACTTTTTAAAAATTCAACTTTATTTTCTGTTTTTCTGATGTTCAAGATGACTGTAAGTAGGCTCTGATCTGTCCATATTTACCTGCAATATGTAGCCAAGAGTATTGCGGCTACATTTGTGTGGAAAAATTTCATCATCATCAGTAAAATTCAATATGGAGAGCAAAACCAGGTTTCCCTCATGAGCATTCCAGGCCACAAGAAAAGCAAAATTGAGCACTGATAGGCATCAAGTCACTTAAAAGGAAAATATTTGCAATGCATTTCTTGCTGAGACGAGTTGCTGCCCTGATGCAATCAGTAATACTGCACCATCCTTCTATAGGAAGATAAACCTGAGCTAAGGATTAATTGGGCTTTAATTTTTTTATTCCATGTAATATTTTTTTTCCCTAACTCCTTGTTTGGATTTTTTTGGTTGTTGTTGTTTTTTTACTTTGTTTCTGTTTGTTTGTTTGTTTGTTTGTTTTTGCTTTTGTTTTTGTTTTCTGTTTTTATTTATTTATTTTTGTTTGTTTGTTTTTGTCAGAAAGTGTATTTGGAATAATTCTGAGAGCTGGGAGTTTTGGAATTTAATCCAAGTATTGATACATTATTTCACAGTGAATTCTAATTTTGCTTTCAGTTTATAAACATGATAATTCATGTGTCTGATAGGGATTTCTGGATTAAATTATCCCTCGAGAACAGTTCTTTGTGTTATAAAATGTCTGTGTGTTTTAATTAAACGTTACAGTCAAAACGTGCAGTTCAAAAACTTATTTTAACACATTATGTTTATCGTCAACACAATTGCTGAGGTGAGTAGCTTGAGAAAGGACACCTTCAACACCTGAGCGGGGGGAAGCTCAGTCCCTAGGAGCTTCCACTCAGAGCAGCAAGAGCCACCAAGGGAGCCTCAAGTCCTCGACAGGACTTGCCCTAGAGCCGGCAGCTCAGCGAACACGAGCAGCTGACTCAGAGGGGGCGGTGCCAGAGGGAGTGGCACCTCCCTGACTGGTTAAAAACCTGCCCCAGGGAGCACGGGCGACCAGGGTGGGCTGGGGGCAGTTTGCATGGTATTTCACGCAGGCAGGCAAGAGGGATGGGGAGTATTCGCCTTATGACCAGAGCTCAGTCTGGGAGCTCTGCTCTGGCTGCCCCGGCGGTAGCCAGCTTAGGCACCCAGACAGAGCTGATGAGAGGGGAGGCTGCAGCGCAGAGCTCGAGGTGTAAAGAGTGCCTGCACTGCTCTCCTGAGGCGAAGATGCGCAATGGGCAGGGCTGCACTACATGCTCCCTGGTGGAGATCCTCCTGCAGCAGGTGGCTGAGCTGCAGGACGCTGTCAATAGGCTGAAAGGTGTCAGGGAAGCTGAGAGGAAGCAGCAATGCTTGCTCCAGGACCAGGCTGTGCAGGGGCCTCAAGTGTCCGCTGTAGTTCATGAAGGGAAGAAGGAGGCTGCTAAAACCAGAAGCTGCGAAATAGTAACAAAAAAAAAAAAAAAAAAAAAAAAACCAAACAAACAAAAAAAACCCAACCAACCAAGCAAACAAAAACAACAAAAAAAAAAACACAAAACACACACACAAAAAAAACAAAAGCAAAACAAAACAAACAAAAAAAAAAAGACAAAGAAAAAAGGAGGAAGAGGACAATGAAAAGCAAGGGGCTTCCTCCTACATCAGTTGTCCCCACCCAGAACTGCTTTGCTGTGCTGCAGGGAGCTGCTGAGGAAACACACTCGTACCACGAACAACCGGCTGATGCGCTGGCATAGGAGATCACTACTGGTGCTGCCAGGAAGAAGCAGAGGGTTGTACTAGTAGGGGACTCTACTCTGAAAGGAACAGAGGCACCCATCTGTTGGCCCGACCCAGTCTCAAGGGAGGTGTGTTGTCTACCAGGGGCTCGGATCAGAGATGTTGCAGAGAAGCTGCCTGCTCTAGTCGGTCCCACTGACTATTACCCACTTCTAGTGATCCATGTGAGTGCTAGTGATATAGATAGCAGTAGCTCGGAGACCATAAAGAAGGACTACAGAGATCTGGGAGAGGTGGTTAGGGGTTCTGGAGCTCAGACTGTCTTTTTGTTAATTCTCCAGGACACAGGGCAGGACCTTGAAAAGGCTAGGAGGATTGGCCAAGTTAATAAATGGTTAGAAGGGTGGTGCTATAGTCAGGGGTTTGACTACCTTGAACACGAGACTCAACTTATCTTGGAGCGGATTATCCTGGAAGGCATGCTAAGGCACATGAAAACCAACAAGGTGCTTGGTGACACCCAGCATGGCTTCACTAAGGGGAAATCCTGCCTGACCAATCTGGTGACCTTCTATGAAGGGGCTACGGAACTGATGGACAGGGGCAGAGCCGTTGATGTCATCTACCTGGACTTGTGTAAAGCCTTTGACACTGTCTCACATGACATCCTTCTCTCTAAGTTGGAGAGACATCAATTTGATAGGTGGACCACTCGGTGGATAAAGAACTGGCTGGATGGCCGCACGCAAAGAGTAGTGCTCGGTGGCTCAGTGTCCAGCTGGAGACCAGTAACGAGTGGTGTCCCCCAGGGAGCGGTGTTGGGACCGGTCTTGTTCAACAACTTTGTGGGTGACATGGACAGTGGGATTGAGTGCGCCCTCAGCAAGTTTGCCGATGACACCAAGCTGCGTGGTTCGGTTGATACATTGGAGGGAAGGAATGTCATCCAGAGGGACCTTGACATGCTTGTGAGGTGGGCTGATGCCAACCTGATGAAGTTTAACTATGCTAAATGCAAGGTCCTCCACCTGGGTAGGAGCAATGCCAGGCACAACTACAGATTGGGCGGGGAGGAGATTGAGAGCAGCCCTGCGGAGAAGGACTTGGGGGTGTGGGTCGATGAAAAAATGAACATGAGCTGGCAGTGTGCGCTTGCAGCCCAGAAGGCCAACCGTATCCTGGGCTGCATCAAAAGGAGTGTGACCAGCAGGTCGAGGGAGGTGCTCCTGCCCCTCTACTCTGCTCTCGTGAGACCTCACTTGGAGTATTGCGTGCAGTTCTGGTGTCCTCAACATAAAAAGGGCATGGAAGTGTTAGAACAAGTGCAGAGGAGGGCCACGAGGATGATCAGGGGACTGGAGCACCTCTTGTATGAAGGTAGGCTGAGAAAATTTGGGCTGTTCAGCCTGGAGAAGAGAAGGCTGCGTGGAGACCTCCTAGCAGCCTTCCAATACCTGAAGGGGGCCTCTAGGGATGCTGGGGAGGGACTCTTCATTAGGAACTGTGGTGAGAGGACAAGGGGTAATGGGTTTAAACTTAAACGGGGGAGGTTTAGATTGGATCTGAGGAAGAAATTCTTTACTGTGAGGGTGGTGGGGCCCTGGAATGGGTTGCCCAGGGAAGTTGTGAATGCTTCATCCCTGGCAGCGTTCAAGGTGAGGTTGGACATAGCCTTGGATGGCATGGTTTAGTGGGAGGTGTCCCTGCCTATGGCGGGGGGGTTGGAACTCGATGATCTTGAGGTCCTTTCCAACCCTTACTATTTTATGATTCTATGATTTAGTAGGCCAGGTCTACTGGGGGCTGGTGGAACTGGTCTGACAAAGAAGGGGAAGAGTGGATTTGGTAGGAGGCTTGCCAGACTGGTCAAGGATGCTTTAAACTAGATGTGTTGGGGGAGACTGGCATCATTCCATCCCAACACACCCAGTCACTTGCCAGAACCGATAATGAACGTTCAGAGCAATGTAGAGATATTCCAGCTGCTCCAGCCAATTAGCCCTCTTCAATTGGAGCTCGGATCAGATGCCTTTACAGAAATGCCCATAGAATGGGGAACAAACAAGAGAAATTAGAGATATGTGCACGTCTATGGGGGTATGATATCATAGGCATCACAGAAACATGGTGGGATGGCTGCTATGACTGGTGTGTTGGAATGGAAGGTGACAGGCTCTTTAGGAAAGACAGGACCGGCAGACGGGGAGGGGGTGTTGTTATTTATGTTAGGGATAAGCTGGAGAGTATGGAAGTCTGTCTGGGGACAGGTGAGCAGTTGACAGAGTTTGTGGGTCAGGGTTAAAGGGAGAACAGCAATGGGAGACATTATTGTGGGGATCTGTTACAGACCACCTGATAAAGAGGACTCTGAGGATGAAGCACGCTACAGATAGGAACAGCCTCACGCTCGCAGACCCTAGTTCTCATGGGAGACTTCAACCACCCTGATATCTGTTGGAGGGATGGTACAGCCCGGCACAAGCAATCCAGGAAGTTCCTCGGTTATGTGGAAGACAACATCCTTCTGCAAGTAATAAGGAGACAACAAGGAGAGGTGCCATGCTTGACCTCATCCTCACCAGCAGGGAAGGGCTGGTTGGAAATGTGATGCTCCAGGGCAGCCTTGATTGCAGTGATCATGAGATGGTTGATTTCAAGACCCTCAGGACAGTGAGAAGAGCGTCCAGCAAGCTCACTGCCCTGGACTTCAAGAGAGCAGACTTTGGCCTCTTCAGGAACCTGCTCAGTGAAGTTCCATGGGATGTAGCTCTAGAGGGCAGGGGAGCACAAGACTGTTGGTTGATATTCAAGGATCATCTGCTGCAAGCTCAGGAGTGCTGCATCCCAACTAGAAGGAAGTTTAGCAGGAGGGCCAGGAGACCTCCTTGAATGGATCAGGACCTGCTGAGGAAAATTCAAAGGAAAAAAGAGGCGTATAAAAGGTGGAAGCAAGGTCAGGCGACCTGGGAAGAATACAGGAATGTTGTCCAGGAAGGTAGGGACCAGGTTAGGAAAGCTAAGACCCAGTTATAATTAAACTTGGCTAGGGATGTGAAAGATAACAGGAAGGGATTTTATAGGTACATTGCAAATTAAAGACAGACTAGGGACACCGTGGGCCCCCTCCAAAATCTAATGGGAGAACTGGCAACCAGGGATTTAGAGGAGGCTGAGGTTCTTAATGACTTCTTTGCCTCCGTCTTCACCAGCAAATGCTCAGACCACACCACCCAAGTCTTAGAAGGCAGACGCAGGGACAGTGAGAATGAAGACCCTGGGCCCACTGTAGGAGAGGATCTGGTTCAAGACCACCTTAGGAACCTGAATGTATACAAGTCCATGGGACCGGATGAAATCCATCTGCGGGTCCTGAAGGAGCTGGCAAATGACATTGCTAAGCCACTGTCCATCATATTTAAAAAATCATGGCAGTCAGGTGAAGTTCCTGATGACTGGAAAAAGGGAAACATAACCCCCACTTTCCAGAATGGGAAAATGGATGAGTCGGCGAACTACAGACCAGTCAGTCTCACCTCTATGCGTGGCAAAATCTTGGAGCGGATTCTCCTGGAAGGCATGCTAAGGCACATGAAAAACAACAAGGTGGTTGGTGACAGCCAGCATGGCTTCACTGAGGGGAAATCCTGCCTAACCAATCTCGTGGCCTTCTATGATGGGTTTACGGAACTGATGGACAGGGGTAGAGCAGTTGATGTCATCTACCTGGACTTGTGCAAAGCGTTCATCACTGTTTCACGTGAGACATGACATGCTGTGGTATGGAATAACCTATTTGGTCAGTTTGGGTCAGGTTTCCTGTCTCTGCTTCCTCCCAGCTTCCCCTCCTCCCTGGCAGAGCATGAGACTCAGAAGGTCCTTGGTTAGGCCAAAACATTACCAAGCAGTAACTGAAAACACTGGTGTTATCAGTTCTGTTTGCAGGCTGAAAGTCAAAAACACAGTGCTGCACAGCTACCAAGGAGGAGAAAATATTGCGGCTACTGCTGAACACATGACACTAGGGAAGTTGTGAATGCTCCATCGCTGGTGTTGTTCAAGGCCAGGTTGGACACAGACTTGGGTGGCATGGTTTAGTGGGAGGTGTCCCTGCCCATGGTAGGAGGTTGGTAGTAGATGATCTTAAGGTCCTTTCCAACCCTAACTATTCTACGATTCTATGATTCTATGATTATTATTTGTGATCCACAACAGTTACTCAACATTCATCAGACATGTGTAATAAAATAAATTTTATCCACACTGAAAGGAGCTGAGTCAAAATAAATAAACTGGAAGTACAAGTCTTTTTCTTATTTACCTATGCAGTTTATCACTGAAGAAAATATCAGTATTCTATGTATGCATCAAGCATCACTGTAAAATTACATTCGTACTACTTCAGGTAAATAAATTTTTTTTTTTTAATACATTGGTGGTAATATTTAAAATTATAAAGGCTACTAGTTTGTACTGAAGTTGTAGAACTCACAGCTTGTTTCAAGTGCCGCATTCTGAGCACAGACTAAGTTTGCGTAATACAGTGTCAGAGAGTAACACCATGTGTTTTTTTATTTAAAAACCTTATCTCTCCTCTCCTTTTTCTTTTATATTCTGTCTGCAGAACATGTTAGTAAATAACTCCTAGATGGCACACGCCTAAATATGAAGTTCGCACTGAATTATGGTCTGTTTAAGCTGCTTCTAGGCCAAAGCCACTATTTATTGAGAGATTGGAAGAATTGCTCTCTCAGAATTTGCCGTTAAGGCTCAGAATGTATTATCTTCTCCAGTAACACCTTTGAGCTCTGAAAATACATACTACCTTTACTCGAGGAACAATGACCAATATGGTACAATAGTTTGTTTTCGTTTGGCAGTGACTTAAGAGTAACAGAATAGTCTTTTGTAGAGTCCCGTAGCTGCAAGTGGTTTAATGTCAAAATTGGTTTATTTTGTGATACCCTTTTGGATTTTTTTCTGGAAAATATTTGACATTCTTTCTATTGTGAGAAACGTATAGGTCTTTTTTTAGAGGATAAAACATAATGAGATACTTCTTGAGTTAGGCATAACTACGTGATCTGAAATAACTCAAGAAAAAGTAAATTATGGAAGACTACAACTCAAATATAAAAAAAAGTATACTTCTTATAGAGATGATTTTTCTGATATTTTAATTAAATATTTTTCAGATAATCAAGCATTCTGGTGCTTCAACAAAAAAAGAATGGCTCGACTTTGATATCTAAATTCAAATTGTGAACCCTAACTACCACAGCCTGGTTGCTACCTATTTCTGAAATCTCCCGAGATAAACAATGTCTTTTCATGTTCCAGTGTTAAACTTCCCTTGTGCCAAAACTTTTTATCTTGATATGCTACTAGGACTTCAGTCTTTACAGCATCAGACAGTCCGTGGTCTAGTTTATATTTAATGCCAATATGCACAGGGTAGATATGATGTCCACTTTAAATAATATCTCACTTGCTGTACCTAAGTCAGGATATGATTTATTTAACTAAGTTAAACATAGTTCAGGCCAAAGTTTGATTTCCTCTAGTGTCTCAAGATATTCAAGCTGTTACCTATCATCTGAGTATGACAGTTTGTCTCCTAAACACACTGTAAACTGTAGTTGAACACAATTTCTGGAAAATCCACAACTTTGGAAATGCTGTAGAGGAAAAGGAATTTTTAAAGTGAGTTCTTTGGGGTGTCACCAAAATGTATCCCAAAACCAGCTCTGTGTTGTGGGCTTCTCAACATTTCTAAGTAAAACGTAATTAAGTCATTACATACAAGTACTAATTCAAATAAGTTAATTAAAAGTAATTAAAAAAACATCTCCAGATGTCATATGCACATGTGGGCAGTTTGCTTGAGTCCCTCAATGGTTGCATTTTTTCAATCCTATATTTATTTCTAGGCAGGGATCCTGTAGGAGGCATTGTACTAGAAATATGTTTAACGCAGGGAAGCAACTTTTTTTCTGAGACCAAATGCTGGAATGTTGTGGTGCACAGAGTATTGATATCAATCTCTTTTGTTTTTATTATTTGAAATGATATCAGGAAGTCTGCAAAAAGATTACACTCTTCTCCACTAAATACTGTATAAAAATGTCATTTAGCTGTAAAAAGGATAGAAATTTCTATGAGAAGTAGCAGATTCTTACATATACAATTCTTTTAAAGTTTGCAATCCTTAGGATTTAGATTTGGAAATTTTCTTTCTTTAGCTTTTGGTCAAATCCATGGATATTTAAAGTGACAGTCTGATCTATGAGATATACTTTCTGTAATAAAACATAAAGGGTTTAATTAAATGGGAAGCAATGGAGATTTTAAATATCATGCAAACAGTCTTTTCAGGATGTTTTGGATAGTATCCAGAGTAACCACAAATGAAACTCTCTACATAATTCAGCATAGAGTTGGAACTTGGGCTAACAGAGGAAATCTTCTAATACTTGAAGAACATTGACTTCTCTCCCTAAAATGAGCCATTTACAGTGGATTCAATGAAATAGAGGGGAAAAAAAAAAAAAAAAAAAAAAAAAAAGAAAAAAAGCACAAGGTGCTTTATTTGTTTTGGTGTTTCTTTTTAGATCTGTTATACATATTAATTATAAATGAAAGATAGAGATATGAAGTGATGGGTATGAATGTTTAAAAAGTTACAAATAATTGAAAAAGCAAAAAATCCTTTAGGACTTTATCTTTCTCTAAAAAGCCTGTTTCTCATTTGGTTTTTGGAAAGCTGAATTCTTGGACTCACAAAACTGTTCTTTAAAATGCAAGCTTGTGACTGTTCTTTTCAGTGCTGATTGACAAGATCTAATCTAATCTAAATGGGAGTTGTTATTAGCAGAAATATTTTAATTATGGGTTTGTACCTGGTTAGGGGAATTTATATAAAATAATGTTTAAAAATAAAATCTCAACTATTATGTGTTTGCTGGCATTATTATTAATACATGAAATTTCTAGCCATTCAAGTACAGTTCAAAAAGCTTGCTGAATCTAATTATTTTGTCTTAAAATTTCCTCCCAAGGTAATTTCCAAATTCTCTTTCTCTCCTTACTTGTTCATCCAGCCAAAAGCAGATGCACATACTTGAACATATGCAGGTGTTTGTAAGAGTAATAAATAAATAATAAATAAGAGTAGAAATTACCTAAATGGAATTTAATGCTTTCAATCTACTTCAAATGTCCTTATCTTTCAACAATCGTTATGCATGCATCATCAGTTTCTGCACAACATTGAACTGGAGTAAACCAGGTTGCATATAAACAGTGTTCCTTGTCTTGCATAGTCATACAATGTTAATTTAAAATAATACTGTATTCAACTATAATTACCAGGATAATTTATCTGTCTTAAACAGAAATATTAATTAAACTTAAATTAGGTGTATAAAATTAAATCATGTTTCTTGACAACAAATTTCAAGACAGCAAATCATTCTGAAAAGAAAATTAAACAGAAAAGAAATGAAACTAGATATATATTTACAATAGAATTCAATATTTTTTTACATTTAATTTATTTAGCTATTTTTCACCAGTGTAAGTAGCACTTTCGAAGTCAGAGAGGGGCAAATTCTTTAAAAGATGAGAGATCTGGCTTTGCAGTGTCTCCTAAAAAAAAAGACTCATGCTTTGAAGCATTTTATCTGTAATATCAGTCCTTGCTGTGTTTGTAGTATGGTGAAAGTAAGCCTTGGTCATCTTATTTTTTTTTATCTTACAGAGGCTTAAGGGGAAGCTTTGGCACAAAGGGAGTGCAAAAAGGTACAGCAGAAATTAGTTTTTGTTCTAAACAGTTTTGAAGAAAACTAACACTGCATTCGGATGTTTTAGAGGAAAAAACTACAGTGGGTTAAGGACATGCTTGCCAGAAATAGAAAAAATAGATGGAAAACGTTTCAGTTTGGAGGAGGGGAATAGCAGGGAGATGTTGCTGGATATGGGAAAACAGACATGGTTAGTCAGTGATTTTTATGAGCTGCTGTTTTAAACTTCCCCATTCTGATTTCATGAAATGGAATATCCTCTTCTCTCAGGATTGAAAGCATTTTCAATTTCTTGATGTGTTGCCTTTGACTTTGCAGCCAAAACCAACATTGTTTTAATCGTAGCATATTTCTATTTGAAATAAATTTGCAGTAAAAAGTTGATTTGTGGACAGCTTATGTGCAATCCGGTCATTTCATAATTGTTTCTGTAGACAATATAGCCATAGGCAAGTTGTCAGTATTTATGCTAAATATAGGGATTCTAAGGACTTTTTCCAGCAGGATAAACGATAGCCTGGAGAAAAAGGCAAGAGAAAGAAAACATATTTCTAAAAAAATCAAATAAAAATGGAAAGGTAAAATCCAGTGCAAAGAGCCGAAAGGCATCTGCAGTTGACACTATGAAATAAGCAAATATTGTTCATACTCGTATGCCCACACATGCTTGCACATATATTAAAGTTTGTCTTGTCTTGCAATAGGAGAGGTTTAAAAGCAGAAATAGATGAAAATACTAATGGAACAGAACTTGATTAAGCTGTTTAAACAATATTTCTTAAAATCTATTCCATTAATTTCTTCAGTAACACCCTTGAGATTTGCCTTAAACCTACCTGTTTGGTAGAATACTGAAAAGACACATGTATTGTGTTTTTCTGGATTTATTACAGTTTAGTCACATGGCTATTTATTTTTGATGTAAGTGATAGCCCAATGTCAAATTAAGATATAAAGCAATGTTTCTAAAAAGGAAGCAAAGCCTAAACTATTGACCCATTATGCCAGTGAAAACCTCTGCAGCCAGTTTGGCAAGCAGTGGAATTATGCATATTCCCTGATACTTTGAAGGATTAAATTTTGTTCTGATTACTTGATGCAGAAATAGATGTTCAGCTCACACACAATCTTCACAGGTTTTACTGAGTGAGAAATTTAGATAACAGTCACAGTAACACAGAGTGACTTTGTAATTATGACTTAACATATCATAAGTCAGTGTTTTTTAACACAGAAACCCCACAGATGAACAATTATTTGGAGATTCTTGCATTACAGTTGTACTTCATAGTCTCCTTTTTTCCATCGCCTTTTTATTATCTTCTCCAACTTGCAAAATTTCAAACAGCATATCCATATTTAAAATGATAGTGTTTCTAAAATGTTTCTACTGTCTTTTATTTTCAGTCTTAAAAAAAAATGAATAGAAGATAGTTGCATGAGATCAGAGTGGAATTCACCCTGGAGTTAATGAACAAATGTTAGCCTCCATGTTCCAAGGGTGAAAAGAGACAATGACATATTTAAAATTCAGAAAGAATGAAAGAATCTAGCATAGCTTGCCCAGAATACAAAGAAGCAGCAGTAACACAGGAGAATCAAATTAAATTACTATTGGTATTAGCAGAACCTGCCCCATCCTAACTGAAACTCCAGTAAAGAAGGAACATCTTCAACATAGCTGTGAAAGACAGTGGAATAAAATGTTACAGTTCATCACCTAACCCATAATAAAAGTAAAGCAGTAGAAATATGTTATGTATTCATTCATTGGTTACAGATCATAGAAGTAGGATCTTCTCCTTTATGGAAATTCAGTTTACCACTTTTTTTTTTTTTTTTTTTTTTTAATGTAGTTTTCTTACCCTCAGGGAGAGAGAGGAAATAAGGAAGAAAATCCGTCTTCTTATGAAACTACTCTCTCTAGAGACCACAGTGCCTTCAGTTGCCTTCTTTGAATTGTTTAGTTAGAGAACTAGCATTAAAAAAACACAAACCAGTATTTGAAGAAATTAATACAGTATTCCTCCAAGTTTTAAGACCAAAGCCTCTCTTCAGCATAGGCAAAGTTAAGGCTTCATGATGGTAAAATGAATAGACATGAAATCTCATTCTTCAGTCTAGCAGAAGAGCATCACAAAAGAACATCCTTGACTTAGCAAAGACTCTTAAGTTGCCAACTTAAACAACCAACCTTGTCAATCCTTAAGTATCTAATAAAAAGAGTTGTATCAAGCTTAGGAGTACAATTCAGAATGAAGTGCATGATAGGTAATATTTCTGCTACCTACATCAATTATCCAGCATCACAGATCTGCCTTGAGCTATTCATCTTGTCTTCCTCTGTATGCAATGAAATGAGACAGGACACTCCAAACAAGTTGCCACACTGGTGGGATGGCCCTGGCTGCTCTATGACTGCCTTCTTCATCTGGATAGGTGAAAGAATATATAGTGAAAGGCCTATAGGTCGAGGTAAGGGCAGTGAGAGATCATTCACCAATTACTGTCATGGGCAAAACAGACTTGATGTGGGGAAATTATTTGATTATTGGATCTAGTTAGGAACTATTAAAAAAGTAAAAAATCTGGATGTGGAAGTGCAAATCACTAGGAATACAGACTTCTGAGCTGGAATGATCTTGTTCTTCTAGCATTAAAAAAGTAAAAAAAAATACAAAATAGGATAACCTCTGACAAAATGGAAGATCTGCCTGGCTTAAGCTTGAATAAACTTGGATATTCATAAACACCTGACCCCAAAACTGGAACAATGTTGGTGACAATGAGTCCTAGGAGTAACACTGCATCACAAGACCCTTCCAAATGGTCCATGGATCATTTCCAATTTCAGCTTAACAGGCTTCCTACAACTGACATATTTTCCTAAAAGCTGGCTAAACTCATGCACAGAGCTGATAAGTACCAGCCACAGTCTCAAGATGTACTGGAGCTCCTGACTGAGCTCTTACACAACAGTGGTCATGATGAAAGTTTTCTATCACTCTAGAAAAGTGGGAGGGCCAATCCTCAACTGCTATATAAAGGTGAGGTATATAAAGCGTAACACTTTTCACGTTTAGGAGGCTCCAGTTTCTGCACATTCAATACACGCCTGGTTGTTCTCTGTCTCCAGTATCCAGCACTGTGGGACTTGCCTGTGAGCTCTGCCAGTGTCTGGACCCTCAAAACACTAACTTGACTTTCAATGTGAAAGCAACAATCTATAGCCTTCTGACAACTTTTATCACAGAAACATACAAAAATTTTGGAAGGGTGCTCTGAATTTCACCTAGTGCAGCTTCCTGTCCAAAGAAGGCTGACTTCAATGTCACAGCAGGTTGCTTAAAGGCTTATTCAGGCAAATTTGAAAATTTCCAAGCATGAGGATTCCATAACCTCTTTGTAACTTTCAGCACAATCATTTAAACACATGAAATTTTTAAAGTTTAAAATGGGCCAACAGGGGAAAACACTGTCGGAAGCTGTCCAACAGTAGGGTGAGCTCCTTGAGGAAGGGTAATGACTAAGATAATTTTTTAAATTGCAGTCTAAGGGAAACATTATATTCTCTAGTGTCTTATAAGAACCCATAGCAAAAAGAAAACAGTGAAAACAAACAAGCAAACAAAAGACTTGGGGGAAGGGGTAAAAACCAGCAGAACATGAACTACACAACTTTGTTTTAAGGAGAATTGTAAGTAAAATATATTTTAAAAGTTTATGTTTTTTGGTGTTTTTTTGTTTGTTTGTTTTTTTTTTTTTTATTTTATAGTACAGATAAAACTCCAGTGAATATAATAATTAAAATTAATGAGATAGTATAGACTGCGTTTGAATGGCAGAAATAATAGAATTTTAGAAACCATAGAAAATTGACGGAAATTCATCAGAATACGTTGTTATAACATTTTTGAAGATATGGTTAACAGTGATTTGTTTATATAAAAAAGCTGACAACTAAATTAGAAACTGCCACAATGGACAAAACCCATGTTTTCCCCGGTGAAGATAATAGATCAAGTCCCTGTATATCATGCTTTTCTGATATTGGACAGCTACCAAGGCTCTTTGCAATTTTTCATTCCTTCCCTGAATTGCAATTTGGATATGAAAAAATTCTTTTTCTGCATGGATAGCTCTCCTTATTGCCACAATGGATCCGTTTGGTAGCGTAACTGGGAGGACTGAGGTATGTCAATGAACAATCAGAATAAAATGAATAAGAGCTTGCTACCTCACAGATAATTTCTTACTGATGATTTCCACTCTAGTTATGCCAAAGACCCAGATTTTAACCACCTGCTGTCTTGGTCTTTCTAGGCACATTATTTCATTACCCAGACGAGAATTAAACAATTACTGATTTGCATGAGTATTCCTTTTGAATTTGTACTGCTTCAGCTGTCAGATGTCTTTCAAGTCCAAAGTAAATTATACAGATATCTGGCTGACAGCTTGCAGAATTCTTCTGGGATACTGAGAGTAAAGCAGGAAAGGGAGATGAGGATTCAATTAGCAGAGATTCATTAGGATGGCATCAGACATAATACCAGTACCTTCTAGTATCTTCCCAAAGGTTTTCAAATATTGGCATCTAGGGATCTCAGACTTTGACTTTAGAAGGGTATTCGCACATTACCCTATTTATTAAAACAAAAATGAGAGGGATTACGAAAGAGAAATAGAGAAGATTTGTAGACCAGCCTGTCAGATTGTTTCCTACTGCAAAAATCTATCTTTAAAGGTCTTCACAAACATCTCTATCCCTGTTGGCAAGTGCTCCCAGCTATTAGCAAGAAATATACTTTCATTTTTTATTAGGTCTTCTATTATGTGTCACATGAAATAATCACTCTTCATACATTTTAACAGCCTTCTAGAGTATTGTGTGCAGTTCTGGTGTCCTCAACATCAAAAGGACATGGAACTGTTAGAACAAGTGCAGAGGAGGGCCACGAGGATGATCAGGGGACTGGAGCACCTCTTGTATGAAGGTAGGCCGAGAAAATTTGGGCTGTTCAGCCTGGAGAAGAGAAGGCTGCGTGGAGACCTCCTAGCAGCCTTCCAATACCTGAAGGGGGCCTCTAAGGATGCTGGGGAGGGACTCTTCATTAGGGACTGTGGTGAGAGGACAAGGGGTAATGGGTTTAAACTTAAACAGGGGAGGTTTAGATTGGATGTGAGGAAGAAATTCTTTACTGTGAGGGTGGTGGGGCCCTGGAATGGGTTGCCCAGGGAGGCTGTGAATGCTTCATCACTGGCGGCATTCAAGGTGGGGTTGGACATAGCCTTGGATGGCATGGTTTAGTGGGAGGTGTCCCTGCCCATGGCAGGGGGGTTGGAACTCGATGATCTTGAGGTCCTTTCCAACCCTTACTATTCTATGATTCTATGATTTATAGAATATCATGACCTACTTTGTCATCACCTACCTATTAAACTTAGCTCTTTTAATCTTCACTCAAAAGTCATTTTGTCTCTCCTGTTTATTCTAGTTATATTTTTATAACATAAAATTTTCATCTAGAAGAAACTTTTATAATTTTCTTGTCACTTGCTCTAGACTAATCATAGTCAAAATTATCATACTAACATGGTTTCAAAGACATCAGTAACGCTTGCATTTTGCTGCTGTATGGATCTCCATCCCCTGCCTTCACTGAGTTGGCAGACTGAAAGACCTCCACAGCACACTGTTCCTCAAACACTGATGTGGTGCCCCCAAGCTTATCTCTAGTAATTCTGGGTTTATGCCTTTCCCCCTTCAAATCTAGTTTAAAACTACATGTGTTTATGATTATCATTGCCTTTTTCTTTTCTTTAACTAAGTGTTCTTCAGTTTAAAGACATAGCAAGGTAATTCCCAAACCTCCTTGGAAGCAATTTTATTTAATTTTGTCAAATACTATATCAAATCCTGCTTATCACTATATCATCATCTTTCCCATGTAAGATTGTTGACAAAAGTCAAATAGTTGAAATATGTTGTTGTTTCTTTGTGGAATATGTATTTAGCTTAGGCTAGATATTGTCTGTTTCTTGCAGGGTTGTTTCCTGTTTCTTATCTTTTGTTTTTCATTGAATGTTCAGTAAAACAGTACATCCAAAAAGAGTATTTTATTCTTTCACCTCTGTGTAGCAAATAACAAAGAAAGATGATATTATTTGCTGGTTTTAATAATACAGGTCAGCAATATTTCCACGTAATGTCACAGAATCACAGAATCACAGAATAGTAAGGGCTGGAAAGGACCTCAAGATCATCGAGTTCCAACCCCCCTGCCATGGGCAGGGACACCTCCCACTAAACCATGCCATCCAAGGCTATGTCCAACCCCACCTTGAACGCCGCCAGGGATGAAGCATTCACAACTTCCCTGGGCAACCCATTCCAGGGCCCCACCACCCTCACAGTAAAGAATTTCTTCCTCACATCCAATCTAAACTTCCCCTGTTTAAGTTTAAACCCATTACCCCTTGTCCTCTCACCACAGTCCCTAATGAAGAGTCCCTCCCCAGCATCCCTAGAGGCCCCCTTCAGGTATTGGAAGGCTGCTAGGAGGTCTCCACGCAGCCTTCTCTTCTCCAGGCTGAACAGCCCAAATTTTCTCAGCCTACCTTCATACAAGAGGTGCTCCAGTCCCCTGACCATCCTCGTGGCCCTCCTCTGCACTTGTTCTAACAGTTCCATGTCCTTTTGATGTTGAGGACACCAGAACTGCACGCAATACTCCAAGTGAGGTCTCACGAGAGCAGAGTAGAGGGGCAGGAGCACCTCCCTCGACCTGCTGGTCACACTCCTTTTGATGCAGCCCAGGATACGGTTGGCTTTCTGGGCTGCAAGCGCACACTGCCGGCTCATGTTCATTTTTTCATCAACCCACACCCCCAAGTCCTTCTCCGCAGGGCTGCTCTCAATCTCCTCCCTGCCCTACCTGTAGCTGTGCCTGGCATTGCTCCGACCCAGGTGGAGGACTTTGCATTTAGCATGGTTGAACTTCATCAGGTTGGCATCAGCCCACCTCACAAGCTTGTCAAGGTCCCTCTGGATGGCATTCCATCCCTCCAATGTATCAACCGAACCACGCAGCTTGGTGTCATCGGCAAACTTGCTGAGGGCGCACTCAATCCCACTGTCCATGTCACCCACAAAGATGTTGAACAAGACCGGTCCCAACACCGCTCCCTGGGGGACACCACTCGTTACCGGTCTCCAGCTGGACACTGAGCCACTGAGCACTACTCTTTGCGTGCGGCCATCCAGCCAGTTCTTTATCCACCGAGTGGTCCACCTATCAAATTGATGTCTCTCCAACTTAGAGAGAAGGATGTCATGTGAGACAGTGTCAAAGGCTTTACACAAGTCCAGGTAGATGACATCAACTGCTCTGCCCCTGTCCATCAGTTCTGTAGCCCCTTCATAGAAGGTCACCAGATTGGTTAGGCAGGATTTCCCCTTAGTGAAGCCATGCTGGGTGTCACCAAGCACCTTGTTGGTTTTCATGTGCCTTAGCATGCCTTCCAGGATAATCCGCTCCAAGTTTTTGCCAGGCACAGATGTGAGACTGACTGGTCTGTAATTCCCTGGCTCATCCATTTTTCCCTTCTTAAAAATGGGGGTTATATTTCCCTTTTTCCAGTCATCAGGAACTTCACCTGACTGCCATGATTTTTCAAAGATGATGGACAGTGGCTTAGCAAGTTCATTTGCCAGCTCCTTCAGGACCTGCAGATGGATTTCATCAGGTCCCATTGACTTGTATACATTCAGGTTCCTAAGGTGGTCCCAAACAAGATCCTCCCCCACAGTGGGCCCAGGGTCCCCACCCTCACCGTCCCCGCGTCTGCCTTCCAAGACTTGGGTGGTGTGGACAGAGCATTTGCCCGTAAAGACTGAGGCAAAGAAGTCATTAAGAACCTCACTATATGGTGAAGTGGCTATATGTCCAGTTTGTCAAAATGAATGGCTTCTTTGACATTGAAATAGGGGAACGTATCTTTGAAATTTCTTCCTGAGGAGTTCAGTGACAGATAATGTAGTTACTGATCTGCAGTTGGTCAGCTTCAGGGTAAGATATTTGGAAAGAGGGACAGGACTGCATACAATCCGGAAGCACACTAGTCTTTAGAGAAACTTTGAAAATACTTCTGCTACTTGGACCAGTATGGTGGTTTAACCCCAGCTGGCAACTAAGTACCACATAGCCACTGTCTCACTCCCCCCTGCAGTGGAATGGCAAGGAGAACTGAGAAAAAAAAATAAGTGAACCCTATGGGTTGAGATAAGAACAGTTTGATAAATAAAGTTAAGTAAAATGTACTACCAATAATAATAATATTGAGAAGGGAAATAGCAAGGAGAGAGATACAAAGCTAAAAAGAAAACAAACAAACAAACAAACAGGAAAAACCTACAAACAGACAAGGAAAACCTACAAACAAGCATAAAACCCTGACAAACACAAGTGTTGCATGGTACAGTTTCTCACCACCCACTGACTAATAACCAGCCCTACCTGAGCAATGACCAGTTCCTTGTGGGTAACTCCTCCCTAGTTTATATACTGGGCATGACAAACTGTGGTACGGAATACCTCTTTGGATAGTTTGGGTCAGGTGTCCTGTCCCTGCTTCCTCCCAGCGTCATGTGTCCCTCCTCACTGGCAAAGCATGAGAGACTGGAAGGTCATTGATTGGGGTAAATGCTACTTAGCAACAGCTAAAACATCGGTGTGTTACCATCGCTGTTCTCAGACTAAATACAAAACACAGCACTGCACCAGCTACTAGGAAGAAAAATAACTCTATCCCAGCTGAAACGGGAAAATAGGTTACCAAGCTGCCTCAGTGGAAATCACAACCTTTTCCTGTCATGCTCCTTTTTGTTGGGGTCACTCACAGTTATATGAAGTTAAAGAATTATGTCCTCAGAATATTTTTTCAGGGTGCTCTTCCTCGTTTTGTTTTAAGCATGTCACATAAAAAGGTATCTTTTTTTTTTTTTTTTAAATTTTGGGTATGCTTTCTGTGCTTGATATGACATCTCAAGGGTAAATTGTGATGCTATGCAATACTGAAAAAAAAAGCAATCTGGGAAAATTCTATCAGGGAATCATGTCTATGAAATTACTAGATTTTTTCAACAGTAGTAAGCCTCCTTAGGTCATGCATGTCACAAAAAGCTTTTTTGGAAAACAGCACTCTAACATTTTCCAAAATAATTTGAATTGCCAATCATGTGGATAAACTCATAGCCCTAAAATAAAGAAATATATAAATAGATGATTGTGTCATTGAAAATGCAATGAGATTTAAAAATCTGTTGTGATGATTATTCACAATACTCATAATTCACCATTTCTGCTGTGATATATGCTAGTGACCTATACAACAATTTTACACATCCAAATATTCTTCATGTCATGTTACATAAAAGAAAGATTCATTATAGTAATTCTTCAAGTCTAATAATACTATTATATATTATAGTGCATACCTGATAAAAGTAGGCCTAACTGAAATGGCTGTGAAAGGACAAACATTACAGAATCTGAAATAAAAGGATGAAAGTATAAAGGCAATGTAATATGAAAGAAAAAAAAAAAGGGAGAAAAAACCCCAAGCACATTCAGTTACGAGTATTAATGGAGAAGTTATTTTAACATAAAACCTTATTTTAATATTAAGCTTGAAAAAGTAACACCCCCCCCATAAAGAGCAGTCACACAAAGAATTCTTTTACTACTGATTTGAAAATACTGAACAATTCTTTCTGAAAACATTTAGAAAGATATAATTATGCAGAAAAAAAAAAAATGTAATCTGCCACAGTAAAATATTAAAATAAAGAAAACAAAGCCAAAAAAAAGGAACAATTACAGAAACTGAAAATTTATCTATATATAGGATTGCAATGCAAGAAGTCCATAAACATGGTAGCATTTAGTGTGAGAGGGAAAGACTCAACACAGTGTGAAACAAAGAAAGTAATTTCTGCACTGGCTGTGCTTTAACAAAATTCAAGCCCTGATATGGAAATGAATGATTGAAACTTACAAATAAATTTACATGAAAGAAAATATAGTAAAGAACTATACATTAAATTACTCAGCAAATTCCAATTAACATACTAGGGTATTTCATAATGCCTTTGGCTCTAGTGGAAAAGTGAAAACAAAACTGGGCAGCTGTGTGCATTGTCAAACCCCTATATTCCCATTTTACTAGATGATCTTTCAGTGTTTCCGTTCCTGACCTACCTAGGCTATAAAAAGGTGATTGTTTCCTGCCACAGCCTCATGTCTGCTACCTTTTTTTTTTTTCCTTGCATTCAGGCTGAAAAAATGAGTTCTTAGCTGTTATGAGACATTCTATAACATAGCCACAGAGTGTTTGCGGGAATTGAAGCATGGCTTTAACATATAGCTCCAAAAAGAATAGACAGAATGGAGAGCAGAAGGAATCTGAGTGTCATAGGATGCTGGGTCTCTTCTTTCCAAGGAAATTAAACCCTTGGAAAAGAGGTCCCTATGACTTTTCCTGAAGAAGCTCTGCAAAGCTCTGTTGAACATTAAGCTAGGTGACCTTGCAATAAAACTTTCCTTAAAACCGAGGACTCTGATTTTTTTTTAATTGAAAATCCTTAGCCTAATAAATATAATATATATCCCACTGGTTCCTGGTTAAGCATTCTCTGTCTTCATCATTGTTTATGTTTTAGTCAACATTATGTGAATTTAAATACATTTCTTTTGGTAGTCTTGGTCAAGTGTGAGGTGTTCCTGCCCATGGCAGGGGGGTTGGAACTAGATGATCTTAAGGTCCTTTCCAACCCTAACTATTCTATGATTCCATGATTCTAAGTATCCTAGCAGATACTGCCCTAAAAATGAGAGGGTTTTATGCACACTGAATTACCTGTAAGTAGTTTCTAATAAATCTTATACTTTATTCCTTTGACTTCAATTCACTAGTTCTGTTTATTATGTTTGATGAAAATAAATAATTAAATCCATTTTGGTTTTGCTGGAAACAAGTCAAAAAGGATCATTAAAAAAAAACCTGTATCAGTAGGAAAACCAGGCCAGACACACATATTCAGGCCGTGTAAAATGTATTTTCAGGGCACACTAAGTACCCTGGTCATGGAGTCACTTGTTCTTAACAGAGAGCAATCCTTTTGGATTGTTTTGGGAACCTACAGTAATCCTATGGGATTTTTCTCTGTCAGTGAAGGAAAGCGAAATAGACAATGTCCTGCTTACTGTTTTTTTTTAGGTCCTTCCATTTCATAGAATCAGAATTGTTTCTGCCCACTTTTTTTCTGTGTAACCTCACCACCATACAGCTACTGCTCTTTATCTTACTTTATAGAAAAGAGCTGGTGGAACAGGGTGGATTAGTTGCAAAACCAGAGAGACAACAATATGTCCATTTTGTAGCTGTGCTAATATATACAGAGAATAACTTATAGTTTCAGAAAAGTTTTCAGTCTGAGACTAGTAGTCTGACTTAATAAGAAAGCAATTGAATCAGCTCTCCTCCATTAGTGATATTATTAAAAACCCCTTGCCATTCCCTAAGGGAATTACTTCGTTATGTTAAAAGGAACATATTTTCTTTGTTTTGTTTGAAGAATATTGACTAGAATAAAGGATTTCTCTTTTAAAGAAATCTCCATAGAAGGTAATCAGAAAATCTATTTATTTTTTTCATCAGGTAATTGATGATGTTGGAGAGAATTTATATGCCCTTGTAATAAGTAGAATATATTCCACTGAGTTTTGAACATTTGCTTTCTGTTTACTACCATCTGTCGTATCCCATGTAATTTCACACAAATGCCATGTGGCTATAAATACTACATAGAAAAAAAAACCTACATGGAAGTAAAGCTATACAGAAAATGCTACCTGAAAATCCAATCACATTCTTCCTAGATAGATTTGCCATAATTTTCAATGATTCTTGCCTGAAAAGTTGATATTTTTTACTAAGGAATTCATAAAGAGAACCTTGTCAGGAAAGACATATTGAGATTTGCTCATGCTGACTGTATCACAGAGGGTGTATTTTTAAACAGTAGTGTAGTTTCCAAAGAATACGTCCAATGAAATTTTACTTACATAATCACTCAACAGCTACAAATTTCACACGGTATATAGGCTTTAGCCAAAACCTTTGCTGATACATGGAATCACATCAATTTCATATTAATGGATCCCATGTTATAGAAACTCAAATGTCCTAAAGTAATAGAACAAAGACATCTGTAACCCTAAATGCCCCACACTGGAATCATCAAACCAGATTTTTCATAGATAATCTGCATAGCTTAAAGATAAAAATAATTACCTAATTACATTTTAAATTAATTAGAAAAAACCCACCCACCATGCAGAAAACCTTTTGAACTAGAACAAAGTCTACACAAAAAGCCTTTAACTTTCACCAAAGCATGTGAATAAAACAACTTAAGGCTCATAAAAAACTCAGTTCAGCCATGTTTTGCTCAAAGTTTGGTTCCAACTAGGTTGTATTCAAGGGACGCAGCCAAAATAAAGAAAAATAATAAGACAAAAATGAACAAACACGTCAGCGTAGACTTTCCTGTTTGGAATGTCAGTTATTTTTTCTAGAAAACAGCTTATTTGCCAAAAAGTCATGCAAATGTAGAATATTTTTAATCACCATCTAAATACAGTAGTAAAGTGGTGATGGTGAGATAGCCCTAGCCAGGAAGCAGCAAGTGCAGGGCTGCTCCAGGGTGAACAAGTCCAGAGCCAAAGTGTCCTGTCAGAAGCAAAAGGAGACTGGAGTCAGGCAAGCTACCTGCAACATAGGGCTGATGCTCGTCCAGAAGATGACGCTAGAGGCTAGCCCCCTAAGGACTGGCAGCGCCTTCGGGACCCTGGCAGGCATATACCACAAAGCAAAATAATATAAAATGTAAATTACGTGTTGTTCTATAGGCACGCTTACACATAGTGAGCTACCCTAAATTAAAGACAAGTAGTTGGTCATGTTCATTAGGTGCTCTTAAAATCTCTGTGCCATTCTTGCAAATTTCCTCACATACAAGTGCTGACTAATCCAGGTAACATTGCTGAATCCGTCTCTTCAAGCCATTTTTTTTCCTAACGAAATTGTCTATCAAGCGATCTTAATAATGATTTCTATAGTATTGTTTTTAACTGATAAAACTGCTCTCCTGAGTCCAGGAAAAATAACTTTATTGACTATATAAAGGGTCCACTATGTTGGACACTTATACCCAAATAATCTTTTGACTGATGTCTTACCTTATTGGCTATTACTCTTTGGATATTTTTCATTACCAAGATCCCACATGGAGGAGAGAGAAAGGAGAGATGGGTAAGGACATGAAGGACATAAAAAATGAAGAAATGGACAAGCATTAAGACCACAAGGAAGAATAAAGGTGATACTCGTGTTCATGAAATGGTATCTATCATCCCATGTTCATCTCTTCCACATATTAAAAAAAAAAAAAGAAGTGGAGGGGAACAAAGAAAGTCGTTGATCAAGGTCATTCTCTCATACGAAATCAAGCATGTGCTGCTTACCTGTCTCTTCAGATTTTGGAGTACGAGCGTGCTCCATTCTCCTTTGCTAGCCATCAGTACTGCAATTCACATTTTGAAACTACACAGTTTTTAGATCATATCCACCAATTAATTAACTACTATAAAATTTTTTTAAAGGACAAAATACTAGTATTTACCACTCAGAAAGACAGAGTTTTTACTGTTCTTCAGGACTCATTTCTCTTTTGATGGGCAGATTTTCCAACAGGAAAATTGTATTAATATCATAAGAGTAAGATCAACAAATTCATAATATTCAATCAGCTTTTGAAGGGATGATGAAATAGCAATGCATTCCTACAAATGATACTGACTTAGAACTGAAATTATAGGAGAGTAGATGAAGTATTATATTTGAAGATTAAATTAAATTTCAGCTTTTAAGGTGAGGTCATTTGTGGCTATAGTTACATACTGGGCATGAGTAGATATATAATTTAATATACAACATTGTTGTCAAACTTGAGTCATTAAAACGTCTTTTTCACAGTCTCAAAAATTCCATTTCCTAGCTCTCTTGATAATCTAAAGCATTTATGAAGACACTTTCCAATTAGGATGTGGAAGAGTTTGTCCAATATATGACCCAATAACAACTTCCAAATCATTACAGTTCACAGAGTTAGAAATAGAAACATCAGACTGAGTGTCATCATTCATATTCTGCTTTCCTTGATCACTGTAATAAACTTCAGAGGCATATTGCTATTATGTATCTTCACCATATCAAACCTCAGTATTGAGTGTTGTTTTTCTCATGGAAAAAACAGAACCACTGTGTAAATACTTTTTAAAATGTAATAGAAGAAATCCCAAAGAATGTTTAATATTTTAAAACATGATACTAAAATGTTAACAGACTGACTTACTCACCTAATTTTTTTACCAAAGAAATCTTTCAAAGAAAGAAATGTAAAAAAAAAAAAAAATCAACAATCTGTGATATTTTTTCTTTATAAACATTTATGAGAACATTTTATAAAGAACTGATTGCACAAAGTTATACCAGTATGTTGTGCCCTTAATTTTCTTTTAGAGGATGTTTGCTAAAAAATAACATGAAAGGTGAATCAATATTTTGAAAAATGTATTGTTATGTTAAGAAGGGGGGAAAAATAACCCCCTTGTTTTATTCTCCAATATGCAACTACCAGTCCGGCCGCGTTCGCTATTTTGAACCTTACTGATCCGGATTCACCGATAGTGCACCGCAACTAGGAATGGGGTTGTATTCAGTGAGAAAATTATTTATTGATACAATAGATACAGGTTCTTATGGATTGCTGGTGATAAATACTGTCTGCAAAAGCACATGCGAATAATGATTACATGAATACAAGCGCTTGATAAAGTTAACACAGCATAGCTATAAAATATACAGATGACAGTAAAAGTAACTTTATAGAGATTCTAGGTTTTCTCGGGGAAGCACTGGATACCGTGTAAGTCCTACCCACAGGCGTCCCTATGGGGGGGGGAAGAGAGGTCCAGCCCGTTGACCGGTCCCGGGAGTCGGTTGACGTTATCTTCCTCAACTCGTCCACGATGGTATCTTCCCCCATATCCCCCTCTCTCTTTGGCCATTTTATATTATTTTTTGTCTTCAAGGTGGAGCTTGAGTGACTCTAGTCATACATACCTTTATTATTATTGGTGCAAACTTCTCTCTCTTCAATTTAAAGGTATATGACACCGAAAATTCAGAGTGCATGCTCAGACAGGGGTGGTCCCATTTTAGACGGGGGTCACATTGGAGATGGGTGTGTATTTTAGCATGTAAATGCATTAAAATGACATTATAATGAAGCAAAGTTCACACTGAGGATGGCATTCTGTCAAAAGATGACAGGCTGCTGGCTCAGGGTAAGAAGTATGCAGCTTATCGGCTTTTGCGAGATCTCCTCCTCATTCTACCACGCAGCTTATCAGCTTCTTGCACCATCTCGTTCCCTTCTTTTTGTTGAAGTTAGGATAAAGTGTAACTGCGAGATTTCCACCTCCCTCTACCCTTCGTCTGTGTTGCCAAGGGAACTGCGGCAGAGTGCACATTACTGGCATACCCGGTGCGGCTGCATCTCCCCCTGAGAGGCCTTGAAAGTCCTTTTTTCCCTTATGTGTGGACAATGCTGCATTTCAGATATAAGTTTAATTCCTAATTATTCTACATGTATGCATTTAAAAAAAAAAATCTAGTGGTGGGTGATATTTTTCTGAATTTTGCATTTTATATGTAAATAGATTTTTATTTCAAATAAGTTAGCTATAATCGTGACAGATCATAAGCAGTAAACAGTAGGAGTTCATTTAATTTTAGAGTTCAGTGGCAAATTCATTAAAAAAATCTTAAGGGATATTTTCCATACTGTCGATCATGTTAACATATTTGATAAGAGGTGTCTTGGGTTCATCTGTAGCAGTCATTTTTCTCCTTTTTAGTAGCTGGTGCAGTGCTGTGTTTTTTACTTTAGCCTGAGAACAATGCTGATAGCACACGGATGTTTTTAGTTGCTGCTAAGTAATGTTTAGTCTGATCAAGGACTTTTCAGTCTCTCATGCTCTGTGAATGAGGAGGGGCACAGGAAGCCCGAAGGAAGCAGACACAGGACACCTGACCCAAACTAGTCAAAGGGGTATTCCATACTACAGCACCTCACGCCCAGTACATGAACTGGTGAGAGTTACCCCAGAAGGCACCGTTGCTCAGGTTGGGCTGCGTGTCGGACAGTGGGTGGTGAGCAATTATTATTACTGGTGATAGCAGTAGTAGTTTTGTGTTAGTTATACCTTAGTTATTGGACTGTTCTTATCTCAACCCGTGGGAGTTTCCTTCTTTCAATTCTCCTCCCCATCCCTTCTGAAGTGGAGGAAGAAGAAAAGGGGGAGTGAACGAGCGGCTGTGTGGTCCTGGGTTACCAGCTGGGCTTAAACCTTGACAAGAGGAAATTTAAATCTCTACATTTTAAGGTCTCAAACTGAAGAAAAATAATTTTTGTAGTAGGGGTCTATATATTTTGTGGTTATACCAGGTGGCATTTAACTTTCAAACCTGTCAGGTCTCCTCATGGAAATGTTGTAAGTTTGGCAGGTCTCCCAGTGTAGGTTTTGCTGAAATTATATAAACAAAAGATGTATTTTATAAGGTCATTTAAAGTTCTTGGACAAGAAAGGGCCACTTGGCCTAGCAAACCTTTGCCCTTTAAATTGAGCTCTATCTCCTATGCTTAGTTTAACATTAAATAGATGAAATTATCATTAAAGCTTTGCAAAATATTTGACCTGAAATTAAAGTATACAAAAATGCTTTTTTGTGAAGTCTGAAAGCTGCCATTAATTTTGTGCTTTAGAATTGTGAAGATGTGGGTGAAAATTTTGTAATCACTGTTAAAGACACCGTTTTTTTCCTTCGGTGGACTATATTAGCAACACTTACATCCTATATTTTACAGAAATCCTTGAAAATCATATTTCAAACAGGAGAAATTAGCCATACAATATCTCCTTATATGATGATTGTAACTCAAGTGGAAAATATGATTCTTTAATATTAATAAAAATATTTTCAAGTTCACTTTCCTAAGTTCTTTTAACCCAATTCAAATCTTTTCTTGTCATTTTTACAAACTCACTTCACAGCCACAGAAATTCATTTTATTACACAAGAAGGTTATTGATAATCCATATCACTTGGCAAGGCATGTTCATACAATTACACTCCATTTCTCTTCTGGAATAGGGATGTTGCATACAAACTGAGCATTAGAAATTACCCTGCTTTCTTGCTTTTTATCCTTGGTCTATACTCAAGCACTGTATCAGAGAATATTAGTTGTCCCCAGTCGAAAGCTTTCCAGCAACAGAATGGACAACCACATGCAAGTGGTCAAGTTCATGCCCTGATATATACTCATGCGGGTGTATGTTTTTATTCCAGACACTGACTTTTGATGTAATATTTCATAAACAGTGAGAACACTGAAGAATAAGAAGATAAGCAATATTCTATTAGAATGAAAAAACCCAAGACAGTTGAAGACATGAACTAGATAAATGAAAAAAAAAAAAAAAAAAAAAAAAAAAAGAATAAATGAATTGAAACACAAATAGAAATACTCATGATAATATAAAGGTATTTAAAATATCTTGATGACTTCAGATATGAGCAAGTTAGTTACTGTTCTAGAAAACACATTTCAGATGAACAAAAAATTACTGTTTTCAATATAGAATTAGTGAAGCAAAATATAATCGCTTGTGGTATACTGGTCAAACTGGATGATTTAATAATTTCTTATAGCCTTAGGCTTTATGAATTGGCAAACTTATGAGTAAATTAAATACTTGATAAATTCATTGTAAACTGTCTCATTTCAACATACAGATATACTCTGCGCAAGCTGCAGTTTTCTCAAGATAGTGCCTTTATTGCCAAGTATTATAATGCTGCAGAAATTTTTAACATTTGATATTGACATGCTTACTTTTGCAATTTCTTTATTTTCCAGTTTGCTCTCTCCTCTTTCCATTGCTAGAACAATATGTGGAATGGTGTCTGAAAGTTTTGTATGTCGGTATATCTGTCTATGCACATGAATAAATTCATTGGGTAGTACAAATCATTCAAAACTAAATGTTTGAGAAACTATTTATAATGCTCCAAAAGCATTATTTGCCATTTGGAAAATGCAGAAGAGAATGATGAGAAATGAAACTTCTGAAGTGTGGAATATTGCAAAATCAGTGTGGTCACATAGCACCAATACTCATTTTAAGATCACTATATTAAAACAAGCAACCACGTTCAGTTTAATTGGTCATTCCACTGTAGTATATTTTACATGTTCCTTTTGTCATTTTTAACAAAATCAGACACTTTTACTTTCAGTGTTTTCTCAAAAGAATGGGAGATAAAATCGCTTTTATTTCAAGTATTATTATATAACAATGTGATAACCAATCTGCAAAAACGGCATTGCTTTGTTACATTAGAAATTTTTGAACACACTTGTTTTCATCTTCGTATAGCCAATGAAACCAGAAATTGAACAAAGCAATTCACTTTTTTTCTTGCTGATGAGAGACACAACATTCTGACGTTTTGCCTTATGTCATTATACCTATCTCAAGGAGAGACTCCCACTGAGCAGTACAATGATGCCCCTGCAGAGCCCACAGGTGCAGATCAACACTTTTATCGCAATGTAATTTGGAAAGAAAAGAAAGAATAATTTTGGTAAATGTTCATCCAGCAATATCTTGCTCTAATCTTTCTTAAGTACCTAATAATCACTCTATTAGTGTGACTTTTCAAACACCTAGGCAGTTTCTTTTGAAACACAAGGGCACATTACACATAAAAGCTTTCTTTGGCCTGAGATCTGCTAATAACCAGATCTTTGAAAGTTTCCTGGACACCAGTTTGTGATCTCACCAGTGTAAGCAGCAGCGTTTACTATGAGGTCACCTGGAGACAGACAAATAAAGTTTGTTAGCAGTAATCAGGTATAATAGTACAAAGAATAAAAAAGCAAACAAACAAAAAAACCCAAACAAAAACCCTGAAAACAAACAAACAAACAAAACCCCAAAACAACCCAAACCCCAGCCTTCTTTGAAAGCGTTTGGTTTTGTTCCTCTGTTCACAAAAGTATATACAGCATGGCATTGAGTGTGAAATTAATTCTCATTCTAAGTCTTTCAAAAGTCACTCCCATGTGTTGATTCATCTTCTTTCCTTTGATGAAACTTATATAATTGTAAAACATATCTACACACACTGCATGTTTTTAGAAAAATGTACTTGAAATTTACCTTTAAATTACTTATTAATAAATCTCAATCAAAATGCTATTAAAATTACCAATCTTGTTTGGTCCTCTTTTTTTTTCTTTTTTTTTTTTTTTTTTTTTTTTTTGTCAGAAGAATTTTAACATTCTGAGACTGTTAGTAAGTGCAGAGAAGATTCTTTGGCCAGGTTTATCTAGCAGTATAGCTAAATGAGTCACTCAGCTGAGGCTGAGCAATCGACCAAAAAGCATGTATTGCCCCTCGTTAAAGTTAGCCAGCCACATATATTCCATTGGTATACTGTGAGCAAAATGTTCACTTTCTAATGTGTGTCTGTGTTGCACTTGCATTGCTACTTCTCTTTTCCTATGACTGGTGTGTTGGAATGGAAGGTTACCGGCTCTTTAGGAAAGACAGGTCCGGCAGACAGGGAGGGGGAGTTGCTATTTATGTTAGGGATAGGCTAGAGAGTATGGAACTCTGTCTGGGGACAGGTGAGCAGTCGACAGAGAGTTTGTGGGTCAGGGTTAAAGGGAGAACAGCGATGGGTGACATTATTGTGGGGATCTGTTACAGACCGCCTGATCAAGGGGACTTGCTGGACGGAGCACTCCATAGGCAGATAGGAGCAGCCTCACGCTTGCACGCCCTTGTCCTCATGGGAGAATTCAACCACCCTGATATCTGTTGGAGGGATGGTGCAGCCCGGCACAAGCAATCCAGAAAGTTCCTCGATTGCGTGGAAGACAACTTCCTTCTGCAAGTAATAGAGGAGCCGACAAGGAGAGGTGCCATGCTTGACCTCGTCCTCACCAACAGGGAAGGGCTGGTTGGGAATGTGATGCTCCAGGGCAGCCTGGATTGCAGCAATCATGAGATGGTCGAGTTTGAGATCCTCAGGACTGAGAGAAGAGTGTGCAGCAAGCTCACTGCCCTGGACGTCAAGAGAGCAGACTCTGGCCTCTTCAGGAACCTGCTCAGTAAGGTTCCATGGGATACAGCCCTAGAGGGCAGGGGGGCCCAAGACTGTTGGTTGATATTCAAGGCTCACCTTCTGCAAGCTCAGGAGCGATGCATCCCAACTAGAAGGAAGTTTAGCAGGAGGGCCAGGAGACCTCCTTGGATGGATAAGGACCTGCTGAGGAAAATTTGAAGGAAACAAGAGGCTTATAAAAGGTGGAAGCAAGGTCAGGCGGCCTGGGAAGAATACAGGGATGCTGTCTGGGAAGCTAGGGACCAGCTTAGGAAAGCTAAGGCCCACTTAGAATTAAACTTGGCTAGGGATGTTAAGGATAACAGGAAGGGATTTTATAGGTACCCTGCCAATAAAAGACAGGTTAGGGACACCGTGGGCCCTCTCCAGAAACTATCGGGAGAACTGGCTGCCCTGGATTTGGAGAAGGCTGAGGTTCTTAATGACTTCTTTGCCTCAGCCTTCACTGGCAAATGCTCTGACCACACCACCCAAGTCTTGGAAGGCAGACGCGGCGACGGTGAGGGTGGGGACCCTGGGCCCACTGTGGGGGAGGATCTTGTTCGGGACCACCTTAGGAACCTGAATGTATACAAGTCCATGGGACAGGATGAAATCCATCTGCGGGTCCTGAAGGAGCTGGCAAATGAAGTTGCTAAGCCACTGTCCATCATATTTGAAAAATCGTGGCAGTCAGGTGAAGTTCCCAAGAACTGGAAAAAGGGAAATATAACCCCCATTTTTAAGAAGGGAAAAATGGATGATCCAGGGAATTACAGACCAGTTAGTCTCACCTGTGTGCCTGGCAAAATCTTGGAGCGGATTCTCCTGGAAGGCATGCTAAGGCACATGAAAACCAACAAGGTGGTTGGTGACAGCCAGCATGGCTTCACTGAGGGGAAATCCTGCCTGACCAATCTGGTGACCTTCTATGAAGGGGCTACAGAACTGATGGACAGGGGCAGAGCCGTTGATGTCATCTACCTGGACTTGTGTAAAGCCTTTGACACTGTCTCCCATGACATCCTTCTCTCTAAGTTGGAGAGACATCAATTTGATAGGTGGACCACTCGGTGGCTAAAGAACTGGCTGGATGGCCGCATGCTAAGAATAGTGCTCAGTGGCTCAATGTCCAGCTGGAGACCAGTAACAAGTGGTGTCCCTCAGGGGTCGGTGCTGGGACCGGTCTTGTTCAACATCTTTGTGGGTGACATGGACAGTGGGATTGAGGGCGCCCTCAGCAAGTTTGCCGATGACACCAAGCTGTGTGGTTCGGTTGATACATTGGAGGGAAGGAATGCCATCCAGAGGGACCTTGACACGCTTGTGAAGTGGGCTGATGCCAACCTAATGAAGTTCAACCATGCCAAGTGCAAAGGTCCTCTGCCTGGGTCGGAGCAATGCCAGGCACAGCTACAGGTAGGGCAGGGAGGAGATTGAGAGCAGCCCTGCGGAGAAGGACTTGGGGGTGTGGGTTGATGAAAAAATGAACATGAAGCAGCAGTGTGCGCTTGCAGCCCAGAAAGCCAACCATATCCTGGGCTGTATCAAAAGGAGTGTGACCAGCATGTTGAGGGAGGTGCTCCTGCCCCTTTTCTCTGCTCTCGTGAGACCTCACTTGGAGTATTGCGTGCAGTTCTGGTGTCCTCAACATAAAAAGGACATGGAACTGTTAGAACAAGTGCAGAGGAGGGCCACGAGGATGATCAGGGGACTGGAGCACCTCTCGTATGAAGATAGGCTGAGAAAGTTGGGGCTGTTGAGCCTGGAGAAGAGAAGGCTGCGTGGAGACCTCCTAGCAGCCTTCCAATACCTGAAGGGGGCCTCTAGGGATGCTGGGGAGGGACTCTTCATGAGGGACTGTGGTGAGAGGACAAGGGGTAATGGGTTTAAACTTAAACAGGGGAAGTTTAGATTGGATGTGAGGAAGAAATTCTTTACTGTGAGGGTGGTGAGGCCCTGGAATGGGTTGCCCAAGGAAGTTGTGAATGCTTCATCCCTGGCGGCATTCAAGGTGGGGTTGGACATAGCCTTGGATGGCATGGTTTAGTGGGAGGTGTCCCTGCCCATGGCAGGGGGGGCTGGAACTCGATGATCTTGAGGTCCTTTCCAACCCTAACTATTCTATGATTCTATATTTTTGCAAAAATTTCTGGATGTGAATTGTACATGAAGAAAAACCAGTATCTGCTGCTAATATCTTTCACAGGTACCTTCTGTACCTTTTAAAAAATGCATTCACATGTGCTTGTAGAATAATGCTAATAATATGGCAATGATCAGACTAATTGACAGAAACTACCCATTTTCAAAACTCACAATGAATTGGCTTGGATTACTTAATTCTTCTTTTTGTTTTCTGATTTTTTTATGGTTAGAAAATTGCAGTGATAGATAATAACTATATGTTGTCCTCTATTTCTCCCCTGCTCCCCTTTCTTTGCGCATAATCAGACTATAGCACTTTTAATAAATCAAGACACAATCAGAGTGAATTTTTTCTTTTTTTTTTTTTTTTTTGTGTTTGCTTTTTCTAGTCTGCAGAGAAAGCAGATGGTTAGCAGTTATGGTCCTATGGTCTGCTTTTGGCTATTCATTGATGCAGGAGAAAGAAGGAGGAAAGTACCAGCAGCCAGGATTCCTCAAGCAAAAAGCACTTCCAGGAGGGTGAGTCACAGCACCTGAGGGAGACAAGCAGTGTGCTCATCATCCTTCTCATTTATTACCTGAGAGAGGCTGACAGCAGATGGACTGAAAGAACATAGCTCTCCTGTAGGGCTAGATAAGGAAGCAAGATCATTGATTGCTATGTGCAAAAGCACCATAAAGACACCAGTGGAAAAACTGCCTGGAATCAAAATTAGGAAATGCATAAAACAACAACAATAGTATCAATAAGACCAGTAACAATAGTAAGCAGCCAGGCATCATAGACCTGTGCACTTCAACATTTCTGCTCTTTTGTCTCATAATAGGTCGATGTGCCAGTTCTACCCTTACAAATGAAATGTTTATGAAATATACTTTAGGGTTATACTTGTCTATTATCTTTAGATTAAAATACATCACCAGCTCCACCCCTTCCCCAGCTTTAACATTACCCTTTTATTAGATTCCAGGGTGTTGAAGACAAGCAGGTGTTCAACAGTCTGTGGCATACGGAGTTTCTACTCTTTGGCTTTAATTTACTTCTGTTCCCTTCTCTGTAAACTGCAGTGTGATATACAGTATTGAGTAAACATGGAATAGTTACCAAAAAAGTCCTTTCATTTCTTTTCCTTTTCCTTTTCCTTTTCCTTTTCCTTTTCCTTTTCCTTTTCCTTTTCCTTTTCCTTTTCCTTTTCCTTTTCCTTTTCCTTTTCCTTTTCCTTTTCCTTTTCCTTTTCCTTTTCCTTTTCCTTTTCCTTTTCCTTTTCCTTTTCCTTTTCCTTTCCTTTTCCTTTCCCTTTCCCTTTTCCTTTTCCTTTTCCTTTTCCCTTTTCTTTTTCCTTTTAATTTCTTTTCCTTTTCCCCTTTTGAGAGGAATGCTTCAATTTCACTTTGTGTCGATGCTCAGCAAACCTATGTAAGACCTTAAATGTTGCATGTTTTTACAGACTATGAAATGAGTCTGCAGAACTTCAAAGAACAGGACTAGTTGAGGATGCAACTGGTATTCCAATTGTTGGTCTACTTTTCAGCACCTCTGTTATTATTTAGAGAACAAACAGAACCTATTCTGTCTGGTCTGCAAATTCTTTTGTCTAGTTTGAAACTGCAAAAGATTGATATTTTGAAAGTTCAAAGCAAATCAGCCAAGCTGCTTTCAGCTTGTACGGTAGTGAAAAATGTAACATGTTTCTACTTTAAATTACACATTCATTATGTTAATTCTTTTAAATTATTTTGGGAGGAATGTGTTAGCAACCATCACCAGAACATACTCAGTTTCATGTGAGCATGCATGCATGTTCATGTATATGGTTTTAAATAAACTTGTCCTCATTTGGCAGACCAAGGTTTTCTCATAGCTTTGTGGAATTTGTCATTAATTATAATGAGGTTGTTGATTTTGGACAACTAAATATTCTCACTACCCCTATATCCTTAAAGTGCCTTGCTATAACATATATATTCACTGTAGCTGACATCAAGGATAATATATTAATTCCAGTTTTAGGTTGGATGCCCCTTTCCTCTTTCATATTGTTGCTGATGACAGATTGGTGAAATTATAGGCTTAATCTGTATTAAAAAATTAAGCATGCCCATATTTACTCTCTGGCTTTGGAGCCTGCATTATAAAACTCTCTCACACCCCATTACTGGGGGACCACATCAAAAGTATGTGTGCAATATTAACCCTTCAAAGCATGCCCAGGCACTATCTGAGGAGTGCTAGCTGGCCATGACCAAACTGTGCTATGAAGTGTAGCAGCAATTTAATAATACAGTTGATTGCCTTCCAGTAGCTTGGGATGGTTCCTGACCTGGTTAAACCAGTATAAACGTAACCTGTATGTAACCCTCCTCCCAAGGGTTCAGATGGCTGTGGTACAAGGCCTAGTTTTGAGCAACCTAAGCAACCTTGGCTTAGATTTCTGAGAAAACTGCTAAACTGCCAGGTGGAGTCATGGGAAAGTACATAAACTGCAGCCACTCAAGGTAAGAAAGGTAAAATTTCAGACAGAGACTGTTGAGACTGGGTAGTTAGCAGATCAGGGATTCAGGAGGGAAAACACTGATATGAAAAGCTTTAAAACCCTAAGAAAAAAAACCCAGGAAACTGGAAAAAATAGCAACTCAGCAGAAGTAAAAGGAGCAGTGGAGTTCAAGAAGTAGGGGCAGCCAACCTTTATTCATCTGTCTGAATCAGTGCCTTGCCAACAGACTTATTAGGTGTCTTACCATAGGTGGTGAGCATATTAGCATTTAGCCTGTGAATCACTATCAATTGTATATGTTTGTCAATAAACAATTTTTTGGTCTTTCAAGTAGCATATGTCTTACCTGTAAAGCCTTTTTGCTCACAGTAAAAGTTGTCCAAACAAAATAACTCAGAAAGGCAAAGTTGTGAGAATATATGAAAAAAACAAACAAACAAACAAACAAACAACCAGAAAATCAGTTTGAGGATATTCACTTTAAAACTATCTCTTTCTCTCTATCAAATGTTTTGTCCTGTTACAAAATGTACAGAATAAAAATCCAGTGGATATCCTATATTCTAAGTTTATCCTACATTCTAAAGGTATTAATATGGTTTTAATGTGAAATCTATGGATCTGATCTTGTAGAGAACCTGTTTTTACTTGACTATCTGGCAATAAAAGATTCAATCCAAGATTGAAATTATATTAGAATAGCATTAATTGGATGGCAGCATTGGGAAGATTGTACTTTATTAACCTGCTCTCAGACAGCATTTCTCTTTTTACCCTAATTCTCTATCAGTGAGAACTGCAGGGAACCAGGTAACATTTCATGTTGAATATCTAAACCAAACAGAACAAAGAACCAAAACAGGATAGACAGTGACGCCCTCCTGTTCACCTCTGCTCTGCTTCCTAATTGTCAACTGTTATGTAATTTCCTGTTTTCTGAGTCTCATGGTCAGTGTGGCCAAAAAGATTTGAGTTAATAGATACACAAATTTGGACTAATAAAAAACATACATCACTTATGTTCTTAGTTCTGCTTGCAAGTTCTGTTATTTTGGCTTTTGCAGGTCTCATCTAATTAGACAGTGGTGATTTAATACAGAGGGCATATGTTGTTGTGTGCTTGTTCATGCTTTTACACATTCTCTGTAGACATCTATGCAGGTAGGATATAATAAGAAAGAACATAAAACACAAATACAAAATAAAACATGGAACAAAACCATCGAAATCTTCGTGAGTTAGCTTCTTTTTTATATGCACAAAGTTTAACATTCATGAAGGTCTGCCCATATTTTCTGTTTTCTATATATGGATTTTATCACAGGACTCTCATATTTTGATCTGCCTGCTATAGTTCTGAAGAATAAAAAATAAAAAAAAAAATTTGACCTTTAAATAGAAAACATATTTTACCTGATAAAAAGTTTAAATTGCATAGTTTGTTATTGCTTTCCAGTAATTTCTACCTCCTTCACAGTTAGCTTGCATTGTGTATACTCTCTTGCCAAGCTTTTTTATTTACTTAAGCAGGGAAATAGGAATGCACAGTATAAACGTATTCAAGGAAGTAGTCCCTATAGTCATTCTCATAGCAGTAGACCTATGAATGGCCAGCTCAGTATTTAGGATTTGAGTCACAATCACGTTGATGGATTACAACTTTCTGTTTCTTGCCAGGCTTCGCAAATTTCTGCAAAGCTCCTTCATTTACTTTACAACTGGAACATGCTAACCGAATCTGCTTTTGCAGTGACTTGTTTTGCTTTTGCTCCCCATGCACAAGCAGTTCTTCCCATTCCTCTGCTTCTCACTTCCCCTTGGATAGCTGCTAGCTCATCCCTTCCAGTATTCATGTGTCACTTCAAAAAACTATTAAAAGATTACTCAAGTCATGTGAAAACAAAGCATCTGTGGAGCTTTAAATTCTTAGCATACCTCTGAAAATTAGCTATAATATACTTTTCTGTGGCTTTGAGAAAGGCACTGAGAATTAAGACTTTACAAAGAAAGATTGGTTAAAACTTTTTTACTTGCACCATCTGCCTTCTTTTTTCAGTTGCATTCTATGCTCTTCCTTGCCCACCCCTTCCCCGTGGGCTGTCTCCATCATCAAAGCTCAAATTTGGAACTGTGTCAACAGTTTGTTCAGCAGTATTAGGTGAAGAACCATAGTTGAATACCAACTTCAGTGCAACTAAATACTATACTAAAATGTGTGCCAGATCCTTCTACAGTCATGCCAATAGTTTGATGTACACTGCTAATTCCTCTGTTTAAAACAGACCAAGTGAGACATAAACAAACCTTGAGTAGCAAACTGATCATGGCACTTTGTAAGCTCAGAGCTTTGGTCTTTGACCTACCTACATATATCCTGAATGATTTATAATATTCCCTTTCCAAAGCTTTTCTATGAAGTTCAAAAAAACGTACCTAGACAACAGTACCAAAAAGAATTTAAATATATGGTTTAGATACTGAGGGAGATTTTGCCATATCATAAATTTTACAGCTTAAAACTTCATTTATACATAGCTGGAGTTCCTAATAATATGTGAGTCAAAAGAACCTTGGAGCCAATTGGAAGAGTAACCAAGGACCTCTGGGGTCTATACAGGCAGAGAGTAGGAGTAAGATTCCTAGATAAATAAGTTAATATTATATTGACATATTTTATCTAACTGTCAGTTTGTTGGTTTAAATGTATCACTAACCAGGTCTGTTTGAATCTGTGTTCATGTGAGATTTTAATACAGTTTTTTCGCAAGCAAGGACTCCTATAAATGTACTGCTTTTTCTGTTCAAGAAACAATCGAGCTTGTTGTTTCTTAATAAATAAGAAACACAAAAAAAATAAATGAATATGTAATAAAGTATTTGTCGTGGTTTAAGCTATAAACTCACACAGCCGCTCTCTCACTCACTCCCTACTCTTTCTTCCCTCCACTCCTGGAGGGATGGGAAGGAGAATCGAAAGAATGCAACTCCCACAGGTTGAGATAAGAGCAGTTTAGTAACTAAGGTATAACATAAACCACTACTGCTACCACCAATAATAATAATGACAAGAGAAAAATACAAGGGAAGAGTTTTTCTCCCCCCACACTCCAAGGGGGGGGGGGGGAGGAATGGGAAGAAGAATCGAAAGAACGCAACTCCCACGGGTCGAGACAAGAATAGTCCAGCAACCAAGGTACAACACAAACCACTGCCACCACCACCAATAATAACAATAACAAGAGAAATAAAAGGGAAGAGGATAGAACTTTTCACCACCCGACGACCAAGCTGTGAACTAAAACTAAAAAAATTCTTCCAGGTTCCGGCCCCCAGGTTTTTTTACATCCTGGGCATGATGCGCTGTGGCATGGAATAATCTCTTTGGTCAGTTTGGATCAGGTGTCCTGTCTCTGCTTCCCCCCCGCTTCCCCCCTTCCCTGGCAGAGCATGAGACTCAGAAGGTCCTTGGTCAGACCAAAACATTCTAAGCCGTAACTATGAACATCGGTGTTATCAGCGCTGTTCCCAGACCGAAAGTCAAAAACACAGCACTGCACCAGCTACTATGAAGAAGAAAATATTGACTGCTGCTGCTGAACCCATGACAGTATTATGCACAAAATGTTGTGGAGTTCAATAAAAGTAAACCAGGCTTCTAAAATGGAGAACACCATAAACAGTTAACCATTCGGGTCCTTTTTTTTTTTTTTTTTTTTTTGTATTAGAATCATAGAATCATAGAATAGTTAGGGTTGGAAAGGAACTTAAGATCATCTAGTTCCAACCCACTGCCATGGTCAGGGACACCTCCTACTAAACCATGTCACCCAAGGCTCTGTCCAGCCTGGTCTTGAACACCGTCAGGGATGGAGCATTCACAACTTTCCTGGGCATCCCATTCCAGTGCCTCACCACCCTAACAGTAAAGAATTTCTTCCTCATATCCTGTCTATTGTTGGATATTGTTGGAGTGCTCTTCATTGGCTGTTGTTTTCGGAATATCTTTTAGCTATTTCATTGTACTATGCATCAGATCTTGTGTATGATTCAAACTAAATTACAGTGATTCAATTCATAGTTTCAGTAAATTAAAGTAAAAAGACTCTTTCAGAGAATATTGAGATTTTCCCAATTAAGTACTTTGACTGAACTCAAGTTGTTCATTAAAACACTCCTGCGGTGTTTGATTTCAAAACAATCACTGCTAGACATAATATTTATTGAACTACTAAGGAAAGCAAATATTAGGTCACCCAGAAATGTTTTTGAAACTGGATTCCTTGCACACAGCAGTATCTCAGCTATAACCTCTTACTATGCTTTGGACAGAGGTGGTGGTATAGCAAAGTTTGATCCAGAGCCATGTGGTATCTGATTTTTTCTGCTCTGTGGAGTTTATGGTTGGCCTGTACAACCTAGAATTGCTGAAGGAAAAGCAAATAGTAAATATATTTATTGTAGCAGTACCTAACAGATTTATCTGTGTTTCAAGCTCAATATGTCCTCCTTGAGGTTTTATTATCATGACGTCATTAACAAAACTTGGGGATGTCTGTCTCGATTATTGTAAGTTAGACAAGATTGGTCCTAAAGCTCAGATCATCATATGCTTTGAGCATTACTAAGACACCTCAGAATTTATCAAAATTGTCCTTTATTCATTAGTGAAATCAGCCACAAACATAGCTTCTTGGGTACCTGAACTGCTACTTGTTAAGTGGTGTAGTGTGAAAATTCCAAGGCAACATCTAGTGAAGGGCTTTGACTCTAACTTAACGTGAAAGCCACAAATTCCTACAGCATGCTTCTTTCAAGGAATCTTTAGCTTTGCATCTTCTCTGTATGTGCTAAAAATAGGTGGAACCCAAGGGGTGTGTCTATCCTGATATGGGAGATTCCTGTTTTTGTGCCCTCCTTTATGTCTCTATACCTTGTCATGCCTACAGAATGCAGTAAATACTTTGTTTTTCAACCTTTAGTTCACGCAGTGCGGTAAAAATTTTGCAAGTCACTAAGACCATCTGTAATTTGATGAACTTTAGAGAGAAAAGAGAGAGAAGCCATTGACCTCAGTTAAAATTCAAGTATCCTCCTCTGTTTTCATTGGGGTGAAAATGAAAGCAAAGCCTTTTGCAGAGGTGGTGAGTGTTTTCAGTGTCCGTTATTTGCAATTTGAGCAATCACACTCGTATAATTTTGGATGATTTTCACTTTATACTCTTTAATGGAATTTAGAATCACAGAATCATAGAATAGTTAGGGTTGGAAAGGATCTTAAGATCATCTAGTTCCAGCCCCCCTGCCATGGGCAAGGACACCTCACATTAAACCATGTTACCCAGGGCTCTGTCCACCCTGGCCTTGAACACCGCCAGGGAAGGAGCATTCACAACTTCCCTGGGCAACGTATTCCAGTGCCTCACCACCGTCATCTCAACTCCAGTCCCTGAGGGACACCACTCGTTACTGGTCTCCAGCTGGACATTGAGCCATTGACCACACCACCATCTAAATCTGAAATTCAGATTTAGATGAATGCTAAGGTCTCATTCACCACTACGTCTCATTAAGTATTAGTATTTGCTGACATCAACACAGAGACTTCTGCTTATGCTCGGTGGAACTAAGGAGAGGATAAATCATAGAATCATAGAATCATAGAATAGTAAGGGTTGGAAAGGACCTCAAGATCATCGAGTTCCAAACCCCCTGCCATGGGCAGGGACACCTCCCACTAAACCATGCCATCCAAGGCTATGTCCAACCTCACCTTGAACGCCGCCAGGGATGAAGCATTCACAACTTCCCTGGGCAACCCATTCCAGGGCCCCACCACCCTCACAGTAAAGAATTTCTTCCTCAGATCCAATCTAAACCTCCCCTGTTTAAGTTTAAACCCATGTTTTTGATCTGATATGTGCACTGACTAGTTATTGTTATGTGACACTGCAAAGGAAGTAATGAAAGCGGTTTGGCTTGTGCAATTGTTTTGCAGTGCAGCTTTAATGAATAAATACTGGCTGGTGGATATTGCTTGAAGTTGACAAATCTCAACAGATGACTGAATAAATTTTTTTTTTTATTTGTTATGGATAAAGATGCAGACTTCTACACAAAATAGGAAGTACATTTGAGGAGTTCAATTATTTGTGTTTAAGGTATTTAGAACATTTTAAAGTTACTGCCATTTAAGTGACATGTTCAAATTCTCTAAATGCTGATTTTGCCAAAGAAGTAACTATGTGCCATCAGCAGTGACATATTATTTTAATTTAGAAGTGCTATTCCATTCCTGACTTGAACATCTGTCTTCTTTCCCTTAATCAATACAACCCCCTAGGAGAAACTATATGTAGCAAGTTAAAACACTTGCACAAATGTGAGGGGTTTGTTTTGTGTTTTAATAGCCATAAGCTGAGACTGGGCAAGCAATGTCTGAATTCAGGTAATCCTTGGTAACTGAAAAACAGGCAAATGTTGCTAGCATAAATTAGACAATAAAATCTGTAAAATATGTTAACCTAGGAAAATTTTTAATATTATACAAATTTAAACCTTTAGACTGGAATCTTGAAACTGGAAAATTACTCTGAGATATGAACTGCACTACACAGCAGGTGTTTCATAACCCTAAGCACTAGATAATGATAATGGTAATACCCTGAAAAGTGCAACAGATTTGTAGGCAAAAAGTGACTCTTAAGGAAAAGAATTTTGCTTTCAAGGATACGGATAATTCCATCCAGTTTCATGTCTAACTTTACATGTGTGTAATCACAGCCTGAGTTACTACTAGTAGTTTAAAATGCCCTATTATGTTCTATTTATCACCTGAGAAAATTATATGATTTTAGAATTTTCAAGAAGCTTGAAAAGATATTTGGAGCTGAAATTTATTTCACATCTCCATCTAAAGAATCTAAAACTACAAGGAAACTTCAACAAAGATCTAAAGTAATAAATACAGCAGCTGATGACCAGAATAACAATGCCAAAACTAAAAAAAAACTGACAAAATAAGTGAAAATTAAATGTAAAAGCTCTACACATTAAATGAACAGGTTTGAGGAGGGCTAAGAAAGGACCATGGGGGACATCAAACACCCTGATATCTGTTGGAAGGATGGTATGGCCCGACACAAGCAATCTAGGAAGTTCCTCGATTGTGTGGAAGACAACTTCCTTCTGAAAGTAATAGAGGAGCCGACAAGGAGAGGCGCCATGCTTGATCTCATCCTCACCAACAGGGAAGGGCTGGTCGGAAATGTGACACTCCAGGGCAGCCTGGATTGCAGCAATCATGAGATGATCGAATTTGAGATCCTCAGGACAGTGAGAAGAGCATGCAGCAAGCTCACTGCCCTGGACATCAAGAGAGCAGACTTTGGCCTCTTCAGGAATCTGCTCAGTAAGGTTCCATGGGATACAGCCCTAAAGGGCAGGGAGGCCCAAGACTGTTGGTTGATATTCAAGGATCACCTGCTGCAAGCTCAGGAGCGATGCATCCCAACTAGAAGGAAGTTTAGCAGGAGGGCGAGGAGACTTCCTTGGATGGATAAGGACCTGCTGAGGAAAATTTGAAGGAAAAAAGAAGCTTATAAAAGGTGGAAGCAAGGACAGGTGGCCTGGGAAGAATGCAGGGATGCTGTCTGGGAAGCCAGGGACCAGCTTAGGAAAGCTAAGGCCCACTTAGAATTAAACTTAGCTAGGGATGTAAAAGATAACAGGAAGGGATTCTATAGGCACAATGCAAATAAAAGACAGGTTAGGGACACCGTGGGCCCTCTCCAGAAGCTATCGGGAGAGCTGGCTACCCTGGATTTGGAGAAGGCTGAGGTTCTTAATGACTTCTTTGCCACAGTCTTCACCGGCAAATGCTCTGACCACAGCACCCAAGTCTTGGAAGGCAGATGCAGGGACTGTGAGAATGAGGACCCTGGGCCCACTGTAGGAGAGGATCTGGTTCGAGACTATCTTAGGAGCCTGAACGTACACAAGTCCATGGGACCGGATGAAATCCATCCGCGGGTCCTGAAGGAGCTGGCAAATGAAGTTGCTAAGCCACTGTCCATCATATTTGAAAAATCCTGGCAGTCAGGTGAAGTTCCCGATGACTGGAAAAAGGGAAATATAACCCCTATTTTTAAGAAGGGGAAAATGGATGAGCCAGGGAATGACAGACCAGTTAGTCTCACATCTGTGCCTGCCAAAATCTTGGAACGGATTCTCCTGGAAGGCATGCTGAGGCACATGAAAACCAACAAGGTGCTTGGTGACAGCCAGCATGGCTTCACTAAGGGGAAATCCTGCCTGACCAATCTGGTGACCTTCTATGATGGGGCTATGGAACTGATGGACAGGGGTAAAGCAGTTGATGTCCTCTACCTGGACTTGTGCAAAGCGTTTGACACTGTCCCAAATGACATCCTTGTCTCAAAGTTGGAGAGACATCAATTTGATAGGTGGACCACTCGGTGGCTAAAGAACTGGCTGGATGGCCGCACACAAAGAATTGTGCTCAATGGCTCCATGTCCCGTTGGAGACCAATATCGAGTGGCGTCCTTCAGGGATTTGTGTTGGGAGCGGTCTTGTTCAGCATCTTTGTCGGTGACATGGACAATGGGATTGAGTGTGCCCTCAGCAAGTTTGCTGATGACACCAAGCTGCGTGGTTCGGTTTATACACTGGAGGGAGAGAATGCCATCCATAGGGACCGTGATATGTTTGTGAGGTGGGCTGATGCCAACCTGATGAAGTTTAACCATGCCAAGTGCAAGGCCCTATGGCTGGGTCGGAGCAATGCCAGGCACAGCTACAGGTTGGTTAGAGAAGAGGCTGAGAGCAGCCCTGTGGAGAAGGACTTGGGGGTGTTAGTTGATGAAAAAATGAACATGAGCCAGCAGTGTGCGCCTGCAACCCAGAAAGCCAACCGTATCCTGGGCTGCATCAAAAGGAGTGTGACCAGCAGGTCAAGGGTGGTGATCGTGCCCCTCTACTCTGCTCTTGTGAGACCTCAGTTGGAGTATTGTGTGCAGTTCTGGTGTCCTCAGCATAAAAAGGACATGGAACTGTTGGAGCAAGTCCAAAGGAGGGCCACAAGGATGACCATGGGACTGGAGCACCTCCCATATGAAGATAGGATGAGAAAGTTGGGGCTGTTCAGCATGGAGAAGAGAAGGCTGCGTGGAGACCTCATAGCAGCCTTCCAATATCTGAAAGGGGCCTATAGGGATGGTGGGGAGGGATTCTTCATGAGGGACTGTGGTGAGAGGACAAGGGGTAATGGGTACAAACTTAACCAGGGGAAGTTTAGATTGGATATAAGGAAGACATTCTTTATCGTGAGGGTGGTGAGGCCCTAGAATGGGTTGCCCAGGGAAGCTGTGAATGCTCCATCCCTGGCGGCGTTCAAGGCTGTGTTGGACATAGCCTTGGATGGCATGGTTTAGTGAGGGGTGTCCCTGCCCATGGCAGGGGTGCTGGAACTCGATGATCTTAAGGTCCTTTCTGACCCTAACTATTCTATGATTCTATGTTTCTATCTAGTCATCAAAAGATTTACTAAACCCTATTCATTTGATAACATATCCAATTAACGTTTTTTGAGAAAAAAGTATGAACTACACAAGCCATCAGAACTTATTGCTTGTTTTTAAAATCACACAGAATCACAGAATCACAGAATCAATTTATATCTTTTAAATTTTTCTTTTAAATTATGGTATAATTTAAAATATATATGCTAGTGTGTAGGGCTCTTTACAGACCATTGCAAATGAAAAAGAAAATGCCTCTCCAATATATTTCTTCTTCTTATAAGGTATATTTTTTTTAAAAAAGGAAAATCCTAAGTATGAGAGTCACCCAAAAAGGTATCCCATGTAGGTTCTAGAAGAAATGGAAAAATTGTTGTATAATTAAAGTTTTGCCTTTGGTTGTTGCTTTTTTTTTTTTTTTTTTTTTTTTTTTATTTTGCCCCTATTTTGTAAAGTCTTGGGTTATTCTTGAAGCCATTTGTGCAAGATCTTTCATTCATTCTAATGCTGATATGTAAGCCCTATAAGGTTTCTCACTGTATATCCTTATGAAAAAATGACCACCTGTCCTTTTGTAAAGATGGATTCTATGATTCTATTATTTACAGAATTGAAGATAACACAGAACAGACTGCGGAACCACCTCAAAGGTACATGAAAACAAATTCAGCAGCCCAATTTCTTAATGTAAAATATTAGTGATTCTTATTATCCAGTTTTTAATTTGGAATAGCCGTTAGGTTGATGGCTCTCTGAGGCAGAGGCATATAATCTCATCTGGGATTTTGGACAGGAAAATTACACTGCTTCAAGTGCTCTTGGACCCATAAATATAAAAAAGTAATTTTTTTCAGTGGTATAAATAATAGCACATAGTTGATATCTCTTATTTCGATAACATCACTAACGGTAATAATAAAAACAATTATAACATTTTTAAGGCTTGTGCTTCTGTCTGGGAATGTTGCCAGGTAAGAGTAGACTTCTGTATAGTACAGTGCTCCTGAAATCTTTGTTTATATCTGAAAGTAAGCAGTTTATTGTGCCGGATTATAGAGTTTGTTTCTCTTTCCTCTTTTTTTATGGTGAGAAATTATGCCATTACAGTATTTAGAGTTGGCAGTTGCATACTCACTAAACAAGCCCCATCAATAAATTTCTCTTTGAAGCTTTTTATGATAATACATTGTAATTGGATTCAGCAGTAAATCCAAACGCAGCTCTGAGGCATTGATTTTCCAAATGGTTCTGTCAGAATTATGCAGTAAGAAATGAAGCAGCAGCTTGATGGGGCATCTCATAAAATGATGTTAAAATTCTATTATTGACCAGAAGATATCAATATGTTGATAGCTTTTTTTATTAAGACAATCCTAGCAAGGATATTTAGGGAATTGATACAATTTTCTATATGGACCTTTTGTAAATGTACATTGGCAGACAGAGAAAATGTATTTCATTTGTTGAGACTGACAGGCAAAATGCATGTCAGTGATGTCAGATGCATTATAGGATGGTCCAAATGGAAGGAAATTAAGAAAACAAACAAACAAACAAACGAATAAACCACAAAAAAAAAACCCAAAACACAAACAAAAAAACCCCAAAACCAACAAAATAAAAGCAATGAAAAAAGACCAAAAACAAAACAAAAAAAAACTCACCACCACCAAAAAAGAAAAAAATTACTTAGCATTTTTTTCTGATAGGATTTTGAATATAATTTCTGCAAACAGCTGAGCCATTTTTGGATAGTGGAACACCGTTTTATGATTTATGCATATGCTATAGTTAGCACGTTTTTTTAATGCTATGAAATTATTTATAGTCTCCCTGCACATATGTCACTAGCATGACTTGCATGTAAAATACGTGCTTTCCAAGTACAGCACTTTGCTCTCATGTTATTCACACAAATTCAATCTTATATATAAGTCATTACCTGGGGAAAAAAAAGGGGGAGGGAGTGAGGAAGAAAAAGTTTATTATAGGTACAATTTCATTTATTTTTGGTGAAGAGAGAAGAATTTTCCAGCTTAAAACCTAAATCTAATGAAATTCTTGTATAGTCAATTCAGTCTGACTGAGGAAGGAATGAGGTGACTGCTGTAGTTCACAGGAACAGAAAAATTAAGTTCGCGACAAACAGTACAGCAGGACCTTCATGCAGACGAGCATGAAGGCATGACCAGTTCAGGAATTAGAATGAAATGGTACTGAATGCATGGGTTACCCCATGCTCAGAGCTTTTAAAAATCAATATGCATTGATTTGCTTCAGAATATATTTTCATTTGTCCACAAGGTAAAAAATCCAAGTTTTGCTTATTATCACTGATGTGCCCTTGCCTAAGCTACACTCTGAATTCTTTCCTAAGGTTTGTTTTTGCAATCACTGGGTTTGTAGGTATTTTCATATGTAAGCAGTATTTCAGAATTCTTTTGAAAGACAAAGGGCATACAACCACTAGTATGTCAACATATATCTTACTTTTCCCTATATTACATAAACGCCCTGTCATTTTCTATAAGAGAAGCAAGAAAGCAATTTATCACTGTAAATCAAGATGTACTCAACCTAAGATGGCAGTCTGAGAGAATTTACAATCAAAATATTTCTAAATCCGACTTCCGAATTATATTAATAATGATTATTCTAAGCATAAGACTAATAAGGGAAATAAAAAAAAATGAAGCTTCATAATAGATTTATTCTTTCTCCTTACTATCATTTTGTAGGAATCAAAGCTAAATTAATTCAGATGAATATATCTAAAATGGGCTTTAATCATAGAATATATAATAATATCGGTAAAAAGGGCGTACAGAATTTTGGCAATGATAACATTTTTACACTTAAACCACAGGACAAAAAAGTTTCCATTGTTACAATGAATTATTAAGAATAAAAGGGTAATTATTTCAGAATTAAATTACAATTTTTTCCTGAATTTAAATGTGGATGCACTGTTGATTAAAGAGACTGGTTCTGTAGTGAATTTTAAATTGATGTTGAAACTTTGACATTTTTAAAAAATTACTAAAGTTGTGGTTTGTAACTGAAAGATTTCCATATTTAATCAACAAGAATAAAATCTAGGATAAAATCTGAAATAAGATGAGCAATCATGTACATATTTTTAAATATTTCTCCGTGTTTCTCAATAAAAGTCACTAATCTTCTGATTAGAAAGAAATGAAGAAATAAGATATCCAAATCAGAAAACGATAGGACATGTCCGGGCAAAATAACATGTATTCTTTTTAATACTGAGAATGAAAAAATATCATTTTTAATTTAATGAGAATTAGGAAAATTCCATTTAAAGAAAAGTTATGAGAAGGATGTAATATTTATTTAAAGGTTGCATATAAAGGCTAAGTTTTGCATTTGTACGTTATAGGAAGGCCAGAAAAACAGAAGCTAGACAGCCACAAAAAGAGGGGCGGTATGGAGAAGATTACTTAAAATCCATAGGTGGAAGTTACTTAGTTACATAGAAGGGAAGTTCCTTCTCTGGTGGGGCTCTGGAGCTGATGGACAGGAGTAGGGGAGTTGATGTCATCGACATAGACTTGTGCAAAATGTTTCATACTGTCCTGTATGACATCTTTGTCTCTAAATTGGAGTTATCACTTTCACAGATGGAACACTCAGTGGATAAAGAACTGGCTGAATGGCCGCACACGAAGAGCTGTGGCCAGGTGCTCAATATCCAATTGGAGACCAGTAATGAATGGTGTCCTTCAGGGATTGGTGTAGGGATCGGTCTTGTTCAACATAGAATCATAGAATAGTTAGGCTTGGAGAGGACCTTAACATCATCTAGTTCCAACACCCCTGCCATGGGCAGGGACACCTCTCACTAAACCATGCCATTCAAAGCACTGTCCAATGTGGCCTTGAACACCACCAGTGATGGAACATTCACAACTTCCCTGGGCAACACATTCCAGGGCCTCACCACCCTCACAGTAAAGAATTTCTTCCTCATGCCAATCTAAACTTCCCCTGGTTAAGTTTGAACCCATTACCCCTTGTCCTCTCACCACAGTCCCTCATGAGGAGTCCCTCCCCAGCATCCCTACAGGTCCCCTTCAGATATTGGAAGTCTGCTATGAGGTCTCCACTCAGCCTTCTCTTCCCCAGGCTCAACAACCCCAATTTTCTCATCCTATCTTCATACAGCAGGTGCTCCAGTCTTTGGTCATTCTTGTGGCCCTCCTCTGGACTTGTTCCAACAGTTCCATGTCGTTTTTATGTTGAGGACACCAGAACTGCACACAAAACTCCAACTGAGGTCTCACAAGAGCAGAGTAGAGGGGCACGATCACCACCCTTGACCTGCTGGTCACACTCCTTTTGATGCAGCCCAGGATACGGTTGGCTTTCTGGGTTGCAGGCGCACACTGCTGGCTCATGTTCATTTTTTCATCAACTAACACCCCCAAGTCCTTCTCCACAGGGCTGCTCTCAGCCTCTTCTCTAACCAACCTGTAGCTGTGCCTGGCATTGCTCCGACCCAGCCATGGAAAATGGATGAGCCAGGGAATGACAGACCAGTTAGTCTCACATCTGTGCCTGCCAAAATCTTGGAACGGATTCTCCTGGAAGGCATGCTGAGGCACATGAAAACCAACAAGGTGCTTGGTGACAGCCAGCATGGCTTCACTAAGGGGAAATCCTGCCTGACCAATCTGGTGACCTTCTATGATGGGGCTATGGAACTGATGGACAGGGGTAAAGCAGTTGATGTCCTCTACCTGGACTTGTGCAAAGCGTTTGACACTGTCCCAAATGACATCCTTGTCTCAAAGTTGGAGAGACATCAATTTGATAGGTGGACCACTCGGTGGCTAAAGAACTGGCTGGATGGCCGCATGCTAAGAATAGTGCTCAGTGGCTCAATGTCCAGCTGGAGACCAGTAACAAGTGGTGTCCCTCAGGGGTCGGTGCTGGGACCGGTCTTGTTCAACATCTTTGTGGGTGACATGGACAGTGGGATTGAGGGCGCCCTCAGCAAGTTTGCCGATGACACCAAGCTGTGTGGTTCGGTTGATACATTGGAGGGAAGGAATGCCATCCAGAGGGACCTTGACACGCTTGTGAAGTGGGCTGATGCCAACCTAATGAAGTTCAACCATGCCAAGTGCAAAGGTCCTCTGCCTGGGTCGGAGCAATGCCAGGCACAGCTACAGGTTGGTTAGAGAAGAGGCTGAGAGCAGCCCTGTGGAGAAGGACTTGGGGGTGTTAGTTGATGAAAAAATGAACATGAGCCAGCAGTGTGCGCCTGCAACCCAGAAAGCCAACCGTATCCTGGGCTGCATCAAAAGGAGTGTGACCAGCAGGTCAAGGGTGGTGATCGTGCCCCTCTACTCTGCTCTTGTGAGACCTCAGTTGGAGTTTTGTGTGCAGTTCTGGTGTCCTCAACATAAAAACGACATGGAACTGTTGGAACAAGTCCAGAGGAGGGCCACAAGAATGACCAAAGACTGGAGCACCTGCTGTATGAAGATAGGATGAGAAAATTGGGGTTGTTGAGCCTGGGGAAGAGAAGGCTGAGTGGAGACCTCATAGCAGACTTCCAATATCTGAAGGGGACCTGTAGGGATGCTGGGGAGGGACTCCTCATGAGGGACTGTGGTGAGAGGACAAGGGGTAATGGGTTCAAACTTAACCAGGGGAAGTTTAGATTGGCATGAGGAAGAAATTCTTTACTGTGAGGGTGGTGAGGCCCTGGAATGTGTTGCCCAGGGAAGTTGTGAATGTTCCATCACTGGTGGTGTTCAAGGCCACATTGGACAGTGCTTTGAATGGCATGGTTTAGTGAGAGGTGTCCCTGCCCATGGCAGGGGTGTTGGAACTAGATGATGTTAAGGTCCTCTCCAAGCCTAACTATTCTATGATTCTATGTTGAACAAGACCGATCCCTACACCAATCCCTGAAGGACACCATTCATTACTGGTCTCCAATTGGATATTGAGCACCTGGCCACAGCTCTTCGTGTGCGGCCATTCAGCCAGTTCTTTATCCACTGAGTGTTCCATCTGTGAAAGTGATAACTCCAATTTAGAGACAAAGATGTCATACAGGACAGTATGAAACATTTTGCACAAGTCTATGTCGATGACATCAACTCCCCTACTCCTGTCCATCAGCTCCAGAGCCCCATCAGAGAAGGAACTTCCCTTCTATGTAACTAAGTAACTTCCACCTATGGATTTTAAGTAATCTTCTCCATACCGCCCCTCTTTTTGTGGCTGTCTAGCTTCTGTTTTTCTGGCCTTCCTATAACGTACAAATGCAAAACTTAGCCTTTATATGCAACCTTTAAATAAATATTACATCCTTCTCATAACTTTTCTTTAAATGGAATTTTCCTAATTCTCATTAAATTAAAAATGATATTTTTTCATTCTCAGTATTAAAAAGAATACATGTTATTTTGCCCGGACATGTCCTATCGTTTTCTGATTTGGATATCTTATTTCTTCATTTCTTTCTAATCAGAAGATTAGTGACTTTTATTGAGAAACACGGAGAAATATTTAAAAATATGTACATGATTGCTCATCTTATTTCAGATTTTATCCTAGATTTTATTCTTGTTGATTAAATATGGAAATCTTTCAGTTACAAACCACAACTTTAGTAATTTTTTAAAAATGTCAAAGTTTCAACATCAATTTAAAATTCACTACAGAACCAGTCTCTTTAATCAACAGTGCATCCACATTTAAATTCAGGAAAAAATTGTAATTTAATTCTGAAATAATTACCCTTTTATTCTTAATAATTCATTGTAACAATGGAAACTTTTTTGTCCTGTGGTTTAAGTGTAAAAATGTTATCATTGCCAAAATTCTGTACGCCCTTTTTACCGATATTATTATATATTCTATGATTAAAGCCCATTTTAGATATATTCATCTGAATTAATTTAGCTTTGATTCCTACAAAATGATAGTAAGGAGAAAGAATAAATCTATTATGAAGCTTCATTTTTTTTTATTTCCCTTATTAGTCTTATGCTTAGAATAATCATTATTAATATAATTCGGAAGTCGGATTTAGAAATATTTTGATTGTAAATTCTCTCAGACTGCCATCTTAGGTTGAGTACATCTTGATTTACAGTGATAAATTGCTTTCTTGCTTCTCTTATAGAAAATGACAGGGCGTTTATGTAATATAGGGAAAAGTAAGATATATGTTGACATACTAGTGGTTGTATGCCCTTTGTCTTTCAAAAGAATTCTGAAATACTGCTTACATATGAAAATACCTACAAACCCAGTGATTGCAAAAACAAACCTTAGGAAAGAATTCAGAGTGTAGCTTAGGCAAGGGCACATCAGTGATAATAAGCAAAACTTGGATTTTTTACCTTGTGGACAAATGAAAATATATTCTGAAGCAAATCAATGCATATTGATTTTTAAAAGCTCTGAGCATGGGGTAACCCATGCATTCAGTACCATTTCATTCTAATTCCTGAACTGGTCATGCCTTCATGCTCGTCTGCATGAAGGTCCTGCTGTACTGTTTGTCGCGAACTTAATTTTTCTGTTCCTGTGAACTACAGCAGTCACCTCATTCCTTCCTCAGTCAGACTGAATTGACTATACAAGAATTTCATTAGATTTAGGTTTTAAGCTGGAAAATTCTTCTCTCTTCACCAAAAATAAATGAAATTGTACCTATAATAAACTTTTTCTTCCTCACTCCCTCCCCCTTTTTTTTCCCCAGGTAATGACTTATATATAAGATTGAATTTGTGTGAATAACATGAGAGCAAAGTGCTGTACTTGGAAAGCACGTATTTTACATGCAAGTCATGCTAGTGACATATGTGCAGGGAGACTATAAATAATTTCATAGCATTAAAAAAACGTGCTAACTATAGCATATGCATAAATCATAAAACGGTGTTCCACTATCCAAAAATGGCTCAGCTGTTTGCAGAAATTATATTCAAAATCCTATCAGAAAAAAATGCTAAGTAATTTTTTTCTTTTTTGGTGGTGGTGAGTTTTTTTTTGTTTTGTTTTTGGTCTTTTTTCATTGCTTTTATTTTGTTGGTTTTGGGGTTTTTTTGTTTGTGTTTTGGGTTTTTTTTTTGTGGTTTATTCGTTTGTTTGTTTGTTTGTTTTCTTAATTTCCTTCCATTTGGACCATCCTATAATGCATCTGACATCACTGACATGCATTTTGCCTGTCAGTCTCAACAAATGAAATACATTTTCTCTGTCTGCCAATGTACATTTACAAAAGGTCCATATAGAAAATTGTATCAATTCCCTAAATATCCTTGCTAGGATTGTCTTAATAAAAAAAGCTATCAACATATTGATATCTTCTGGTCAATAATAGAATTTTAACATCATTTTATGAGATGCCCCATCAAGCTGCTGCTTCATTTCTTACTGCATAATTCTGACAGAACCATTTGGAAAATCAATGCCTCAGAGCTGCGTTTGGATTTACTGCTGAATCCAATTACAATGTATTATCATAAAAAGCTTCAAAGAGAAATTTATTGATGGGGCTTGTTTAGTGAGTATGCAACTGCCAACTCTAAATACTGTAATGGCATAATTTCTCACCATAAAAAAAGAGGAAAGAGAAACAAACTCTATAATCCGGCACAATAAACTGCTTACTTTCAGATATAAACAAAGATTTCAGGAGCACTGTACTATACAGAAGTCTACTCTTACCTGGCAACATTCCCAGACAGAAGCACAAGCCTTAAAAATGTTATAATTGTTTTTATTATTACCGTTAGTGATGTTATCGAAATAAGAGATATCAACTATGTGCTATTATTTATACCACTGAAAAAAATTACTTTTTTATATTTATGGGTCCAAGAGCACTTGAAGCAGTGTAATTTTCCTGTCCAAAATCCCAGATGAGATTATATGCCTCTGCCTCAGAGAGCCATCAACCTAACGGCTATTCCAAATTAAAAACTGGATAATAAGAATCACTAATATTTTACATTAAGAAATTGGGCTGCTGAATTTGTTTTCATGTACCTTTGAGGTGGTTCCGCAGTCTGTTCTGTGTTATCTTCAATTCTGTAAATAATAGAATCATAGAATCCATCTTTACAAAAGGACAGGTGGTCATTTTTTCATAAGGATATACAGTGAGAAACCTTATAGGGCTTACATATCAGCATTAGAATGAATGAAAGATCTTGCACAAATGGCTTCAAGAATAACCCAAGACTTTACAAAATAGGGGCAAAATAAAAAAAAAAAAAAAAAAAAAAAAAGCAACAACCAAAGGCAAAACTTTAATTATACAACAATTTTTCCATTTCTTCTAGAACCTACATGGGATACCTTTTTGGGTGACTCTCATACTTAGGATTTTCCTTTTTTAAAAAAAATATACCTTATAAGAAGAAGAAATATATTGGAGAGGCATTTTCTTTTTCATTTGCAATGGTCTGTAAAGAGCCCTACACACTAGCATATATATTTTAAATTATACCATAATTTAAAAGAAAAATTTAAAAGATATAAATTGATTCTGTGATTCTGTGATTCTGTGTGATTTTAAAAACAAGCAATAAGTTCTGATGGCTTGTGTAGTTCATACTTTTTTCTCAAAAAACGTTAATTGGATATGTTATCAAATGAATAGGGTTTAGTAAATCTTTTGATGACTAGATAGAAACATAGAATCATAGAATAGTTAGGGTCAGAAAGGACCTTAAGATCATCGAGTTCCAGCACCCCTGCCATGGGCAGGGACACCTCTCACTAAACCATGCCATCCAAGGCTATGTCCAACACAGCCTTGAACGCCGCCAGGGATGGAGCATTCACAGCTTCCCTGGGCAACCCATTCTAGGGCCTCACCACCCTCACGATAAAGAATGTCTTCCTTATATCCAATCTAAACTTCCCCTGGTTAAGTTTGTACCCATTACCCCTTGTCCTCTCACCACAGTCCCTCATGAAGAATCCCTCCCCACCATCCCTATAGGCCCCTTTCAGATATTGGAAGGCTGCTATGAGGTCTCCACGCAGCCTTCTCTTCTCCATGCTGAACAGCCCCAACTTTCTCATCCTATCTTCATATGGGAGGTGCTCCAGTCCCATGGTCATCCTTGTGGCCCTCCTTTGGACTTGCTCCAACAGTTCCATGTCCTTTTTATGCTGAGGACACCAGAACTGCACACAATACTCCAACTGAGGTCTCACAAGAGCAGAGTAGAGGGGCACGATCACCACCCTTGACCTGCTGGTCACACTCCTTTTGATGCAGCCCAGGATACGGTTGGCTTTCTGGGTTGCAGGCGCACACTGCTGGCTCATGTTCATTTTTTCATCAACTAACACCCCCAAGTCCTTCTCCACAGGGCTGCTCTCAGCCTCTTCTCTAACCAACCTGTAGCTGTGCCTGGCATTGCTCCGACCCAGCCATAGGGCCTTGCACTTGGCATGGTTAAACTTCATCAGGTTGGCATCAGCCCACCTCACAAACATATCACGGTCCCTATGGATGGCATTCTCTCCCTCCAGTGTATAAACCGAACCACGCAGCTTGGTGTCATCAGCAAACTTGCTGAGGGCACACTCAATCCCATTGTCCATGTCACCGACAAAGATGCTGAACAAGACCGCTCCCAACACAAATCCCTGAAGGACGCCACTCGATATTGGTCTCCAACGGGACATGGAGCCATTGAGCACAATTCTTTGTGTGCGGCCATCCAGCCAGTTCTTTAGCCACCGAGTGGTCCACCTATCAAATTGATGTCTCTCCAACTTTGAGACAAGGATGTCATTTGGGACAGTGTCAAACGCTTTGCACAAGTCCAGGTAGAGGACATCAACTGCTTTACCCCTGTCCATCAGTTCCATAGCCCCATCATAGAAGGTCACCAGATTGGTCAGGCAGGATTTCCCCTTAGTGAAGCCATGCTGGCTGTCACCAAGCACCTTGTTGGTTTTCATGTGCCTCAGCATGCCTTCCAGGAGAATCCGTTCCAAGATTTTGGCAGGCACAGATGTGAGACTAACTGGTCTGTCATTCCCTGGCTCATCCATTTTCCCCTTCTTAAAAATAGGGGTTATATTTCCCTTTTTCCAGTCATCGGGAACTTCACCTGACTGCCAGGATTTTTCAAATATGATGGACAGTGGCTTAGCAACTTCATTTGCCAGCTCCTTCAGGACCCGCGGATGGATTTCATCCGGTCCCATGGACTTGTGTACGTTCAGGCTCCTAAGATAGTCTCGAACCAGATCCTCTCCTACAGTGGGCCCAGGGTCCTCATTCTCACAGTCCCTGCATCTGCCTTCCAAGACTTGGGTGCTGTGGTCAGAGCATTTGCCGGTGAAGACTGTGGCAAAGAAGTCATTAAGAACCTCAGCCTTCTCCAAATCCAGGGTAGCCAGCTCTCCCGATAGCTTCTGGAGAGGGCCCACGGTGTCCCTAACCTGTCTTTTATTTGCATTGTGCCTATAGAATCCCTTCCTGTTATCTTTTACATCCCTAGCTAAGTTTAATTCTAAGTGGGCCTTAGCTTTCCTAAGCTGGTCCCTGGCTTCCCAGACAGCATCCCTGTATTCTTCCCAGGCCACCTGTCCTTGCTTCCACCTTTTATAAGCCTCTTTTTTCCTTCAAATTTTCCTCAGCAGGTCCTTATCCATCCAAGGAGGTCTCCTGGCCCTCCTGCTAAACTTCCTTCTAGTTGGGATGCATCGCTCCTGAGCTTGCAGAAGGTGAGCCTTGAATATCAACCAACAGTCTTGGGCCTCCCTGCCCTCTAGGGCTGTATCCCATGGAACCTTACTGAGCAGATTCCTGAAGAGGCCAAAGTCTTCTCTCTTGACGTCCAGGGCAGTGAGCTTGCTGCATGCTCTTCTCACTGTCCTGAGGATCTCAAATTCGATCATCTCATGATTGCTGCAATCCAGGCTGCCCTGGAGTGTCACATTTCCGACCAGCCCTTCCCTGTTAGTGAGGATGAGGTCAAGCATGGCGCCTCTCCTTGTCGGCTCCTCTATTACTTTCAGAAGGATGTTGCCTTCCACACAATCGAGGAACTTTCTGGATTGCTTGTGCCAGGCTGCACCATCCCTCCAACAGATATCAGGGTGGTCAAAGTCCCCCATGAGAGAGCCTGCGAGCCTAAGGCTGTTGCTATCTGTGTATAGAGAGCTTCACCCACCGAGTCCCCTTGCCAAGGCGGTCTGAAAGAGATCCTCACAATAATGTCACCCATGGCTGTTCTCCTTTTAACCTTGACCCACAAACTCTCTTTCGACTGCTCACCTGTCCCCAGACAGACTTCCATACTCTCCAGCCTATCCTTAACGTAAATAACTACTCCCCCTCCCTGCCTACTGATCCTGTGTTTCCTAAAGAGCCTGTAACTTTCCATTCCAACACACCAGTCATATTAGCCATCCCACCATGTTTCTGTGATGCCTATGATATCATATTCCCGGATACGTGCACCCATCTCTAATTCCTCTTGTTTGTTCCCCATTCTATGGGCATTTATGTAAAGGCATCTGATCCGAGCTCCAATTGAAGCGGGCTCATTGGCTGGAGCAGCTGGAATATCTCTACATTGCTCCGAACATTTACTGTAGGTGCTGCCAACCGACTGGGTGTGTTGGGATGGAATGATGCCCGTCTCCCCCAGCACATCTAGTTTAAAGCATCCTTGACCAGTCTGGCAAACCTCTTACCAAATCCACTCTTCCCCTTCTTTGTCAGACCAGTTCCACCAGCCCCCAGTAGACCTGGCCTACTAAACTGAGTCCCATGTTCAAGGTACCCAGACCCCTGACTATAGAATCATAGAATCATAGAATAATTAGGGTTGGAAAGGACCTCAAGATCATCGAGTTCCCCCCCCCTGCCATCTGTAGGGACACCTCCCACTAAACCATGCCGTCCAAGGCTATGTCCAGCCCCACCTTGAATGCCGCCAGGGATGAAGCATCCACAACCTCCCTGGGCAACCCATTCCAGGGCCTCATAGCACCACTCTTCTAACCATTTATTAACCTGGCCAGTCCTCCTAGCCTTTCTTTGTCAGTGACATTGACAGTGGGATTGAGTGGACCCTCAGCAAGTTTACTGATGACACCAAGCTTTGTGGTTCAGTTGATACGCTGGAGGGAAGGAATGCCACCCAGAAGTACTTTGACATGTGTGTGAGGTGGGCTAGTACCAATATTATGAAGTTCAACCATGCCAAGCGCAAGGTCTTACACCTGGGTTAGAGGAATCTCAGTCACAGCTACAGGTTGGGCAAAGAAAAGATTCAGAGCAGCCCTGTGGACGAGGACTTGGGGGTGTTGGCAGATATGAAACTTAACATGAGCTGGCAGTGTTCTCCCTCAGCCCAGAAAGCCAACCGTATCCTGGCCTGCATCAAAAGGAGAGTGACCAGCAGATTAAAGTATGTGATACTGTCCCTCTACTCTGCTCTTGTGAGAGCTCACTTGGAGTATTGTGTGCAGTTCTGGTGTCCTCAACATAAAAAGGACATGGAACTGTTGGAACCATTCCAGAGGAGGGCCATGAGGGTGATCAGAGGACTGGAACACCTCCCATATGGAGATAGGTTGAGAAAGTTGGGGCTTTTCAGCGTGGAGAAGAGAAGACTGCTTGGAGACCTCATAGCAGCCTTCCAGATCTGAAGGGGGCCTATAGGTATGGTGGGGAGGGACTCTTCATTAGGGACTGTAGTGAGAGGACAAGGGGTGATGGGTTTAAACTGAAACAGGGGAAGTTTAGATTGGATACAAGGAAGAAGTTCTTTACTGTGCAGGTGGTGAGGCCCTGGAATACGTTGCCCAGGGAAGTTGTGAATGCTCCATCACTGGTGGTGTTCAAGGCCAGGTTTACAGAGCCTTGTGTGACATGGTTTAGCGTGAGGTGTTCCTGCCCGTGGCAGGGGGGCTGGAACCAGATGATGTTAAAGTCCTTTCCAATCCTAAGTATTCCATGATTCTATGGTTCTACGAAGTTACAAGCAGGTGACTTACACAAGTGGTTGCAAACCAGTCTGAGGGTTGATGCTATTGTCCTCAAAGAGAAATGGGTCACAGCTTCAAAGTGTAAGATAAATGAAGCCACTGATGATGGCACACATCAGCAGGAAAGTGTGATATGAGGTGTTAATGGTTTTCAATTTAAGGGTTATTTTACGCACTGGAGTAAAGGTAGACATTATTATATACTATCCACTCAAATAGGCTTTTGAAACATATTACATTAAAAAACAGTTCCTTGAGAACTGTTTCTTTTGCATCAAGTAGGCTGAAGGATAAGAGAAATACTAATTTTTAAGTCTCAGGCTATAAGTAGATTTTATCCAGGTAGCAGAAGGAAAGTTGTGGCTAGGAGTGGGTTTTCTGTGTAAGATCTACCTGTAATTTTGCCTAACTTTTAATGACAGCATTCTAGTTTTCTACCTGAATCTTCTACTAACTGCTTACAAAAAAAAAAAAAAAAATGCTCAAGGTACTGTATGAAAATATTACACAAGAGAAAATTTGTATTTGACAAGCATCAGGAACTCATTAATCTTCCTAAACACTGAAAGCATGGAGTTTAGTTGATATGTCAAACTTCATCTCTAGGAAACTGAGCATCTGAGGTATTTTAATTATCTCTTTTCTTAACATACCCTATATAGCCAAAACACCTATCAAACACACACTGACGTTACTCTGGCAATTTGGCTGAAAGTTGCTTATCAGGCTGCATACAGTTTTTCTTGTGTTCAAATTCCTTTTTCATGAAGTAGTGAGATTGAATCAGTTATATGAAACCATAAACTACTCAACACAAAAGAGCTGTTAGAATCATGTTTGGCAGAGCACATGCTTCTGTTCAAGAACTTGAATTGTCTTATTGACTACGCGAATACTCTTCAATAGCCTAGAGTGAGGGCCATATTTAGCCATAGTTGGCTAAATCCAGGCTTTAACAGAAAATTGTTCAGTGCAGGGTTTTCATGAGGTCATTCTATTAATTACCCAGTCTGTGAACTAAACACAATTCTGCATACAGAATCAAGTAATAATAAGTTAAAGGGAGGTCTATTATTTGATCACATAAAACCAGCAGAATTTCTAGTCTATTTTGAAGAATGACTTAAATTTAAAACTAAAAACATGGTGGTAATCCTATACAAAGTACATTCAGTTTAAGATGATGAGTGGATTGACCATGGCTGGCTGACAGGTGCTTACCAAATCTGCTCTGTCACTGCCCTCCTCATCTGGACAGGGGGGAGAAAATATAGCAAAAGGCTCGTGGATATAAGAACAGGGACAGATCACTCACCAATTACCATTGTGGGCAAAACAGGCTCTACTTAAGGAAATTATTTTAATTTATTACCATTCAGAACAAAGTAGGATAATGAGAAATTAAATAAAATCTTAAAAAACACCATCCCCTTGCCCCTCCCTTCTTCTTTAAACTTCAGTCCTGATTTTTCTCTACCTCCTTCCACACCAAGCAACGCAGTGAGGGATGGGGAATGGGATTTGCAGTCAGTTCATTGCACCTTGTTGCTACTACACCTTCCTCCTCAGGGGAAGAGCTCCTCACACTCTTCCTATGCTCTAGTGTGCGGTCCTTCCACAGGAGATAGTTCTTCATGTACTTCTCCAATGTGAGTCATTCCCAATAGCTGCAGTTCCTCATGAATTGCTTCAGTGTGTGTCCCTTCCGTGAGGTGCAGTCCTTCAGGAACAGACTGCGCCTGCATGGATTCCCCACCAGGTCACAAGTCTTGCAGCAAACCTGCTCCAGCACAGGCTACTCTCTCCACAGGGCCACAGGTCCTGCCAGGAACTGGTTCTATTGTGGGCTTCCCACAGGGTCACAGCCTCCTTTGGGCATCCCCGTAATCTGGCATGGGATCCTCCATGGGCTTCAGGTGCAGGTCTGCTCCACCATGGACCTCCATAGACTGCAGGGGCACAGCCTGCCCCACCATGGTCTGCACCATGGGTGACAGCGGAATCTCTGTTCTGGTGCCGGAAGCACCTTCTCCCTTTTTCTTCACAGACCTTGGTGTCTGCAGAGCTGTTACTGTCACATATTAATCATAGAATCATAGATAAGTTAGGGTTGGAAAGGACCTCAAGATCATCGAGTTCCAACCCCCCTGCCATGGGCAGGGACATCTCCCACGAAACCATGCCATCCAAGGCTATGTCCAACCTCACCTTGAACGCCGCCAGGGATGAAGCATTCACAACTTACCTGGGCAACCCATTCCAGGGCCCCACCACCCTAACAGTAAAGAATTTCTTCCTCAGATCCAATCTAAACCTCCCCCGTTTAAGTTTAAACCCATTACCCCTTGTCCTCTCACCACAGTCCCTAATGAAGAGTCCCTCCCCAGCATCCCTAGAGGCCCCCTTCAGGTATTGGAAGGCTGCTATGAGGTCTCCACGCAGCCTTCTCTTCTCCACACTGAACAGCCCCAACTTTCTCAACCTATCTTCATATGGGAGGTGCTCCAGTCCCCTGATCATCCTCGTGGCCCTCCTCTGCACTTGTTCTAACAGTTCCATGTCCTTTTTATGTTGAGGACACCAGAACTGCACACAATACTCCAAGTGAGGTCTCACAAGAGCAGAGTAAAGGGGCAGGATCACCTCCTTCGACCTGCTGGTCACAGTCCTTTTGATGCACCCCAGGATACGGTTGGCTTTCTGGGCTGCAAGCGCACACTGCCACCTCATGTTCATTTTTTTATCAACCCACACCCCCAAGTCCTTCTCCACAGGGCTGCTCTGAATCTCTTCCCCGCCCAACCTGTAGCTGTGCCTGGCATTGCTCTGACCCAGGTGTAGGACTTTCCATACTTTTTTTTGTTACTGTTTCCCAGCTTCCTGGGTTAGCAGCCTCCTTTCCTGCATGGGCAACAGTAGACACTCGAGGCCCTGGAACAGTCTGGTCCCGGAGCAAGCAGTGCTGCTCCCCCTCAGCTTCCCTGACGCCTTTCAGCCTGGTAACAGCTTCCTGCTGTTCAGCCACCTGCTGCAGGAGGACCTCCACCAGGGAGCGCAGAGCGCAGCCCTGCCCATTGCTCACCCTTCCCTTAGGATAGCAATGCAGGCGCTCTCTACACCCCGAGCTCTGCACTGCAGCCTCCCTTCCCATCGGCTCCGTTTGGGTGCCTACACTGGCCACCACCGGAGCAGCCAGAGTGGAACTCCCAGACCGAGCCTTGCCCGTACAGCGAGTGTTCACCATCCCGCTCACCACCCCGCTCGCCTGCCCGTGCGAACTGCCTCGAGCCCGCCCTGTTTCCCCTCCCTGTTCGCCGCGCTCTGGGTCGCTCGCACTCCCTGGGGCAGGTTTTTAACCAGTCAGGTCTGCCGCCGGTCCTCCTCGCGCTGCCCCGAGTCAGCCGCTTTCCTCCGCTGAGCTGCAGGCTCCTGGGCAGGCCTTGTAGAGGACTTGAGGCTCCCTCGGTGCAAGTTGCTGCTTCGAGGTGAAGCTCGTAGACGCCGAGCCTCCCCCCCAATCCTAGCCTCCCATTATCAGTCTTCTTTCCTGCTGCAATTGCTGTTGTACAATATTTTTCCCTCCCTTCTTAAATATGTTTTCCCAGGCACTACCACTGTCACCAATGGACTTAGTCTTGGGCAGTGGTGGATCCATCATGCAGCCAGCTGGCGTTAGCTCTACTGGACATGGGGAAGCTGGCAAAGCTTCTCGCAGCTTCTCCAGAAGCCACCCTCGCAGCCCCCCTGTGACAAAAGCCTTGCTATGCAAACCCAATACAGGTAGCTGGGTTGAGTGAACCTTTTCTTATTATTTCCGAAAACAACCGTGGCACTGGTTTTCTGTGAATGGTTTAATACAGTTAGGCAGTTGCTGATGACTAAGATTTCTTTTAAGACTTGTGAAATCTTTCAGACTGCACATTTCAATCCCAGCAACAGAACTATTGTTCCAACACTGCAAGAAGAATATGAACATCTGTAAATCACTCTGTCTTCTTTCTCACTCTGCCTATGAATGTTTTTGTCTTTCACTTACAAGTCTTCATTTATGGTTGTCCCATTTATACACATTAACAGATTTATCTTTAGAATAATAAGTAATTTTAATTAAAATTACTTAAAATTGAATTCAGGGAAGGAGGAGAACTGTCACATCAGGCAAAGCAGTCTCTTTCTGTCATTACTAAACAGGCTAAGACTGTGCAATTATACATATATATTTGTTACATAGGGCTACAAAGGTTTATAGAAGTTGCGTATTTGTACCAGTGAATACATAATGGATTTAAAATGCTTCCAAATGCGGTTTGCTTGTTTTTTTTGTTGTTTTTTTTTTTTTTTTTTTGTCATGAAAGTAGCTCCTCACAAGATGTTAATCAGTGGAAATAAGCATGTGTGGTTATTTGTGGGGACTTTTTTGTCTTAATATGTTCTGTCTTATTCTAGGTCTCCACATTCAACAATGTAATCAAATTGGGTACATAATAAAATGAGCTTCTCAAGGCAACTTTTCATTTCAGTGAAGTACATTTAATAACTTTATTGACTACTAGTAAATCTAGTAGTAGAGACAAATCTGAGTACTGAAAGAGTCTGCAGTCCGTGAGAGAAAAACATAAAGTAAAAGCCAGGCAAATTCACATGGAAGCAAGCTTTTAATTGAGATGCTAATTTAGCATTTGATCGAGTTCTGGCCAGCTACATATCTCTTGACACCTTTAATTTACGAATGGATGTCCTTCTTTAGAAATGCTTTACTTGTACTTAAGTCAGTGAGTTTAATACAGGACCAAAGGCATCCAATTCTAGAGTTTATATTAATCAGCAAGTCAAATTAGATAACCCAATTGTGTCTTCTAGAACTAAACACTCGTTGACTATATAAATGCACTTATCATCACATTAAATCAAACAGTTAGCACTTCCACTGAAGTGTTAGTTTCTTCAAAAGAAAAAATTCTCACCAAATTCTGCTCTGTGGTATACTGATAAACTTAGTGCAACTGGTAAAATAATTTGTACCAAAGCTAGAGCAAAATACCAGGTTTCCAAGAATTTCTGATAACATAGGTAAAAATATTAGTTGATGAGGGTGAAGAGAGCTGTTTTTTAACAAAACAGTAAACCAATGGCTATAAACATTATGATAATAGATTCTCTGAAAGCATGTTGAAGGAGCCAGAATATACAGAGAAAAAGAGAGAGAGAAAAATGAGATGGATTATCCGAACAGTGAATCTTAAAAATAAGCTTTCCTGTAATTGGGAGAATAATTAAGTATTCCATCTTGACATTCAGACTATCTTATCCAGCTTTTCATTATTCAGACAAAGTATTGTCACCAAAATGAATTCATCACTGTAACAGAGACAAATGATCCAACATGGAACAGACAGAACTATCTTCCTGTTCTTATGAAGAAAATTGTCTCTTTGTACTATTATATCAGTGACAAAGATGTCTGGACTTTATAAGCACCTCTTTCCATTTAGTCGGCCTTAAATATTAACAATGCAATGATTTAACCTGTCTCTACTAAGTTCAAGAAAGGTACTAATAAGGAATAGGACTGTTCCAAACATAAAATAATCAAATTATTTTAAAGCTATGGATAGTTTGCGCCACCTTGAAAGAATTAATTATGTTGAATGAAAAAGAGATAATTGAAAAGAAGTTGACACACATTAAGGCCGCATCTAATCTGTCAAATTTTTTCAAGATAAACTGCATGAGATAATGACATTCCTCAAAAAATGATCTATATAGCTATCTAAATTTTAAACACAAACACTAGCATCACTAGTAGTCCTATGAAACTCTGGGAGATGTGGGAGAAATGCTTTCAAAAAAACCCAAAACCCCAACCTAACAGCAAAAGAAAGATGTATTTAACCAGTATTGCCAGCTTGTACCTAACAGTGGTGGAAAACAAAACCTGAATTCTTAAGTTGAAATTCTATCGAACATGAATATTTTAGATAATGGATTATCAAATCCCAGCATATCAGAGTTTAGTAGTTACCTACAGCCTTTTCTACATCGTATCTCTCTTCATTGCCTCTGAAACTGCATTTGCCACATAAAACTAAAGCATACTAGCATTTAAAATGAATTGGCATAGTTTTGTATGCCAAACGGTAAACGAAGTTCCACAATTATTTTGCAAGCCAGAATCTTGCAGACAAATCTCTGGAGTTACTCAGCTCCAAGACTCTGCATAAGGTATTCACCTGATTTCCTTTCAGTGAGCTGAAGTATGAATGGCAGACTGAATCTACACCAGGAGAGCAGAAACAAGTTCTATATCTCACACTATACACTTACCTTTTGTTTCGTCCTTCGATCTTAACTGAGGACAAGTTGAAAACAGATAGCTATACCTATTTATAGAAGATGAATGAGGCCATTAAAAAACAAAGGAATCTTTGGTCAGCAGATACTATAACCAAAACCCTTACATCTTCTCTAGGATCGTGTCTAGACAGGTATTTTCCCTTTAATATTATTACTGTTCAAAAAGTTTGCCTGATCACCAATGCCATGTAACAGAGACAAAGCAGTTGATAAGACAGACTAGAATAAAGAATCTGTAGAACAATTCTACCAATTGATGGAAACTTTAGAAAGAGTACTTTGTTATTACTTGGTGTTTGACTGTTGAAGAAAACATGAGGATGGATTCAAAGTGAAACTATTTAACAGATAGTTAAACATGCAGATCTTCACCAAGTGAGTTCCCCTTTTGCCACACCATAAGGTGAAACAGAAGAGGCATGGTGTCTCCTGCTCTCTTCAGTTCTAACATCTCAAAAAAAAAAAAAGTGGTACTGGGAGTACCTTTTGTAGTACCCATTTGAAGAATAAAAAAGCCCTATATTTGGGAGGATCATTCAACATAGGATTTTGTTTAATCACATCATCAAATCCAGAATCTACTAAAGGATTTAATTAAATATAAACTTAGTTAAATATAATTCAACTGACTCAGATAATGCAGTACTGTGTAACAAATCAGGTAGAAGCTTTTTGCAGAAGGAAAACTTACTGCTATTATGATAGCACCCAGAATTGACAGTCATAAGCTGTCCTGGGCACTCTTCCAATAACAACATTAGTAGATGTCCTACCCAATTTTTTAAGAGCTTCCCTTAAAATGTATGTAGGTCAGAACCCAGAGGTGACATACTAAATATCTAATACATTTTTCTTTCTTTTTACAAATGAAAGGGATTTGCTGAAGAAGCCAATTAAAGAAAAAGATTGGTGTTGCACTAAGATATTTTCTTAGGGTCAAGTAATGCATTTATGTATTAATTGTATCTACGCTGCAGAGAACACTTGTCACAATTCCTAACAGAAAATTTTGATTACTCTGTTAGCTCAGTAAGACTTCTACTTTTAACGGATGATGTTTTCCTCTTACTCAAGAAATTATATTGTGTCCCAATTTTGCCTACATTAATGTACAAAATCCTTCTTTAAGCATCTCCTCAAAATACTGACAAATAATATATAAGATACTATCAATCTAAAATTAGTGACTCAGTTAAGAGGGGGCCTTGACCCCGAATATTACAATGGGGAACAACTTTCCAAATGAGCAAACACAACAGGAATATAAGGAAGAAAATGACAGAAATAAATTCTGAAGGTAAAGTAAAAATTAAACAATTATTTAGAAAATTAGGCCAGAAACAATATTGGATCGGAGAATACTTGAGAACTCATAAAAAAACCCCAGCATGCGTAGAAAGAATTAGTCAGCTGATAACAGCAATAGAGTTAAAGTCAACGAGATGACCAGAGACTGAAAGATTCTGCTCCCAGGCCATGGATAAAGCTGAAATCAAATACTACGGATCAAAAAAAAAAAAATAAAATAAAAAAAAAAAAACAAAACAACAACCAAACAAACAAACAAAAAAACCCCAAAACTAACCAAAAAACAAATAGAAAAATCACAAAACTCCAAACAAACAAACTACACACACCCCCCAAAAATAAATAAATAAATAAATAAATAAATAAATAAATAAAAATAAAAAAAAAAATCCACTCCTAAACTCCTAAACCTAGATATGTACAGTAACCAAGGTTTTAGAGTATACTGTAAGGTAGATGGCCATTTCTATTCCAAATCCTAAGGTACAAAGAAAATCTCAGATAAACTCAAATCATGGAAGATCTGAAAAAGATGTCAACAGAAAGTGTGTCTCACCACAGAAAGAGAGAAACAAATGAAATAAAATTGAATATATTCATAAGATTAAGAATGGATAAATGGACACAAACATAACTAATGCAAAAATTGTTTGAATATGCCACATTCAGTGATGACAAAATCTTCTAAGCTTTCCTCTGGTAATTTGGTAACACATAAAAAACTTCTTTATAAGGTATATACTAAGTAAAGGGTCATGGATAGGATGCAGTTTGCATATTAAGGTGTCTACATAAAAAGCTAAATATCTAAGTTCTTATTAGTCAGTGGAGAATTCCATATAATTAGCAGGGAGCAAAGAGCTATTCAGCTCAACCTAGAACACAAGATTTGGGTCAGTGATCATACCTGATGAGAGATGAAGATGTGAAAAACATTTGGTTGACATTATTTCATAATTTCATATTATTTCATTATTTCATATTCATGAAAACATGAATTCTAATTTTTGTAATTAATAGGTAAATTCAAAACAAAGGAGTGGTTTCCTTTGGGGTTTTGGGTTGAGGGGATTCATAAGCTATTTTTTTCTGATCCAGCAAGGAAGGAATTCTGCTACCAGATGTCTGGAAATTTTAATTTTTATTCAGACATAGCATTTGGTCATCTTATCAAATATGGATTTATTATTTACAGGTATTTACATTTGAGCTAATCCTTTTTAGACAATGGACAGAAGTAGATAATGCTATTTTTGATTAATTTCATTCTAAAGTACATATTCACATGTATCTATTTCTTCTTGTCTGAGGGTATTGACTACCTCAAATCAAAATGTTTGTGGTATATGTTAGCATTAATAAAACACCTCAGAAATCCTGAAACACCTTAAGTAGAAAAAGACATAATGGAAAGGGATGTCATGCTTTCTCAAGCCACAATTTCATGCTCAACTGCTATAATATTTAGTTAGACTTTGAGTTAAAGCTGCTAGCTCTTCAGCTACCTTGTCTCTTAAGTATTTATTGATATTTTATTAGAAAAAATATATTTACTTGCTTAATCAATCAGATTTTCACTGCACATTACAGTGTACTGAAAAAAAAAGACAGGCAAGAAGCTTCTTCAACATGAAAAAGAAAAAAGGAGAAGGTAAGTTCTAACACATTCTTTTCTTAAGAGGAAATAAAATTAATCATAATTTTTTCGGGTTAGGGTTTTTCTTGATAGAGAACACATGGTATTAACAAGTGTGATTTTTTTTTTTTTTAATTTTGTGACAAAATAGCCATAAGTTAAAATTCAAAATTCAAATACAGAAGTACTTCTTAACATACATTGCAACATTAACTTTGTACCAAGTGTTACTTATGAAAGACTACTGCCTTTCGATAAGAATACCTTTATGATAACATACCTTTAAAGATTAGGTATGTTAAAATTTCTCCAAGAAAATATGTTAGGATTTTCCGTAATTTAGTCTTCCTTTCCTGCACATTGTGCTTCACATTTCTGTTAAGTGGTACAGAACAGTTCTTCAGAATGAAAAAAAAGGTGATAAAAACCTGGTATTTTTTTCCTTGATAAATTAGATTTGGGTTTCAAAGAAATATCATTATGTCTTAGCTCACATAACTTGCTATATATCATTGCAGATAATGTACTTTTCTAGGTGTTCTATAAATCCACAGATGCCATAACAGATACAGAAGTAGTTACAACCATCTTTATAACTGTGGTGCAAACACTGGGACTTGGAAGTAGAAATCATACTGAAGGACCTGTAAAGTTATATACACAAATTCAAAGGTTACTTTTGAAAACATAAGCATTTATTCAGTTTAATGTTACATTTACTGTACTGATAGACCTTTTCAGATGCAGATAATTAAATTTGATGCTTAAGGGAATTCAGTCATCACTGTAGGGATCAGAAATAAATTGTTTTTCTTTCAAACACAGGACTGTACAAAGAGATTTTGATATGAAGAAAAAAATAGTCCAGTGATTTGTTTTCCCAGGCAGCTACAATAATCACCTGGTGATTTAAAAATACAAACCTGAAAGTCCAACAACCATAAATCAATTCATTTCATAAGAAATAAATAAAACATTTCTATATAAGCATTGTATCCAGCAATGTAGCCATATATGCCAATTTTTTAACTGAATCATAACACTTCATTATGGAACATAATACTGTGTATTCTGATCTGTTTTTTTAATTGTGGGTTTGTTGTCTTGTTTTGTTTTTTGTTTGCTTTTTTTTTTCAGCAGGTTACTTGAGAAAAAGTCAGAAAGGTAATTCAACAGGTGAAAGTATTGGTAAGCTGGTCTTAGGAGGATATGGGCTATCAACAAACAAGTTGCCAAATACTGATCCGAAGTACAGTAATATTAATGAAAAAAGAAAAAGAGTACATTTCATTGGTTCAAAGTGATTTGTTTTCTCACTTAAGAAAATCAGAGAAATGAATACTCATTTAACTATATACCAACTGGAAACCTTCTTTTTAAAAAACAAGCAAACAAAAAACAAACAAAAAAACAGGTTAGCAAAATTTTCTTGTAGCTGTGTTAGTAGGATGTCCTGGGTTCAGCAGTAGCAGTAATTTTCCTCCGTCTTAGTAGCTGGTGCAGTGCTGTGTTTTTGACTTTCAGCCCGGGAACAATGCCGCTAACACTGATCTTTTTAGTTGTTGCTAAGTAATGTTTACTCTGACCAAGGACTCCGTGTCTCAAGCTCTGCCAGGGAGGAGGGGAAGCCAGGAGGAAGCACAGACAGGACAACTGACCCAAACTAGCCAAAGAGGTATTCCATACTACAGCACGTCACGCCCACTATATAAACTGGGGCAGGTACCAAGAAGAGCTAGATCACTGCTTGGGTCAGCCTGGGTATCGGTCGGCAGGTGGTGAGCGATTGTATTCTCTTCCTTTGTAATTTCCCCTACCATTATTATTACTGGTGGTAGTAGTATTGTGTTTGTGTTATACCTTAGTTACTGGACTGTTCTCATCTCAACCCATGGGAGTTACATTCTTTTGATTCTCCTCCTCATCCCTCCAGGAGTGGGGAGAGGAAAAGGCAGGAGGGAAGTGGGAGATTGGCTGCGTGGTTCTGAGTGGCTGGGCTTAAACCACGACATAGGATCAGCATCACTGGTCATGAAAATACTTTGCAATGATTAATGCAGCCAGTCTGTTATCTTAGTATTCTCGTAGATACATACTCATATTACTGAGAATTAGCTTCATATTGCCTTCAGAACTGAAAGCTCCAGGTATTGCTGTGCCATAATCATAATGTACCAGGCAAAGTGCAGACAAAAATACTAGCTATTCCTGGCATTACTAAGAATAATTTTAAGGAAAATAATTTTCAGGAACTGACTAGAAATAAGATAGCAAACAAGTTCAAATATTATTTGGATATAATATTTGTTTGGTTTTCTGTATAGCCTGTATATTCAAGCAGCTAAAATGGGTATACCAGGCATTTATTGAACTTTTTTTGCTTACTAATACAAGATGGATATCTTTCTTTCTTTGCAGTTAAAAGTGAGACAAAATTTTTCTGTCATCCCACTTGAAAAAGTGTGGCATCATGTGTACAGTTCATAGTATCAAATGGCAATGTATGAAAGAAAAAGTATTTCCTATGTACGCACATTTGGAATTTAATGTACATTTTTAATCTTTTGATTACAGGTCTGAAGTTTGGTCTTCACAGCCTATCAGTTTAACACAGTAAAGGAAGAACTAGGATAAAGTAATTTGCAGTTCTTGATACTGTGACCCAGCTTTAACAATAAACAAAATTGTACTCCTTCCTTGGGCATTGTACAGATCAAGGCACCAACATGCATAGGGTGAGAGCTCTCTTCCACAGTCTGGAGCTGGAAATATTTCGCATTCTCTCAGAAACTGAACTCAGGCATGCCATTTTTTAGGCTACTCTCTAATAGACATATAAGGAATTAAAAAACTGGTAAAACCCTCATTTATTAAAACTAACATCAGCATCAAACACACATATTTGTATCTGTTATGTGTCCGTTTCAGAATTGCTTTCTGAAAACACAGATCTTCCAAACTAAAATCTGTCTGCTTTTCTCACATCTCTGAGTAGATTTTTTGCCATCACATCAGTTCTCACATAGTGAAACAGGAGTCGCTGTTCTTTCTCTCAAGCATGTTTCTCTCCTTTAAATCCTCACTATAGGGAAGTGCAAGTACAGTCACCAAGAGTCTTTGCTAGCTATTTGATTTGAAACTCTGTATTGATTTTATCTAGGTTTATGTAACAAATTCTGATATTTTTTTCTCCATAAAAATGATATGAAGAAGAGCAGCCTCAAAAGTACATGCATTTTGATAAAATTCTAATCTTGGCTAGCATCACTTAACATCAGACTTTCTTACATCCTTTTTTTCAACCCTTAACAAATGCAGGCTGAACATGTTGATTTTCAATCAAATATCTGTTGTATCCTCTCCTCAAAAACCCCCACTCTCTGAGTACATTGACCTTTAAGACACCTCCTTTTATATCCAATTCTTTAGTGATGTCAGCTTCCATCATCCAGCTGCTAAATTTTCAAGAAAGTGTGTTGGTGCTTTCTCTTCTGAATTACTTGGTGCTGAGCAAGGGCTTGCTCTAAGTTCTGTGTCATATCTCATTTCAAAATATATGTTTGTTGTGACCCTTATTCCCCCTCCACACAACAAACAAGACAAACCAAACCAAAAGTCGAGTAGACAACAGTTAGGAAGGTGGTGCACTGGGACCACTTACTACCCCACTGAAAGGGACAGTTTGACTGTTTGTCTGTTTACCTGTTAGTCTTCCTATTGTCTGTAACCATCTGCCATTTCTTCTTTTCTTAGACAATAAACCCATTGGTGCAGAAACTATCATTTGTTTGCACTTTAGTTCAGCAGATCTGATTTTTGTTATTGCTAGTAGAAGGCAGTAGGCTCTGCACTGGTGGTAGAGGTTCTCAAGAGGTACCATGGCCTGAGCAGGTTTAAGTTTGCTTTAACAATTTGCTGGTATCTGAGTGACTTTTGCGTCCCCTGCTTTAGCTTCAGCTCAGGGAACACCATTGTTACACTAGAAAGCTTTTAACGTACAGAAGTGAATGTGCCATACACACAGAGCTATGAAACTATGGGTAGTCCAACTACTATCTTGACAACTGAGTATACCTAATCATGCAAATAAATGTCTCATTCTGCAGGCATGTGACTGGACGTTAACTTCCAGCAATACATTTGAGACCAAGTTTAATGGGTAAAGCCACCAGTAGTCTACAGAGTTTCACAAGTGGAATGTTCTGCTGTTTGATTTTTCCTATTTCCTTCTTCTTATGCATTTTGCATTTTCAATCATGGAGTTACCACAGTACAACATGCAGCACTTCAGGTCTAGGTTGGTGGTCAATATGATGAAAAAAAAAGAGACACAAGAGTAACAATATGAACTACAAAGATAGTACACAAAATTTCAATACACAAAAGTTTTCTGGAAACAGGGAAAAAATTCTATATATTCATGGTGCACAAACACTATTATTATGTCATTTGAGGAAAGAACCTGGATTATTGTTAAAGTTAGATATATTTTTATCCAGTTCAACAGTTTGAAAATTCAAGCCACTTTTAATACCTGTACTTAAGAAAGTTTGATTACTCTAGACGTATAGCTGAGCTGTATTCATAAAAAATAGAACACATACTGGAAACATGAGCAATATCTCTCACGTACCAAAATAAAATAAAAATAAAAAAATCAAAACCCATAAAAATCTATTTTTTATCTATTTTATCCTGCTGTCATAGACAAAAAATAGCATGGCCCAGGCAATGGACGTATGATATATCAGTGTAATTTTTCACGTTGACGTATTTCCGAACTACAAAAACAAAGCTTCAAAGCTTTACTGAATTCTGTGCACTTCATTTTCAATTTCTCTAGAAAAAAGTTACTTATAAAAAGTTACTTTGGCTTTTTTTTAGGACATTTTTAATAGATATATATGTATTTTAAAGGGCTTGAATTCAAAGTGTGAAAATCTGTAATGATTTTTCCATTTGTCAAGGGAATCCATTTGTTCTCCTTACCAGTCTAGAGAATTAGCTACCTCATAAATAGTTTTCTGACAATTTAAATTTGCTAGATTTTAGAATAACATTGTCCTATGCAGAATAAAAAAAAAAAAAAAAACAAAAACAAAAAAAAAAAACAAACAATAAAAACCTGACTTTTTTGATACTGATTAATTTCTTAACTGCACTACACAAGACATTATGGCATTTTCTCTAAGTTCGCATAGACAAATGCATAGTATACTTGCTAGAGTATTTTTCAGCTTCATTTTACTTCTGTAGCTGATAGTCTTCAAAAGGAAATTAATGATGTGGCATTCACATAAACTCACCTGCAGTTTGATTTCTAAATATGTCATTTATCTTTGCAGATGTAGTAAAATTATCAGGCATCTAAAGCATGTAACTGGAAGACCAAACGAACGCAACCATCAGTTTGTACACTGTGTATTTCTTCTTTTCTGCTAAAGTGAAATCCGGAAGAAAATAAAAAATCAATTGAAAATCTGCAGAAACGTCAAAGGTATCCATCTTAGTGTCTGAGAGAAAGGAAAGCTCTCAGATTCATGAACTAGAAAAAGGATCAGGCATCTTGAGAAATCAATGGTTACTTTTATTGGCATTAACTTTGTACTGGAAAAGATTTCCTTAAGTATGCTTTCCACTCATTACTCATATCTTATGAGGAATGGCCGAGAGAACTGGGATTGTTTAGTCTGGAGAAGAGAAGGCTCAGGGTCATCTTCTGGGGCTGCTCATGCATCTGTAGACCATGCCTCAACTAAATCCTTCCGTTCAGTGCAAGCCCTGTTTTCCATGGCTCCCAAGTTCAGGCTGACACAGTACCTGTCTTGCCGCATTCTGTTTCCACCATATCTTTAGCAATTATTCTAAATTCCCACATCTAGACTTAGAATCATAGAATCATAGAATAGTAAGGGTTGGAAAGGACCTCAAGATCATCGAGTTCCAGCCCCCCTGCCATGGGCAGGGACACCTCCTACTAAACCATGCCATCCAAGGCTATGTCCAACCCCACCTTGAACACCGCCAGGGATGAAGCATTCACAACTTCCCTGGGCAACCCATTCCAGGGCCCCACCACCCTCACAGTAAAGAATTTCTTCCTCAGATCCAATCTAAACCTCCCCTGTTTAAGTTTAAACCCATTACCCCTTGTCCTCTCACCACAGTCCCTAATGAAGAGTCCCTCCCCAGCATCCCTAGAGGCCCCCTTCAGGTATTGGAAGGCTGCTAGGAGGTCTCCATGCAGCCTTCTCTTCTCCAGGCTGAACAGCCCCAATTTTCTCAGCCTATCTTCATACGAGAGGTGCTCCAGTCCCCTGACCATCCTCGTGGCCCTCCTCTGCACTTGTTCTAACAGTTCCATGTCCTTTTTATGTTGAGGACACCAGAACTGCACATAATACTCCAAGCGAGGTCTCACAAGAGCAGAGTAAAGGGACAGGAGCACCTCCGTCGACCTGCTGGTCACACTCCTTTTGATGCACCCCAGCATACGGTTGGCTTTCTGGGCTGCAAGCGCACACTTTCGGCTCATGTTCATTTTTTCATCAACCCACACCCCCAAGTCCTTCTCCGCAGGGCTGCTCTCAATCTCCTCCCTGCCCTACCTGTAGCTGTGCCTGGCAGTGCTCCGACCCAGGTGGAGGACCTTGCAGTTGGCATGGTTAAACTTCATCAGGTTGGCATCAGCCCACTTCACAAGCATGTCAAGGTCCCTCTGGATGGCATTCCTTCCCTCCAACTTATCAACCGAACCACAGAGCTTGGTGTCATCGGCAAACTTGCTGAGGGCGCACTCAATCCCACTGTCCATACTTCAACACACCTAAATAAAACAGTGATTCCTATTCTTCCAAGTACTCTTATTCTATAGGCTGAGAGTTCTTATTCTTAGGGTTCTTTATAATTCTTTTTTTTTTTTTTTTTTGCTTTTGCTTTCTTGCTTTCCATAGGTCTGCAGGGAAAGAAACAAAAGTTGCAATTAATACTAATACATGTCTTCAAAACAAAATAATTGTGAATGAGTTCTGCCAAATCTTAATGTTCAGGGTTCTGCATTTTACTGTACATTTCTCAGTCGTATAAGTTCTGATTTAAGAATGGGTTCAACTGCTGATGCATAAAGATTGAAGTGAGTTCAAAGGGGTTTCAACTCAGCTTTAAGTTTATTGGATGAATGTATCTCATATACACCTTTGAAATTCTGTCTCTAGCATTTCATATTCTGCCTGTTCTCATTATAATAACTGGGTGGGTAGCTACTGAAAATCTTTGCAGACATTTAAGAGCAATAGGAACCAGCTATGAGAAGAAAGATCTCAAGAATTGCAAACTATGTCATTGCTTTCAAGGTAACTCCCTTTAAACAGTATGTTTGTGAACATAAATGTGTCTTTTAAAACTGAGTAAATCATTTCAGCTCTACAAGTGGCTCACAGAAGAATAAGCATATTAAAAAATTACTAACCTTCATTACAGTAAATGTGTATCTTTGGCAGGTAACTGTTTCAGAACCTGAAGTAAACTGCTGTTAGTCTCCATTTTTTTGGAGGTAAGAAAATATTTTCTAAAGATACAGAAGTTTAGAATACTCCAACATCAACTTTATTACAGAAAAAAAATTATTGACTGAAACTGCTCAGGCATATGCTATATAATTTCTAATAAAGATTTCAAGAAATACTTTTAGGATACCTGGTCCAGATTTTTACAGGACATGATATATTATAATTTCTATCTAACCTGCAAAGAAGAAAAGAATGTTTACCTATTAAGTCTTATGAAAATTAAATTTTGAAAAACTTCTCTTTCTCTCTTCTAGCAAGCTTTAAACAAAACCTGGCCTACACAGTGTCTTATTCAGCAATTAGTTAATTACATGGTGCTGTGAAAAGGCTGAATATGATTCTGGGTTCATCACTTGTACAAAATATGCTGTCATATATGTATTAATATATGTCCTGGGTTCAGCAGTAGCCGTCATTTTTCTCTTTCTTAGTAGCTGGTGCAGAGCTGTGCTTTTGATTCTCAGCCTGAGAACAAAGCTGATAACACCTATGTTTTCAGTTGCTGCTCAGTAATGTTTATTCTGACCAAGGGCTTGCTGAGTCTCATGCTCTGCCAGGGAGGAGGGGAAGCCAGGAGGAAGCACAGACAGGACAACTGACCCAAACTAGCCAAAGAGGTATTCCATACTACAGCACGTCACGCCCACTATATAAACTGGGGCAGGTACCAAGAAGAGCTAGATCACTGCTTGGGTAAGCCTGGGTATCGGTCGGCAGGTGGTGAGCGATTGTATTCTCTTCCTTTGTAATTTCCCCTACCATTATTATTACTGGTGGTAGCAGTAGTGTGTTTGTGTTATACCTTAGTTACTGGACTGCTCTTATCCCAACCCATGGGAGTTACATTCTTTCAATTCTCCTCCCCATCACTCCAGGAGCGGAGGGAGGAAGGGGGGTGTGGGGGAGTGAGTGAGTGGCTGCATGGTTTCTGGGTTACAGGCTGGGCTTCAACCATGACAGTTCTTTTGGAGCCCAACGTTGGGAACAACGGGTTGAGATAACAACAGATCTGACCAGGAATGTGTCTAATCATATTTGTGAGAAGCATTCATTGTTTCAGATTAATAGTCACTTGTCACAATGTTGGTTTATTGGCTCTCAAAGTTGTTGCTTTTGAGCTCACAGTTTCAGCATGTTGTAACTTACTTACAGCTGGTATTTGCTGTCTTAGTGTTTATCGGCTGGGGGCCTTGGGCTAAGGCTCTTGTTTCATTGTACTTCATGGTAATCACTTGTAATACAATAGAAACATTGATCATGCAACTGATATGGCTTGCATTCCCAGTGGGGTCACCACTTCTATACTTTGGGAAGTATATAATAGAAGCGTTTACAAATTACACATATTTTTTCCCCCCCTCTGGTTGTCAACCAGTGAAGGAGACATTCCCTTACATTCCCGGCCACCCCACCAGACCATTTACAACATCATTTGAGAGTTCTAAAGGTTCTGAATGGCCTTTGGGTACCCTTGAGACCTGCCTGTTGATTAGGATGGGAATCACCATGTTGGCATGCATACAGAGTGTGTTTTACCCACAATCATTCCATCTGATCTTGAAAGTTAAGCAGAGTTGGGTTTGGGTCTTGTCTAAGGTTAAACAACAATATAGGAGGACCAAGAGATTTCCCCTGAGGCTGGACAGTCATGAGTGGGAGGGTGTGAGAGATAGTATGGGCAAGTATCTAGGATAGTAGTCCCCTGCAGTGCTTTGGAACTTCATCACTGAACAAGTGCAAAATCCAGAAAAATTAGTAAAACATTTAAATGAGGTGTGTTGTCATCCTGGTCATACCAGAGAGGGACAAATCACGGCAACGTGCTGGGGCTTGGTCTATACTTACAGAGCCCTGTTCAACACTATCCAGGACCTTCAAAGGGAAAAAAATGTCTCTGGATCTGCTGCCAAAGCAACTGACAATGCAGCAACTCTAACTCCAAATACAGCAGCTACTCCAACTCCAAATGCAGCAGTTACACCAACGCCAACAACAAGTACAGCAGCTACTCAAACTCTGACCACAACAGACAGTGCAGCTACTCCAACTCCAAGCACAGCAGCTACACCAGCTCCAGTGACAACTTACACAGCTACCCAAGCCTGGACAGCCGATACTGCAGCCACTCCAACCACAGTGATTATCACTGCAGCTATACTACAGGACCAATTCATGCCAATATCTGTTGCCCCTGTACACAAGGGAAAAGCAAAAAAGTAGCAAGAAAGATGAAGCAAGATGAAGAAACAATGTACTCACCACTGACAGCATCTGACCAGGAGTTATTAGTACGTGAATCAGAGGAAGAAGAGGAAGAAGAGGTGACTTCTCGACCTCAGACCTCAACCGAGCTACGAAATATGTGAAAAAATTTTGCCCGTCAACCAGAGGTGTTGACGCAGAAGTCCCGGACACAGCACACAGACCAATATGATCAGGTTGTGCCAAGCTTATTGCGCAGATAGCTCAGTATATATAGGCATTCTACTTGTCTATCATTAACACACACAACTCTAATTGGATACATGCATTGTTCACGTGACTAAATACAGAATAGGATTTGCTCAGACCCTCTGTCCACGTGCATAGTGCTCTCCACCTACATTCTGCTTGGTGTCCTGCTTAATATATAATTGGTTAATATCTCTCAGCTAAGTGTTAGTAACAGCTTAATGATTGGTTAACTATTACAGCATATGTTTCAAGGTTACAGTTATCAGTTCCCTCCTGCACATCTCTCTCAGTAGCTTTCCATGCTAACTTTCCCAAGGCTTCTGCACGTACATGAACTTTAGTAACCCCCAGGCGAGGCCTCAGTGCCTGTGGGTCACTACCTTACAATTGTCAAGCAGTTGTCTGGATTGCTCACATGCCCGTTCACAGTCAAATAGCTCTCCACACAGAGGAGCACATCATTACCTGGTTGCTCCAATGCTGGGACAATGTGGTCAATGGTCACGAGCTAGAAGGTAGAGAGTCCAAGCAGCTGGGATCACTTACTAGGGAAGGGAGAATTGACAAAGCAATTGCAAAAGAGAAATAGTCCCTCAGCCTTTGCAGGGGGTTCTTGGCAGCTGTGAAAGAAAGGTTTCCATGCAAGGACGATGTTATGAGTCATTCAGCCAAGTGGACTACTCTAGAGAAAGGCGTCCAGTCTCTGAGGGAATCAGCCATTGTAGAGATGATCCTTCATGAGCAGGATGCCAGGAAAGGCCCCATAGACCCATATGAAGTAGAATGTACGTGACCCATGTGGCGGCAGTTTACATGGAATGCGTCATCATCATATGCCCACTCATTGGCAGCAATAACCTGGATTGACATAGCACCATCAACAGCGGATGAAATGATTTGTCAACTCCGAGAGTTCAAAGGCAATCTCACCCCTTCCATCATTTCAGCTATGGAAAAACCGTCTTTGGAGTACAAACAATTAAGAGATGACCTATCCGATCTATCCAGCTCCTCACACATACCAACACATGTCTTAGCTATTAACAAAAGATGGGCCACTGCTTCAAGAGAGAAGATATAGAAGGTATACGCCATGGACCATCCTATGGTTTTACCTGCAGGATCACAGAGAAGACATGTGGAAGTTGGATGGAAAACCTACCTCAGATCTGGAGGAACAGGTGGGTGAATTGAAGAGGAGAACAAAGGTCAAGTATGATCATCCCATGAAAGCTGCGGCTTCAGTCTCTGGTGAGCAGGTTCCCAGGGGGAGTGGAAGAGATGATTTTACTCCAGCTCCTGTGATAAAGACTAATCCCTTTCAACAAGATGTAAGTGACCAATGTGATGACTATTAGAGGGGCCTTGCCTCCAGTCAGGTGGAGGTAGGGGACAATCAGGTTTACTGGACTGTGTGGATCATATGGCCTGGCACATCTGTCCCATAGAAGTATAAGGCTTTAGTATATACTGGTGCACAGTGTACCCTGATGCCATCAAGCTGTCAAGGGGTGGAACTCATTCCTATTTCTGGAGTGACAGGAGGATCCCAAGAGCTGACTGTACTGGAGGCTGAAATCAGCCTGACTGGGAGGGAATGGCAAAAGCACCCCATTGTGACTGGTCCAGAAGCTCCATGCATCCTTGTCATAAATTACCTCAGGAGAGGGTACTTCAAAGACCCAAAAGGGTACCGACAGACTTTTGGTATTGCTGCTTTGGAGACAGAGGAAATTGAGCAGCTGTCCACCTTGCCTGGTCTTTCAGAGAATCCTTCTGTTGTGGGGTTGCTGAAGGTTGAAGAACAAGTGCCAATCACAACACCACAATAGTGCACTGGAGGCAATATGGCACCAACCGAGACTCTCTGATTCCCATCCATAAGCTGGCCTGTATACTGGAGAGTCTAACAGTGATCAGTAGGACCTGCTCACCCTTTAATAGCCCCATATGGCCAGTGCAAAAGCCTAATGGAGAGTAGAGACTAAGAGTAGACTATTGTGGCCTGAACAAAGTCACACCACCATTGGGTGCTGCTGTACCAGACATGCTAGAATTTATGTATAAACTGGAGTCAAAGGCAGCCAAGTGGTATGCCATGATTGCTACTGCCAGTGCATTTTTCTCTATTCCTTTGGTAGCAGAGTGCAGGACACAGTTTGCTTTTACTTGGAGGGGCATCTTGTACACTTGGAACAAATTGCCCCAGGGATGGAGGCACAGCCTCTCCTGCTCTGAAAGACTGTTAGAAGAGATGGAGCCAGACACCATGGACTGGATGGACTCAGCAGATTCATAGGGATTGGTCCATGCACTGAGGAATGATCTCTCTCTCTCTCTTTGTGTGTGTGTGTGTACTGCCCCAGTCAAACTCCTCACCTGCTGCTGTCCCCGGAGCAGGTTGCACCTTCTTGGTAGCTGGTGCAGTGCTGTGGTTTTGACTTTCAGCCTGGGAACTATGCTGATAACACCAATGCTTTTAGTTGCTGCTCAGTAATGTTTACTCTGATCAACGGCTTTCTGAGACTCATGCTCTGCCAGGGAGGGGGGGAATCCGGGAGGAAGCAGAGGCAGGACAACTGACCCAAACTAACCAAAGAAGTATTCCATACCACAGCACATCATGCCCACTATATAAACTGAAGAGAGTTACCTGGAAGGGCTAGATCACTGCTTGGGTGGGGCTGGGTATCGGTCGTCGGGTAGTGAGCAGCTGTATTCTCTTCCCTTGTTATTTCCCTTATCATTTTTATTTTTGGTGGTAGCAGTAGTGATTTGTGTTATACCTTAGTTACTGGACTGTTCTTATCTCAACCTGTGGGAGTTACATTCTTTCGATTCTCCTCCCCAAGACTCTGGGAGTGGTAGGAGGAAGATGGGGCGAGTGAGCTGTGTCATTTGAGTTACAGGCTGGGCTTAAACCACGGCAATATACTGTGAAGAACTTGTGAATACTCCATCGGTGGCGGTGTTCAAGGCCGGGTTGGACAGAGCCTTGGGTCGCATGGTTTAGTGGGAGGTGTCCCTGCCTATGACAGTGGGGTTGGAACTAGATGATCTTCAGGTCCTTTCCAGCCCTAACTATTCTATGATTCTATGATTATAAATAATTCAAACTCTGTTTCTCCAACAAAAGGGAAGACTGCATTCAATCATAAAATATTCTAATTTTTTGTGATGTGTGTTTGTTTTCTTATTATCGGGGTAGCTTTCCCAGGCCTTAGTATAATATATTGAAAGTTTCATTGAAGCGATAAGGATCACAAAAGTCAGAATAGAGACACTTATATGCACAATCTATTTTAAGACTCCGGTACTGCAGCTATGTAGTCTTTTGAAAACTGCATGATTAAACATCACTGTAAAAATATTTGCTGTGAATTTCTTGAAACAATAGCAAGAGCTAGTTTTGAATTTTATACTTTGAAAATTCAAAAATGCATTTTAAAAATACCTTCATTTCATCTCATGTACTCCATGAAAAAGAATCCGTGTAACCAAACTTTTTGAATGACTTGAAATGAAAAGACAGGATCAACCTTTTTTCTTTCATTCATTTTTTTTTTTTTTTTTTTTTTTCCCAGAAAAAGAAATACAGACCAGAGAAATGGGCTCACAGGAACATCGTGAAGTCAGTACATGCTGGAAAGGTAGCCACCAATGTGCCCTTTTGCCAAAGCCAGCTAATTGTACCCTTGCTTGCAATAGGAAATTATTGCCAGCAGGTCGAAGGAGGTGATCCTTCCCCTCTACTCAGCAGTGGTGAGGCCATGCCTGAGGTATTGTGCCCACATCTCAGCTCCTCAATACAAGAAAGACATAGGCATATGGGAGATGGTCCAGCAAAGGACCATGAAGATGAAGAGTCTGGAGCATCTCTCCTATGAAGAAAGGTTGCAAGAGCTGGTACTATTCATCCTGGAGAACAAAAGGGTCAGGGGGGAATCTCATCAGTATGTACAAATAACTTTAGGGAAAATACAAAGAAGACACAGCCGGGCTCTTTCAGTGATGCTCAGTGACAGGACAAGAGGCGGTGGGCACAAGGTGAAACACAGGTGCTTCCCTCTGAGCAACAGGAAGCACTTTTTCACTGGGAGGGTAGCTAAGAATTAGTGCAGATTTCCTAGAGAGGTTGTGGAGTCTCTTTGAATATTGAAAATTAAAATGCTTTGCAAAGAATTAATTCAATTAATATTTTTTGCTTTTCCCAGTTAAATGTATGTATATTCTTCACAGATCATGAATACACACATGCAAAGTGCACATAAAATACCAATTGATAAGAAAAATATGGGTTTGGTGGATATTTTCTAAATTTGAAGGAAAAAATCTTTTTTTTTTTTTTTTTTTTTTTTTTAGTTTGCTTGCTAGCTTGCTTGCCAGCTACCATTTTTGATGTTCAGCTGGCTGACTTACTGTTCCTTACAAAGTACTGCTCTGATCCAAATTGCCTCCAAGAATTTCAACCTCTTCAATTTACCTGAGAGAAAAAGAGGGTTTTTTTAACAAAAAATACTTCAGAAATGGTTCACAGTGGCCTTGCACAATGGATCCACCTGCCAAATTTTGACACTTTGCAAAATATTAAAAAAAAAAAAAAGAAAAAGCTAGTGCATCAGCTTTATGTTGTTCTGTTTGAAAAAAGCTCACCTTTTCAGTACAGATTCACCTGCTTGTTTCTGGCTATCATGGCCTGCGTATCTATTTTGTGAGTAAAGCAAGACAACTTTGTTGCTTCACTTGCTTCCTTTAGCTTTTCTGGATGTTATGTTGATAACAGTAAAAATATAATGTATATAAAAAAGGAAGATATTACCCGAGGTATTCTGAGAATCCAAAGCAAGTTAAAAAATGTCCTGAAGCACACTGTACTCCGATGAAGTTTCCAGTGTCTACAGCCATGTCAACAATTGTGTTAGCAGCGCTGAAATGCACAACTTGAGTCTTCTACCAGCAATAAATGAAATTATTTGTTTGCAATTACACTTTAGCATGATCTGAACATATTGCTGGGAAATGCTGTGAAGCTCAAATTCTAGTATGCTGTTATGTGATACCTGCAGATGACAAATCATGTGTGTTCTTCACTAGACTTTCTAGAGCTTCACTGCATATGGATATGATAAAACGGTACTCAAGCTTGTCATAGTGAGCCCAGCATGTCCATAGTTGGTCATAATCACCCTTTACGATCATGTTAAATAATGTCATAATCTCAAGAAGCATAGACTTCCACCCTACATTCCAAAGGAATGGGAATTTAGAAACAAGCGAAGAACTGAGCCTGTGTTCAACATATGGTGTAAATTTAGCTTTCCTTTTTCCACCTTATCTGCTAATACACTAAGCAACAAAAAAATGTAATGAATGTGGGCACAAAAAATGCAATTTTTTTTCCGTCATTTTACTGTATTCCTTATTCTCTCAAGACTTTGTTGATAGTACTTTATAGCTTCTCTAATCTTGTTCCTTCTCTGAATAGATTAGATAATGAAGACTAGTTTCACAAAAAATCAGATTTTTGTCTAATTGCTTAACTGCAGAAAGAGCAGTCCCATCACTTCCAAAATTATAGAATTTTGTAAGAATAAATATATTTTTACTACTTTGATGATGGTAAATGATTCTTGCCACTGCTGAGCTATAGACAACAACGGGAAAGTATCATCAGATGTTAACACTTCATGTAAATTATGGAAGTGCTTCTAGTTTACCAACCTAAAAATAAGCTGAGATTACTCATATACTGTATGTGAACAAAATTACTTCTAATCATAATGAACTGCCCACATAAAAAGCTCAAATCAACAATGCAAAAAATGGAACTAAAAGTAATGACTGCAGCTATCCTGTTTCTCTATAAAGCACAGATACTTAGAATAGTAAACATCTAAATATAAACATGCCTTCAGAAGGACACAGTTGGAATCTAACTTTTCTACCCAGACAATCTGAATTTTACCACTGGAAGTTCACTGCACTTGGCAAAAACTTTCATTTGAAAATCTTAAATTTTCTCATATTCTAAGTAAATGTTTCATGTTAGTAATGCTTAAACATTTCATTTTGATATTGTGAAATGTGGCTTTTGCTCTTTTACTTTTAGTGTTATGATTACTAGTACTAATATTGAAAGTAATCCTTAAATTGCGAAACAAGACCAAGAATAGTTGGAGTTGGCCAATTTTATTTTCTTGTCAGGAGGGAAGTTCCATGTTTTATTCTTATATTTTGCATTTGGTCTAGTAAGGTGTAAGGTATTTTGGTTTTGTTCAACATAAATTTTAGTTTTACTCATTATAGTATTATTTCTTCAGCTCTAATGTAAAATTCTTAAATCTAGCCTTTCCTAAAACCAGCAGCAAAAATTACATAAACCGTAATGGAGCAAACATTACACCAGAAGTTCTATGCACATACTGTGTGACATGTTACATACTTGCATACCCACACAAGTAAGTAGTTTCCCAAAACAAAATAAAACTGGACAAATAGAAAAACTTCTGACATTTAAAGATCTTTTCTATACTAGGAAGAGGGAGGAAAAAAAACCAAACCAAAACAACCAAAGAACTAGATCCCTAATCCAGAGCAAAGATAAAAATCAATCAGAAAAGGGAAGAAAAAAAAAAATTACAATTTTCTCAGAAGCTGGTATTTCAAAAAAAGATTTACTCCCAAGCAAGCCAGAATGAAATAGTAGTTTGACAAGGACCACCCTGAAAGACTCTGGTGAGTTACTCTTTAGCCTCGTGGATGCAGAGTTAAACTGAGCAGGACCCCCAAGGCAGTCAGTACCATGACCAGCACACAGGCTCACTGCCTCTTTGCCAAGCCAGTGGCCTGAGTGTCAGCACAGGGCTTCCCTCCAGCTTCCTTTACTCAAAGTGGGTTTTGATTGTGGGGCTCCCTGCCTTGAAGGCTTATGTTCACTTTGCTTTTTCCCTGCATGCAAACAGCGAAAGTGACAAGACTATTCTAGGAGGGCAGCCAAGAAGATGTCGGTGTATTTTTCCTATCTGGACATTAAAGTGATGGTAACGATATGATTATTTTTGCATTACTGAAATTTTCCCAAGGACATTTCTTTCATAAAAAAGAATTTTCTGGTTAAGAATACATGTTAGTGGAAAAATTCTTACAATTATATTAAATACTTTGGTTACTGAAGTAGCAAGGCATTCTGTTGTTCTGTCCATTAAATATTAGAGAAATTACTGCAAGTCCTGTGTTTTGAAGAGCTCAGACCTCACCCTGATGGATTTATTTAAAAAGAAGCAATAATTGCAATATTTGCAGTCCTCATTATAGCAAGGAACAAAATTTCATAATTGAAATATAAATATAAAATCATTAGCACAGACATTTTAGAATGCAGTTTGTAACATGTCCAGCACCCCTGTCTTTCCTGAAAATAGCATTCTATGTTGGCCAAGACATAGGGGGATCACTGCTTTGATGGTTTAACCCTTTGGTTCACTTTGAATTCTGTAGAGAGAATCACCTGAGTAAGAAAGCACAACTGGCCTGCTTATTTTTCAGACTTCATAGAATCATAGAATAGTAAGGGTTGGAAAGGACCTTAAGATCATCTAGTTCCAACCCCCCTGCCATGGGCAGGGACTCCTCCCACTAAACCATGCCACACAAGGCTATGTCCAACCTGGACTTGAACACCACCAGCGATGGAGCATTCACAGCTTCCCTGGGCAACCCATTCTAGGGCCTCACCACCCTCACGATAAAGAATGTCTTCCTTATATCCAATCTAAACTTCCCCTGGTTAAGTTTGTACCCATTACCCCTTGTCCTCTCACCACAGTCCCTCATGAAGAATCCCTCCCCACCATCCCTATAGGCCCCTTTCAGATATTGGAAGGCTGCTATGAGGTCTCCACGCAGCCTTCTCTTCTCCATGCTGAACAGCCCCAACTTTCTCATCCTATCTTCATACAGGAGGTGCTCCAGTCCCATGGTCATCCTTGTGGCCCTCCTTTGGACTTGCTCCAACAGTTCCATGTCCTTTTTATGCTGAGGACACCAGAACTGCACACAATACTCCAAGTGGGGTCTCACAAGAGCAGAGTAGAGGGGCAGGATCACCTCCCTCGACCTGCTGGTCACACTTCTTTTGATGCAGCCCAGGATATGGTTGGCTTTCTGGGCTGCAAGTGCACACTGCCACCTCATGTTCATTTTTTCATCAACCAACACCCCCAAGTCCTTCTCCACAGGGCTGCTCTGAATCTCTTCTCTGTCCAACCTGTAGCTGTGCCTGGCATTGCTCCGACCCAGGTGGAGGACCTTGCACTTGGCATGGTTCAACTTCATGAGGTTGGTATCAGCCCACCTCACAAGCATGTCAAGGTCCCTCTGGATGGCATTCTTTTCCTCCAGTGTATCAACCGAACCACACTGCTTGGTGTCATCAGCAAACTTGCTGAGGGCGCATTCAATTCCACTGTCTATGTCACTTACATAAAGCTGGTGTGAAAACAAATGGAAAACGGGCCTTTGTGCTTTCCAGGATACAAAGGTATCCGAACAACGTACTAGTTAGTTCCCTTTGAATGGTGGTTTTTTATCTTATTCTCCTTCAACACTTAACTGAGTTCAGAAACTGGTTTTCTTGTGCTTCTTTGAACTTAAACTGGTGGTAAATCATCCACATCTTTTTTATTGCATAACTATGTTAAAAAAACACCTCAGCTAGCTGTCTCAAGGCCATTTCAAGCAACATGTTTTACACTGAGTAATTAAGAAAGAATTACATACAGTTTCAGTATTCTTTAATATTAGTTTTATTTGCCTTAACCGTTATTCCTTACTAAATTTTAATTTTCTGCTGCCAGTTACCCGTATGCTTAAAACAGAAATGACATTTCAGGACTATGGATTTTGTCTTTATTCTGTGTGTTCTACATATCCTTATTGTATTTAGCCATTCTGCATGTACTAGACATTAAGTTATCCAACAGTGTTTATGCATTTGAAAAGTGTTTCCTTGTCTTTCTGCTCTGGTTTCTTGCAATATTTTGTAGAACTACAGTTTGATTGACTTGCAAGCTTTTAATTTTAAAGTTAGATGTTTTGCTTTTGAAGACCTTCTGCTTTGTGTCTGTTTTAATTGACTTTCCTATGCCCTTTCCAATTTATGTGTTTCTTTGCAATGGAATGCACCTTTGGCAACATACAGTGGTACTCACTATCAATAGCACGTTTTTAATCACATTTCCACTTATTAGGCATTCCAGGAAATAAATTTTCTTGTGGTATACATATCAGTTAACAATATTTAGAATTATCACTTGCTCATTTTCATAAAGCTTCCAGCTTTCAGTATTAGCTCAGATTTACTTTATCAATGGGTTATTGTCTGGGCATTGGGTAGCCTGAGATCATGGCCTTCTTACAAATACATTCTCCAAAACTGTCATTTTTATTCTATATCAGAATAAATAATGAAAATAGTCTGAAACTGTACACTTTCATGAACTGAAAAATTGTTTTATGGTCTGCACTAGAAAATACTAAAATTCTCAGATCCCTTACTTAGTTTGTCAATCATGGAATAAAGTGAAAAATTGCTTAGTTTACCAAGGTTTATTTCAAAGAAAGCTACCAAGAAACACAAATAGAAATGAAAAAAAACCCACCAAAATCAAAACCAAACAGTTCTGCTGATGTTTCCATCTGCAGACAAAATAAAAGCAAAACACTTGAGTGGGAATTTATTTATAACTAAATATATATAAATATAGAAGTATATATAAATATGGAAGTATATATAAATAAAAACAGGCCATGAATAAATAGATGCATTCAAGACAAATAAAGAAGATTACATGACTTAGGAAATAAGTCGAAGTTTCCTCACACTTAGTGAAATCTTGTTAGTGAAGCTAAAGGGAAAAATCTGTTGCATGACATGAACAGACTCAAAAGTTTCTCTTCAGTTTTAGAAATCTCAAAAATCCCATGCACCAGTTTGCATTGCAGAGCTGTTCCAGAGCTTAAGAAGAGGAATCTTCTCAGATGAAATTGTAATAAAAGTATCTGAAACTGAACTAAGTGAAGTATTACGGTTATCAGTACATAGTTGTCATGAATTTGATTATGAGAATATGCAAACTATTAAACAGATAAAAATGCACCTCTACCCAGAGTGACAAAAAAGAAGCTAAAGGAAAATCAAGGCATCAAGCCAACCTATATATAATGTGCATCTTTAAAAGTGACTGAGTAATGAAGTCATTCATCAGTTAAATAAAAAAAAAAAAAATAGAAAACTGATGGGTATTTTTCAAGAACCTCTAAACTTTTTGTGTCAAAAAGTATTAATGAATAGCATAGTGAAAAAATGATGAAAATATTCATCTATTCAGGAAAAAACCTGCTCAGCTATTCAAGAACTCTTTTTACACCTGTCGTGGTGCATTGTGGTGCCAGCAGTAAGTGGGAATTCATCTGTATCACTGGAAAGACATCTCTTTTTTCTTTCTCATTACACACACCTATTTGCCATGTGTGATGTTTACTTCTCTCTCCTTATTCAAATGTATCTTGAAGACATATTTTGTCTTTAAGCCTTTAAAAAAGGCTCAAAGTAGCTCAAATTCTCCAGCATATTAAACATACGAATATAACAATACTTGCATTGTATCTTCTTTCTAATGTACTCATAAGCTTTTGGTTGCTACAAAATATGAGCATAATTGTACAGAAAATGTTTAGAAATGGAATATATTAATCTTTAAAATACCTTCACGAGGCACATATTATCTCTGTTGTGCAAAAGACACTGGTACAATCTTGGATATCATGCCTGTGATATGATAAAGAATAGAACATACTCTAAATATCCTGGGCTGCATCAAAAGGAGTGTGACCAGCAGGTCGAGGGAGGTGATCCTGCCCCTCTACTCTGCTCTTGTGAGACCTCACTTGGAGTATTGTGTGCAGTTCTGGTGTCCTCAACATAAAAAGGACATGGAACTGTTGGAACAAGTCCAAAAGAGGGCCACGAGGATGATCAGGGGCTGGAGCACCTCCCATATGAAGATAGGATGAGAAAATTGGGGCCGTGCAGACTGGAGAAGAGAAGGCTGCGTGGAGACCTCATAGCAGCCTTCCAATATCTGAAGGGGGCCTATAGGGATGGTGGGGAAGGGCTCTGCATTAGGGACTATAGTGAGAGGACAAGGGGTAACTGGTACAATCTTAACCAGGGGAAGTTTAGATTGGATATAAGGAAGAAACTCTTTACTTTGAGGCCCTGGAATGGGCTGCCCAGGGAAGCTGTGAATGCTCCATCGCTGGCGGTGTTCAAGTCCAGGTTGGACATAGCCTTGTGTGGCATGGTTTAGTGGGAGGAGTCCCTGCCCATGGCAGGGGGGTTGGAACTAGATGATCTTAAGGTCCTTTCCAACCTTAACTCTTCTATGATTCTATGATTCTAAATCAGCAACAAAGTAGGTAGCACCATAATTGCTCACTTCATTTTCTGTGTACTCCAGTGAAATCAAATAATTCCTGAAAACTCACTCTTCTTTGACAGACTTAGAGCCTTTTACTGAGAGGTGCAGATAGATACATAATTTGATACGGAAATACAAATTCTTCCAGGTATGCTACATATTCAGGAGTGTATCATAACATATGACACTACGCCTACACTGGCTTAGATGTTAGGAGCTTTTGTTTGTATTTGCTTGGAGAATGTAAACATGGTTTTGTGACAAATGTCACAAAACAGACAGATCTTTTTATTCCACTCTCCTTCTATTTCTAAATTGTAGCTCTGAGATTGCATTCAGTTTGTCAGTATTCAGAATAGTAATAGAAGCAGTGACAAAATTCACCTCCATGACTCAGATGATGCCAGATAAAAGATGCGATGAAAGACGGTGTCAGCCCATTGGACTCACACACCTGGTGCTGATTTATGGGAGAACACATGGTGCAGTAGCAACTAAGTCTTACAAAGGAGAGCTTTGTAAGTGAAGAACATCAGTGGGAGAAAGAGCAAATATCTTGCCACATTCAGTATTTGAAAGATGGAGATCATATGTGAGTTTTACAACCATTGCATGAAACTCAACAAAGTTGCATGAAGAAAACATACCTTCTCCTGAAACAAATTCCCCAATCAAACTTCTGGCACATCAGACTCTCACCTCCATCTTTAAAAACATGTAGGCAGTGTATTCAACTATATTGTAAGAACATGATGAGTGAAAAGAAGTAACAGTAAACATTGCAAATCCTCTCTCCCCTTTAACTGAAATGATTTAAATATCATTCTCATGAAAGCTTTTTGCTGAAAACAGATACCCTTCTCAAGGAATGAAAACCAGAAAGGGGCGACCACTCGAGAACAAGATTTTTTTTTCACCTATATTAAACGAACACATTTATTTTTTAAACCATGGCTTTGGAGGCACCAGTTAATAAAACTTGAAGTCAGAGCTGCCATTCAGATGTGTCTAGACAAGATGGAGACAACAGGAATGTTCCAAAATTCAGCAAGGAAAGGTGCCACATCCTGAACCTGGGAAGCAAGCACCTCAGGCAACGACATAGGCTGGGGACTGCCTGCCTGGGGAGGAGCTTTGTGGGAAGGTGTGTTGGTGGGCAGCAAGCTAAGCATGAGCCAGTAGTGGCCCTGGCAGCACAGACAGCCAACAGCATCCAGGGCTGCATCAGCAGGTGCAGAACCTCAATGAATATATTGTCCTCCTTTGATCAACACTTGCTAGACCTCATCTAGAAAGGTAGTTCAGCCACCCCCTTATCCTACCCCAAGTATTATACTCTATGAAGGCTGAGAGAGCTGGGCTTGTTCAGCCTGGAAAAAACATGGCTTTGAGGGAGATCTAATAGGAATCCACCTGTGCCTACAGAAAGGTAATTTTAGAAGATACAGACAGTCTTCACACAGCTGTGCTTGATGGGTGAACAAGTGACAAGCATAAATTGAAAAAAGAAGTAGAGTATCAGACTGCATGCAGGGAAGACCTTTTCATCATGCAGACAGTCCAGCAATAGTGCCTTACCCACAGAGGTTGTATAGTCTTTGTTCGTCAAGGTGACCAAGACCCAAGAGGATAAAATCCTGAGCAACCTGGTCTGACCCACAACTGACAACTTTGAGCAGGAGTTTGGATTCAAGATGTCCTGAGGCTACTCCAAACCTGAATTATTCTATGATACTAAGTTTCTGAATTGTTTTAAAAGTTACTTAATTAAAATTAAATATTATTTCCATTTTTTTTTTCAATAACGGACAGCGTGGAAGACTTGTATAGAAGTAAAGATATGAAGTGTACCTTCTATTTCTTAAGAAATATAGAACTGATCAGAAATCTATCTCTGTTGGTGAATAGTCTGTGACATGGAATATTGCCAATATAGTCTTGATAAAGGAACAAGTGAACAAACAAACCAAGCCAAGTGGCAAATCATCATTAAAAAAATAATTTTCTGTGTAATCTCTGTTTTACCAACCTCTCATTCATATCATGCAGCATAAAGTGAAAAAGTCAGCAATCTGGCAGCTCTTTTTTACCTCCTTCCAGAAAATGTATGCTGAGCCATTTGAAGCATCTGTTGCATAGTGTTTTTAAATGGGAAGAACAGTGGACAGTTGTCGACATCTGTGTCATAACGTCATTTAGGGGCACACCAACTATCAGTGGGAGGGAAGCAGCAGCAGCAGCAGGTACAAACACACTTGGGTTGGCAATAGATGGGAACTGAATGTGAGGAGAAAGAGCAAGCACAAACAACATGTTTTGCATTCAGCAGTTCTACAAAACAGTAAATTGAAATGTGAATGTTTAAACCTATCTGACTTGTTAGATTTCTAGTCAACTAGCTTTTAATTAAACATAGCCTAAAAGCCTGTTCAACAGAATGCAGGTGAGGCGATCTGTGCTATGCAGGCTCCAAGGAAAGGAGCTTGCTTTGTGGGAAACTTTGCTATCTATGAGAAATGTCAGACTTTGGGGGGCAGAGGGGAGGGTGGTGGTGTGGAGGAAGCATTCATTTAATCCGCTTTTATAGACCATAGTATCTATTATTTTTTTTCCCTGTGAAGCTAGACAAAACACGACCCTTTAGCTAACATAATCTTCTCTGTTTCTATACTTGATCATTTTACTGAATGACCATTAATGAAAGTGTTAAGGGAAAGAGCTAGAGAATTATCCAGTCTATGATGGGATTCAGTACTGCTGGCTTGGACTCTTAACAGTGAATTGTCAAATTCTAAACTAATCACTGCCTGATCCCATTTTATCCAGTGGAGAAAGACACATCCAGGAGAGATTCTTCTTGGCTCAATATGACTGTCTAAACTTGGTGAGATGGATTGCCCTTTGCAGGTGTCTATTTATCTTCACTAAGCTACAAAAAGACTCTAGAATGACTGTCTTAGCCTAAGATAACTAATTGTTTGATGTCTAAACATAGGTAAGATAAATCCTACTTATAATGCCTTTTTTATTTGTTTGCTTTACAGTTTGGTGTAAACATTTTCATAGAAATGAAGAAAAGAAAAAACATTGTAAGCTGTGGCATAATACAAATTCTGCTGAAGGCACTAAGCATCTTGCAGCTGCTATTTGTGATATTTGGATCAGACAAACAATTTCCTCCTGCGATGGAGTCTCTGAAGAGTTGTCATTAATCTAACTATATGCAGAGGTTGTAGGGTCTAGACATTCCCCTACTCAAATCCATCTTTTCCTTTATGTACATTCCAAGTATAGACTCTAGAGATGAGATTCAACCATCCATCTTAAGCTGCCGTACAATTGTATGGACACAGATAGTCATCAAGGCCTACTCAGTTTCAATGGAGAAAGATGCTTATGCCCAGAAGGCATCCCTTCTTAGCTAAGAACCTCAAGGGGGGAGGGGGAGGGGGAGGAATTTGCCTTGTGGTGGTGCCTGCTTTATTACAAAACAGAAGAAGAGGCAAAAAATTTTCGTTATTTTCCATAGCTTCACAGATGCTAGCATAGAAGAGGCAGACTGGTTCATTTGTAGTGCTACTCAATGAAATATTATGTTAAAGTGCAAACTGAAGTAAGTTTGCAAATTTAATTTAAACTCTTTGTGGATGAACTTTAAAAAAAATACTCTGCTACTTGTGAAATATCTTTTTATCCCAGTAAAAATAATAACTGGGTTTTGTTTTTGTTTTCCTGGCATTTTCACTATTTGGGCAATTTAGTACCTTTTTATTTTTCATTATTTTTCCCTATTAACCATTTGTGAGACAATTCTGACTTCTATAAATACATAAATCATTGAGCAATATGACAAAATAAATATGTAAATTGTGTACTACGGAAATGCTCTGTAATGCCTCATTTCAGTTACTTTGTAGTCAGACTACATTTAGCTGATCATTCACCTAGCTTTCGTAGCATTTTAACGTCCCTTGTCTTAGTAGTTGATATGAATAAAGGAAGAAGCAGTGTGACAATATTCTTAAATGAAGACTTCCAGTGCACCGGCTGAGTGGCTGCTCAGCTTTTCAATTAATTGTGAAAATTCTTGGTTAGGTCTGTCAACAACAACAGTAGCAAACCCCTCTTTGAACTAAATTCAATAAAAGCCTTCTTTGCAAAAAAGCCAAAATAACACTCATCAAAAATTAGTAGCTTTATTCTAATTTCATTATAAACTTGGTTACTTATTCTACTGACAGAAGTATGCGTAGCATGAGATTTTGCTCCAAAAAATGTTTGCCTTAACCAAGATCAATAATTAATAGAATTAATAGATCAAAATGTAACAAAACTGAATAAAATTTACCACATACTGCTGCTGGTCACACTTCGGACCTAAGAAATGCAGTCTTGACAGAATTTGATATATCCCGTTTTATATTACAAAGGTAAAGTAACATCTTTTTTGTCCTTGAGAACCATTTTATGTGGAGGTAAGAGTTTCATGGCATGCTCTTGAACTCATAGATTCTACTCTTACAAGCTGGTTAGGATTGGTCCCCTGGACTTGACTGCTTCCAGTACTGAACATGTCTATCAAGCTATTTTTGGCCATATTTTGTCAAAGCTCTCTCTTTTCTTATCTCAGCTGCCCTTCCATTTAGTTCTTTTTAACCTGTTTTCTATGAGTACTACATAATCTCATGCCAGTGTACATTTACTAGTTAGTTATCTGCCTGTCTGCACCTTAAATAACTGTGGCACAAATAGGCAATCTCAACCAAATTCTCAGTCAAGTTTGGTAAATTCCTAGTCTTCAAAAGGTTATTAAGTTCCTGTAGTTTTTGTGAAAGATGACACCCAAATAAAGGACATAACCCCAGCTGAGCTATTCCTGAGAGAAAAGCTAAAGTATGAACACAACCTTTATTTGATGTCGTATAACCCACACAGAAATTAAATCGAGTACTTCAGGACTCCCATCAGAAATGGATAAGGATCAAATCTGTGGAAATCAAGATTCATTAGTTGAGCACTCACAAAATTACCTCTTGTTTTCTCATCTTGGAATTCTCATAATGTCCTTGGGTTTTAGGGGTTTTAAGGGTTTAGCTTTGGGTTGTGGTTTTGTTTTTGTTTTTGTTTTGTCTGTGATGGCTTGTTGGCTTTTTTCTATTTTTCTTATTTTTCTTTTTCCATTTATAGCACCATTTAATAGGGTTCTTGCAGTTATCAACATTCATTTTCTCAAAATAAACAGGAGTTTTATCCAAGTATAAATCATTATTACTGCTAAGCCTTTTTTAACTAAAATGAGCCATGGATCCTATGATCTTACTACATACTATGTTGTCATCTCTCATTTCTAGGTCAGAAGGAAGGAATATTAAATGAAGAATTAGTAAGAACTGCACAGTCGTTAATCAGTATATCCATTGCCATTCTTTCATTAACCAGATTTCCTGAGGGAAAAGAAGAAAGCAAAACCTTTTATTTCCATCAAAATTCACATTTTACCATATGATGCAGGTGATTTTGGTAGTGTGATTTCTTAATTAGAACAATTTTAGGAAAAGTGGGGCTCAATTCAGACTTTCAAAGAAGCAATTTAAGTTTTAAAATATTGGTTTCAATAAAACCAACCATTTTGAAAATAAATGCTATTTGTAAAATTATTTTTTAACTAAAGAAATCATTTTGATGAAAAAATTTCATTTGGGGAGAAATTTCAGAATGTTTTATTGCAACACTTGCAACCAAGGCTAGTCCTCCCTGGTAAATTTCCACATTTAATGCAATGGAAACTCATTTTGAATTACTGCAACTTTGTGTAGAATTTATTTTTTACTAATTCAAGTGCTACTAGAAAATGACCTAATTTTTGGAGAAAATAATCTAATAATGAAATAGAAGTGAGTTCTCAAAGGATCTTGTAGTCTACCTCTTTGCCCCATAACAGGATAGCTCAATGTAGATGGCTCCTGAAGGTGATTTTTAAAGCTGTTTTCCATAAACTTGTAATAAGAAGAATTTAAATAGTTGACGTATTCAAAGGAGACATTAAAGGAGAAGTTCGCAGCAGGAGAAAAATATTTTGAGTCTAAGAATACATAAAGATAAAAATGACAGGACACACTTCAGTCTTGGAAATCTAATTAATCTGTGTTTTAAAGGGGCTATATAGAGGAGAAATTCCCAGAGAATGCAACAAAAGAGTCTTCCTAATGCATTACAAAGGTATTTGTGTTGCTGAGATCAAAAATCTTTCCTGAAGAAGCATCATATCTGTTCTGCAGCACATCGTCTTCATCCTATGATTGTACCAGTATTCAAGCAGTTTCTGGCCTAGATCTTCATCTTTGTAGGTGTATATTATTTAGAGACATGCATACAGGAGTATTACATTTGATGTTATATTAAAGTGTCTTGTTTTCCAACTTGGAGAACTGAATTGTCAGCTGTGAGAGAGAACCATACTGCTTAACTAACCCATTATACTAAGTACATTAAGAAACATCTCTCATACACTGCTATACCGGCAAATCAAGCTAGCTAAGACAAACTATGGATCTTCCCTTACATGCGGATTGGCAACTCAAGTGAGTTATAACCATTTGTTTAATTGACCAATGTTTTTCTAAACTAAGCCTCCTTTAAATTGATAATTTTTGTTTTTTAGATTTGATCAGGTCATTTTGTGAATTTTTCTGCAAGTCACATGATAACTGACTCATGCTTCATGAATGGATAATCACTTAAAGTGTCTTTATTTCTTTTTTCTTTTTTAAAAAAGAAACACCTAAAAAAACTCCAAACAACAACTTAGCTATGTCATTCACCTATTTGATCATCATCAAAATGTAAAAATCACTTGAATGCTCATATGAGACCCATTTAAATTAAATAAATATTCATGAACCAGAAAGATCATTAAGCAGCTAAGTCAAATCCTCTGTTATAGTTTTGTGAACTCTGTCAGGAACAATACTGTGTAATGTTTTACCATGTCTATCTTTAATTTCCATTAAAAAAGGAAAAAACAAACAAAACCCAAGCCACTTAAATTCAAGTATATAATTATCAGTTATGCTATAACATTTGAATGACAACATGACCCCTAGAACCCTAGTACAGGCCTTAACTGTGATCTCATCCCTCTTCTCTGCAGATAAATTTGTCCTATTAAGACTATGACTGTTTGGCAAACTCTTCCCACATTTCCAAATACATTCTTGTAGAGTAATTACTTAAAAAATGAGAAAGCTCTTGAGTTTGCTTCTGCTGTATTACTTCCATTTAATTTAGATTTTCTGATGGGAAATAGCTTTCAGAATTAGCTACTGCCCTTGTGAATGTGTGGGAATTACTCAGTTTAAGGCTTACAGAACTGTTTACATGATTAATATAAAAATGATTTTGTCCAAAGTCACAGCGCTTTCTCTGTCTTTTGCTGTATTGAAGTTAAGCAGCGAAGGCAGACATTCAGAGTGGCTTGTAATGCTTTATACATAACTTTTGTCAGCTTTATTGCAGTATATGCTGTAAATCCTTCAGCATAGTCATGGTCTACTGGGCCAATAATCTCATTTCTGAAATGCCTCTAAGTATGTATTAACATGAAAACATAATAGTTCCAAAGAAGCAATTGTGACCTAGGAAGTCAACAGCCCATGTTTAAGAAGTCCATAAAATGCTACATTCTTCTCAGTTAACTCAGTTTCTACAAAGAAACTAATTTTTCTTCTAAACACCATTTTAAACTACCTGTCATTAGCATAGCAGCATGTTAGCTTCTAGGGGTATCAGCACAGCTGCAGCTGAAGGTAATGAAAATAGCCCCATTAAATTTTGCCAAAACTGAACATAATCTGAAAATCTTCAGTTTTAGAGGGGGGGTGTGGGGGGTGTGTGTGGTGGTGTGTGTAGAAATCCCAAAATATAAACCAAAGACAATCAGAAGTAGAAGTTTTTACTCAATTTTTTCTTATTCACCCCAAGGCAAGCTGGAGAACAGAAGGATTTAAAGATTGCATCACAGATCAGCCATGCTTAAATACTTAAACAATTGCATTGATATGAGTGCTGTACTGCAAGGCAGGAATTGAAAAATGATTCTTACACAGAGCAGGAGCTGTGGAGGAAGAATACTCCTCTAACTTTCCATCTTTTTACCATTTTGCTTGTTTTAAGATTGTAAAAGATAGCACCTAATCTGTCAAAATACGAAAATCGTTATCTGTATGTCAGAGAGAGCAGTAAGAATCTACATAGTTCTATTAGACAACCAATTCTAATAGCCTAACCCAAACTTCAAATATTTTTTCATAGAATTTCAAGCTTGCAATAAATGGCCTTTGGTCAACATTTATTTATATATTTTCAGTCCTCTTTTAGTCTGCTCTTTGCCAAAAATTATGGTTAAAAGCAGATCCTTCATGATGTTTTTCATGCATATTTAAAGAATAAAAATAATCCCATAGTTTTGTATCTTTCTCCTCATATTTAAAACATGAAGAATGGAAATCAGAATCTGTCATAGATAAAACCAACACAGAAAAATTATTTTCTCACACGGTTTAAAGTGAGGGCCATTTACAGATCAACAGGCCTTTGCTGTTTTCTTAGAAATCAAGAATATCCATTTATCTGCACAATACAGAGCAATCTACAAATATTTGTGAGTATTTTGCTTTATCTAAAAGAAATTTCCATTTTCATCAGCACATGAAGCTGGTGATTATTATCCAGACCTGATGCATATCTTAACCACAGCTATCATAGAGAATGGCTTTTTATCATTATGAGATCACACCTTAGAAAATGCATTCTTTACATAGGTTGTCTTACTGGTATGTCTAAGTTTTTTCCTTCCTTCCTTCCTTCCTTCCTTCCTTCCTTCCTTCCTTCCTTCCTTCCTTCCTTCCTTCCTTCCTTCCTTCCTTCCTTCCTTCCTTCCTTCCTTCCTTCCTTCCTTCCTTCCTTCCTTCCTTCCTTCCTTCCTTCCTTCCTTCCTTCCTTCCTTCCTTCCTTCCTTCCTTCCTTCCTTCCTTCCTTCCTTCCTTCCTTCCTTCCTTCCTTCCTTCCTTCCTTCCTTCCTTCCTTCCTTCCTTCCTTCCTTCCTTCCTTCCTTCCTTCCTTCCTTCCTTCCTTCCTTCCTTCCTTCCTTCCTTCCTTCCTTCCTTCCTTCCTTCCTTCCGTTTTCCATCTCTATATCTTTCTTATCTTTCATATATTTCTATCGTTTTCTTTTCTTTTTTTTTTTTTTTTTTTTTTCCCCCCCACATAAACTATTGTTTGTAACCATTTTCACACTTGGCAGTTTTGCATCCTGCTTTTCCTGAAAATCTCCATTCAGACTCACCCTGGATGTTCTCCAGAGCCAAAACAATTCTCATTCTACTTAAAATGCTTGCTCTCATATACATTTGTGTGTGCAATAGGTAATAGATTTGAATTTAACGTTACAGGCTGATGAGCTTGGCATATTTGTCTCCCTGATACATTAGGCACTGGGGAACACAGATCACTGTAGCAGACACATTCCGTTGATGCTTTCCCATTTTGCTAATACTGAGCTTTTAACTGACATCAGCATCATGTGGCAAAATTGCTTCCAACCTCATTTAAACAGCTGCACATTTGAACAGGCTTAAATGATGGGTTTTAATAAATTGGTGAAGCATAAGTTTGCTTGTGCATAAATTAACCTGGCCAAAAGCCAACTTTTAGGAAATCCATTCTTACTTAGCTGCTGAAAGTAAATGTCTTGTCTCCAGGGGTAAAGAGAGGAAGGAAAGGGAAGTAAGGGAACTCTTACTTAGTATCTGATTGATTTGAACTTCACAAGTCATTGGTTTGCCCAAGCCTGTGGATTGAGCAGATCAGCACTGACCTACTATCTCCGAACTCACAGCTGCTCAGCTTTACTTTCCCAGTGCTCACTGAATTGAAAAAAATGCTTTGCAGCTCTTGCCTTGTTTTCACAGCCATCCCACAGCAGTACAATATCCAATGCTGTTTCCCTTTCATTGAAGCGCATCTTTCCTTTTTACCCTGCTTTTTTCATCCACACCAGTCTACACAGGCTTCATTATGATTTCTTTTTCTTTTCCACAGATACTGCTCTTTTGCAGCATTAACATAAACAATCCTCCAAAACTTTCTGCAGGCTGCATATTTAAATCAGAACATATGAAATCATACAGAATTGAGGAAAACATCAAAATCTTACTGGGCAATCTTGAAAGCATTTATCTTCTCCCTTATTCCTCCTACCACTTTCTTTGTTTTTTGATTTTGGTTGGTTTCTTTTTTGTTGTTCGTTTGTGTTTCATTGTGGCTTGGTTTTGGTTTTGTTTTTTTATTAAATCATTCCTCAAATAGATTCTGTCATACATTATGTACATGTGAATCATTTTTCATCCTGGTAAATGAGGCTGAATCAAAATACTGCCTTGTAAAGAGAAGTTTCTATAAATAGATTTCAGTTTTCTTCCTCCCTCCCTTAAACTTTCAGTGGCTTTAAATGGCTTTAACACATACTTTTGAAAATAAGCTTCCACAATAGTTCTGGTTTTGGGGGGGCTTTTGGTTTGTTTGTTTGGGGTTTTGTTGAGGTTGGTTTCAGTTTGTTTGTTTTTGTGGTTTGTTTTGTTTTGTTTGTTTGGGTTTGTTCAGTTGCTTTTTTTCCCCTGGAAGTGGTGAATGCTCCATCTGGTGGACTAATTGAGCACTGTTGAAACTTATCACAGGTAGAATCCCTTTTATGTGCCAAGAAAAGCAATATTCCTATTGTAACAAAAAAGAAAAAAATGGAGGCAAAAAAAAAAAAAAAAATACAGCTTTCAGTTTCTGCAGAACATGTAGAAGTTTGAGCAATAATTATAATCATTATAATGCATCCTGAGAATTAATTCTCTTCACGAGCAATACTGCTATTGAGATAGTTCATTGTTGCCATGGTAATTTGTCATAAATTTCTGTCAACTACCTAAAATTGCTGCAGATCACGAGGTCATCAAGTTTGGGGTTTTGGTTGGTTTGGGGATGTATTTTTGTTTGTTTGTTTGCTTGTTTCCATTGATTTTATAGCTTTTTAAATTTGAACAGGAATGAATCTATCTTTTCTTTTAATTTGTAAGTATCTTTGTTGGAATTTGATGAATAAACCAATGTTTATTATATAAATATATATATCTCACAGTGAAATATTTAGCATATTGTGTAAAATCTCATAGTAAAATACCTTAACATTTACATAGGTTTCTGTCTTGGCCAATATACCTTTGTTTCACCTAATTTGTATTCTGAACATCAACATGTGTCTGGAAGAGTGCGCTGTGGTGCTGTGACATGTCTATGGATCTTAGTCATTACTCCTGTCATTATTTATAACATGACTTTCAGCATGGCCAAACACTCAATGTCCTGATGAAAGAAAAATGCAATATTATATTTAAAGAAACACTAAAGAAAAGGTTGTCTCTAAATCTAATAATATGCTATATGTACAGGAAAGGATACTTAACGAAACACTGTGGGTTCACCTACAATGTCACCTACCCGCCAAGGTGTTCTGCTCAGAAGTGTGATTGAAAGCTGCCATCCATGACAGAAAGCTTAAACAGATCTGACAATTCATGCTTGAAATGATGTCATGAAATTAGGAAATGCTGAACTTGTATCACAAAAAAAGGCAACAGATTATTATTATTTTGGAAAGCATTAACATTTTATAGAAACATCCCCACAAGCAATCATGCTTCAAACCGCATGTAAATTCTTGGGGGTGGCAACATTACAATATTAGGTTGAAAAACAGCTTTCTGCCTTTTTTTTTTTTTTTAGCTTTTCCTCCCCCCCCCACCAGTTTAACCTTCTTGTGCATATATTTGCTGTTTGTGCAACAAATCAAAGAAATCGAAGACATTTATTTACTGTGCTTGGCTTAGAATATGACTACAAAAAACATGACTATATTTTTGTCATTTACATTCAGCTCTGGCAGATGTGTATTAAAAACAGTCTATGCAACCATAGCTTATCAGAAACTTGTGCTGTGTTTTTGTGATGTAATTTAGTCTGAAATGCCTAATAACATTAACATTCTACTGAAGCCTCACATACATAATGATGCAGACTCTATAGCTACCAAAGTCAAAGACATAAACAGGCTTTAGTGTCCTGAGAAAAAAAAAAAACAACAAAACAAAACAGGAGTTGATGACCCTATTCATGGATACAGTCTGCTTTGTTAGCTGAGGGTGAGAGGATAGTTGAGGAATAGAAAACACTTTATTCAACATTCATGAGCTGGGACATTTTTTTTGCAGATTACTCAGAATGCGTTTTGCCTATTGATGATTCAATTGAAGGGAATATTTATATAAGCAGCTAAATTTCTAAGAAACCACCTATTACTAAAGGAATATGTCTTAATAATATTCCTTGCTGCTGGGGAAAAAAAAAAAAGAAGAAGAAGAAAGAAAAATATGAATTTTAGGATAAAATTAGTTTCCTTTTCCACTTGTCTTTCCAACTTTTTTTTTTTGCTGTTGTTGCTTTTTTTTTATTTTTTTTTTAAATCTCTAGGAGAAAAATCCATAATTTTCACTGGAATGCACAAGGTGAAAAGGCATATAATGCTTTATTTTAAATTTTCTTATCTTCATGCTCACAAAATTTGCAAGCAATGAATAACAGGTAGAAATTCACAGAATGTGAGAAAAGAAACAGAACAATTTAGCTGGCGTCAACTCCAGCCTAGAAAAAAATTTGCAGTTAAAACTTTGTATTATATATCAAAATATGTATATTCCCATACATGGATCCAACTCAAACACACAAGAATTTGCTTTGAGAAAAATAAAGTCATGCTCATTAATTCAGCTTAGGTTCTTAAAATACGTGAAGCAATATTTCCTGAAAGGAGAATGTTGGTATAAATTTTTTTGTTTCTTGGCTTGTACATAGTGCTATAAAAAATATACAAGAGCTATAAGAAAAGCCAAGCTTCATCCTTACATGCAAGTTGCTTTTCAGACTAATGGTGAGGAAGATGCTGAAAGGGGAAAAGAGTGTTTATAAAATTAACTTATCCAATTTTCATGTTCTAATATATAATAATCTGCATGCCATGCAGAAAATTATATCTAGGTACTTCTTTCCACTTGGTCTTCCTTCCACCAAAATCTCCTCTTTTCATGCCTTGATTGTTGTAAATTATGTGTTACCAATTTAAACAGGCTGATCAAGACTTCTTTGATGTCAGGAACCCTGATGCTTTTCCCCTTTGCCTGGTTGTCCACTGATGTGGGTGTTGGAGGTGGGTGGGAACAAAACACGCTTGTGGTAAAAAATCAAGTAGTAACATCAGTAAATGGAGGGGTTTTAAAGATAAAGAATTTTTACTTAAGTTATGAAGATATGCTAAAAGAGTGACTAATGACTTCCAATCACAAAATATTTACTAGATAAAATAGTATTTTAGAAATTTTCATGATTTTTATGTCAGGGATTTCATTTTATACATTCTTTAAAGCTCACTGTTTTCTTGCTTTCAGGTATATCTGAATAGAGTTGAAAGCCTACCCAGGTCAACTTCCAAACATAACAAGTAGTTCCCTAGAGAAAGGAGAAACTGCAGAAATACCTCTGGAAAAAATTATCACAGGTATTATCACAGCTTTAATGGTTAGCGTCTTTCATAACAGTTCTTCCATATGAGAATGGTTTTGGGTTTGGTTTTTTTTTCCCATGAAATCAAGTTTCTTTTTTATTTTCTTTTTTTTTTTTTTTTTTTTAATGTTTTCTGTTGTCATAACATATGTCAATGTTATGGTACTCTTTCCAAATGCAATAGAATACAGTGTAACATAATTTACCCTCTTGAAATATTTTGGATTCATATTTCTGCTTCCTGTCGCTAAAGAGTTTGACAATATTTTGTCATCTGCTTAGAAATCAAATTACTTCATTTTGTTGAAATTGAGACCACAGAAAGACTGTCTCTTCTAACTTCTAACCTTGAGTTAGTCTGCCCTGAGAACATTTTCCTTTGATTCCCTTTGGTGCTACAGCAATTTCTTCTCTATGCAAAGGAGCTTCTCGTCTGTGCAGCTATCAAACTTCTTGAAAATGGCTTAAGGCTTTTCCTTGAGGCTGTTTCTCTCATCAACTTACTGTGAAGTCGAGAGTAGAGGCAAGTTTGACCATACCCGTAAGACGAACTTTACATACCTCATAACTTCTCTTTTGAAAAGAGTTTCCTCAAAGTTAATTCTGATCAGGGCTTTGAGAATTTCCCTTAATTCGTTCCTTAGGTATCCTCAGATGTTGATTTACGAAAAGAAATGGTTTGTCTGTGTTAGCTAATTGATACGCTATTTCCAACTTTAAAGCACTGACTCCCTGGTGCATGGATAGTTGAATTATGAATTGACATCTGAACTCTCCTGTAATGTAACACTTAAAAATAAACTGTCACTGACTCCAGCTTGCCTTACCATCCAGAATTTGCCAAGCTATGGTGTTTTCACTGATCAACCCAAACATTTATTCATTTTTGGGTCTGACCGTAAAAGACTCAGAATATCAATTTCACTAAAATGTCACCCAAGATCAACATGCGAAATGCTAAAGCACTATTATTATTTATGAAGCCACACTAGTCTTTTCAACCCTTGCCATGTTACTGTGGCCATAACTTATTTCAGCCAGAGTCCAGTACTCAGTTAAACTTAAAAAAAGTGTATTGTATTGAAACACTGGCAATATTGGAGAAACATCGGAGAATCTGTGGAAAACCTTTAAAGCTCGGAATACCCTATATTCAGTTTTCAGTTAAGGCAACAACGTTCTTAAAAGCAACATTATTATTGATTAGTTAAAATGAATGGCAGATATCAATGAAATCCATTATTAGGAAAATGACAGTTTGGCTGACTTCTTTAAACTGAACCACAGCACAACTTGCAATCAGGATGCAATAATAAGGGATGAGCCAAACCAATTAATTGATTGCAATACTGTAAAAAAAGAGTCAAAGTAATAAATCCAAATATCTTATTGTTTATTCCCTGAATAACGCAATCCATAAAAAAGTATTTCTATAATCTTCCCTAGGAATTTCTACATTAAATCAGAGCAGAGATTTATCTAATCCAATATTATCTGTTTCCTGTCATGTATGTGGCCTTTATTTTGATCAAGCAGGAATCTCATTCACCTTGCTTTTGAACTACAGTATTTCATTTCAGGGTGTGTGAGACACCAGAAAAAAAATGGAAAAATAATTTTTAATAGATATTAATTAGTTCTGCAATAAAGAGCGAGACTTAAGCCAGTAAAAGCTTTGATACTATTTTTAAAGAAAAAGCTTTCAGAAATAATTTTTCATTAAGATTTTAACAGACTGATAACCCTGGCCATATTATTCATCTTTCCTTCTTTAGAAGATTGTCATGGTTTAAGCCCAGCCAGTAACTCAGAATCATGCAGCCGCTTGCTCACTCCCCCACCCCATTCATCCCCCGGCTCCCAGAGGGATGGGAAGGAGAATCAAACGAATGTAACTCCCATGGGCTGAGATGAGAACAGTCTAGCAACTAAAGTATAACAAAAACCACTGCTGCTAGCACCAATAATAATAAATATAAGGGAAATAACAAGGGAAGAGAATACAGCCGCTCACCACCTGCCAACAGATACCCAGCCCAACCCGAGCAGTGATCTAGCCCTTCTAGGTAACTCCCTCCAGTTTATATAGTGGGCATGACGTGTTGTGGTATGGAATACCTCTTTGGCTGGTTTGGGTCAGGTGTCCTGTCTCTGCTTCCTCCCGGATTCCGCTCCTCCCTGGCAGAGGGTGAGACTCAGAGAGTCCCTGGCCGGAGTAAACATTACTTAGCAACAACAAAAAACATCAATGTTACCAGCGTTGTTCCCAGGCTGGAAGTCAAAGTCACAGGACTACACCAGCTACTAAGAAGGAGAAAATTCACTGCTGCTGGTGAACCCAGGAGAAGGATCTAAATATTTTATAAGAGGGTTTAAATAATATTTTCTTGAGAAAACAGACATACTTACAGCATAAACGATCCGCCTGTTTGATGCTTTATCTCTGAATGATGGATACTAATTTGTGACACGTAGGGAATGTCTTATAGCTGTACACGAAAAGGATGAAAACCTGGCTCCATTGAAATCACTGTTTCAGTGAGCCTGGAATTTTTCTGTCAATGCTTCAACATTCTATCAGTCATCATAACCATGCAATCAGACTTTTTTCCACCCTTTATATTAGAAGAAATATTGCCAACCTCCTGTCAAACGAGACAGGTAATCTGCAATGGATTTCCTAAGAAATATGCCTGCAGATAGTTCCTGTTCATGATATTGTTGGTTTATAGAAACAAAACTTTCTTTTCTTGAAGTTACAGTTTCCTAAAATAGAGTGGCACAGATGAAAAAAAAAAAAAAAAACAAACAAAAACCACCAAACAATCCAAAAAAAAAAAACAAAGTATGGCATTTTATTGACAAATTCTATTAGAAGATTTTATTCTACAATTTTGGTTTGGTTTAATGATCTGATTGCCCCCCCCTCTCCCCAACACACCCACACCCACACCCACACCCCCCTGCTTTAATGTATTTCTAAACTAATCAGCCTACTTTTCAAAGAGGTAAATTTTCACACTCACAATACTTACTCTACACATATGAATGTGTTCCAGTCCTTCCTAGATGTTTTTTTAGCAGTAATATGTAAGATCAGAAACTGCTTATTTTTCAATCTCACATACACAAACTTTTGGCATTGCATGTATCATTAAAACTAATGGAGTCCTGACATATTGCCAGACTTTTCCTTTCATTGTTTAGGGCTTGTTTTTGCTCAGAGTGAATTCAGCTGGACTTTTGCCATTAACTTCAAAGTAGAAGTAGCTCCTTAGAATTATGTTATTTTTCTGAGTTTTCAAGTTTCTATAGCAGGTGGCTTTGTTAATCGAACTATGTCATCTTTTTATTTCTGTGTTGACTATTTCTTCAAAGTTAATTACTGAACCAGAGTCTTTTAATACTGTTTATGTTCATGATGCTTTTTTTGTTGTTTTCCCTCTCTCAGTTTAATAGCCAATTCAGAGTTGTGGTCTCTTTAGTATCCTAGCTTTCTTGTCAAGTTAGGTACATCAAACACTTAGTGGCTTCTACCAAATCATCTATGTATCTGTGTACTACTATCCACAAGTAAAATACCTTAGCTCTTAGCATACACACACGTGTCTACAGCTGAAGAAATTACTAATGTTTACTTCATGAAACATGGCAAAAATTTTCTAGTAATGCTAAACAATGATCTCGTGCAGTTATTGGTCATTTATCATGTAGTCACACTGGACATTGATAGATTATTGGCATTCTCACACCTTTCAGCAAAGCAGCGTAGACTATGCTTAGTGTCAGATTCATTGTAAAAATGCCTCAGTACTTGGGACATTGAATATTTGTTCAATGACAAACAACTTTCTGTAGTTACACAGCAGAACTACACTTCACTTCCTCAGGATATAGTTTTAGTAAGTTTTCCTGTGGTTAAAAATACAGAGCAGAAAATATGTAACTTCCATTTTAATTGTGTTACTGCGTTAATGGTGCCCAAAATCTGAAGAATATGGTATAATTACATTAACTTTGCAAAGGATTATAGAATTTTAGTGAGGAATCAATTTAATTTTGTCATTCAGGATCCTTAATGAGCATTAAATGGGGGTAAAAGAGATTGTAAGATAAACTTTTAATTAGGCTCTCTTCTATTCAGGTTTCAGAAAGAGCTCTCCAGTGATATCAGATTTATCACTTTCATTGCACTTCTGAAGCATTACTTGGCATTTCAGACCCAAGTGTCTCTTTTTTTGAACATAATTACATCCTGTAACCCTTCTAGAGTGTTCAGGATAGCTTTTGTGAACAAATCATTAATGAACTGGAAGATTGTATATGGTTATGCTGGTGTTACCATGCCAGGACATTACGAATTAAGAAAATAGAGCACATGTTCAAAAAAAAAAAAAAAATTCTTACATAGTAGAAAAAGGAATAATGAAAAAATAAAGCAAAATAATGGGTGTGGCATTGAAAAAAAATGCTTTTCTCTTTCATTTAGGAAATCTTGCTGTATTTCTCACCATATGAGCAGAAAAGAAAAAAATAGCATGTTATTGCCTTGGCTAGTTTATTATATGGTGCTCTTAATATGAAATAAAAACATCTTTTGTTTGTATCTTTTTTATTAAATCATGTAGATAAATAGGTTGTTTTGTTCCTGGGAGTTTTCGTGTGTGCGCAGTTCATTTATGTCATGTACTATCAGTCAGTCACATTGCTTTCTGCTTCACAAAGCGAAGGACTGCATCATTTACTTTCTAATTTTTCCTACTTAACTTTTCAATAAACACTGAATGTAGAGGTAATAGCTGCCTTACTTTTGTTCTACTAGTCATGAACAAATACACTTTTGGCAAGTTATTGCTCACAGCCTTCTTTAACAAGTAAACTCAATGGAAAGTATCAACTGACTTCAGGGATCTAGAATGAAGAATTCCAGCACAGAAGGTGGGTTTTGTGTCAGTGGTGCGCCTTTCAATGGGAACAGAGTTAGACCATTTTTCTCTTAAATTCAAAGTTATAAGGTTTAAATCATAGACTCATAGAATAGTTAGGTTTGGAAATGACCTTAAGATACTCTAGTTCCAACCCCCCTGCCATGGCCAGGGGCACCTCCCACTAAGCCATGCCACCCAATGCTCTGTCCAGCCCCGCCTTGAACACCATCAGCGATGCAGCATTCACAACTTCCTTGGGCAGCCCATTCCAGTGCCTCACCACCCCCCTTATAGCAAAGAATTTCTTCCTCATATCCAATCTGAACTTCCGCTGTTTAAGTTTGAACTTGTCACCCTTTGTCATATCACCACAGTCCCTAATGAAGAGCCCCTCCCCAGCATCCCTGTAGGCCCCTTCAGATATTGGAAGGCTGCTATGAGGTCCCCAGGCAGCCTTCTCTTCTGCAGGCTGAACAGCCCCAACTTTCTCATGCATACTATATTTTATATGGGATAGATCCACACCGTGGCCTCAAAGATTAAGGGTTCTATTTCTTGGTGAAACTCTGGCATGCTGTGGGTCTCAAGACAAACTTACAAGCTTTGATTCTCTATAAAAAAGTTACAACTCTGAAGAAAATAAGTCATTCTTCTTTGAAAAATGTTGTAAAGAAACACCCCACCCCTCCCTTGCAGCTAGGAACAAGAAAAGTGTGCTTAAACAAGTTGTATTTCTCAAACAAAACAAGCCTTGTTCTTTCTTGAACCAGGGGTAACTGGTAGGTTTAGAGAAAAATACATGAAGAAGACTTTGAATTAATTATTTCAAAAACTCTAATGTGAGAAACATATTGAAGTTTTACTATAGTTTAAACATTCCGTAGAGCATCATCTTGGAAAATTTCAAAGGTGATTTTTCACAAGAAAAGCAAAAAGTTTATGTTTGCTTTCATGCCAGCTCACTTGTCAGATGACAATAGAAACTTCTGAGATCTGTGGTGCCAGGACAGATATGCTCTAAAGTCTGTCTTGGGTAAGGTTGTTTTCTTCTTAGTTTCTTGTCATACAGTCTTATGGAACCACGGCTTTGACAAGGATTTGGCTTCTCATTCAGACCCAGGGAGATGCGATTTACTCTGATCCAGGCTTCAGGCAGGGCTCAGGGATCCCACACTGCTTACAGCAGATTCAGAAACATAAAACCCTGAGAAGCAAAGGCTCTCAGGGTCCCTGCTGAAGACACAGCAGCCCAGGAGCTGGCACACCATTTGAAGATACTAACTGCTTTAATTAGGTTGTTCATAAAAGTTTCCACAGTTCAGCAAATGTTCAAATTTGTAGTATTTCATATTCCAAATTCTGCTTCCTTTATTGACTCTTCTCTTTTTTTTTTTTTTTTAATGTAAGTTTCCAGCTATCACTAAAGTATTCTTTGCTAAGCTATGTGTTCTCTTTTCTTGCTGGTCTCAGGCTAGCTTGTTGTCTGTTTAAAGACATCCTTAAGTAATATACATTTCATATCAAAGTTTCTGGAAAATCACAGTGTTCAGAATAAACGGTTGTCTTGGTTTAAGCCTAGCTGTAACTCAGAAAAAAACACAGCTTCCAGAGTCTCCCCTCTCCTCCCTCCCCCCACCCCCGCTCCCAGAGGGATGGGGAGGAGAATCGAAGGAATGTAACTCCCACAAGTTGGGATAAGAACGGTCCAGTAACTAAGGTATAACACAAACCACTGCTGCTACCACCAATAATAATAATGACAAGAGACATACAAGGGAAGAAAATACAACCGCTCATCACCTGACGACCGAACCGTGAACTAACTCTTCCAGGCCCCTGCCCCCAGTTTTACATCCTGGGCATGACGTGCTGTGGTATGGAATACCTCTTTGGCTAGTTTGCGTCAGGTGTCCTGTCTCTGCTTCCTCTCAGCTCCCCCTCCTCCCTGGCACAGCACGAGACTCAGAGAGTCCTTGGTCAGGTGAAACATTTGAACAGTAACTAAAAACGTCAGTGCAATCAGTGCTGCTCCCAGGCCAAGAGTCAAAAACACAGTGCTGCACTAGCTACAAAGAAGGAGAAAAAATGACTGCTACTGCTGAACCCAGGACAAGGGTTTAACAATTTCACAAAATTAGATCCTATTTCATAATTATTATTTTAGAATATATCACATAAAGTTTAGAGGTTTTACTTAAAGTGAACAAGTAGAGAGGTACATGAAATTTGCTGAAGGAAAGAAAAAGAAAACAAAATCCTTTTTTCATTTTCACTCTTATGTGCCTCGAGGTATTTTATACACCCTTATCAATTCAGTTCACTATCTTCTTTAAATAAATAGGTTGAACTATTTAATGATCTTACTGTCAGACATTTCCTTCAGTTCCTAAATAATTTATATGGCTTTATTCTGTAACTTTTTCTCTAATTTTCCAAAATTTTAAAAAGTAGGCATTGAATGTAACACATGTATTATATATAGAAGTAAAATAATCTTTGTGTTCCTACCTCTTATGTATGTATACATGCAGTAGCTTGTTTTTTTGCTAATTCCCTATAATATCCACTACAATGTAATGCAGGCTACAGACTCCCAATCTGATTTTCTTTGGTGTATACCTCTATACATGCTATATTAAAGCATACTTTTCATATTCTCAGCTTACTAAGTGAACTAAATTGCTCTGTATATTTGTGTATAGTGGAAGGCACATGTTTTTATAGCTAAGCAGTGACAGGGTATATAGAGAGGAGAACAGAGTATTTATAATTGAACTACTTCCAAGATTTCTATTCCCCTCTACTGAGGAGAGGCTGTATGTTCTGGGAGGGCAGGAAATATCCTCAAAGTTTTGTCTAACACAAACATCTTTCCCTGAAATATAGGGTGGGGTGACTTTAGAATTAGTAGGGACAGACATCTGTGAAAGTGAGAGAGGCATTACAGTTAGGTTTGAGGCACACTGTCAAGCAAATTTTTGGAAGTGCAAAAGACACTATAGGCATAAACAGACATGGACTTTAAGACATGGTAAGGGTCATGCAGATATTGAGTAGGGAAGAATAAAGATTAAATCAACATTCTTCCTTTACTGCATTTCAGTTAATATTTGCCTTCTATCAGAATAAAGTTTTCTAGCTATATAGACAAAAATATTGTCTGGGATATCTTTAAGCAATAAAACTACTACATATCATTTTAGGGGTCATGGAAATAAATTTAGTGCAACTTTCTGCAATTTCTCTGCAGGAATGTGGTATTTTTTTCAAACAGTGCAGACAAATGCTTAAGCAATATGTTGCAATATTCATTCTTTGCATTCTGCAGTGTGAAATATATTAAAAAAATCACAACAAAGATATATTGCCATGCATATGATAAACAGTAATATAGAAACTGATACCTGATTTAAGAAGAGGCAAAAATTGCACCACTTTACTTTCTCTAAATGTGCTTGGGATAAATAAACTCATTTGTGATCTTCCTGAAAAGCTGCTGCTTCATTTTTTACAAAAAAGTCATGAAAATTCTATATCCATACAGATAAGAGCTTCTTATAATTTCTTTCCCTTGTTTATCTGATGCTCATTAACAGCAAGAGAAAACTATCTGTGTAAATGAAACAGTTTCCTGTAAATTATGCAGAATAACTGAATAAATTATTGCCAGTGATGTCTTTTCCATGTAGCTTTCCAGAAAAAAAGAGAAAAAAATTAAAAAGGAAAAGAAATATTGAAAGTTTAAACTGGATATTTCTAAATCTAATTACAATTAAACTTTGCTGCCAGCAAGAGTGATAACATTATTTGAAAGAGATTAAATTCTTTTCTTTCATATTCTTTGATTATATTGTTAGGGAATCAGTTCCCAAGGTTGAAGAAGTGGTGCATAACAGCCCTGGTATAAGTCTTTGGGCCGACGAGTGGCTGAAACTGTCTTATGTTTTAACAAAAGTGCAGCAGAAGAAAATTTCTCGGCACTCCTTGCCCTTCCCAGGTTGGCAATGGAGAAGAAAGGGGCTTAATTGGCTGGTAGGTTTAGACTGCCTGCCCCTTTGTGTTATATTTTCTGTAGCCCTCCTCCTTTGTAGTGTGATTTTGTGGAAACTGATTTTTCTTAATAATTTTGAATTTGTCTATTTTCCAGTCTAGTCTGTCTATATTCAAGTCTGTGAAGAGAGACTGGAATTTCCTTACATATAGGTGTTTCTTTCTTTCTTTTTTTATCTTTACCATATCAGCAGAGAGATTCATTTTCTGGTGCAAAATGACATACAGTTTTCTCAAATCTGCTCTTTAACCACTACTTAGCCACAATGGAAAGTTAGAATAGCTGGAGTTTGAAAGAACATTAAGACCATCTAGTTCCACCCACCTGCCATGGGCAGGGATACCTCCCGCTAAACCATGACAAACAAGGCTCTGTCCAACCCCACCTTGAATACTGCCAGGGATCGAGCATTTACAACTTCCCTGGGCAACCCATTCCAGGGCCTCACCACCCTCACAGCAAAGAACTTTTTACTTATATCCAATCTAAACTTCCCCTGGTTAAGTTTGAACCCATTACCCCTTGCCCTCTCATTACGGTCCCTAATGAAGAGTCCCTCCCCAGCATCCCTATAGGCCCCCTTCAGATGCTAGAAGGCTGCTATGAAGTCTCCACGCAACCTTCTCTTCTGCAGGCTGAACAGCCCAAATTTCTCAGACTGTCTTCATACGGGAGGTGCTCCAGTCTCCTGATCATCTTTGTGGTCGTCCTCTGGTTTTACTTCAAAAGCTCCATGTCTTTCTTATGTTGAGGACACCAAAACTGCGCACAGTATGTTGAGTGAGGTCTCACAAGAGCAGATTAGAGGGGCAGGATCAATTCCTTTGACCTGCTGGTCATGTTCCTTTTGATGCAGCCCAGGATATGTTTGGCTTTCTGGGCTGAGAGCACTCACTGCTGGCTCATATTAAGTTTCTCATCTACCAACACCCATAAGTCCTCCTCCAAAGGGCTGCTCTGAATCTCTTCTCTGCCCAGCCTGTGTGCTTCAGATTGCCCTGACCAGGTGTAGGACTTTGCACTTGGCATGGTTAAACTTCATCAGGTTGGCATCAGCCCACCTCACAAGCATGTCAGGGTCCCTATGGATGGCATTCCTGTTCTCCACCATATCAACTGAATCACATAGCTTGGTGTCATCAGCAAACTTGCTGAGGGCGCACTCAATCCCACTGTCCATGTCACCGACAAAGATGTTAAACGAGACCACTCCCAAGGCTGATCCTTGAGGGACACCACTAGCCACTGGTCTCCAAGTGGACGCTGACCCATTGACCACAACTCTTTACATGTGGCCATCCAGCCAGTTCTTTATCCCCCGAGTGGTCCGTTTATCAAACTGATGTCTCTCCAATTTAGAGACAAGGAAATCATTGTGGGACAGTGTCAAATGCTTTGCACAAGTCCAGGTAGAAACTGCTTTGCCCCTATCCATTGTTTCTGTAGCCCCATCATAGAAGGCCACCAAATTGATCAGGCAAGATTTCCCTTAGTGAAGCCATGCTGGCTGTCACCAACCACTTTATTGTTTTCCATGTGCCTTAGCATGCCTTCCAGGAAAATCTGCTCCAAGATTTTGCCAGGCACAGAGGTGAGACTGACTGGTCTCTAGTTCCCTGGCTCATCCATTTTCCCCTTCTTGAAAATGGGATATTTCCCTTTTTCCAGTTCTTGGGAACTTCACCTGACTGCCATGATTTTTCAAATATGATGGACAGTGGCTTAGCAGCCTCATTCACCATCTCTTTCAGGACCCACAAATGGATTTCATCAGGTCCAATGGACTTGTATACGTTCATGTTCTTAAGATGATCTTGAACCTGATCCTCTCCTACACTGGGCCCAAGGTTTTCATTCTCACAGTCCCTGCGTCTGCCTTCCAAGACTTGGGTGGTGTGGTCAGAGCATTTGCCGGTGAAGACCGAGGCAAAGAAGTCATTAAGAAATTCAGCCTTCTCCAAATCCAGGGTAGCCAGTTCTCCCGATAGCTTCTGGAGGGAGCCTACATGCCTTGGCGGGTTGGTGGGAGTGTGATATAATCAATCTGCCAGGCCTCCCCATATTTGTACTTCAGCCATCGTCCCCCATACCAAAGAGGCTTTAGCCGTTTAGCTTGGTTAATTGCATCACATGTTTCACAATCATGAATAACCTGGGCAATAGTGTCCATTGCTAAGTCCACCCCTCGATCACAAGCCCATTTGTATGTTGCATCTCTGCCCGGAGGGCCTGAAGTGTCATGGGCCCACCGGGCCAAAAATAATTCACCCTTATGTTGCCAATCTAAGTCCATCTGAGCAACTTCAATCTGAGCAGCTTTATCCACTTGTTGGGTGTTCTGGTGTTCCTCAGTGGCCCGACTCTTGGGTACATGAGCATCTACGTGGCATACCTTGACCACCAGGCTTTGCACCCGGGCAGCAATATCTTACCACAGTGCAGCAACCCAGATGGGTTTACCTCTGCGTTGCCAGTTGCTCTGCTTCCACTGCTGCAACCACCCTCACAGGACATTCGCCACCATCCATGAGTCAGTATAAAGATAAAGTACTGGTCATTTTTCTCGTTCAGCAATGTCCAAGGCCAGCTGGATGGCTTTCACCTGTGCAAACTGACTTGATTCACCCTCTCCTTCAGCAGTTTCTGCAGCTTGTCGTCGAGGATTCCATGCAGCTGCCTTCCATCTACGATGCTTTCCCACAATGCGACAGGACCCATCAGTAAACAAGGCATATTGCTTTTCACTTTCTGACAGTTCATTGAATGGGGGGCCTCTTCAGCACGCATAACCTCCTCCTCCTCTGGTGTCATTCCAAAATCTTTGCCCTCTGGCCAGTCCATGATGACTTCTAGAATTCCTGGACGACTGGGATTTCCTATTTGAGCTTGTTGTGTAATTAGTGCAGCCCACTTACTCCATGTAGCATCAGTTGCATGATGTGTAGAGGAGACCCTGCCTTTGAACATCCACCCCAGCATGGGCAACCGGGGTGCTAGGAGGAGCTGTGCTTCGGTGCCAATCACTTCTGAAGCAGCTCGAACCCCTTCATAGGCTGCCGGTATCTCTTTTTCAGTTGGGGTATAGCTGGCCTCAGATCCTCTGTATCCCCGACTCCAAAAGCCAAGGAGTCAACCTTGAGTCTCCCCTGGAGCTTTCTGCCAGAGGCTCCAGGTAGGACCATTCTCCCCGGCTGCGGTGTACAATACATTTCTCACATTTGGCCCGGTCCGGACTGGTCCGAGGGCTACAGAATTAACTATCTCTTGTTTAATTTGCTCAAAAGCTTGTTGTTGCTCAGGGCCCCATTAAAAATCATTCTTCTTCTGGGTCACATGATAGAGAGGGCTTACAATCAAACTGTAATTTGGGATGCGCATTCTCCAGAACCCAACAACACCCAAGAAAGCTTGTGTTTCTTTCTTGTTAGTTGGTGGAGACATTGCTGTTATCTTGTTGATCACATCTGTGGGGATCTGGAGACGTCTGTCTTGCCATTTTGTTCCCAAAAATTGAATCTCCTGCGCAGGTCCCTTGACCTTGCTCCGTTTTATGGCAAAACCAGCTTTCAGCAGGATTTGGATTATTTTCCTCCCTTTCTCAAAGGCTTCTCCATTGTATCACCCCACACAATAATGTCATCAATGTATTGCAGGTGTTCTGGAGCTTGCCCCTGTTCTAGTGCAGTCTGGATCAGTCCATGGCAGATGGTAGGGCTGTGTTTCCACCCCTGGTGCAGTCAGTTCCGAGTGTACTGGATGCCCCTCCAAGTAAAAGCGAACTGTGGCCTGCACTCTGCTGCCAAAGGAATTGAGAAAAATGCATTGGCAATATCATTTGTGGCATACCACTTGGCTGCCTTTGACTCCAGTTCACACTGAAGTTCTAGCATGTCCGCTACGGCAGCACTCAAGGGTGGTGTAACTTCGTTCAGGCCACGATAGTCAACTGTTCATCTCCACTCCCCGTTAGATTTTCACACTGGCCATATGGGGCTATTAAAGGGTGAACGGGTCCTACTGATCACTCCTTGACTGTCCAATCTACGGATCAGCTCATGGATGGGAATCAGGGAGTCTCAGTTGGTGCCATATTGCCGCCGGTGCACTGTTGTGGTTGTGATTGGCACTTGTTGTTCCTCGACCTTCAGCAACCCCACAACGGAAGGATCCTCTGAGAGATCAGGCAAGGTGGACAGTTGCTCAATTTCCTCTGTCTCCAAAGCAGCAATACCAAAAGCCCATCGGTACCCTTTTGGGTCTTTGAAGTACCCTCTCCTGAGGTAATCTATGCCAAGGATGCATGGAGTCTTTGGGCCAGTCACAGTGGGGTGTTTTTGCCATTCCCTCCCAGTCAGGCTGATTTCAGCCTCCAGTACAGTCAACTCTTGGGATCCTCCTGTCACTCCAGAAATATAAAAGGGTTCCACCCCTTGACAGCTTGATGACATCAGGGTACACTGTGCACCGGTGTCTGCTAGAGCCTTATACTTCTGTGGGACTGATGTGCCAGGCCATTTGATCCACACAGTCCAGTAAATCTGATTGTCTCCTACCGCCATCTGGCGGGAGGCAGGGCCTCCCTAATAGTCATCACAGCGTTGGACACTTAAGTTTTGTAGAAAGGGATTATTCCTTTTTATCACAGGAGCTGGAGTAAAATCATCTCTTCCACTCCATCTGGGAATCTGCTCACCAGAGACTGAAGCCGCAGCCTTGACTTTGTTCTCCTCTTCAGTTCTTGCACCCGTTCCTCCAAAACTGAAGTAGGCTTTCCATCCCACTTTGTCATATCTTCCCCATGATCCCGCAGGTAAAACCAGAAGGTGGCCCATGGTGTATACCTTCTATATCTTCTCTCTCGAACAGTAGGGCGCCTTTTGTTAATAGCTGAGACGTGTGTTGGTATGGGTGAGGAGCTGGATAGATCGTCTCTTAATTGTTTGAGGTCCTGGGACAGTTTTTCTACAGCTGAGATGATGGAAGGGGTGAGATTGTCTTCAAACTCTCAGAGTTTATGAATCATTTCATCCACCGTTGGTGGTATTATGTCATTCCAGGTTATTGTTGCCAATGAGTGGGCATATGATGGGGGTGCATTCCGTGTAAACTTCTGCCACATGGGTCGTGTACATTCGACTTCATCTGGATCTATGGGTATATCCCCATTATTTGGCTTGATATTGTAGATCATCTCTACAGTGGCTGATTCCCTCAAAGACTGGATGCTCTTTTCTATAGTAGTCCACTTAGCTGAACGACTCATAACATCATCCTTGTATGGAAACCTATCTTTCATAGCTGCCAAGAGCCGCCTCCAAAGTCTGAGGGTTGGCTTCTCTCTTGCAATTGCTTTGTCAATTCCCCCTTCCCTAGCAAGTGATCCCAGCTGTTTGGCTTCACTACCTTCTAGTTCGTGATCATCAGCCCCATTGTCCCAGCATCGGAGCAACCAGGTGATGATGTGCTCCCCTGGCTGACAGGTAAAGTCCTTTCGCACATTCCGTAGCTCGGTTGAGGTCCGCAATCGGGAAGTTACCTCTTCTTCTTCTCCTTCTTCGTCATGTGATGATGACTCCTGGTCAGATGCTGTCCCAGGTGGTGAGTACGTTGTTTCTTCATCTTGCTTTGTCTTTCTTGCCTCTTTTTGGGTTTTCCTCCTGCGTACTGGGGCAACCGGTATTGGTATGAGGTGGTTCTCTGGTTTAGCTGCGTTGATTATCACTGTGGTTTGAGTAGCTGCTGTACTTGTCGCTGGTGGTGGTGCAGCTGCTGTGCTTGGAGCTGGAGTAGCTGTGCTGTCCATTACGGCTGAAGTTTGGGTAGCTGCTGTACTTGTCCCTGGGGGTGGTGTAGCTGCTGTACTTGTCCCTGGGGGTGGTGTAGCTGCTGTACTTGGAGCTGGAGTAGCTCCGCTGTCCATTACTCCACCCTCAGATGCAGGGGCATTTTTTTCCATTTGAAGGTGCTGGATGGTGTTGAACAGGGCCCTGTAAGCATAGGTCAAACCCCAGCATGTAGCCATGATTTGTCCATCTCTGGTGTGACCAGAATGACAACACACCTCATTTAAGTGTTTTACTAATTTTTCTGGATTTTCCACATGTTCATTGGTGAAGTTCCAAAGCACTGGAGGGGCTCACTGGCCTAGATACTTGCCCATACTATCCCTCACACCCTGCCACTCATGACTATCCCGTGTCGGGGAAAATCTCTTGGACCTCCTATATCGTCGTCTAACCCTAGACAAGGCCCAAACTAGACTCTGCATAACTCTCGGGACCAGACGAAATGGTCATGAATAAAGCACACTCGATATGAGCGCCAACATGGTGATCCCCATCATAACCAGCAGGCAGGTCTCAAGGGTATCTAAGGACCATTCAAAACCTTCAGAATTCTCGAAAAATGCTGTAAACGGTCTGGTGGGGGGGCTGGGGGCATAAAAGACTGTCTCCTTCACAGGTTGACCACCCGAGGAGGTGAAAAAAGATGTATAATTCCTAAACACTTCTATTATATACCTCCCAAAGTATAGAGCTGGTGACCACATTGGGAACAAAAACCGGGTCAGTTTCATGATCACTGAGTCTATTGTATTAAAAATCAGTGCAATAAAGTACAATGCAATAAGAGCCTTAACCCAAAACCCTTCCCTGAAAAATGTTAAGATAAAAATTACCATCTCTAAGTGAAGTAACACATGCTGAACCTGTGAGAACCAGAGCAACAGCTTTGAGAGCCAATAAATCAGCATTGTGAGGAGTGGCTATTAATCCTGTCGTTATCTCAACCCTTCGAGCCCCACGTTGGGCACCAGAAAGAACTGTCATGGTTTAAGCTTCTCAGCCACGCAGTTTTGTTCACTCACTCACTTCCCCCTCTTTCTTCCCTCCACTCCTGGAGGGATGGGAAGGAGAATCGAAAGAATGCAACTCCCACAGGTTGAGATAAGAACAGTCCAGCAAATAAGGTGTAACACAAACCATCACTGCTACCACCAATAATAATTAATGACAAGAGAAAAATACAAGGGAAGAGTTTTTCTTCCCCCCCACTCCAAGGGGGGGGGGAGGTGGGGGGGAAGGAATGGGAAGAAGAATCGAAAGAACGCAACTCCCACGGGTCGAGACAAGAATAGCCCAGCAACCAAGGTACAACACAAACCACTGCCACCACCACCAATAATAATAATAACAAGAGAAATAAAAGGGAAGAGGATAGAACTGCTCACCACCCAAAGACCGAGCTGTGAACTAAAACAAAAAACTCTTCCGGGTTCCGGCCCCCAGTTTTTTTTTACATCCTGGGCATGATGTGCTGTGGCATGAAATAACCTCTTTGGTCAGTTTGGATCAGGTGTCCTGTCTCTGCTTCCCCCCCGCTTCCCCCCCTCCCTGGCAGAGCATGAGACTCAGAAGATCCTTGGTCAGACCAAAACATTCTAAGCCGCAACTATAAACATCGGTGTTATCAGCGCTGTTCCCAGACCGAAAGTCGAAAACACAGCACTGCACCAGCTACTATGAAGGAGAAAAAATTGACTGCTGCTGCTGAACCCATGACAGGTACATCCACTATTTTTAATGTATACGGAAAGGAAGGGAAGGGAAGGGAAGGGAAGGGAAGGGAAGGGAAGGGAAGGGAAGGGAAGGGAAGGGAAGGGAAGGGAAGGGAAGGGAAGGGAAGGGAAGGGAAGGGAAGGGAAGGGAAGGGAAGGGAAGGGAAGGGAAGGGAAGGGAAGGGAAGGGAAGGGAAGGGGTCTTGATTCCTTTCATGTCTGCCACCTGTAAGATTAGCTTTAACCTTGATAATCAGCTCTGTAATGTCTAATAAATTAGCTTTTAAATTAAATTAATGAAAATTCCACTTTCAACCCATAAGGAAAAGAGTCTTGTCAGGGGTCCATACAGTTCCTATGGTAGAATCAAACACTGGATTTGAGCATCAAATATAGACTTCACATTAGAAAGCTGAATGAGGTTTGGGCGATGGTACCATCCAGTGGACAGCCTGAAGGGATTGCCAAGAATCATATAAGAAGCTAGAATTGTCTAAATTATATTGTACACACTTTGAGTTCCTGAAGCTTGGTGTCAGACTTCAGGCTTTTGTCACCTTTTTAACATCTATATACCTTACATAGGTTGAGCCTCACGTCTTTGTAGCTCAGGATAGTACAGACAATTATAATGATATCCTGCTCTGACTGCCAACAACGTAGACATGGCATCCTCTTTAAAGAAGGGAGAACATTCACCAAATAAAGGTGGCACACTTCAAGTTTTGAATTCTTCTGACTTTTCTGTATTGGCCAAAACTCACCTACATACAGCAGAGAACTCAGTCCTTCAAGGGTGCATGCAACACACATAAAACATTTCGTGTGAAAGGCTGTAAGCATTCAATATTTTCACAATTTTGACATCAGTGTCATGATATTCTGAGGTATTTCTTTATTGCAAATAATATCAGAGTTCAGTTATGAATAATGAAACTATTTGGTAAGTTCTTACAACTGTGGATATTGGTCTGGAACATAAACTGAAATTAATAGAGGGAACCATGGTTGCTAAATTTGGTAAACAACTTCGATACTAATCTTAGGCACTGCAATAACTTTTTAGTACATGACTCTTCAGTAAACACACTTTATTGATGATGGCAGAATGTCATTTAATTGGGAATGTTCACAGAGCATTTTGGTACAATTTGAACAATGCTGATATTGGCTCCAATGTCCAATTCCTTGAACAAAATATGATAGACATTAATAAATAAGAAATCACATACTATATCATGATGTGATAATCTTTTTTGATCATAAGGTAAAAAGAAAAAAAAAAAAAAAAAGAAAGATAGCAAATAGTTCACTCCATATTGGGAAATACCATCTATCTGTGAACAAAAGTTACAGTGCAAAAAAGATAAAAATTAATAGACTCAATTCACCTATGACCTACAGTACGCCACAATGATTTTCTAGAGTTATCTTTGTTCCCAGCCTTTCTGTATGGCTGGTTCTGATCATATTTTTCTCTTTTCACTGGTATGTAATGTAACCAGTACTTTTTTAGCAGTTCATTAGAGATGCCCAGTTTCAAACTTTAGGCTTTCTTCCACAGCTAAAGAACCATAAAGAATTCATCTAGCACCTACATTGAGAAAATACAAATAACCTTTATGGGTATTAGGTCAGGTCACAGAGCAGCAGAGCTATCTAGAAAGAACTGCTAAATTGCAAGCAGTAGTCTGGAAGGGACTGCCTTCAAGAGTACCTTACTTTCTTACTTTGAAGTTATACACAAACTGCTGTCTCTCCATCCTGTCCTGGATTCAGCAGTAGCAGTCATTTTTGTCACGCCCAAAGATAGCTGTATTATGTCACCCTGGTTAAAAAAAGGACTGCTGCATTTGGAGTTGGAGTAGCTGCTGTGTTTGGAGTTAAAGTTGCTGCATTGTCGGTTCCTTTGCCATTAGATACAGAGACATTTTTTTCCCTTTGAAGGTGCTGTATAGCGTTGAACAGGGCCCTGTAAGCATAGACCAAGCCCCAGCACGTTGCCATGATTTGTGCCCCTCTGGTACGACCAGGATGACAACACACCTCATTTAAATGTTTTACTAATTTTTCTGGATTTTGCACTTGTTCCGTGGTGAAGTTCCAGACACTGGAGGGGACCACTGACCTAGATGCTAGCCCATGCTATCCCTCACACCCTACCACTCATGACTGTCCAGCCTCAGGGAAAAACTCTTGGTCCTCCTGTATCATCGTCTAACCCTAGACAAGACCCAAATCCAACTCTGCTTAACTTTCAAGATCAGATGGAATGATTGTGGGTAAAACACACTCTGTATGCATGCCAACATAGTGATCCCCATTACAATCAGCAGGCAGGTCTCAAGGGTACCCAAAGGCCATTCAAAACCTTCAGAAATCTCAAACGATGCTGTAAATGGTCACGTGGAGGGGGGGTGGGGCTGGGAATGTAAGGGAATGACACCTTCACTGGTTGACAACCAGAGGAGAGGAAAAAATATGTGTAAACACTTCCATTATATACCTCCCAAAGTATAGAAGTGGTGACCCCACTGGGAATGCAATCCATATCAGTTGCATGATCAATGTTTCTATTGTATTACAAGTCATTACCATGAAGTACAATGAAACAAGAGCCTTAGCCCAAGGTCCCCAGCCGATAAGCACTAAGACAGCAAATACCAGCTGTAAGTAAAGTACGACATGCTGAACCTGTGAGATCAAAAGCGACAACTTTGAGAGCCAATAAATCAGCATTGTGATGAGTGACCATAAATCTGAAACAATAAATGCTTCTCACGAATGTTATTAGACACACTCCGGTCAGATCTGTTGTTATCTCAACCCGTTGTTCCCCACGTTGGGCTCCAAAAGAACTGTCGTGGTTTAAGCCCAGCTGGCAACAGAGAACCACAGAGCTGCTCACTCGCTCCCCCCCCTCTTTCTTCCCCCCACTCCCGGAGGCATGGGGAGGAGAATTGGAAGAATGTAACTCCCATGGGTTGAGATAAGAGCAGTCCAGTAACTAAGGTATAACTCAAAAACACTACTGCTACCACCAATAATACTAATGATGATAAGGGAAATGACAAGGGAAGAAAATACTACCGCTCACCACCTGCCAACTGACACCCAGCCTGACCCGAGCAGTGATCTAGTGTCGTGGTTTAAGTCTCTCAACCACGCAGTTTTGTTCACTCACTCACTCCCTCTTTCTTCCCCCCAGCTCCCGAGGGGATGGGGAGGAGAATCAAAAGAATGCAACTCCCACAGGTTGAGAGAAGAACAGTTTAGTAACTAAGGTATAACACAAATCACTACTGCGACCACCAATAATAAAAATGACAAGGCAATACAAGGAAAGAATACAATAATTCACCACCAGTCTCAACCCCACCAAGCAGTGCACCCCCCCTCCACCGTGCCCCCCCCACCCTTCCGGGTCTCTGCTCTCCATCTCTACATCCTGGACATGACGTGCTGTGGTATGCAATAACCTCTTTGGTTAGTCTGGGTCAGGTGTCCTGTCTCTCCTTCCTCCCGGCTTCCCCTCCTGCCTGGCAGAGCATGAGGCTCAGAAAGTCCTTGGCTAGCCTAAACATCACCCAGCAGTAACTGAAAACACTGGTGTTATCAGTGCTGTTCCCAGGCCCAAAATCAAAAACACAGAACTGCGCCAGCCACCAAGAAGGAGAAAAATGACTGCTACTGCTGAACCCAGGACATTCCACCACTCATTCCATACCATTCACGTCATGCTCAGATCCCACATTTTCAATATGCCATCACATGTGTATATACACATACACACACACACACACACACAGAGGGAGAGAGATCATCCCTTAGTGCGTGGAGCAATCCCTATAAAGCTGCTGAGTCCATCTGGTCCATGATACTGGGCTTCATCTTTTATAACAGTCTTTCAGAGCAGGAGAGGCTGTGTGCAGTGTTCACACTCGAGAATAACCTGGGCAATAATGTCCATTGCTAAGTCCACCCCTCGATCATGAGTCCATCTGTGTGCTGCATCTCTGCCCTGATGGACTGAAGTGCCCTGGGCCCACCAGGCTAAAAATAATTCACCCTCCCTTCCAGCAGTTTCTGCAGCTTGCCGTTGGGGACTCCATACAACTGCCTTCCATCTCCGATGTTTCCAAAGCACTGGAGGTGCCCAGTGGACTAGATGCTCGCCCATAGTGTCCCACACACCTTGCCACTCATGACTGTCCAGCCTCAGGAAAAATCTCTTGGTCACCATACAAGGTAGTCTAACCCCAGAAAAGGCCCACACCCCACTCTGCTTAACTCTCGGGACCAGATGAAATGGTCGTGGGTAAAACACACTCTGTATGCATGCCAACGTACTGATCCCCATCAGGATCAGCAGGCAGGTCTCAAGGGCACCCAAAGGCCATTCAAACCCTTCAGAGCTCCCAAATGAGGCTGCTGTACTTGTCATTGGGGCTGGTGTAGCTGCTGTACTTGCCGACTCTCTCACCACCAGCTTCTCTTCGTCTGAGTCCAGATCTTCCTCCTCTGCCTTGCTGGGAAGTGCTGTGTGGTCTCCTGCATCCTCCTGTGGCTCGGGCTCGCTGGCCTCTGCAGGCGGCTGCTGGGGAATGCTCTCTGCTGCCATGGAGCTCTGCTCGACCTCGGGGTTCGGCTTCTCCACCACCCCTTCCCGCTGCTCGGCAGCTGCGGGGCTGGGCTTGGTCACTGGGCTCAGCTCCTGGTCCACGGGGCTGCGTTCCAGGGCCGCTTTGGCTGCCGGCGGCTCCCGGGGCCCCCCCGCCTTGGCTCTGCACAGCCTCGCGAAGAGGAGGCAAGGCCGAGGGCCAGGACAGTGAAGAGCAGCCAAGCTGCCAGGTACAAGTCCACGTCCACACCCACGTCCACATCTGCCCACCCCGGGCTTCTGGAGCCCACCTGTATCACAAGCCATTCCAATAAAGTACACTGAAACAAGAACCTTAGCCCAAAACACATAGCCGAATGCTAAGATAATAAATACCGGCAGTAAGTAAGGTACAACAGGCTGAAACCATGAACTCAAGAGAATCAAGAGCAACAACTTGGAGAGCCAATAAATCAGGATTGTGACGAGTGGCTATTAATCCTATCATCTCAACCCTGCGAGCCCCATGTTGGGCGCCAAAAAGAACTGTCGTGGTTTAAGTCTCTCAACCACTCAGTTTTGCTCACTCACTCACTCACTCACTCCCTCTTTCTTCCCCCCAGCTCCCAAGGGGATGGGGAGGAGAATCGAAAGAATGCAACTCCCACAGGTTGAGAGAAGAACAGTTTAGTAACTAAGGTATAACACAAATCACTACTGCTACCATTAATAATAAAAATGACAAGGCAAATACACGGAAAGTATACAATAACTCACCACCAGTCTCAACCCCACCAAGCAGTGCACCCCCCCCACCGTGCCCCCCCCACCCTTCCGGGTCTCTGCTCTCCATCTCTACATCCTGGACATGACGTGCTGTGGTATGGAATAACCTCTTTGGTTAGTCTGGGTCAGATGTCCTGTCTTTCCTTCCTCCCGGCTTCCCCTCCTGCCTGGCAGAGCATGAGGCTCAGAAAGTCCTTGGCTAGCCTAAACATCACCCAGCAGTAACTGAAAACACTGGTGTTATCAGTGCTGTTCCCAGGCCAAAAATCAAAAACACAGCACTGCACCAGCTACCAAGAAGCAGAAAAATGACTGCTACTGCTGAACCCAGGACATCTAGCCCTTCCAGGTAACTGCCCCCAGTTTATATAGTGGGCATGACGTGCCGTGGTATGGAATACCTCTTTGGCTGTTTTGGGTCAGGTGTCCTGTCTCTGCTTCCTCTCAGCTTCGCCTCTTCCCTGGTGGAGCATGAGACTCAGAAAGTCCTTGGTCAGACTAAACATACTGAGCAGCAACTAAGAAGTTCGGTGTTATCAGCACTGTTCCCAGGCTGAAAGTCAAAAATACAGCACTGCACCAGCTACCAAGAAGGAGAAAAATGGCTGCTACTGCTGAACCCAGTACACATCCATAGCCTCTAACAGTCCTCTAACACTGGCTTTGTGATATCTCAGTTCTCCTTGAACCTTTAATATCTTTTAGACAAAATGTAGTGGAAGCACAAAGAAACACCTATTTTATCTCCTTAGTTAGAAATAAAAGGAAATACCTAATGCAGTATTTTAGCAAATAACATCACTAACAAAATTTTGAAACATTTTTCACTATGAATTAGGAAATACCAGCCACAAACATGTAACTAATTGACAGCTACAAATTTAAAAACAGACTTTTAGCTCACCTCCCCTCTACAAATTATTTTTCATATGTTGTCATGGGTTCTGCAGTAGCAGGCATTTTTTCTCCCTCTTAGTAGCTGGTGCAGTGCTGTGGTTTTGACTTTCAACCTGGGAACAGTGCTGATAACACCGATGTTTTAAGCTACTGCTCAGTAATGTTTAGTCTGACCAAGGACTTTCAGAGTCTCATGCTCTGCCAGGGAGGAGGGGAAGTTGAGAGGAAGCAGAGACAGGTCACCTGACCCAAACTAGCCAAAGAGGTATTCCATACTACAGCACGTCATGCCCACTATATAAACTGGGGGCAGTTACCCAAAAGGGTTAGATCACTGCTTGGGTAGGGCTCGGTATCTGTCAGCAGGTGGTGAGCGGTTGTATTCTCTTCCCTTGTTATTTCCCTTATCATTATTATTCTTTGTGGCAGCAGCAGTGGTTTTGTGTTATACCTTAGTTGCTGGACTGTTCTCATCTCAACCCATGGGAGTTACATTCTTTTGATTCTCCTTCCCATCCCTCCGGGAGCCAGGGGAGGAAAGGGTGGGAGGAGTGAGTGAGCGGCTGCATGATTCTGCGTTGCCAGCTGGAGTTAAACCACGACATATGTTAAAAGTTTGAATCAAGATGGAAAATTTATAAACACAGAAAAAAGAATAAAGCTGTACTTACTATGTTTACATTTGAAGATCTTAAGATGAGAAATTACCAATATAGATAACACTTTGACAAAGAATTTTTTCAAAACTTTCACTTCACTGCCTAAACCAATGGATGCTTACATGTTTAAATAATGGTGTATTCTTTTTTAAGAATAATCTTTCCAATCTATCAACCAGAGCTCAGAGTAGGTTCATGAAATAAATATATATAAACAAAACAACTGCTATTACTACTTGAATGTTTTTCCATGTGAATAAGTATTTACAAGTGTAAATTTCCTTTGTCTAAAAGTGTATTTCTCCCACTGATACTCAAAATATAAATGGGCTCCAGAGATGGCAGGGAAATTCATAGGAAAAAATCCTATTATCTGACAGTGAATGCTCAGATACTAAATCTGAATGAGAAACTCCCTGAGGTGCAAATTATTGGATGTTGAATTAGATGCATAGAAATAAGACTTGACATTTTCTGATACTGTTCTCCATATATCTAGCTTTGATCATGCTAAGAATCAACATGAGAACATGATGAACCTTTGGTCTGATTCAGCATGACAAATCTGCTAACAATTTTTGCGCAGACTTGTGTAATCTATTTGATTATTTTGATACACAATAATAGTTAAATAATTTCCTACCACTAAGCTCTGGTAAGAGGTCTGATAAATTTAGCAGAATATCACCATTATGGGGTGATGAGTTTAAACTTAAACAGGGGAAGTTCAGTTAGATAAAAGGAAGAAGTTCTTTACTGTGAGGGTGGTGAGGCACTGGAATAGGTTGCTTAAAGAAGTGGTAACTTCTCCATCCCTGGCAGTGTTCAAGGCCAGGTTGGACAGAGCCTTGGGCAGCATGGTCTAGTGTGAGGTGTCCCTGCTCATGGTAGGGGGGTTGGAACTAGATGATCTTAAGGTCCCTTCCAACCTGAGCAATTCTATGATTCTATGATTATAGCTGAAGAATGCCATTAAACTGGATACCAGTGGAGCAAAGAGAGATGTGTGCTTGTACATAGAACCACCCAAGCAGCAAAAAGTTTGAGATAAGGAACAGGATAACAGTAACAAAAAGACACGATATACTGCAAATAGGTAGAACATCCGGATGAATACTCAAGAAACATGACTGGCAGAATCAAAAGGAGAAGCAATAATGGGGGCAGCTGAGGCTTCCCTTTTGGGAACCACTAAGCTTTCACTCTTGGGGGGGGGGCAAGAAGCATAAAAAACATCATTCATGAAGAGGAAAAGTAGACAAGCTCACTTGTGAAGGATTTCTCGTTTGATCATTTTAACCTTAGCAACTAAGAACCACCAAGGAGTGTAGCTATTTCACTAGCAATACGCTATCAGCTCCATGGTATTGCACACTAACAGCTGATTTTGGGCATAAATTATTAACAGCTTTGTGTTTGTATTGATGATGATTAATATTGCGCAAAAACTAGCCATCAGCACAGAATATGCTGTTAATGAATGAACTTAAAGTTTGAAGTTGAAAACCAGGATCACTTATCAGTGTTTAAAACACTCCTATCACAGTAATCTCTGATTATCTGACTCATACAGATACATCTTTTTGCAAATATTCAGTTCCAGCATTCTCTGTACCTTCTTCAAAGCAACCAGTGGAATAAAGCACAATTTAAAGAAGGAGGCTTGAACACAAATTACCATGTCTGTATTAGGATAAAAACTAAAGCAAAATTTTAAAGCACTGTATAAACATGTTTTAGAAACAGTTTTCCTACAGGATTAGTATGGGAAAAAATCCTTACTATTTTTAAATCGGAGCTTGAGTAAATTATGAATAAATGGAGTACATGATATGCTTGTGAGTAATGAAAGAGGACTGTTCATGGATGCAGATAAAATTTCTTTCAGACCTGTATCTGAAGGGAAAATCTACATCTAAGAGTTTTTGGCATAATATATTTCCATGTGAATAGTAACATTATCTATTCTTCTCTCCTCGCCTCCTCTGTCCTTTATCTCAAGTTCTGTCTTCTTTCTTTTGATTGGAAGTTACTACTTGAGTGAGAAAGCATTTTGATGAGGAAAAGAAATCTGCCTTTTCTGATTAGATTAGCGAGAAGGCAGTTGGAAAAATAATGATGATTCTGCTTCTTCAATCAGCAGGTAGATAAAACACCATCATTTTCATTGCTGAAGTTAGATTGCAAAATATTTGACATTAAAAAAATTAGTGCACTCTCCAGCAATCATATATTCATGCTGTTGTAAGCTTCATTTCAGTGTACAATGTCTAAGTTTACTCATCATGTGAACACCTGTTATTTCTTTTGCCAAACAAAGAATGTTAATGCTGTATGAAGAAGACCTATACATAGCTATGTTACTGATAAATAATAATGCACAGTTTCAGAAATGAAATTATTCACTTTCTTCATTAATCAATTTTTACTTCTCTGATTAATTATGTATTTTACAGGAAGAGCATTAATCTGAATTAGTAACAATTTAATTACCAGGCAAGGAAACATTTGGCATTTTTCAGTTGAATTTGCCTTTCCTATTCCTTCTTCTAGCACTTCAGCTCAGTTGCAAGTTAACCAGAAGTTTTATAGAAAACAGTCTACCTAACTGTGACTGCTCAGAAATTAAGTTCCTTCCTTCAGGTATGCATAATTTTCTCTCTGAGGTTTTCAGGAATATCTCCCACAAATAATTTGTAGAGAGTAAATGTAATTTCTGCTCTCAGCAGGAGGAGGCCCAGCTGTGCACTAACCAGGCAGAGTAGGGATGGAGTCTCATGGTGGCCTGAGTTGGGTTTCACTTGTTGAAACCCTGCAATGGGGCCAGTGCTTGCTGCCTCCCCTGTTCCAGCTTCAGCTCTGGGGGTGGCCCCACTGGGGAGGGGGTGACACTCCCCTCTGCCATTCACTGCCTGACAAATCATTGCCCTTTGTGTGCCTGGAGCTGGGGGACTAACAATGATGAAAGCATGAGGATAACCCAAAGAAATCCTCCTGCAAAAGGGTGTTTTGTGCAACAGTTTTATTTTGTTACTGAACCGCTCCATTTTGTTACTGAAGCTTTCCTGCGACAGAGGTGATGTCCATTCCTACGTAATGTGTGTCATATAGTTCGCCTTCTTAATCAGTCACCACTTGATCTGAATAGTTATTTTTCTGCTGAAAAAAATGGACATAGAAAATAATAGTTTCAATATGTTCAATATTGAAGTAGAAAATCTCTGGTTTGATAGGAATAATTGTGCCACTTTGAATTTAGTTCATAGAAAGAACTTCAAAGAATGACGAACAGCCAAATAAGTGACCTCATAACAATCTTCTTCATTAGAAAAAATTAGGAGAAAATATTGTTTTAACAGAAGAGAATCACTAAAGTTGTCTGTAACAAGGCACTTAATTGTATACATCAAGGGGAATTTCTTAAGGGACCTCTCTTTTCTTCATCTATGTAACTCATTTAACATAGTTCCTCCTTTGTAAATGTGATTGGGGAGACATATCAAACAGGATAAATTAGATCTAATTTCATCACACGTATAAAATTTGTGAAAGTTCCAACCAATCAAGGAAGATGAACTCCCAAAGCTCATTTTGACTTTAATGAAAATACACTTTATATTTGCGATGAGTGACTAAATTCAGGTACAGTATCTTAATGACAAACTCAAATGAAAACTTGCCATTGGCATATAGCGTCCCCTAAATTAGCCAAATGTTCAGAATTATGAATGGAGAATACAGATTTTGGAAACAAAAAACCAAAACCAAAACAAATATCCAACCTTATTTTATTGTTACTTTGTGTGTTTTTCTCCTTTTAATCATATGACTCTACATTTTAATTTATGAGATACAGCACACTGGAAGTAGGGTCTAATATATATATTCTATTAAAATAAAAAATACATTGCAGGATCGATGGATCCTACCTACTGAAGGATGCATCTATCCTGAAGGTATATCCTTCATCCTTCTATTCTGTCCTGAAAGGTACTAAGTGCTGATGAAAAAAGTTTGAAAAGCAGCAAGGACCTGCAGGAGGAAGAAATTTCCCCTGAAGCCAGAGCTGATTTGATGCTCTGCAAGCCACTGATCAAAGACCCGTCACAGCAGGAGACACACTAGAGGTAAGTACAACAATCCAGTCTGCACCAGAGATAATAACAAGTGTAACTAGGAAAAGACAATGGGTGATAGTAGCAGGTTAGTCACTTCTGATAGGTACAGAGACACTCATTTGCCACCCTGATGTGCTCTCCAGAAAGGTGTGCTGCCTTCCAGGAGTTCACATCAGGGATGTCACAGACAGAATGCCAAGCCTTATACTGCCCACTGGCTATTATCTACTGCTGTTATTTCATGCGGGCAGCAGAGATACAGCCATAAACAGTGTGAGAACTATCAAAGATTACAGAGCCATGGGACTGGTAGACAAGGATGCCGGAGCACAGGTATAGTCTTGTCATCAATACTTCCAGTTGAATGAAGGGGGTATAAAAGGGCCTGTTGGATTCTGGCAAATCAATGAATGGTTACAGGACTGGTGCCACAGGCAAGGGTTCAGCAACCCTGACCTTGGAGCTCACTCTGAGAAACCTTGTCTGATGAGGTCCACCTCCCAGAGAAAGGGGAAAGTGGCTCCTGTCACAGGCTTGCCAAGCTGCTGAATAAGTCTTTAAAGTTGCTGGGGGAATGGAATCTCAATCCATCCCACTCCTGCCGGTTTGTGCCAGTGGAAGATGTCTGGAGAGGGATGACAGGTCAGCATGAGAGCACCTAAAGAGTAGCGCAAAGAATTCCAGCCACTCCAGCCAATAAACCAGCATCATCAGGGGCGCAACTGAAATGCCTATACACTAATGCACATAGAATGGGAAACAAGCAAGAGGAGTCAGAGGAGTGCACATGCGCGGAGGGCTATGACCTCATCAACATCACTGAGATGTTGTAGGATGCCTCCTGCAACTGGAGTGTTGGAATGGAAGGATACAGGCTCTACAGAAAAGACAGGCTAGGGAGACGAGGAGGGGGTGTCACCCTCTGTGTGAGTGACCAGCTGGAGTGCATGCAGCTTTGCTTCGGGATGGATGAGGACATGACTAAGAGTTTACGTGTCAGGATGAAAGGGAGGGCAAGGACAAGTGACATTACAGTGGGAGTCTGCTGTAGGCCGCCCAACTAGGAATACTGAATGGATGAGGCCCTCTATAGACAGACAGGTGCAGTCTCACATTCACAAGCCCTCCTCGTCATGGAGGACTTCAATCACCCTGATATCTGTTGGAGGGACAGCACAGCAGGGCAGAAGGAATCCAGGAGGTACCTGGAATGCATTGTCAATAACGTCCTTCTCCAAGTGACAGGGGAATCAATGAGGAGAGATGCTATGGTGGACCTCACCAACAGAGAGGGACTGGTGGGGAATGTGAAGCTCAAGGGCTGCCTTAGCTGCATCGACCATGAAATGATGGAGTCCAAGATTCTTAGGGCAATGTGGAGTGTGTGCAGAAAGCTCGTTAACCTGGACTTCAGAAGAGCAGACTTTGGCCTCTTGAGGGATCTGCTTAGTGGAGTACCATGGGAAAAAACCTTGGAGGGAAAAGGAGCTCAAAAAAGCTGGTTAATACTGAAGGATCACGTCCTCCAAGATCAGGAACAATGTATCCTGACAAACAGGAAGTCTGGCAAGAATGCCCGGAGGAATGCATGGATGAACAAGGATGTCCTGAAGAAAATCCACCATATAAAGGAGGTCTAAGGAGGGTGGAAGTAAATGTAGGTAGCTCGGAAAAACATAGAGAAATAGAGCAGCGATTAGAAAAGCTAAAGCCCTGACAGAATTGAATCTGGACAAGGACACTGAGGACAAGAAAAACTTCTATAGGTACATTTGAAAAGCCAAATGAAAATGTGGGCCCCTTCTAGAGGGAGACTGGAGACCTGGTCACCTGGGATGCAGAGAAGGCTGAGGTAGCTAATAATTTTCACAATTTGTTCTGATGTATCTAATCACTTTACACATATGAAAAATGAGAAGCAAGAAAAGAAGCAAACCATAACTCTACTGGGTGCATTGTAGCTAGGAATGCGGTTTCCACAACTAGAATACTTCACGTCATAGAATCACAGAATGGTTTGGGTTACAAGGACATTAAAGATCATCTAGTTCCAAGAACCCTGCCATTGGCAGGGATACCCCACTAGACTGTCTTCTGCAGTATAAATAATTCATAACTAAGGTTTTTAGTTAAGCTAGTCATATATCCACATAGATAAATATATCATATTCTGAAATTTATTTATCATAAGAACTTAATTATATCCTCTTTTTCTCTATTTTGGAATTTAAAATTATCAGTTACAGCTGGTAGCACTTTATTATCGGAACAGTCTTCCAAAATTTTTAAAGCTCTTCATGATTTGTCTTTCTCTTGGAGACGTATGTTATTCAAAGCACAGTTCATGTTTTGCATTCCTTGCATATACTCGATTGTACATCTCCATGACATTTCCAGAGGTGCAGTAAATAAAATATTATTAGAGCAGATTGGAACCTAATATTCTGTAAGTGGACCCTTGTCAAAGAGCTGTGTAATCTTACTTCTTTGTGATAAGTATTCTGCTGATATTTAGATTAATTTAATTGCCCTTATTTGCCAGCTTCACAGTTTTCAATAATTAAATAGAAGTTACCTTAAAAAATTAACAGTACAAACCCCAATTTGCATACAAATGCTAGCCGAGGGCTCAATATTGATGGGAAGAATACTTCTGCAGACAGTGGTCACTGCTGAAATGGGCCCACACACAGATTTTTCAGGCTTATCATGGAATTGCTGTGTTCACAAATTACAAACTACTTCTGGGTGACCACACAACATCTTAAACTAGAATTATACTTAATTACTAATACTGCGTATCAGCAGTTGATAGGCAGTCCTTTCTCGTTTTACTTGCTGCTTCCTTTCTGATTCACTTTTTTATCAGTTTAGTATAATTTAGCAGCCTTAGAGACTTTACAATTGGTTCCTGCCATTAATTAGGTTATAAATAGAAGAACATTAAGTGAGTAGATTAATGTCTAGCAATTAATTCTTCCATTTACTATTATTTCATATGATTTTATTTTTAGTCCTTGTACCATGTCTGCCAGTCCAAAGTTTCATATAGACACAGAGAATATAGCTGTGATTATTAACCTTAGCCATTGATGTAGTGAACAAAAAAAATCAGAAATTCAAGTGCTAACACTATGATAATAAGCTTCATTTGCACAGTATAAAGATTCATGTCTATCTGTATTCCTATTTAAATATACATCATAAAACATATGGGAAGCATTTATGGTTTTACAGCCGTTTCTGTCAAAACATGACATTAAGGCTCAAAGTACTTGTATATATTACTGCTGTTCATTTGTGGTTTTATCACAAAACACTTTTTAATAACATTATTAGGCACTTTTGGCTACATAGAAAAATCTATAGATTTCTTGGAAAAGAAGATTGGATAAGTGGTGTTCTTATTAGAGGTGAATAGACACTGAATAGTTTGTTACCTATAATGGAATTTTCATTCTGGAGGGGAAGTGAAAGTTCCTTCTGTTTTTCATCAGAACATAATCAAAACACATTATATTAACAATTTTGTCTGTTTTCAGCTCTATAGCTGCCAATCCCTTAGGAAAAGAAAGAACACTTTTCAAAAAGATATTGGTATTTATTACCAAGTTTGTTTCCATCCCTGACACAAATGAACTTTCAAGCACATGTGGGCAATATCTTTTTTATTTAAGTCCTTTTAATGATTCCTAGGGAGACCTGTGGAAAATCGGTCTTCAAAAAATATGCCATAGTTGTATGGGGTTTATTTTGGACATATTTTTTTTTTATTATTCATTGCAAATGTAAACTTGTATGTCTGCATAGTAGTTTTAAACAGATTACCAAGTTTCATTTAACAAGTGACAATTTTCATATTTCAGCTTAATAGATTAGAAGAGCTATGGTTATTTTTCTTTAATTTATGTTGAGCTCAGTGAAAAAACAAAATCTATTCTACATTTAACATATCCTGCAATAGGCAGAACTGTAAAAGTTACTTTTAATTCTTTCCTCTTGATCATAGAATCAGAGAATCATAGAATAGTTAGGGTTGGAAAAGACCTTAAGATGATCTAGTTCCAACCCCCCTGCCATGGGCAGGGACACCTCACACTAAACCATGCCACACAAGACTATGTCCAGCCTGGCCTTGAACACCACCAGTGATGGAGCATTCACAACTTCCCTGGGCAACCCATTCCAGGACCTCACCACCCTTACAGTAAAGAATTTCTTCCTCATATCCAATCTAAACTTCCCCTGTTTAAGTTTGAATCCACTACCCCTTGTCCTCTCTCTACAGTCCCTAATGAAGAGTCCCTCCCCAGCAACCCTATAGCCCCCCTTCAGATACTGGAAGGCTGCTATGAGGTATCCATGCAGCCTTCTCTTCTCCACTTTGAACAACCCCAACTTTCTCAGCCTATCTTCATACAGGGGGTGCTCCAGTCACCTGATCTTCCTTGTGACCCTCCTCTGTACTTGTTCCAACAGTTCCATGTCCTTTTATGTTGCGGATACCAGAACTACACACAGTACTTCAAGTGAGGATATTCTTGATGATATTCTGATACCTAGTTGATATTCTAGATGGTGACATCTTCCAAATGAAAGTTAGAAAACAGCTGCAGAACAAATATTTAAGTCCCACTAAAACTGCAGATGTACATGCTAAAAATTAAAAGCATGTACTTGTTTTCTGAAATGGTGCTAGAGCTTTAACTTCTTCTATAAAATCATGTTTTATCAAGACCCTCTACCTCCAAAAATGCCAGGCTTCGAAGAATGATTAATAATATTATATGAACTGCCTTGTCTTTTCATATGTAGTTTTCAAAAGGCAGCAATTATTTTAGAGTATTGATTTGCTGCATTATTTTTCAAAAGAGGAAGATCCCTTGGACTTGACAAATAAACCACAATTGCATTATACTAGAATACAGTTACATAGACTTTCATATACCATAATAGAGGATAAGAGGATGTTCCCTATGAGTTATGACCACATACCCAAAGTGTCGTGGTTTAAGCCCATCCGGCAACCCAGAACCATGCAGCTGCTTGCTCACTTCCCCCTTTTTCCTCCCTCCGGGAGCGGAGGGAAGGGAAGGAGAATCAAAAGAATGTAACTCCCATGGGTTGAGATGAGAACAGTCCAGCAACTAAGGTATAACACCAACCACTACTGCTGCCATCAATAATAATGATAAAGGAAATAACAAGGGAAAAGAATATAACTGCTCACCACCCGCTGACAGGTACCCAGCCCCACCCAAGCAGTGATCTAGCCCTTCCGGGTAACTGCCCCCAGTTTACATAGTGGGCATGACGTGCTGTAGTATGGAATACCTCTTTGGCTAGTTTGGGTCAGGTGTCCTGTCTCTGCTTCCTCTCAACTTCCCCTCCTCCCTGGCAGAGCATGAGACTCTGAAAGTCCTTGGTCAGACTAAACATTACCGAGCAGCAGCTTAAAACATCAGTGTTATCAGCACTGTTCCCAGGTTGAAAGTCAAAACCACAGCACTGCACCAGCTACTAAGAGGGAGAAAAAATGCCTGCTACTGCAGAACCCAGGACACCAAAGTTTAAAAAAAAAGTTAAGACTTTGGTTAGGGCTTGGAAAAAAAGAAGATTTTAAGAGTTTGAATGCAATATATGGAGTTAATTTTTACTCTTTACATACATTTTTACTCGTTACATACATCTGATATGCAAAGCAGATACTCTTTATGTATTAATAAAATACTTAATGGTCCTTCTGACATTTTTTACATTTTGTTTATCATCTTATGCAGGATCTCAGCTAACCTGAAAATTTAAATTATATAGATTTTACTGCTGTAAATTGTTCTGCACTTAACTTCATGTAACTCAGACTACAATTTATCTAACACCTCTAGAAGAGAATAGTTGTAACATTTGAAGAAATAAGATTGTATGAAGGAAAAATGCATGCTGTGTAGCCTATTTTTAGAAGGAAAGAGGAAATGGGGCCTCTATGATTACCTGAGTCCAATGTGATTTTAAAAACCTTACTTAAATGTCAATTAGACATGAGTGTATAGCTTTTAGTTACAATATATGAATAAAAAAGCTTGATACTTTATAGTGCCATCCATCACTGACACTCTCCGAGCTGGACATTTCTAGGGTGGGGTTGCTGAGATGCAGTTATCAAAGAAACAAAATATGAAAAGGTAGACTTCTACTACCTTTATCTAATAAGTTGTATTCTATGAGTTCAGAAGGAAGCTTCGGTTCCAGAAAAGGCTGAGAAGAGCTTCCAAAATCATTAAATAAACAGCACAATACTTTTGAAAGTTGTACCTTGTCAAGCATTCAAAAGTGATTTAAAGGACAGCTGTTAACAGAAAAATATGAAAGGATAAACAAGAAGTAGAACATCTATAGAAGTGGACAAGAAACCACTCCAGAGAACAGTTTCTAGGGAGGTTTGTCCATTTTCTTTTCTGTCTTTCCATTTGCTTTTAGAAAGCAAGTAGAGAAATGCCACTAGAATTATTTTTTCATATTTTAAATTGTTTTATGGAATAGGTTTGTTCACTTAACTTTGTCTGTGACGTCTACTGTGATCAGAAAAGTGTCAATCTCAGGCAACTGGGAAACTATACACAATGTAAGTATATCAGTATATAGACATGCATCAGAGACCCATATTGAGTAGGCTATTAACGAAAGTTTTGTATGAAGGGGTTTGTCTAAATACTGGGAACATCAGAAGAAGATGTAAAGATTCATTTAGGTAATCCACAATAAGAACACAAACCACGATCACATCAATTTTTGGGGTGACACATTGAAGACAGAGGTTTCCATTATTTTGAAGCTCAAAGCAGGATGAAATAGATAAGAGCCTTGTGAATTAGAATAGGCTATGGGGTTACTTTTTTAGGGCTGTCTTGTTGACTGTAATGACAAATGCAACCTGAAAAATTGCAATATCCAGGGAAAGGCTAGCTCTGTGATATGAAGACACAACGATAGGATTGCTTTGATGCTTCGAAATTGTACAGACTGCATTAAATCAGAAGTTATAGAGCAAATAAACTTGATGATGGTAAAACATGCTTCACTGAACAATCCAACCTGATTCCTAAAGTCTGCAGTACAAAAAATTCAGTTAGATTACCTAATTTTTGAGATGTGTTGAGACTATATAAGTAATTTTAAACAGTTATTTGACAGTTTACTGATAAAAATGTGTTGGCTACTAGAAGAATCTAATACTTGCACCTTAATTTTCAAATGGAGGGTTATATTCGGAATGCTATCGAGCTAAACTGGTAGGTTAAAATTTGGTAATAATACAGGTATACACACTTACACAGACAGTCACAGACACAAAAAGCAAACAGAAAGAAAACCCCTGAGAACAGTAGATGGGCATTGATCAAACACTTGGATTAAAGTTTGGTTGTGATTGATTTCCAACGCTGTTCACAAAGCCACCATCAAAAAAGAGTGGGACAAAATAAATAGTTCTTTCTCTAGCATGATGACAAATACATTACTCTGAAATAGCAGTTGTACTGAAAATAATTCGGTAAAGATGTTTGCTATGCAAACTATCTTGAGAAACACATGCATCTTTTCGAAGCCTGAGAAGGTGTATCACTCTAGTATTTACAGTTTCTATTGCTGTCTAAAATGAATATCCTTATAATGCCCCAAAATAAAATAATAATAATAATAATAATAATAATAATAATAATAATAATAATAAAATCTCAGAGAAAAATACAAGAGCAAGTAATTTCACACTGACAAGACAGCACTTGCTATCCAAAATCAAGGCAGAATTTCTGTAGCACTTTTTGTTAATTAACTGTGCATGTATGTGACCTGAGAAATGAACAGTTACTTAAAAATTAATTTGTCATTGAAAGTAGTAAACCAACAAAGTTAAAACCTGTATGTTCGTAAAACTGTAGAAAAATTCTGAGAAGTCTGTATTCTGTAACTGTATAAAAGTACTAAAAAAAATATATAGTTTCAATATTTGTAGTATTTTGCTTTGTTCTGGTTTCACACTGTTGTTTAAAATTGAAAAAGTTTAAAATAAGGACATTTCATGATGACAAAACCACACTTTGCTGAAAATCCCATTGAAGCCCTGAAGTTTACAGAAAATATTTTGCACATATTGCCCAGTTTTACAGATGCATTGGTTCCATGTATTATATAGCTGTACAAATATTTCTTGCTGTTTTATGGGAAACAAGATTTTTGTATGTATATGAAAGGAGATAAGGCAAATTTTGGCTAAATGCTATCTTAGTCTTTCCTGTCTTTGGAAACAGAATTGAATGCTTACTTTAATTTATTTATTTATTCAAAAAAATAAATTCTTCAAAACACTAATGTAAGTGATCCTTCAAATATTATGACAGAGAGTATTCCATTTTAGTGGCCTTTGATTCTTCATTAAGCAACACCCACAGCTTCATGTTCATCCAGTTTCCAGATTCTCCATTAACATATATTTTTAATAATTTTTAGAATTACGCTAGCTGGCACACCTACAGGCATTTGCCACTTCTAATTTTCCAGTGTGAACAAATAATTTCAAATGTCAAGTATTCTCTTATAAAGGTTCTCAACAGGACCATATATAAACTTATTCTCCAATTACTCTTTAAGTATCTAATATATTCTTATTTGACTGAAACTTCACAAAAGATAATCATAAATGACATTTTAAAGAGTCCATTAAATGAATTTTAATTAGATCATTAATTTCACTGTTGAATGTTTTGAAATATGTATGGATGCTTTACACAGGAAAACTAACTTCCAGAATCAGATCTGTATGCAAATTTAAAAGACAGATCGTTCAGCTTTATATGAAGATCCAAGTGACATATTATGATGAAGAACATAAATGCCTACACTAGATTTTATTCAGACTTAACAAACTTAAAGCCAAGGTTGCAAACACAGAACCCCAAATAATCTCTTAACCATTCCTTTATGGTCCATTGGAACAGAACTTTCACCTCTAAGCTTGCCTATGTGTCACGTTAAAAGGCAAGACAATTTGGCAGAAAATAAACCCCCTGGTGTTCCAGCTTATCCTCAGATATTAGAGGGGCAGGATGCAGCTAGGCTTAGATTCTGAGTGATGCCCAATATACCACTATCAGTCCAGTTGCGTTCAATATGTTGAGCAATCACATTTCTGGATGCACTAATAGCACACTGCACCTTCAGTCTAATCATGCTCATGAACTAACATGGCCACATTGAAGGATTTGATCACTTTCAATGAGAAAACTATTCCTATTAGGTACTTAAACAGTGCAGTTTATTAAAGCAACAGATACAGGTTCTTTTGGATTACCAGTGATAAATACACTATCTGCAAAAGCACGCACAAATAATAGATTATACAAACCCACAATAAAGTTATGAATAACACAGCCTGGCTTTAAAATATAAAAGCAAAAAGTGAAAAGTAACTCAATACAGAGATTCCTGATTTTCACGGGGAAGCACTTAACACAGTGCAAGTCTATCCCAAAGGCATCCCTATGGGGGGTAAAGATTTGCCCATCGACCGGTCCCAAGAGTCAAGGGTAATTTGCTGCTGCTATTTTCCTCCACTCATCCACAATGATGTCTTCCCCAATATTCCCCATTTGTTGGGCCATTTTATGCTATTTTTCACCTTCAAGGTGGAGCTTGAGTGACTCTAGTCATGCAAACCTTTATTAATGCTGGTGTAAAATTCCCTTGCTTTGTTTTTAAAGGTACATACCACAAAGAATTCAACAAGCATGCCCAAAGAGGGGTGATCTCACTTTGGAAGTGGGTAGCATTAGAGGTGGAAGTGTGGTTTTGTATCATAATGTATTAAAATAGGCCCCCTTAAGATATTGGAAGGCGGCTATGAGGTCTCCATACAGCCTTCTCTTCTCCAGGCTGAACAGCCCCAACTTTCTCAGCCTATCTTCATACGAGAGGTGCTCCAGTCCCCTGATCATCCTCGTGGCCCTCCTCTGGACTTGTGCCAACAGTTCCATGTCCTTTCTATGTTGAGGACACCAGAACTGCACACAATACTCCAAGTGAGGCCTCATGAGAGCAGAGTAGAGGGGGAGGATCACCTCCCTCGACCTGCTGGTCACACTCCTTTTGATGCAGCCCAGGATACGGATGTCTTTCTGGGCTGCAAGCGCACACTGCCGGCTCATGTTCATTTATTCATTGACCGACACCCTCAAGTCCTTCTCCGCAGGACTGCTCTGAATCTCTTCTCTCCCCAACCTGTAGCTGTGCCTGGGATTGCTCCCACCCAGGTGTAAGACCTTGCATTTGTCATGGTTAAACTTCATCAGGTTGGCATCAGCCCACCTCACAAGCATGTCTAGGTCCCTCTGGATGGCATTCCTTCCCTCCAATGGGTTGCCCAACGAAGCTGTGAATGCTCCATCGCTGGTGGTGCTCAAGGCTGGGTTGGACAGAGCCTTGAGTGGCATGGTTTAGTGTGAGGTGTCCCTGCCCATGGCAGGGGGGTTGGAACTAGATGATCTTAAGGTCCTTTCCAACCCTAACTATTCTATGATTCTATGAAAATGCATTATATTGAAGCAAAGTTCGCACAAAACTTAGCACTTTGTCAAAAGATGACAGACTGTTGGCTCAGGGTAGCAATTATGCAGTTTATCGGTTTCTACTACCACCCAGTTACCATCTCTGCTTGTGTTAGGACACAGCGTGGCCACAGAATCTCCACTCTGCTCCATCCTCCGTCAGTTTTGCCACAGTAACCGCTGTGGAGTGCACGTTCCTGGCACACCAGGTGTAGTTGCATCTTCCCCTTAAAGTCCATTTTCCTTTTATGTGTCAACAAATCTGCATTTTAAATATAAGTTTAATTTCTAATTATTCCACACTATGATACTTAACATTCTGCTACAGGTCATGCCCAAGGCACTGCCTTTCGAGTAGAGCTAAACAGCTGAGAACCCATTCCATACCTAAGAAGACTCTTGAAGTTTTGTAAGTTAGGCAGCAGTACATTCTTCCTAACTTTTGGTGCTTTTACTGTGTTCTCAGTATACCTAATACACACAAAACAATGTGTAATATAATAATCGCAAGGACCTTAATAGGAAACAATGGATGGTTCAAGCTAAGTAAAGAGTCAACAGCTGCTAGTCTGCTGGCTGCAAGAAGAATTAAAAAAAAATAAAGATAATAGAAATTTTCAGCCCTAATTTACAAATTACTCTTAGCAGGCTAAAATATCTGGATGAATTTTCCATTTTACCTGTCAAGATACTGACAAATAAATGATGCAGGAATCGAGAGGTTAGAGAAAGTAATCATAAAGAATGCAAAGCCTATCCATAGGACCCTTTGCCAAGATAAGAGGGTCTTGTTTTCTATTGCCTGGATTGTTCACATATTTGTATTAAACAGTCACCAAAGAAAAGTTAGAAATAATTGCAGACCTGAGTCCCATACTCACAGGTGGTGTGACCTAGCCATTGCCACCATTCATTTCTGGGTTTTTTTTCATCTTGCTCTTGGAATCTCATTTCCTTCTGTGCAGAGGAACAGACCACACAAAGCAGCTTGAGTCTGTTTCATCATGAAAGCTGTAGCTTTGAATACTGTGAGATCAAACCTGGATTTCCTACCTGATGTAGAACACTAGCAACTAGCTCTGTACAAAGGAGTGAGAAATCTCCAAACAGGTAATTCTGTGAGCACTTCTATATGCTTGTCTTTTACTGAAAGTGGTACTAAGCAAACAAAACAGGCCTTGGACAGAACTGAAAGACTGAGCAAAAAAAAAAAAAAGCCATAACCCAAGAACAACCTGTTAACACCTGTAGCTACTAGATACTCCCCTGAGCTTCTTTTCTAGGAATGGGATTGATGCAATTTTATTTTAATCTTTAAACAGTTACACATATTTCTCTGCTAGTCACCAAGTCAACTTCTTCTAAGACAGGTATCTAAGACTCTAAGGGAAGTCTAGATGATTTTTTTCAAGACTCTGTCTAAATTTTAGATGACTGAAGTTAGATTAAAAAGATCTAATTTATGGAATTACTATTTCATATCTTCGGCATTCTGGGCTTTTTTTGCACAGCTTAAGGCCATCCAAATTGCATGCAGTCTAGCACCTACCTTACAATTACTTGTGATTTGGGTTGAAGTACAAAGGGATTTGAAGTGCCCTACTTGCTCTGCGTGTGCTTAAAGTATGCTTAATAAAAGTAATAGTATACATTTTCTTACAGTAGAAGCTTCTTTTTAGAAAACAGGACAGGCAGAAGAAAAGCTGTGGCTTCTACTGTGTATTATTTCAAATAAAGCAGATTAGTGGCTAAAACACCCAGGCAGTAAAAGATTTAGATTTAATTCCCACTCTGGACTGAAGGGGAGCTTCAGAGTGCCAAAATGAATAATAGTATTCTGTGCTAATTTCTACGGTATAAGAACCAGATCAGAAAGTAGAAAAAAATGACAGTGGAGTGCTATAGAAAATGTTGAAAAATAAAATTGGAATAATACATATTACTTCAATGTCTTCAATTTCTAGGAAGGACCATGAATAAAATTACCCCCATCAAGACCAGATGAATGGCATGTCAATGACACAATATTATTCAAAGTGCATAAATATAAGAATAATCTAACCTTACAGGTACTCATTTTTTTCTTCTGGAAGTTTTCTATTATTCTCTCTAAAGGTGTTATTGTCTACTAATTCTGATAAATCAAATAGGTCAGACTACTTTTTTAAAACCCCTACCATAATAGCAACATTTGTTCATAGAGCTCATCTCTTTTTTCTGAGCTATCCAAAAAAACCCTTCTGGCTACATCCAAACTGACCATCAAAAGTGTTTTTTCATGAGTAATATTCTACCCAGACAAAACTTGAGCATTTTTGATAGTGTGCCAGCTAATTTGGGTGAGAACCAAAGGCTTGTCATTACAATCAAACTGTATGGAAAATTCTGTATTAGTGTTCATGCCTCTCTTCTGATCAATTTCTTTTTACTTCTATAGGTGCATCCATTGTAATCAGTAGTAGTAATACAGCTTTGTAACACTTGTGCCAGGTGAGAATTAGATAGCCAACTTCACCAATTAGAGGAACCATACTTATGTATCTAACAGCAACATTTCTCTTCTCACTGTGGTGACAACTCCATAGTTATAAAGATTTTTCTGAAACACTATGTTCTTATATTTTGCTCTTTATCTAATATTCATGCTGCGTTTTTCATTTACAGCTGTTTTTAGGTTATAAAAAACAGTGTGACAAAACACACATAGAATCAGAGAATCATAGAATAGTTAGGGTCAGAAAAGACCTTAAGATCATCTAGTTCCAACCCCCCTGCCATGGGCAGGGACATCTCCCACGAAACCATGCCATCCAAGGCTATGTCCAACCTGGCCTTGAACACCGCCAGCGATGGAGCATTCACAACTTCCCTGGGCAACCCATTCCAGGGCCTCACCACCCTCACAGTAAAGAATGTCTTCCTTATATCCAATCTAAACTTCCCCTGGTTAAGTTTGAACCCGTTACCCCTTGTCCTCTCACTACAGTCCCTAATGAAGAGTTCCTCCCCAGCATCCCTACAGGCCCCCTTCAGATACCAGAAGGCTGCTATGAGGTCTCCACGCAGCCTTCTCTTCTGCAAGCTGAACAGCCCCAATTTTCTCAGCCTATCTTCATGCGGGAGGTGCTCCAGCCCCCTGTTCATCCTCATGGCCCTCCTCTGGACTTGTTCCAACAGTTTCATGTCCTTTCTATGTTGAGGACACCAGAACTGCACACAATACTCCAAGTGAGGTCTCACGAGAGCAGAGTAGAGGGGCAGGATCACTACTCTCGACCTGCTGGTCACACTCCTTTTGATGCAGCCCCGGATACGGTTGTTTTTCTGGGCTGCAAGAGCACACTGCCGGCTCATGTTCATTTTTTTATTGACCAACACCCCCAAGTTCTTCTCCACAGGGTTGCTCTGAATCTCTCCTCTGCCCAACCTGTAGCTGTGCCTGGCATTGCTCCGACCCAGGTGGAGGACTTTGCATTTAGCATGGTTGAACTTCATCAGGTTGGCATCAGCCCAACTCACTAGCATGTCAAGGTCCCTCTGGATAACATTCCACCCTTCCAACGTATCAACAGAACCACACAGCTTGGTGTGTTGCCTCTGCGAGGCACGGTGACCTGGTTCAGGAAATGGCACAGGCAATCACCTACTCGCGATCGTGGGGTCCATCAGCACGCAGACACCAATGTGGTGGACGGCAAATGGCGTTTATTGCAGAGTGACACCACATTATATAGCTTTGGTTTACAACGTCACTTCCGTCTGCTTACGTCTCAAGCTAAACACTATCAGCTACCTGGAGACGGGCTCTGTCTTTCCGTTACAGCGCGACATCTTCCGACCGCCAAGCCCTAGCTGCCTACATTGGTGTCATCGGCAAACTTGCTGAGGGCGCAGTCAACCCCACTGTCCATGTCACCGACAAAGGTGTTGAGCAAGACCGGTCCCAGCTCCGATCCCTGGGGGACACCACTCGTTACTGGTTTCCAGCTGGACATTGAGCCATTGAGCACAACTCTTTGAGTGAAGCCATCCAGCCAGTTCTTTATCCCCCGAGTGGTCCACCTATCAAATTGATGTCTCTCCAACTTAGAGACAAGGATTTCATGTGAGATAGTGTCAAACACTATGATTCTATTTAGGATAATCAGAAGTTACTAATTTGAGAAAATTTAAATGTTAATTATAGAAAGATGCACTGTCTTAAATTTTAAAGTTTATCACAGTGAAATCTCCTTTATGTGCTATGTTTTTTTCAGGTGTATCACTGACACATATAATCAAATAAAATATTTCTTTAGTGATAATTCTAATTAGTGCATCCATTATCATTTAATAAAAATATGGAAAAAAAAGCAGGCAAATGTTAAGCAAGATATTAGGCAAAACATACAGGGTCTGAAATATAATCTTAATGGATTTACAGAAGAAAATTTCTGAGTGTGTACATTATTATCATATGTTCTATACCCCGTATGCTTTCTGTATGCCATTCACTATTTCATTCACTGATGCTATATTCACACCAGCTGAAGCAGTTAAAGAATGGACACACAAAAATACAGAGTTGGAAAATAGTCCAAAAAATGCTTTGGACACTCAACTTGAGTTGGCAATCAGAGGAAAATCTCTGTTCCTAAATTAAGACAATGCTTTTCCCAGTCTTCTTTTATTACCCCTGAAAGGCACTTAATCCTCCAGAAAGCCTTTTGGGGCATCTACATTGCATTTCTCTTAAGCTCTCCAGAGATGCTTTCCTTTTCAAGACACTATACAGTGAAGCTATTTTCCTAATTTAGACATCTAAGTTGATGCATCTCAAAATCACAGAATCATTTAGAAAGGATTTCTGGAAGTCATCTAGTCCGAGACTGCACTGCAAGCAGCACTTACTAGAGCAAGTTATTAAAAGGCTTAGCAAGCAGATTTTAAAATCTCTTTAGAGATAGAGAGCACATCTCAATCTCTCGGGGAAGCCTGTCACAGTGTTTTCATATCTTAATAGTAAAAAACTTTATCCTATCTATCATACCAAGTTTATTTGTCCTAGTGTCAGAGTTTCTCTTGTAGTTTGTGTCAGGAGCTTATTGTCCACAACTGTACACCTCCAAGAAGAGTCTGTCTCTGTTCTCTGCATAAAACATTAATCTCTTTCCTAAACCTTATCTCCTTAAGACTGAATAGACTCAGGTTTCTCAGTCTCTTAAACATTTTGTGATCCATCCTTCTAATCATTGTGGTGGTTTTCTGATGTACTTATTTCAGCACATCAATATCTTTTTTTGCCCAGGGGAATAAAAACTGGACTCAGTACTCCAAATGCATCCTCACAGGCACTGAAGAGGTGAAAGGTAATCGCTTCCCTTGACCAATTGGCAGTGCTTTTGCTGGCACAGACCAGAATGCATGTGACCACTTTTGCCACAAGGCCATAATATTTGCTGTGCACTGACTTTCAGGTCCCTTTCCAACATTATACATAGTGTCTAGTGTCATTAGATGATATAAATATAATCTTAAATGAGCACAAGGGACATCTTGAAGGCAATGTATGAAAATGGGGAGTGGCAATTAGTGTTAATCTGCATGAAGGTGAGAGTAGGTAATCTCAGTTATGCCTTCTGGTATTTAAAATTAATAACACATACTGGTATAAGCATCTCCAGTATGCTTTTAATTATTTCATCTCCAAGCTATCTCAATTATTTCATTAGAGTACATATCACCACCTTGCTTTGGTTTAGTATTTTATCTTCAGTTATTCAAGAAAAGTCCTTGACTATAGGCTATTTCTGAGATAAACAGAGGGGTTGTCAGATGCAGTGCTCACTTTGGGAGTGAAAGTATTAATGTAGAACAAATTTCTCACTAATTTACTGAATTATAGGGTATGTAGAGTACTGGCTTTTGTGTACCTGTTCAGTTCTCCTAAAAATGATGTATTTCGCTCTGTTTCACAGATTTCAATGTTTCTACAAATGAAGTAATTTTTTTTTTAAGTTAAATGAGAGGGAATCTGTACTTTAGAAGCAATAAAACTCAAATGGGTCTTCTGATGTAATTTTTAAAGTTTATATTGAAAATGTAAAGTATATTCTCTTTTCAAACAACTTGTCTTCTATGAGTTTCACTTTTATATGTGTATATATACAATTTCATCAAGGAAATGTAGAATCATCGAATGGTTCTATGGTCCCATGGAAGGGACGTTGAAGATCATCTAGTTCCAACCTCCCTGCCACAGGCAGGTACATCTTTGAGTGGCATGTCTTATATCATTTATGTTGAAGGAGAAAAAATGAATTTGTGGTAAAAATGCACTTAATTTTAAATCTGTTCTTCTGAGAAGAGACTTTATTTATTAGAAGAAAACATAGTGAAGGAGCAAATATATAAAGGGCATTACAATTTATCTACTCTATTTTTCCCCCACTCATTTATTTCCAAGCCCCTCCTTTGTATGCTCTCCAGCTAGCTATTTCAAAACTATTTCTTCTGAAAAAAAAATAAATACATCAGCACTTGTTTTATGCAGAAGCTGTAACCCATGCTTTAGGTTGCCGATAGTCATCAAACCATATTATCAAAATACTTGTAAGCACAAGTTACCTCATTGTTGCTGAGGTCAATTTTTGTGTGCCTCGAAGGTCGTCATATTTGACATTTTCTCCACACTTAAACATTCCCAGTAAAATACCATGCAGGACTAGTATGTTAGAAACAAACACAAACATCTGGTACATAACTGTCTTGATAACCTTGCTATTATATCCAACAAGAAAGGTAAAGCTGCCAGATAAAGTCAGATCTATCTGATCCATCATCATCTGAAACTTTAGGACATTTTCACATAGAACTGTTAAACTCTTTTTCTTATTGCCTTTGATTGCCTTCTTCCTTTTTGTATCTTTTCGCAGGCTCTCAACAGAAGAGCTAAGAGGGTCAGGCAGGAGAAAAAAACTAATTCACTGAAGCAGTACCCTGCCCTGCCAAGGGCTCCTTTCCCAGAGCAGCAGGTTTTCCATTCTCTATGCCAACATGGCCAGAACAGACAATTAAACCTTTTATGTTTGATAGGCCAGCAGACTGGCTGGTGCTTTATTAATTTCTATGGAAAATAAAACAGTATTGGAAAGAAAACAATTCTCCCATCATGAAAATCTCATTCATTATTGTTCTTCAGTCAATGAAATATTAATCAAATGAAAACATTCCTATAGCATGAAGTATACAGAAATTGCATTAACTTCTAATTATTTCATTGCTAGCTTAAGCAGCCTGTGGATAATTTACTGCCTATTAAGTCTTCATAAGTCCTTAGTAGTGTCTACTTCACGTTTTGAAAAAAAGTGCTTAGAATCATAGAATGGTTTGGGTTGGAAGGGACTGTCAAAGTTCATCTAGTCCAATGCCCCTGCAGTAAGCATGGACATCTTCAACTAGATCAAGTTGCCCAGAGCCACATCAAGCCTGGCCTTGAATGTCTCCAGGAATGGCCCATCTACTACTTCTTTGGGCAACCTGCTCCAGTTTTTTACCATCCTCATTGTAATAAATCTTTTCCCACATCCAGACTGAACTTCCCCTCTTTTAGTTTTAAAATCATTACCCCTCATCACAAAAATCTCAGTTGATACAATCGAGTTGCTACAAATCAACTTACATTACAGATTTAAAACTGTAATTTATTGTGGAAATAAACCGTACTCCATAATGTAACCTAAGCACTTTAATCTGATCATTTCAGGCCCTTTTTATAGTGAATAGAGAATTAAACAACTCTCACGTAGTATTTTGAAGGAATCATTGTTTATATTAAGTATAGATGTTAGCTAGCCAAACAACGTTTAATGAAACAATTTTTAAAGCATAATATAGAACTAAACCTTGATAAAATTGTTCAATCATCTTCAGAGGCTCATCTGTATACTAAGAAAATACTGTGTTTGTATTTCTTCGTACAGTAATTTTGCTTGGTTCAAGTTTCAACTTCACTTGAAAGATCTGAGTTCATTATTTCATCCCTGAAGAAGAAAGTGAAATGATCCCAGACACTAACTGCAGTTAATTACCATTTTGAAAACCATGCTCCATCTTTTAGGAAATAGTTCATGTATGGTATATTTTCTTGTTGTTATTATTTACATTGAAAAAATTAATCATTTATAGGGCAGACTGCACAAAAGCACTCATTGTAAAAGAACAAACACCGTGTGTAAAGTATGTTTTGCCTAGGATTATTACAGTATAGTCAGTGATAAAAGAGAGCTGCCAGCAGGCTCTGTGATGACAGTCAGAAATCCACACAGTCAGACCTGCCAGTGAGAAAACAGCTAAACACACGTGTGTTTTATAGTCATAAAACTTGTTTCCCATGAGATCCTTCAGGAGGAAATCATCAGTGACAGAAAAACGTTGTAAAAATACTATCAGAGGGGAAAAAACAAATCAATAAAATGTGAATTCAACAGGAAAAATACATAAAGAAACTGGATTGTTATTAATTCTGCAGAAAGATAAGTAAGTATGTGTGTCTACATGTATGGACATAGAGTATACATAGAAAATATATTTAAAGCATCAAAGAAACAAGTGAGCTTTAAGATAGATTCGGATATGGCACGGATGCATGGCATCGAAAGTCTATATAATTGAAAATACTACTTGCAGTTTTTCATAAGGAGTTTTTGTAACAATTTGATTTGAAGAAACCAGTATATTAGAGATTTCAGGATAAATACATGGAATTTGAAAGAATAGCTGGCAATTACATTCATTTCTTCTATTTAAACAAGAAGAAAAATACTCTCATGACAGGCAGATCTAATTTTGTTATTTCACTTGAATTAAAGAAAAGGAATAATTATGAAAACAATGGAATTATTGGGCTGAATGTGTTTTTTAACTATTTAACATGAAATAGAATACCAAGCAAAGACTAAACCAGCTGTATTACAAATTTCAAGTCAGGTAAATGAGATGAATTGCACTGAAAATGAGTGGGGGCACAGAGTGCTAGAGATATTAATGTGCAGCCAAAATAGGAAGTGTTGGTAGTGGGTCTTCACATCCCTGCAGCCTGCAAACTAATAGACAAACCTTGCTTCCTCTTTTCTCATGAGTTCATAATTTAACTGCCATGGTCCTGCAAACTTTTTTCATATTATGGAATAGTCCATGAAATATACCAACCATTCAACTAGGCTCAGCAACTGCAAGCTAGGCTAGGTTTTAAAAGAATCTAACTCTCAATGCATTTCATAAAAAAATAGCCACATTTTCAGGGAAACTCATCATACTGGATGTAATAAACTCTCTTTTTCTGTGTAAAACCTGTTCTAAGCCACTTAAAACTTAATAGCAAATGATAACCTTTCAACTGGTCCCGCAGAACAGCTAAAGATTTCCTATATGATGGTGCTATCTGAGAAAGTGAGCACGGATGCATTTGAAGTGGAAGATTAAACCTTTTCTGTTTACCTAATAGTGATTACAATCACTTCTTTCACCACCTTTCCTTAGAAATCAATACATCTGTAAAACCACTCTGCATTTTTAACAGATACAATTTGATTTCTGTGTAACTTTTTCATGTCTTGCATTAGGAAATTCCTGGCTGAAATGAATACATGTATTGCCTGTTAAGGAGGAGCTAGAGAAAGCAGTCATGGCCAACACTACTCTGACAAAAGTGGATTGAAAACTGTTTACTGTTGAGACGTGGTTTTAATTATCTTATTTAAAACCAAATTTATCAGTCTTTCCAGTAGATAAGTAGATCACAATTACTCACAATCCTGTAGATAAATAGAGTATTTCTTTTATTCTTCCCTCTGCTTTTTTCCCCCTACTGAAGCTACTGCTGAAGGACCACGTTCTTTCTCAGCTAAGGCCCGTGTTTTGCAAAGTAAAACTATGTCTGGAAAGGTCTTCTAACACCTACCATAAACATACATCACAACAATAGAAAAGACAGCCAAAATGGCAAACAGATTAAAAAGAGCAGATGTCAGCACACAGCCATCTTTTTCTATCTTGTACTACTCTGTCTACTTGAAGCTTTCCTTTGCTTCCAAGGTCACTCAATCATGTGCTAAGTAGATTTTTAGATGCATCACTTGACTTTTTGCATTAGTTGATGTTTTGACATGTTTTTCTGCAGCAGTGCAATAAAAGGTTTTCTACCTTTCCCAAAGTGGTCTACAGTGATAGAGTAAAAGTAGATTATTCCTGCAAGTACAAAAATACCTTCTGGGCTTACTCATCCTGTATTTTCATATGTTTTCACATATCATCTGGTATTTCCAAACGTACCTTTTTTATGCTTCTGAACTACCAGAACATGCCATCAATTACACTATAATACTAAAACATGCTATAATTATCAAGTTTTAGTCACTGGTTGATTTTATCAGTGTAAGAGGCAGTTCAAAAGCAGTAAAAGAGTATCACCAATTTTAGCAAAATTTTGCTCTACCTTTGTTTCTCAAGAGAGAATTTCTCATAACTGTAAGGCTCTAACATAACTCAAGAAATCTCATAACTGTGGTATCCCAAGCCTAGATTCACAACAGGCCTAAGAAATAGCAGTACTACTCCAGTTGTAACCTAAAGCACAAGTGATTAAAGTATGTGTCCAGCATGTGAAGATTGAGTACTGAAACCTTCTTCAGTCTTTTGGATTTCAAGCCTTCGCCTTTAATTTCTTAAAACACTAGCAGAATTAGATTCTATGTTGTTAGGAGGTTAGGAATAATATTCCTCATTATCTTTCTAAATCATTTTTCCTAGGCAAAATGAGAATAACAAAATCTGAATAAAAATAAGAATAAAAAAATAAAAAATTTATAAGAATAAAAAAATGGTCAGTTAGACAAAAGAAGAGGATGTGAAGCAACTAAGGCATTCACTCGAGAGAGGAGACCTTTGTTCCATTAAGTGCTTAAGGGATAGTTTTATATAAATAGTTAGTGAACAAAACACATGAATGGCTCCTGTGAACAAGGTTCAGAACTTAGTTTTGTCGTATTCCAGGACTTGGTGCATCAACCACCTATTTCCTTTGAGCTGGAGACAGTGAGTGATCGTTCATGTAGACAATCTGTATCTGAGGGCAAATCAAAATTGCAGTCATAATGTCAAAGGATCTTTTTATTTACCAGGGAAGAAGGCCCTATTAGGGACAGTGCTAGTAAATTACAGTGTTGTAGAAGAATATATAATCAAAAGTAGGTATGTGGTATAACTTCAGTAAAAATGAATGGTTTAACACTCTTATTGTTAGTAATGGGTCAAACAGCTAATAAGAATGATCTCTAAGAAGCCAGAACATTGATTAAGGCTCAGGAATCTTGTGGCGAATCACCTAATCTAGGAGAGAGACACCTTGTCCTTTTATCATTAAGCTTGATGTGGATTCATTATAAATCTAAAGTGGAAGGAGAATCAGGATTCCAGATGGATAAATGAAAACAAAAAATAAAATCACTTTTTTTTTTTAACTTAGATAAAAAAAAAAAAAAATCACAATCGCAAATCACCAAACATAGTTGCCCAAGATAAACTGTTATTTCCTATTGGTATTGTTTTATCAAAGACACTTCAATGTCCTTGTGATGTAATAATTTAATTAGGGAATGTCGTGGTTTAAGCCTCTCAGCCACGCAGTCGCTCTCTCACTCACTCCCCACTCTTTCTTCCCTCCACTCCTGGAGGGATGGGAAGGAGAATCAAAAGAATTCAACTCCCATAGGCTGAGATAAGAACAGTTTAGTAACTAAGGCATAACACAAACCACTACTGCTACCACCAGTAATTATAATGACAAGGCAAATACAAGGAAAGGATACAACTGCTCACCACCCAGCCCGACCAAGCAGTGCACACTGACCAGTGGACCCCACCACCCTTCCGGGTCTCTGCTCTCTCCATTTTTTTACATCCTGGAAATGATGTGCTGTGGTATGGAATAACCTCTTTGGTTAGTCTGGGTCAGGTGTCCTGTCTCTCCTTCCTCTTGGCTTCCTCTCCTCCCTGGCAGAGCATGAGACTCACAAAGTCCTTGGCCAGCCTAAACATTACCAAGCAGTAACTGAAAACACTGGTGTTATCAGTGCTGTTCCCAGGCCCAAAATCAAAAACACAGCACTGCACCAGCTACCAAGATGGAGAAAAATGACTGCTACTGCTGAACCCAGGACAGGAAAACAGATATACTGATAGGAATATCTTTTGCATACAGAAGACAAACAATGTCAGGAAGAGGAATTTGCTGAAACAGCTGTAAAAGCAAAAGCTTTCTAGGATGCATAAACCCCATATGCCAGTATTTGCTAGCTATTCTAATAAACAGAAACAAATGTCCCCACCCCAAAACCAAACCAAAACCAGAAAGATATTATTCTAGTCAGTATAAATAAGTAGACTAGACTACATCTTACATTTTGCTGTTTTCACAACTCAATTATTCAATTATTCTAGCATCAGGACAAACAGGGATAGGCAAAGTAGGATATTATTAAGAAATAATAACCATTGGTATATCTCTCCAGGAATCCCAAGAAGGGAGGATGTGCTGGCAGCTAGTGCTTAAAATCGGTTTTCCCTTCAGTGTATCTCGTCTTTATCCCTTCCTAGAGGCCAATAGGAAAAGCGAGCCAAAATCAGCAGGAATCTGTACTCCTTTCAGTCTATTTGAAAGCTCTTTTCTCCTCTGTTTTCCCTGCCTGTGGTAGAAGCAGGTTGCCACACAGAACATCTAGCATCTCTTAACAGCAACATGCAATTTTACCTCGGCTGCTGATGTGTTATAAACTAGCTCTGAGTGCATTATAGAGCATTTCATACTGACTTAGAACTCTTTTTAATGGCAATTCCACTGTATTTTTCCATCTGTCAGCTAAATAGTTCTTTTTGCCTGAAGCAACATTGAGGACTGGAAGAACCAACCAGCATAATCGTATGCTTTTGGAGGCTTCCATTCACAGATACTTCAGACTTCATTTTAAAAGTAAACCTCCTGTTCCTATACTTTTTATAAGCAGGTGTCACACTAAGCTTCCGAAAGGCTAGTTTCACTTTCCTGAAAGTGAGCATGACAAAAGATACTGAATAGCTTCCAAACTCCTAGTCAAAGTGTTTTTAGAGCACAGCCTGATAACTATAGATGGGTAATTTCTCCCCCTCCCCAAGAAAGACTCAGAACTGCTCCTCGAGACAAATTACATGAAAATGTTTCAAAACACTGAAAATTTGCTCCATTTCCTGAAACTAGAACCCTTCTTCTGAAACAAATTCACAATTCTAATTTGTATTTTGTTTTTATATTTTCACTATGTGGTTCACAGTTTGTAAGTCACATCTTGCTCCATATCTTTTTCTTCTTATTTCCAAGAAAACAATATATTCTTTCTCTGAATATTTCCATGACTTTTCACTTCATATTATGTTTTAAACTAATTCTACTATTATAGCCTTAAAGTCATCACATTCTTTTCTACATCATAACAGAGGGAGTTGGCACTGATAGCACTTTGTCTTTAAATCTCATTCATTCATTCTTCATTAAATTAGTGAAAATGTCTAATGAAATTTTTTCTTAAATATTCCTTGAAGCGTTGCTGTGTTAACTTCCTTCCATTCTGATGGCCTCCTAGACAGAATTTAGCAATGGATATGGATTTATTATACTTCTGAGATTCATTAAGCAATAATACTTTCCATTTCCATGTCTCATTCTTATTCTGCCTATGCTACTCCATGGTCTATAGCATGTTCCTGTCCTTTTAGCCTTTAGTAACTTCAGGCATAGCAGCTACATTACTTTTCCCACTGTATTTGTATTACTAACCATATTCATTTTATTTCTACTGCGTTTATTTTCATCTTAAAAAAAAAAATCAGTTTGACTTGACTGTCTCGCGAGGGGAGGCCTGCAGCGCCTGATCGGGGGGGGAGGCTCGGCGTCTACGAGCTTCACCTCGGAGCAGCAACTTGCACCGAGGGAGCTTTAAGTCCTCGACAAGGCCTGCCTGGGAGCCTGCAGCTCCGCGGAGGCGAGCAGCTGACTCAGAGGGGGCGGCGTCAGGAGGACCAGCGGCAGACCTGACTGGTTAAAAACCTGCCCCAGGGAGCGCAAGCGACCAAGAGCGCAGCGAACAGGGCGGGCAAACAGGGCGGGCAAACAGGGCGGGCTCGAAGCAGTTTGCGCGGCAGTTCGTGCGGGCAGGCGAGCGGGGTGGTGAGCGGGATGGTGAACACTCGCCGTACGGGCAAGGCTCGGTCTGGGAGCTCTGCTCTGGCTGCGCCGGTGGTGGCCAGCGTAGGCACCCAGACGGAGCTGATGGGAAGGGAGGCTGTAGTGCAGAGCTCGGGGTATCCTAAGGGAAGGGTGAGCAATGGGCAGGGCTGCACTCTGTGCTCCCTGGTGGAGGTCCTCCTGCAGCAGGTGGCTGAACTGCAGGAAGCTGTTACCAGGCTGAAAGGTGTCAGGGAAGCTGAGGGGGAGCAGCACTGCTTGCTCCGGGAGCAGCCTGTTCCGGGGCCTCGAGTGTCTACTGTTGCCCATGCAGGAAAGGAGGTTGCTAACCCAGGAAAGGAGGCAGCTAACCCAGGAAGCTGGGAAAAGGTAACAGAAAAAAACAACAAAAAAAGGAGGAAGAGGGTAATTAAAAGCAAGGGGTTTCCTCTTACATCTGTTGTCCCCACCCAGAACCGCTTTGCTGTCCTGCAGGGGACTGATGAGCAACAGCGCTCTGCTATCCTGCAGGGGGCTGATGAGCAACAGCGCTCCCACCAGGCACAACCAGCTAGTGCACTGGTAAAGAAGGTCACTACAGGGGCTGCCAGGAAAAAACGGTGGACCATAGTAGTCGGGGACTCTAATCTGAAAGGCACAGAGGCACCCATCTGCTGGCCTGACCCAGGCTCAAGGGAGGTGTGTTGCCTACCAGGGGCTCGGATCAGGGATGTGGCCAAGAAGCTGCCTGCTCTAGTCAGTCCCACTGACTATTACCCACTCCTGGTAATCCATGTGGGTGCTACTGATATAGATAGCAGTAGCCCGGAGACCAAAAAGAAGGACTACAGGGCTCTGGGAGAGGTGGTTAGGGGCTCTGGAGCTCAGATTGTCTTTTCGTCAATTCTCCAGGATACAGGGCAGGACCTTGAAAAGGCTAGGAGGATTGGGCAGGTTAATAAATGATTAGAAGGGTGGTGCTATAGTCAGGGGTTTGGGTACCTTGAACATGGGACTCAATATAGTAGGCCAGGTCTACTGGGGGCTGGTGGAGCTGGTCTGACAAAGAAGGGGAAAAGTGGATTTGGTAGGAGGCTTGCCAGACTGGTCAAGGATGCTTTAAACTAGATGTGTTGGGGGAGGGGGGCATCATTCCATCCCAACACACCCAGTCGGTTGGCAGCACCTACAGCAAACATTCCGAGCAATGTAGGGATATTCCAGCTGCTCCAGCCAATGACCCGACTTCAATTGGATCTCGGCTCAAATGCCTCTACACAAATGCCCGTAGTATGGGGAACAAACAAGAGGAATTAGAGATGTGTGCACATCTACGGGGGTATGATATTATAGGCATCACAGAAACATGGTGGGATGGCACCTATGACTGGTGTGTTGGAATGGAAGGTTACCGGCTCTTTAGGAAAGACAGGCCGGGCAGACGGAGAGGGAGAGTTGCTATTTATGTTAGGGATAGGCTAGAGAGTATGGAACTCTGTCTGGGGACAGGTGAGCAGTCAACAGAGAGTTTGTGGGTCAGGGTTAAAGGGAGAACAGCGATGGGTGATATTATTGTGGGGATCTGTTACAGACCGCCTGACCAAGGGGACTTGCTGGACGAAGCGCTCCATAGGCAGATAGGAGCAGCCTCATGCTTGCACGCCCTTGTTCTCATGGGAGACTTCAACCACCCTGATATCTGTTGGAGGGATGGCACGGCCCGGCACAAGCAATCCAGAAGGTTCCTCTATTGCGTGGAAGACAACTTCCTTCTGCAAGTAATAGAGGAGCCGACAAGGAGAGGTGCCATGCTTGACCTCGTCCTCACCAACAGGGAAGGGCTGGTTGGGAATGTGATGCTCCAGGGCAGCCTTGATTGCAGCGATCATGAGATGGTTGAGTTTGAGATCCTCAGGACAGTGAGAAGAGCATGCAGCAAGCTCACTGCCCTGGACTTCAAGAGAGCAGACTTTGGCCTCTTCAGGAACCTGCTCAGTAAGGTTCCATGGGATACAGCCCTAGAGGGCAGGGGGGCCCAAGACTGTTGGTTGATATTCAAGGCTCACCTGCTGCAAGCTCAGGAGCGATGCATCCCAACTAGAAGGAAGTTTAGCAGGAGGGCCAGGAGACCTCCTTGGATGGATAAGGAGCTGCTGAGCAAAATTCGAAGGAAAAATGAGGCTTATGAAAGGTGGAAGCAAGGTCAGGCGGCCTGGGAAGAATACAGGGATGTTGTCCGGGAAGGTAGGGACCAGGTTAGGAAAGCTAAGGCCCACTTAGAATTAAACTTGGCTAAGAATGTGAAAGATAACAAGAAGGGATTTTATGGGTACATTGCCAATAAAAGACAGGTTAGGGACACTGTGGGCCCTCTCCAGAAGCTATCGGGAGAACTGGCTACCCTGGATTTGGAGAAGGCTGAGGTTCTTAATGACTTCTTTGCCTCAGTCTTTACGGGCAAATGCTCTGACCACACCACCCAAGTCTTGGAAGGCAGACGCGGCGACGGTGAGGGTGGGGACCCTGGGCCCACTGTGGGAGAGGATCTTGTTCGGGACCACCTTAGGAACCTGAATGTATACAAGTCCATGGGACCGGATGAAATCCACCCGCGGGTCCTGAAGGAGCTGGCAAATGAAGTTGCTAAGCCACTGTCCATCATATTTGAAAAATCATGGCAGTCAGGTGAAGTTCCCGATGACTGGAAAAAGGGAAATATAACCCCCATTTTTAAGAAGGGGAAAATGGATGAGCCGGGGAATTACAGACCAGTCAGTCTCACCTCTGTGCCTGGCAAAATCATGGAGCAGATTCTCCTGGAAGGCATGCTAAGGCACATGAAAAACAACAAAGTGCTTGGTGACAGCCAGCATGGCTTCACTAAGGGGAAGTCCTGCCTGACCAATCTGGTGACCTTCTATGAAGGGGCTACAGAACTGATGGACAGGGGCAGAGCAGTTGATGTCATCTACCTGGACTTGTGTAAAGCCTTTGACACTGTCTCCCATGACATCCTTCTCTCTAAGTAGGAGAGACATCAATTTGATAGGTGGACCACTCGGTGGCTAAAGAACTGGCTGGATGGCCGCACGCAAAGAGTAGTGCTCAGTGGTTCAATGTCCAGCTGGAGACCAGTAACGAGTGGTGTCCCCCAGGGATCGGAGTTGGGACCAGTCTTGTTCAACATCTTTGTGGGTGACATGGACAGTGGGATTGAGTGCGCCCTCAGCAAGTTTGCCAATGACACCAAGCTGTGTGGTTCGGTTGATACATTGGAGGGAAGGAATGCCATCCAGAGGGACCTTGACACGCTTGTGAGGTGGGCTGATGCCAACCTAATGAAGTTCAACCATGCTAAATGCAAAGTCCTCCACCTGGGTCGGAGCAATGCCAGGCACAGCTACAGATTGGGCGGGGAGGAGATTGAGAGCAGCCCTGCGGAGAAGGACTTGGGGGTGTGGGTTGATGAAAAAATGAACATGAGCCGGCAGTGTGCGCTTGCAGCCCAGAAGGCCAACCGTATCCTGGGCTGCATCAAAAGGAGTGTGACCAGCAGGTCGAGGGAGGTGATCCTGACCCTCTACTCTGCTCTCGTGAGACCTCACTTGGAGTATTGTGTGCAGTTCTGGTGTCCTCAACATAAAAAGGACATGGAACTGTTAGAACAAGTGCAGAGGAGGGCCACGAGGATGATCATGGGACTGGAGCACTTCTCGTATGAAGATAGGCTGAGAAAATTGGGGCTGTTCAGTGTGGAGAAGAGAAGGCTGTGTGGAGACCTCCTAGCAGCCTTCCAATACCTGAAGGGGGCCTCTAGGGATGCTGGGGAGGGACTCTTCATTAGGGACTGTGGTGAGAGGACAAGGGGTAATGGGTTTAAACTTAAACAGGGGAGGTTTAGATTGGATCTGAGGAAGAAATTCTTTACTGTGAGGGTGGTGGGGCCCTGGAATGGGTTGCCCAGGGAGGTTGTGAATGCTTCATCCCTGGCAGCGTTCAAGGTGGGGTTGGACATAGCCTTGGATTGCATGGTTTAGTGGGAGGTGTCCCTGCCCATGGCAGGGGGTTTGGAACTCGATGATCTTGAGGTCCTTTCCAACCCTTACTATTCTGTGATTCTATGATTCTATGACTTTTGAGAGTTTTCACTATCTACTTGTAACTTGTGAAGTCTGCCTGATTTTCCTTTTACTTATTGCAGGTTTCTGACTACTCGTAGTATGCAAGTAGTTCTAATGTCCAAGTTTCATTTCTTTAAGATACAAACAATTCAAATTTCAGTTTAAAAGAAAAACGTTAAATCCTTGTGTTTATTTGACTAAGATTTTCAGTACAGCTGACCTCATTTGTTAGTTCATTTAACTTATCAATTTTCTCTATTCAAAAACAGAAGCTCAGCCGCAAACCTCACTTCTGCAGAAATTTGTGAAATGAGTTTTTTCATGCTTGTGAAGTACTCTGTTGCTATAGAGATGACTGTGATAGAAAAAGCTATGGGAAAAACAGTAACTGTCTCAAGGACATGGTTTCAATAAAGTCCAATAAATGAAATATACAGCTGTAGAGTGAAAATATAAAGGCAAAACATTGAATACTGTGTTTTTTTCCATTTTATACACTTCATGAGATAGTCCTGGAGGGAGGACAGCATACAATTGCGCAATTTATATGTAGTTGCAAATTTGCAAGGAGGTGCAGAGTTGAAAAGCAGCCTTACTTCAAGAATTTCCTAGATTGTTAGGTTTAGGGATATTTTAATTTAACAAAGTGTCACCGTCATTCTGGCACATCCCTGGATATGCAAGGGACATAACCTCAGTTCTGTGGTAATTGAAATACTGTTCTATAATTTTCTATATAGAAGATTAGTGCTTTTTCTGCTACATCTTTTTTCTCTTTTGCCTTCAGTCTGAAAAAAAACACCCACCTACCTTTATTGTATACAATCCAGGAAACCCTGTCTGATTTACAATACACACTTTAACAGCCCCAACCATTTTTGGGTTATCTGTCTCCACTAGCACACCTACAGCATTGCTTACATCACTGTCAGATGGAGCCCAGAGGTAGGAATCTTGAATTGTTTATGATAATTTAAAACTGATAAAGTCCAAAGCAAGTTTCAAAAAAAAAAAAAAAGAAACAGGCAAAGTTTGTTAGAACAAAACATGAAGTAAATCTAAAGCAAAGTGTCTCTAAGGTAAAATGCCACTCTTTTCTGAAGATATTAGTGAATATGATCCCTAGCTATATTCTTGGATTAGGCAATGTAAGTATCTGAACACACACAACACTGTTTTTAAATATACATAGCAAACTTTTGGTGACTGTTTTCTGCACACTGTCCATGAGCAGAGTACACAATGTTTAATACCATTTTAAAATAGAGCATATTTACTAAAATGAGGACTTTTTCCAATTCAAAATATTGAAATGAAATGAAATGAAATGAAATGAAATGAAATGAAATGAAATGAAATGAAATGAAATGAAATGAGGTAACTGAGCTGCAGCAATCATGTTCTGGAACAATTTCTGCTGCCCAGGTTGCTGAATCATTCTTATCAATCATGCACACTTAATTTATGCATGCATGTATATATAGATATTGTTTAGTTTATTTAAATTTTTTTAAAATATAAGATTAATTATTTTTGCATACCAACATTCCATGCTTGATCTAGGTGTGATTTTCTTCAAACATTATAGAAAGTAAAGAATTAGTATGACATTAGGGCAATAGAAGAGATTATACCCACCTGAAAAACTGCATTTTTTCATTTTGTGATGTAAAAGTAACCAGTGTGGATCCAAGATTCTGATAATACAACATAATAACAATTAAATAAGTTGCACTATCATTTAACTGGGTAAATTGGTTTTAGACAAAAATTTTGTAATATTTCAAGAATCAGTCAGTAAAGAAATGCAATTCTTTAACTATGTGTCAGAAATGTAGTAATGTTACACATTAGAAAATGCATTGAATGAAAAAAAAAAATATTTTATCTGCCTCCTACTTGAAAAAGGTTAATTCCAGAAGAAATCTATAGACTCATGAGAGGTAGGTGTCATAGCTGACCATTCTGAGTTTTCATTTAGGAAAAGGTTCATGACTGGTAGAAATGTCTGATTTCAGCCTGGAGAAGAGAAGGCGCTGGCGAGACCATATAACAGTCTTCCAGTACCTAAAGGGGACTTACAAGAAAGCTGGAGAGGGACTTTTTACAAGGGGGAATGGCTTTAAATGAAAGAGGGTAGATTTAGATTAGATTTTAGAAAGAAATTCTTACTGTGAGGATGGCAAGACGCTGGAACAAGTTGCACAGAAAAGCTGTGGATGCCCCATCCCTGGAAGTGTTTCAGGCCAGGTTGGATGGGGTTTTGAGCAACTTAGTCTAGTGGAAGTTTCGAACTATGTGACACACATAGAAGTGCTAAAATAAATAGTAACTGGCAGACTTGGTTTTGTTTCAGACATTTTAAGAAAATTCAGTAAAATCTGTGAAGGTGGGACGTTTTACTTCCCTGAGGCTTCCTAAAGAAAAACTTTCTTATATGTTCCTGTCTTCATTTTTACCATTCACATTTCAGACTAATGATGCTCACCATTCCTCTTTTGAGATTTTTTTTTCTTTAAATTCATTTAAAGTAAAAAACCTATCACTTCTGAAAAACATAAACTTCCTGTGCCTTAACTCCTTCATGAAGGTTAGTATATCTCAGCTCCAGAAAATGAGGTCATCTTCATGTTTACACTTGCATATATTCAAACACGAATACTTAAACTTTTAACATCAAGGCCCTAATTTCCACTATTTCCTACACTCTTCTGGACATATCACTGCACAAATTTGTAATTGGAATCAACCTAGAAGGTTTTTATAAAAAATTACTTTAAAAATAAAATTAATCAAACCCAAATGCTCTTTGGGTACATATGTCAGAAACTTCTCATGAACTGTAGGGGTTAGGATGCCATCCCAAAATCCATGTGGCAGAGTCTTCTCGTCTGCTAGTGCTCACTAAAATACAGTTATCTGTCTTCTGAAAACTAAAACCACCTCTCAGGTTAATCTACATTGGCCTTACTGTCGTAATACAAAAAAAAAAAAAAAAAAAAAAAAAAAGAATGAAAACAAAAACAGAAACAAAAAACCCAGAACAAACCCAAGGAAAGAAAATGTGGCTTGTCAAAGATTTGGAACAACATAGTTTGGAGTTTGCACAGTTGTCATAGTCCCAGTATGTTCTTTCTTTATTTTCCAGACTGTTGTACAGAGTTATTTGCAATCTGTTACCTTGATATCCTCAAAACAAATAAAGTTTATAAGTGATAGAAAGATCATAGATGCTGATATGGAATATCATATGATAACCAAACATTTGCAGTGATATTGAATTTAAGATTATGACCTCCTAGCATTTTTACTAAAAGATACTGTAACATCTGGTTTCAATATTTTTCTTTCTTTTTTTTTTTTTTTAATTATGAGGGGTTTTTTCTCAATACTAGAAATGAATTTATTTTAGAAAAGTCCAGGTATTTATATCCTTATACAGGATATAGAAAGCACATGTTCCTATCTTACAGTTGATGTTATTTTTAGTCTCGGGTAATCAATGAACATGAGCTAGCTCCAAATGATTAATGTTAACCCCTCATATTTGAGTTGGTTTTCTCCACAAAATAGATTGTATTTTTTTGAAACAAGGATGTAAACCTTAATTTTACTTAGCTATTCTAACTTCCATGTTATTGAATTTTTTTTTTCTCAAGTACTAAGTATTTAATTATTCATACCTCGTGAAACAGCTTCATCAGCAAAGACAGGCATAATTCCATTTAGTTTACTAACCTGGAGAGGAGAGAACATTGGCATATAGGAGGCACACTTTCATCAGTTTCATTATATCCAAGTAAACCAAACAGGAACCCACACCTGTATTTCTCTCATCCTTTAATACCCAGTATGATTATTTCAGATATTCTGAATATGGCACATGTGTCCTTCAGATTCTGAAAAGACCTCCATATTTTTGCAATGAAAAGGTGGAGGTTTTTTGAAAACTCAGAATTGTTTGTTGGACAGAAAATCTTCATGCCTTTCTTATCCTTGCTTGTAACCAAGTTCTCATTTATACTGTAGAGGACTGCAGTGAAATGAGTGATGCAGGGTCACACAAATTAAATTAAAACTAAAGAGTTTTAATATCAAGAATAACTTTAAAATGAATTTATAAAGCACAACTTAAAAGAATTTGATGGCAAGGTGCACTCTATTCCTTATTCCATGGATGACACATAGGAAGGAAAATAGAAGTAAAAATGAGTTAAAAATTATCGGTATGGAGACCAAAGGCACAAAGTGTGAGGGAGACCTTCACATTGAAGTATGAGGGCCAGAATAGACCCCCTTTGTTTCTAAATTCTACGTGAGGGTAGGTCTGGTCTTAGTCTCACACTTGGTCAACGATCTGTATCTAAAGTGTTACAAGTGTACCAGTTTACCACAGGTGGGATTTTTACCTGGCTTTCACCTAGCAACCCCCTGCAATTGTAAGATGGATCTTAACATTTATAAGATGAGTTAATGGAATTTACTACACTTGCTACAGCAATTTATGCACACGTATGCATGCACACATACATAACGACATATCAAGGCATGTCTTGATAAAAATTCCCCCCAAGTTCTGTGAAATATTCATCAAAAGTCTTAGCATTTCTCAGTGGGTGAAGATTGAGCCTCAAGGAGTGAGGATTCTTTGGCACAGGACCCATTGTGAGCTTTTGGAGATGGTTCTTCAGTTATCACTAATTCTTAAGTTTGTGAGCTCAAAGAGCTGTCCCACTCAGATGGAGATGCTGTGGTCCAGGACAGGTCAAAGGACCTCACTTAGGAGCACTAATTCTTACGGTCACAACATGACTGGCTTTAATCATCAGTAAATTTCCATCCTAGTCACAATCCAAGTAGGCAATTGCAAGAAATTTTTCAAAACTCCAGTAACAATGGTACTGTTCCACTCAGGCTATGATCAAGGGAAGGAATGTTCTGAATCTGCCAGTGGATGACTGATATCTCTGGTCTTGCCCCCCATCTTAACACGTAACTGTTACTCCCGGGTAACAGGAGTCCCTGGTGTGATCAGTACCTCACTTCTTAGCCATTAAATAGTTCCTGGTGTAGTCAAGGGATGCTTCACCAACCAACTCATTACACAAAGGCAAGGCCTGACAGGAATTCTTTGGATTGTAGAGTAGCCCATAGGATGAGCCTGAGGATACACCACCACAAAGACAGAGATGGGACTAAATGGGCTATAATATTTCGAATAAAAATTTGGAGTGGCACACATACTGCAGCTTATGTGATATAGTTGCAAGTCCACAGTCATCACAAGTTTTCATGCAGATTGACCAAACCTTTCTACTTAACTTCACAAACATTATAAAGAAGTGGTATTTGTGTTGTTAATGACTGCTACAGATTGAGTTAATGGATCCATATAATTATCAGATTATAGAAGAAAAGTTAGACTGAGATATTTTAGAAGAATTGTCCACTCAGTATTCTGTTTTTAAAGCTCTTCTCACAGTTGTGAATAATGATAGTCATAGAATTCTCAATTACCAGGTTGGAAGTGATCACAAGGATCATCTAGTCCAAACTCTCGACAAAAGCACAGTCTAGATAAGATGTCCCAGCACACTGTAAAACTGAACCTTAAAAGTGTCCTGTGCTGGAAAATCCACCACTTCCCTGGGAAGACTATTCCAATGGCTGATTGCTCTCATTGTGAAAAATTTTCCTCTTGTTTCCAATTGGAATTTCCCAGGAGTTTCTTGTATGAATTACCCCTCATCTTTTCCATGTGAGTTCTTGCAAAAATGTGATTTTCATCTTCTTTGTAGCCACCCTTTAAATACTGCAACATGATGATAAGGTCTCCCCCGAGCCTTCTTTTCTCAAGGCTAAACAAACACAGTCCTCTCAGCTTTTCTCCTATAGCAGGCTTCCCAGCCCTTTGATCATCTCTGTGGCCCTTCTCTGGACCCTCTCCAGCCTTTCCACACCTTTTTTGTATAGCAAGGACCAAAACTGATCACAGTATTCCAGATGTGGCCTGACAAGTGCTGAGTAGAGTGGGGTAATGACATCTATATCTCTGCTAGTGATGTTCCTGTTGATGAAACCCAACATCCTGTTGCCTTTCCTTGCCACAGTTGCACAATGTTCACTCATATTGAGCTTACTGTCCACAGGACTCCCAGATCCCTTCCCACAGAGCTTCTCCCCAGCTGGGTATATCTGAGCCTCTAATGTACTCCTGGATTATGTCCTTGTTGAACTTCATTAAGTTCTTATAGCTAATCCAGGTTTTCCTGCAGGGTGTCTCTCCCTTCCAAAAGTGTCTACTTCCCCACAGTTTCATACCATTGGGAAACTTCATCAGGATACATTTGGTCCCATCTTCTAGATAATTACTTATGAAGACATTGAACAGTACTGGGCCCAATATCAATCCCTGGGAACCCTACTTGTGACAGGTTGCCAGTTTGAAAACAAGTTATTTGCCACCACCCTCTGGCTGCAGTCTGTCATCCACCACACAGTCCACTTGTCAAATTGTCAAGACTAGAATGTCTCAGTTTCTCTAGAAGGACACTGTGGAACTGTAACAAAAGCCTTTGAGAAATCCATGTAGGCAATGCCCACTACTCACCCTACATCAGCCAAGCAGATTAGTTTGTTGTGGAAGGTGATTGAGTTTGACAAGCACAATTTGTCCTTAGTGAATCCATGCTTTATTTTCCCAGCCATGTCTGATTTGACTTCTGATAGCCCCCATTAGTATTAGCTCCATAATCTTCGCAGGGATTGAAGTAAAACAAATGGGCCTATAATTTCCTGGATTTTCCTTTAAGACCTTCTTGTAGATGGGGGTGACATTTGCCTTCTTTCAGTCTTCTGGGATGCCCCCTGACTTCCATAGCTTTTCAAACATTATGGAGAGCAATCTCACAATAATGTCAGCCAGATGAAACCCCTGGATGGATATTGTCAGTGCCCATTGGTTTGTAAAGGCCAAAATCCTGTAATAGTTCACATATCAACTCTTCTTTCGCATATGGTGGGTCTGTGTATGTAACAACTTCGATTTTTATTCCCAAGGACTAGGGCTCGACAGCAATGGTAAAGACAGAGGTAAAGAAACTGTTGAGAAACTCTGCCTTTTCAGTGTTGTTGTTGACTAATTCACCTCTCCTGCTTAACAGCAGGCCAGTATTTCCCGTCTGTTTCTTGTTTGTTTTTCTAACTGCATATCTGCACTGCCTGACAATGCCCTTAGAGCTCTCAACGGGTTTTAGTCCACTTTCCCATCTCTGGAAAGCTTACTTTTTGATTTTGAGCAGATTCAGAAGCTCACAGTTAAGCCAATGGGGTCTATTTCTCTGAGTACTTCCTTTACATCTAAGGAGGATGAACTTCTTTTTTGCTCCCAGGAAAGCGTTGTTGAAAGACTCCCTGCACTAGCTAGCTCCTTTATCTCTTGCAGCTGAGCTTTGAGCCAGCTAGCATTTGCTCTTCTAAAATCTAAAACCTTTGTCTTATTACTAACCTTCAGCATGCTCAGCTGGATCCCAAACTCTACAATATTGTGATCACGTAACCAAGGCTTTCACTCACAAAGATATTACAAAGTATATTTTCCCATTTTGTGATTAAGAAGTCCAGCAGCGCCCCATTCCTGGTTGGCACATCTCACATTTATATGAGAAAGCAGTCATCTACTCATTCCAGGAACTTGATGGATGACATGTGAGATGACGCATCGTTCTTCCAACAGTTGTCAAAGTATGTTAAGTCACCCATATGAATCATAGAATCATAGAATCATAGAATAGTAAGGGTTGGAAAGGACCTCAAGATCATCGAGTTCCAACCCCCCTGCCATGGGCAGGGACACCTCACACTAAACCATGCCATCCAAGGCTATGTCCAACCCCACCTTGAACGCTGCCAGGGACGAAGCATTCACAACCTCCCTGGGCAACCCATTCCAGGGCCCCACCACCCTCACAGTAAAGAATTTCTTCCTCAGATCCAATCTAAACCTCCCCTGTTTAAGTTTAAACCCATTACCCCTTGTCCTCTCACCACAGTCCCTAATGAAGATTCCCTCCCCAGCATCCCTATAGGCCCCCTTCAGGTATTGGAGGGCTGCTAGGAGGTCTCCACACAGCCTTCTCTTCTCCACACTGAACAGCCCCAATTTTCTCAGCCTATCTTCATACGGGAGGTGCTCCAGTCCCATGATCATCCTCGTGGCCCTCCTCTGTACTTGTTCTAACAGTTCCATGTCCTTTTTATGCTGAAGACACCAGAACTGCACACAATACTCCAAGTGAGGTCTCACGAGAGCAGAGTAGAGGGTCAGGATCACCTCCCTTGACCTGCTGGTCACACTCCTTTTGATGCAGCCCAGGATACGGTTGGCCTTCTGGGCTGCAAGCGCACACTGCCGGCTCATGTTCATTTTTTCATCAACCCACACCCCCAAGTCCTTCTCCACAGGGCTGCTCTCAATCTCCTCCCCGCCCAATCTGTAGCTGTGCCTGGCATTGCTCCGACCCAGGTGGAGGACTTTGCATTTAGCATGGTTGAACTTCATGAGGTTGGCATCAGCCCACCTCACAAGCGTGTCAAGGTCCCTCTGGATGGCATTCCTTCCCTCCAATGTATCAACCGAACCACACAGCTTGGTGTCATCGGCAAACTTGCTGAGGGCGCACTCAATCCCACTGTCCATGTCACCCACAAAGGCGTTGAACAAGACCGGTCCCAACTCCGATCCCTGGGGGACACCACTCATTACTGGTCTCCAGCTGGACATTGAGCCACTGAGCACTACTCTTTGCGTGTGGCCATCCAGCCAGTTCTTTAGCCACCGAGTGGTCCACCTATCAAATTGATGTCTCTCCAACTTAGAGAGAAGGATGTCATGGGAGACAGTGTCAAAGGCTTTACACAAGTCCAGGTAGATGACATCAACTGCTCTGCCCCTGTCCATCAGTTCTGTAGCCCCTTCATAGAAGGTCACCAGATTGGTCAGGCAGGACTTCCCCTTAGTGAAGCCATGCTGGGTGTCACCAAGCACTTTGTTGTTTTTCATGTTCCTTAGCATGCCTTCCAGGAGAATCCGCTCCAAGATTTTGCCAGGCACAGAGGTGAGACTGACTGGTCTGTAATTCCCCGGCTCATCCATTTTCCCCTTCTTAAAAATGGGGGTTATATTTCCCTTTTTCCAGTCATCGGGAACTTCACCTGACTGCCATGATTTTTCAAATATGATGGACAGTGGCTTAGCAACTTCATTTGCCAGCTCCTTCAGGACCCGCGGGTGGATTTCATCCGGTCCCATGGACTTGTATACATTCAGGTTCCTAAGGTGGTCCCGAACAAGATCCTCTCCCACAGTGGGCCCAGGGTCCCCACCCTCACCGTCGCCGCGTCTGCCTTCCAAGACTTGGGTGGTGTGGTCAGAGCATTTGCCCGTAAAGACTGAGGCAAAGAAGTCATTAAGAACCTCAGCCTTCTCCAAATCCAGGGTAGCCAGTTCTCCCGATAGCTTCTGGAGAGGGCCCACAGTGTCCCTAACCTGTCTTTTATTGGCAATGTACCTATAAAATCCCTTCCTGTTATCCTTAACATCCCTAGCCAAGTTTAATTCTAAGTGGGCCTTAGCTTTCCTAACCTGGTCCCTAGCTTCCTGGACAACATCCCTGTATGGACCAGGTTCCATTGACTTGAAGTTTGCTTAAGTGACCCAAATATTGCTTCATCGACGTTACTATCTTGGTTTGGAGGTCAGTAGCAGACATCTACTGTAAGTTCCCCTCTGATCTTGACCCAAAGACATTCAATAGGGTTTCTACAATTGCTGTAGTTGACTTATAAACATTCAAGGCTCTCTTCAACATAGAATGTGACTCCTCCTCCTCTTCATCCCTACTTGTCCTTAAGAAACAGCCTATAGGCATCCATTGTGATCCTTCAGCCATGTGAGGTAGCCCACAATGTTTCAGTTATTCCTATGATATTATAACTTCCTGGGCAGGCATGGAGTTCCAGTTTCTCTCACTTGTTCTCCAGGATGTGTGTGTTGGCACACATACACTTGAGGTGATTGGTCTTCTGATTCTTATCTTGAGAGACAACTAAGGAACATTTGTTGCTGCTCTGGTTGGCCTGGCTTATTCCCCAGTTGGTTACAATGGGTGCAACCAGCTGGGTTGTCCTTCAGTTGATAGCCTGCCTTACCAAATTGGCCAACCTGCTGCCAAAGATTCCTTTGCGTCTTTTAGACAGGTAAGTCCCATCGCTCCCTACCAGGTTATAGTCAACAAAGAATGGCTCATTGTCATAAAAGACAAAACCCTCACAATGGCACTAGCCAGGAAGCCAGGAGTTAATTTGTATTATATACCTACTTTTGGCTGCACCCTTTCCTCTAAATGGTAAAACAGAAAAACAGATAACTTAGGTGCTTATAGTTTTTGGTTGCACCCCAGGGCCTTTTAGTGTTCGTTGATTATACCCAGGTTCTGGCCTGCAGTCATTTGTGCTCACATGAATATATAGCAGCAAATATTAGTCTGTGCTCATGACAAGTAGTGACACTCTCTTGGCATCTCAGACCTTAGGTCCTGGAAGGAAGCATAGCTCTAATGACTCCCTGTCAGGCCAGCAGATGTTTGCCTCAAAGTCCTATAATAGTCATCCACCATGAGTACTCAACATTTCTTTTTGTGATATCCACTGTATGCTACTGGTAGTGTTTCTCCTTACAGACCTTGCTCGCAGGTGTCTGCAGCTTTTAAAGTTTCATATCTGGTTTGGGGTTGTAATGTTGGAGGGTGTGGACTGAAACAGAGTCCTGCTTTCATGAGTCTCCTGGGTCCAAGATGCCTCATTCTGTATTGTGTCCACGTCAGGAACATGGCTCCGAAACCACGTATTTATCTTATTTATCCCCATCTTGGCCTCTCTAATACTGTTACCTGTAACTCAGACATCTCATGCAGCATATCAGCAACCTGTGTATATCTTTAGCAGGTACTTTCATTCAGGAAAAGGGTCTGGGCACTCATTGCAGCCTACCATCTGTATTGAAGTCTCTTTCCTTACCAGTACATTCTGGGTGGAACCATCCAAGATCTCAGGGGTTTTCGCTGTAGAAACACTGGGTTTAACTCCAATATATTAGCCCACCATTATGATAGAGACCTAGAGCACTTCCCTGTGCTGTGTGCCTACAAGCAGGGTGCACAACCCTCCTCACATGCCCTTCTGTGTGAAATGTTATGCAAACTGCACTTTCATGAAAGCTGCCAGCTCCTGATGGGCATCTCTACTCTTCCTTGTATCACCCTGGTTCCAGGAAGCCCCTGTACACCTCAATTCAGTGCTCAGTCACAGAGCTTACTGTTGTCACAGTGGCACACCTTGACAACTAATATGGATTAAGATAAAATCTAGTGGAAAAACATGACACACAATGAAGTGGAGGAGATAGCTACAGAGAATGTCAGATTTTTTATTGCCACCTGCTCATCATGCCTGAATCATTCTTCATTGTAGAGTTCTGGGTTTCAGATTTCTGCTTTTGATTTCTGCTTTTATTTTCTGTGTGACAAAGATTGTCTTAATAAGGTACTAGCCATATCATGCAAAATCTGCAGGTAGTTGGCAGTAAGAATTTGAAGGAAGTTTAAAAAATGCAGTCTATTATTCTTCTGCTCAAGCAGAGCATTTTTAAAAGCCATTTGAGCTCTGAATACGCAGCTGGGAGGGAAAAGGCATGTGAGCTGTAGTCAGCAGAAGCATGAAGTATAAAATAAATTGATGCCCAAATATACATAGGAAGTGCAGGCTCAGCTGCGCCACTAGTACAGAGATGAATGAAAGAATGGCAAAAACAATACAAAGTACAAAACAGGTCTGAAGTCTAGAGTGAATGAATTTAAGACCCTGCCCACGCTTCTATCAGTGCTTTGGAGTAAGTGCAATGGAAGGATTACTATGTTGCAATGACAGCAATCACAGGGATGTTATTTTCTGCTAATTCTTCAGCAGTGCAAATAATAAGGATGTCATGGCAACGATCTGTTATACCACCAAAATGATTTTTCAAACCTACAACAATGAAGTGGAAAAACAAGACAAAGTAAGAGAACGCAGGGTTCAGTCTCAAGCAGCCTGATCTTCAACAGTGCACTCTCTGACTTCATCTGTACGTGTTCACAGGCTGAATTGGTCTAAAATTTTCCTGCTAAACGTTTAGCAGATGGAAAAGAAGTGTGTACACATCCACCTCCAAGACTTCAAAGAACCCATGGAAGATTTATAGTTTTCCAAATACTGTGTAGTTGATTCCTCATTCTAGACGTGAAAAGTGTGAGGAGATTCACAAGTATGTTTTTAGTTTTGAAAATCAAATTTGAATGAACTTGGTTTTGCTGGAGCCTGGAGGCATCTTTCTGAACCATGCTGGATACTTGGCTGCTGCTCTGACAAATGCTTCCTGCTATTTTAAGGTTGACTTCATATGCACATCACAGTTTCCCAGCTATAACTGTTGCTACATAAAACACACTCTAACTTTCATATTTCTTTAACAACAATCAACAAGAAAAGCTACTATCACATTTAAAAGGTGGATTGTCATGGCTTTTGCAGTCACTGTCTTTTCACAGTGAACAGTGAATTCAGTAGTGGTCAGCAGCTCAGAAAATCATGTCTCTTCACATATCTAATTGCTAGAGAATTAATGACATTTATAAGTTGTAATAAATAGTGATATATGATAATTATCATTCAGGACAGAAATTGTATGTAGCCCAAAAGAAGAAAAAGGGGTCAGGAAATTGCAAACCCTTGTGATAGAAGGTTGATACATCATTTTTATTGTCATAATCTTCACTGACTTCTTACTTAGATCTAAATGACCTCAATGTGAATCAGGCCAAGGAGCTTCCTATGGAAAATCGTGTCCTCTGGTAGTGTGGCCACCCAGTGGGGAAATTTTTCTTGGTGAGAACTTTGCACTGGGCAACCCACGTTCTCTCACCAGGGCTCACCCTTCGGTCATCGTAAAAGTATGTAGAAAAATATTGTAGTGTGTAATAGCAAGTCAGTAAGTTTCGATATGGCCTGAAACAATCAGCAGTTGTGACAAATGTGTAATAGGAACAGTTAATAAACAACCTGTTAATTTTAGGACCCAGAAAGCCTTTATCTTATTTCTTAGTAAAATTATTTAAGCTACAGGAGAAATGTTAATCTTAGTTAAGTCCAGTGCAAAAGAATGCAGTAGGCAAATAAAGCATCTGTTAGAGCAAAGAACTTGGTCAAATTTGGAGCATAGGGAATGCTGAACTATCATGTTTAAAAAAACAACCAAACAAAAAGGCTTGCATAAGAAGCACTGTCAAGAGAAAAAGAATTTTACAGAGCTGATGAATGGGGGAAATAGGAAAAATAGGCAAAACCTTATCACTATTTGCTCCAGAAAAAAAAAAAAAAAAAAGAGCAAAAGCGAATAAGAAGCTGTTTCCATGAAGGGTTGGCAGCTTATTAAAGTTTGAAATGTGGAACAACTTCTATTCTAAATTCATATGGACTTTGTAATGGGATGGGCTTCTACTTACAAAGAATTACTAATCAGCCTCAAGTCCTGTTTTCCATGTTAAGAGTTTATGTACAGGGAAAGAAAAGTAACATTATGTAGCTTAATGCAGGCTGTGAGGTTTGAGACTGAAATAGCGAAGCTCCTACATCACATGAGGCACTTTTTTCTGAAAAATCCTCCTTCAGATATTGAAACAGTTGATGGAAGTATTTTGATAATTTTTGTGAGTCATGGCAGAAAGGCAGTATGGATGTAAACTTTTTTTTGGGGTTTTGTATGTTTTCAAATGTGGCATTGAAGATAGTAGAAAAGAAGATTAGAAGAGAGAACAGATGCTTATGTTACAGTGCTTGCAACCATATGTAACATTAAAATACTGAAGATATTCTAATGTGCAAATTTGAGATGTCTGTTTTATTTCTCAAAAAACAGGAAAAATATTCCCCAAAGCAATGAATTGTCCTGGGAAATTATGAAAACAATGGGTACTACAGAATGCATATGCAAGATGAAGCTAGAGCAAAAGAGACAACAACACAAAGCTGATTAAGCTGTGCCCAGTGCATCATCAAACAGTGCATGTGAAAACTGCACTAATATCAGATACAGAAGTCCTCAGAAAATAGACATCAGTGTTAAGGTTCTGAAAAAGAAAGAATATTCACAGCTTGAAATACTCACAACTTGAGGATGGAAAATTTTAAATAGAAAGCATGATTGTCACTGTGCCTCTAGCTGATCCTTTACTAAATAAATATGCTTTTCAGGAGGCAGCTGCCAGCCAGCTAGCACCTATATCTGCAACCAAGCTACAATTTGCAAACTGTAGATCAGTGACCTGCTTGATTTAAGTTTCTCTTCAAGGCCAGTTTTTAGTAACGCTAATGCTAATTTATGAAAATATTCAATAACTTGAGACTAAAATAGCTAAAAATAAATGCAAAAAAATTCATTGTACTAAAAAGATTACAGAAGCCTGCATGCTTGGAGTTTACAAGAGCTGTCAAAAGGACAGACCATGCTCTGCTGGAGGTCATCTGCAGAGGTGATTGAAGCAGAAGATTCACATGGCCATGAGATCAAGTGACAGTTACCATGACCTCTTATTGACAAACTGAAAAGTGATATATTTCAAGCAGATGGACAATACATAGCAAGTTGAAGTTAAACAACACTGACACTAATTTTGGGATGTATATCGTTACCTACACATGGCCGATTAAGTTTCCTCATTCTATGACTATTAATCAGAGACCTGTGAATCTTTTACATGGCAAATGTATTTTATGTAAAAAGTCAATGATCTGAGAATTAGTATATGAAAAAGAAGATACCTGTTTCAGCTTCAGCTGAAGAGCCCTTAAACCATGCTGCTGAGAGCCCTGACCCTGACCTGTGGGCTGAAAGCCTTGGCTTGTCCTGTTTCCCACAGCCATGTCCAGCAATTCCAGGGCTGTGTCTAATCCTGGTTCCACCTAATCCTGAACCCCACCTGCGAGCCCGTGTTCCAGCACAGCCTTGGCCCATCCCCAGCCCAGGGCTGGGCTGCTACAGTGCCCTACCTGCCCACTCATGGCTGGGGACATGGGCTGCCAGGACTTGCCCTGGTGACCCTTGGGGAATTGCTCCCACTCCTGGCCCTCAACCTCAGAGAGCCAATGGCTCTGGCTACACCCTGACAATGTCCACTGCAGGCAGGTGCATCCTAGAGATGATGTAAGCTATATTTTCTCTTGGAGGATTTGCATGAACTCATCTAATGGCATCAGCATCAAGACAGATCATTAGAGATAGGCTCCTACCTCTCACTTCTTCTTGTTTCTTCCTATAAATGGGAGGACCTAAGTTTTCTCATACCTGCTTCTCAAAGAACCTGACAGGGGTACTGATTTAAAATTAATTTAGATATGAAGAATATAATAAAATATATTAATTTTCTAAATGTTCCTTTTAGGAACACACATTAAAATAATATCTAGATTGTTTTTCTTTCTGTAGTTATACTTCTGTTTTTTCCAAAGGCATGGGTCAGAAGGAATTTAACTATGTACTTTAGTTTTAATGTCAAGTTGTTATTCAATTAATTGAACAACACACAGGATATGAAATTATCTTTTTTGAACTTTAATAATTTGTAGAACCAGTTGCTATTTCTGCATAGTTCAGTTGACTGCATTGTTATTTGTGATGGATATACTCGACCCCTTAACCAAACTAGCAGTAGTTGGTACAGCTTTATAGAATGGTGTGAGCTTCCTCAAGAGACTATCAGACGGTTGGACCTCAGACCAGGCAAAATAAATCTGAACATCATAAAGTACACTACAATATCTAAATTAATCTGCATCATCCAGAAAGAGAGATGAAATTTCAAATCCAGTTAAGAGGGTGAATCAGGTTTCTGTAGCTGTAGAAGAATATGCAGGTCAGCTGATGAGGACACCGATTCCAACTAGTTCAACTCCTTACACAGAGACATGGGGACTGAATACATGGTCTTGAAAATGTCCAGAATAATGAAGAGCTCATTTCTATAAACTGAAATGAATTACTCTATATCCCTCTTTGGTGTACTTCGGCTTTTCTTCATAGTATATTACTATGGAAATACAGCAGTTCTGAAAGCATAGAGTTAACCAATGAACTGGAAATTGCTTCTATTATTTAAGATTAGGTTCTTCGACTTGATTTGCTTAAATGTAGATATCTCTAACTTCTAATATATAATTTTATATCTGTATTCAAGAACATTAAATTAATTAAACATTTGTTAAACTGTAATGAGGAAGCACTTTCTGGCCAACCACAACTGAATGTCCATTATTCCCTCTAGATTTATTCTCAGTTTCTCTTTTTTCTGCCAATATTGTTGAGGTTAATAGTACAGATGTTTTCATTACATCATATTTTAATGTATAGCTCATTCTGATCTTTCCACACATAGCTATTAAGATCAATTGACACTTCCAGGTGTTGCAAACAAAATCAGATTCTTTGCAGTTATGAGTGAAGTGGCTGATGCCCAGAACAGTTTAAAGCCTGTATTTAGCTACTGGAATCAAGATACTCTACACTGAAAGAAATAGCTGTCCTGGAAAGATGATCAGAAAAAATCAGCAGTAGGAGCAACCCATGACTACTCAACAGGAAAAAAGATGAGCATTAAATGCTGGTCTTTCCAGGGCCTCAGTGCCTGAAGTAAGAATTTAAGGAAGTGTCTTCTTCCTAGAGGGGCTAGGTACCAATAAGTATGCTTTTTTAAATATTGACTTATTTTCTAAAGGTGTTGAGTTACGATGCTAACTATCCTCTGTGTTAGTTAGAATACCTCCCATGAATTTCAAGGTTTAATTTAATTTAAATTTAATCTCTGCAAGAACACAAACGCCCATCTGATTTGTGAGAAAGGCTAAAATGAAAGGATTACTATTGAGTTTAAATTTCATAAATAAGCAAAAGATTTGTGAGTCTAAAGTTGTATACATAGAAAAAAGGAAAATTTACTTTTGACTTAGCAGTTTTGACTTTTTTTTTTTTTTAATTTAGGGATTTAAACTTTAAATGTATTAAAAAAAATAAAGAGGGCCAGACCAATCCTCCCTTATCCTACATAACTAGCTGATAAGTAAAATTGAAATGCTGATTGCTCTTGATTAAAAATCATCTGTTACCTGTGCTATTATCAATTTCACCAACAAATGCATTCTTTCCAAAGGTTTCTGTTTAATAGCTATGGTATTGGAACCCCTAAATTTATAGATTATTTTTTGAATAATTTAAAATTCCTGATTAGGAAATGCTCATCATTAAAACTACTCCTAAAGACACTAAAATATACTTTCCTTTTTTTTTTTTTTCTTTTTTTTTCAATTGTTAAATTGTCATATTTTTTTTTACATGAGAAGCCAGAAGGAAACAACCTCCTAGCTGAAAGTTCAGTCAGAATAATTTCTTAGTATCTTACAAGGTACTTTTTGAAATATATTATAATATGTATTTTCAATACAAGGAAATGGCAGTGGCACAGTTCTATGGGATTTTCCCAGTGTAAGGCACATTTTGACATCTAAGTGCATGTTTCTAAACATAGCATGCATTTTGAAAGTATGGTTCAACATATTGAACTAATAACAGTTGAAAGTAATTTTTAAAAGTTTTTCAGGGTTTTCAAAATCAGTTTGCTATGAAATATTTAAACTTAATTGTAAAGCGCAGATGTGCAGACTTGCAGGTCATCTAAAATATCTAACAATTGTAAAAAACCACAGTGCAGTATATGCATATTCAAGATTTCTGCTGGTAAGCCAGAATAATAATTAACATTATTATTCAAGCACATTTGCTCTACTATTCTATCCTTAATAGGACAGAGCAGTAAAGGTTATATCTTCTTCTTGAAGCAGCATATGAAATTTGTTTAATTAAACTAGTAGTTAGGCAAGTTGATAGTAATGCCAGGAAGAAACAAAACCACATCATTCATGAAGTATCTGAATAATACTTGGGGAAAACAAAACAAAACAAAAAATCCAGGAGGAAACAGAGTAGGTGAATTGTGAGTCAGTGAACTGTGAAAAGAATAGAACATTTCTGGAGCCTTAAATAAAATCCTAAATAGCATGTTGACATCTAAAAAACACTCTAGGCAAAGTGAGTCTCTAAAATCAGAAGACTAATTCAACAAACTTTAATTTAGCCAAACTCTATATCTAAATAATCTAATATTCTTAACAAAAGTCTTTTGACTCACCTAAAACAGGTGGTTCCAAAGAAGATACTCCATTTTTACAAGGAGTCGCATGGAAAAGGTGATTGGTAATGGGTACAAGTTATTCCAGGGAGATTTTAGGCAAGAGGAAAATTTTTCACAATAACAACAGTCATTGCAATAATATCCCCAGGGAAGCTGTGAATTCCCCAACACTGGACGTGTTCAATATTCAGCTGGACAAGGTGCTGGGCCATCTTGTCTAGATGGTCTTGAGGTCCTTTTGTCAAATGGTCTTGTCATTTGCCAAGAAAGGTTGGACCAGGTGGTCTTGAGTCAGTTCCATCCTGGTATTCTACGACTTTTTGATGAAAATTTTACAGCCTTTCAGACTAGCTTGTGGCCTTTTTATGCTGATTCTATTGCCTCTTACATGTAGTTTGAGAGCTGGAGGTAACTTTCATGGAAGATTAATTCTGTGGATTTGATAATACTGACCACACACACAGTTCACTGGGTTCATGTCAAAAGACAGCTAGAATTAACAGGAATACTCACTGCTATTTGAAAAATACTATGACTCAGGAAAAAATGGAGACTGTTCAATGAGAGACTTAACATGAGTTGACAGTGTGCTCTCTCAGCCCAGAATGCTAACCTTATCCTCGGCTGCATCAAAAGGAGCGTGACCAGCAGATCAAGGAAGTGATCCTGCCCCTCTATTCTGCTCTTGTGATACCTCACTTGGGGTATTGTGTACAGTTCTGGTGTCCTCAACATAAAAAGGACATGGAACTGTTGGAACAAGTCCAAAAGAAGGCTGCAAGGATGAACAGGGGACTGGAACACCTCCCGTATGAGGACAGGCTGAGAAAGTTGGGGCTGTTCAGCCTGCAGAAGAGAAGGCTGTGTAGAGACCTCATAGCAGCCTTCCAGTATCTGAAGTGGGCCTATAGGGATGCTGGGGAGGGACTCTTGATCAGGGTGGACCACTTGGTGGATAAAGAACTGGCTGGATGGCCGCATGCAAAGAGAAGTGCTCAATGGCTCAATGTCCAGCTGGAGACCAGTAACGAGTGGTGTCCCCCAGGGATCGGTGTTGGGACCGGTCTTGTTCAACATCTTTGTGGGTGACATGGACAGTGGGATTGAGTGCACCCTCAGCAAGTTTGCCGATGACACCAAGCTGTGCAGTTCTGTTGATACATTGGAGGGAAGGAATGCCATCCAGAGGGACCTTGACAAGCTTGTGAGGTGGGCTGATGCCAACCTAATGAAGTTTAACCATGACAAGTGTAAGGTCCTACACCTGGGTCAGAGCAATGCCAGGCACAGCTGCAGGTTGGGCAGAGAAGAGATTCAGAGCAGCCCTGTGGAGAAGGACTTGGGGTTGTTGGTCGATGAGAAAATGAACATGAGCCAGCAGTGTGCTCTTGCAGCCCAGAAAAACAACCGTATCCGGGGCTGCATCAAAAGGAGTGTGACCAGCAGGTCGAGGGAGGTGATCCTGCCCCTTTACTCTGCTCCTGTGAGACCTCGCTTAGAGTATTGTGTGCAGTTCTGGTGTCCTCAACATAAGAAGGACATGGAACTGTTGGAGCAAGTCCAAAGGAGGGGCACAAGAATGATCAGGGGACTGGAGCACCTCCGATATGAAGATAGGCTGAGTAAACTGGGGCTGTTCAGTGTGGAGAAGAGAAGGCTGCGTGGAGACCTCCTAGCAGCCTTCCAATACCTGAAGGGGGCCTCTAGGGATGCTGGGGAGGGACTCTTCATTAGGGACTGTGGTGAGAGGACAAGGGGTGATGGGTTTAAACTGAAACAGGGGAAGTTTAGATTGGATATGAGGAAGAAATTCTTTACTGTAAGGGTGGTGAGGCCCTGGAATAGGTTGCCTAGGGAAGTTGTGAATGTTTCATCCCTGGCGGCATTCAAGGCTGGGTTGGACATAGCCTTGGATGGCATGGTTTAGTAGGAGGTGTCCCTGCCCATGACAAGGGGGTTGGAACTAGATGATCTTAAGGTCCTTTCCGACCCTAACTGTTCTATGAGTCTATGATTCTATGACTGTAGTGATAGGGCAAGGTTTGACAGGTCAAAACTTGAACAGCGGAAGTTTAGATTAGATATAAGGAGGAAGTTCTTTACTGTGAGGGTGGTGAGGCACTGGAATGGGTTGCCCAGGGAAGTTGTGAATGCTCCATCGCTGGCGGTGTTCAAGGCTGTGTTGGACATAGCCTTGGGTGACATGGTTAAGTGCAAGATGTCCCTGCCCATGGCAGCGGGGGTTGGAACTAAATGATCTTAAGGTCCTTTCCAACCCCTAACTGTTCTATGATTCCATTTTTCTATGAAAAAGGTGATTGAACTGAGAGAGGAATGCAATAATCTGGGCTGCAGTTTAACATAAAATATTCAGTTAGGGAATGGGAGATCAAGGTTCTAGGTCTTTGTCAGAGTTCAATACTCTCCCAGCTGGGTCTTTTAGGTATTCCATGCATGGAGGGTGCAATGTTTAACGTTGAATTTAATTATCTGAAGGTAGTTGATGTTACAGAGGATTTCTGGTTTATTAGAGTAATCCAAAACTGACTGAAAACCTAATAAAAATATAAGATACACTTTAAAATATATCAGTGGCAATACACAGTACAATCACAAAACTAGCGTGATCCCTGCTACCAGTCTCTATAATATACTCAGTCGCAACACTGGGTTTCCCCACTTGCTGCATAGTAAAATGTGGGTTGACACCATACCAAACCCCTTACTGTCTTCAAAAATTAATTGCTAGTTTTTCAGGTCTTACACTCTGAGTTGGGCTGAACCACATACACTCTTCCCACGGTGCTGGTCTACTAACTCAGGGATACATTCACACTCAACAAGCACAAGAAGAAACATTTACCTCCCCACCTTATTCTAGCAGGGAGGCCTGCTTGGGCACTGGCTGGTCATCAGTTGCTCGGGGGTGGGCAATTTTCTTCATTTGCATCACTTGTCTTTCTTTGGGTTTATTTCTCTCTGTTATTTTCCTTTTCATTAAAATGTATTATTGTCATTATTATTATTATTAATCTTCAATTATTAAGCCATTCTTATCTCAAACCATGAATTTCTCACTTTTACGCCTCTAGTTCTCTTCCTTCCCCCCTCATCCTGCTGGAAGGGGAGCAGTGAACAAGTGTCTGTGTGGTACTAAGTTGTCCGCTGGATTTAAACCATGAAATAAACAAAGGTGTGTTAACATATCTTTAAATAGGATACATGAAGACCCTGGAGAGATAGTGCATGACCCAGTGGAAACTTATCCAGCCTTATTTTAAACCAACTTCAGAAGCTTCGTTGTGTGGCAACCGAGAGCAGAGGTTTAACAGCATAAATGGGCAGCAATAGGACAATATAGCGCATGAGCTGCAAGTGACCTGAGTTGCTCTCCTGGTGCACCTGAGGTAATTCTAAGTTTGAATAGCTCTGTTTCTCATGAAACCTCTTACAGAGAACTTGAGATGGTGGTCTTGGGCATAATGCTTTAAGTACTATCTTGAGAAGTCTCCAGAACAAACCATGAAGGGATACTCTCAGAGTTTTTTAGTTCTCTAGATAGATTGTATTAAACAGGACTACTATTTGACTTTATTTCTTAAGTATTCTTTTAGAGGTACCTATATAAGGTTGTTATTTTGCCTTGATTCTTGACTGTTCTTGTACTCTTGTACCCTACCTGTTCCTTTACTTCCACCTATGTAGTAGGTCAAAGTCAGTTTTCCACTTATATGACTCCTTTTACTTCCAGTATTTAGGCATTCCTGGTTAAAAACAGGCTTAATTTGAACAGCAAGAGTAGGAGTACTGAAATCCTGCATATCACTTATCCTTATAGTTAGTCAAAGACTCCTGGAATAAGTGCTGGAGATGAGAAAATTCTTGGATTGAGGAATCTTATTTCTTAGGCAATCAATTGAATAACGATTTTATTATGCATAAGCTTCTATTCATCGTAATTGCTATTTTTAATCATCCTAGTGAAATTAATCAAAATCTGTCTTTAAGTGGTTCTTCTAGGTTTCACTAAAGAGGAAATAAGTACCTCTTCATATGCACCAGAACTGTGTCAAGCATATGAGGCAGGTCTTTGATTCTATTGTATTAATGTACTCAAAATGAAGAGAACTGAAAATATTGCACTTTTTTGGGGGGGTGAGGGAGGGTGTATTTTTTTAACTCGTAGCTGTGGTGAAGACTACATTCACCTCCTCTTTCACCATGTGCAACTCTAACAACAGCAAATGTTAAGTCAGTTTATGATAAACATCCATTTTACTGCTAAGCACTAGTAAAGTCATTTAGAAGGAAGTGTGGGAAGGGTGAGATATAGGATGAAGACTATAAACCTGAAAATATAACAGTGAAAGTAAAATCAGTAAAAAAGTGCTATGGTGGAAACAGCAAGTCAGCTGTAAGTATAGCACAGAAACTTTGCTGGGTACTGCCATACAGGATGATTATAATAAATTGCAAAGAGTGAATGGAGAAAAGATTCTGGCTAGAGCCATTTCTATCCTGAGGATAACCTTATTTTGAATTGTTGCATTTATGCATGCTCATCCTTTTTTTATTGCAGATATTTTACAGTGCATTGACTGCACCATACTTTGAGTTTCAAACAAATTATGAATTTGGATATGAGTGACTAGGTGTAGATTATTTTATCACATATTTGAAATTGGTAGGTAGATATAGCAAAAGGTATATTACTATACCTATGCCTATATGCATGTTAAAACTCAATTCTGTTATGAAAGGTTCTCAGGATATTATAGTAGTTCTTAGATTGTGTATGCAGTCTTATTCTACAGGTTGCCATCTAACTTTTTTTCCTCAGAAGTGATTATCAATACAGAATTTTAATTAATTTTAAATATGATTGTCCATTTTGAGGAATTCTAGTTAAACTTATCGATATTTTTCCTTCAAAAGAGCTTTAAAGCTTGGCATGTTGTTAATATTGTATTAGCATGATTGAACTTACCTAGATCACAGTTTTTTATTTTATAAACATAAGTGCATATTTTCCATTCACGTCATATATAGTCTAGCAAAATGGTACCTATAAAATAATTTGCTTCGTTTCTTCAATTCAAATTATTTGTGAAAGGTAGGGCACAGTTTATTACCTACCTCATCTGAATTAACACTTTTCTCATTAAATGTAACAAGCTCTTCTTCCATGTACTTATTTCCATTAATGTCCAGCCAAGAGTAATTTACATTGCACTGCCTGAAAACCTTGAGCTAGTTCTGGTTATTGTTCACCTCTGGCCCACTCTTTTTGATGAGATATCTCTATTCCATTTTCATTTATAGGTCTAGAAGACATTTAACTGCATTTTATATAAGATCTCTCAGATTGATTTTTTTTTTTCAGATTTTTCTTTTCTTGACTTGGCTTCAACTGCTTGTCATGGTTGGTTTTTTGTTGTATGTTTTAGTTAGTTAGCTTGTTTGCTTGTTGCAAGTACTTTTCTTACTTGCTATTTTCTTTCGGAGTTTATACATACCATGAGCTCAATAACCCTTCTCTGTGCTGACTTCAACCTGCTAGATAGGTGAGTAGAATGGGTAGATTTTGAGTACAAGAACAGTCAAGAATCAAGGTAAAACAACAGATACACCGGAAAGAATTCCTAAGAAATGACTTCAAATGGTATCTTATTTAACACTGTACATCTAGAGAACAAAACTGAAAACATCCCCTCCTGTTCTGGAAAGTCTCAAGCTGCATGCAGGTCAAGAAAAGCTCAAGCAGAACAAGCCTGATGAGGCTCAGTCCGAAGAGCTTGCAAGTTCAGCACAAGGCTTATGGCAATACACTAAAAAAGTTATTTAGTTTGCCAGCAGACTACCTTCTTGTTTACACTTGCTCTTCATTTGCTGCCTTTACTTATTCTCCGATCATGTCCAGAATTATAAATATTAATAGGTATATACAATAATACAACAATTCCAACTTCTGTACTGCTAATACTTGCAGTAAACATAAGGAAGATATACCTCACTTTTGTTCCATTTACCTTCACTTCCTATGGGGATGAAATATTCTTAGAATTATGAAAGTTACAGTACACAAGAAATAAATTCTTTTGATGTCTTCACAATAGTATTTGCATATTACTTTTCAATGGTATTCTGCTTTCATTTGATTCAGCTGCAATTTACTTACATATTTGAGAAGAAACAATTTGCATCATGTTTGTAGCACTTCATGCTTTTTATGTTAAATATTCCTTTGGACTGTGGGAAGGTTTAATGAAAACATATTTCAACTATTCGTAGATGTGGTGCTTAGGGACATGGTTTAGTTGTGGCTGCGTCTGTGCTAGGTTTATGGTTATACTTCATGATTTTAAAAAGTCTTCTCCAACCTGAATGACTCTATTCTGCAATAAACAAACTAGTTTTTAAGTAGAGATACTATGTGGCAAATATGGACTTCAGATTATTATTAAAGGTCAGTATCACTGTTGAACAGTTGAGTAGAATGCATAATATGAACTGAAATATCTTCCTGCATCTCTAATGTTCATCAAAAGAAATAATCCATGAAAATGGAAAAGTAGCACTAATACATTCAAGTAAAAACTGTTTGGAAAAGAGAATGAGAGAAATTGCTGTTGGTCAAATTTCCAAGGCTACATTTCAGTGACATATTATAGTGCTTGTCTCATTATAATGATATAAAAAGGTACCATTTACTTGTTTAACATACACATTTCAGAAGTTTTTTGTCAGCGGACTCAAGCAGTAGCTGCAAACTAGCTGTCATGGGTTCGGCAGTAGCAGTCATTTTTCTCCTTCTTGGTAGCTGGTGCAGCACTGTGTTTTTGACTTTTGGCCTGGGAACAGCACTGATAACACCAGTGTTTTCAGTTACTGCTTGGTGATGTTTAGGCTGGCCAAGGACTTTCTGAGCCTCATGCTCTGCCAGGGAGGAGGGGAAGCCGGGAGGAAGGAGAGACAGGACACCTGACCCAGACTAACCAAAGAGGTTATTCCATACCACAGCACGTCATGTCCAGGATGCAAAGACGGAGAGCGGAGACCCAGAAGGGTGGTGGAGGTGCACGGTGGGGGGTGCACTGTTTTCTCGGGCTTGATATCGGGTGGTGAGCAATTGTATTCTTTTTCCTTGTATTTGCCTTGTCATTATTATTATTGGTGGTAGCAGCAGTGGTTTGTGTTATACCTTAGTTACTAAACTGTTCTTATCTGAACCTGTGGGAGTTGCATTCTTTCGATTCTCCTTCCCATCCCTCCAGGAGCGGAGGGAAGAAAGAGTGGGGAGTGAGTGAGAGAGCGACAGTGTGAGTTTATAGACTTAAACCACGACAGTAGCTTACAGTACTTACCTAGACCACTCTGCTTAAAGTCTCCTGTCATTCTCAGCAGTGTTTCACGAATACTGCCTTATGCTTCATCACCTTTTCATTACTAATTTGGGTAAGATTCTTTTTGAAGAAAAAGCTCCAATTAACTTTGGAGCATACTTTTTTTAAAATTTATTGATGAGTAGAGTGTTGACAAAGACTCTTTGGAAAAAGATTCTTATTTAAAATCACACATTTGGGCATAAACTTTTTTTGTCTTTAAAATTTTTTCCCATTCCTGTTTTAAAAGCAAACAAAAATATTTATTTTAATAACAGGATCTTCTTTAGCATAGCCTCCTATAGCTAGTGTTCAACCTTCTGTTACCAATCCAGTTTAAATCCTTGGGTATCCAAGATAATTTCTGTTAGCTACCTCTTCCTAGAGTGCAAATCACTATGGTCAGAAATTAGTTTAACATTAGGCACATAGAAACATGAAATTATGTGAAATGACTTTGCATATACTGTCACTCCCAGCTGCAAAACAGCATGGATTTCCTATGGGTCTTGTGTCCTACCTGTCAGCCTGATGCTAATGCATCAGGAACCATAAAGCATCTAGAATATCACCACATTCTTGAATTCAGGCAACAGAAGTTACCATCAATACAATCCTAGACAGCAATACAGCTGACTAACCAGTTGGTGTCATCCATGCAGTGAGCTCAGTCACTCTTCGGGCTCCACTGATTGAAAGGACTAGGAGTGGAATTCAACTGCTTACTCAAACGGGAACTCAGTGTCAAATGAAATGCCTTATATTCAAAATGTTTCTGCAGGCTTTCAGATATGTCACAGGACTTACAGGAGATCTGTACTTTTCTAAAGTAAAATCTAGAAGCCAGAAAGAATGTACTGCCTCAAACAAAAGGATGATAGCTGTCTACATTTAAGCAAAGAAATCCAATCTCATCTCTTCACTGATTCTAATATGAACTTAACAGCCTGTTCAAATGTAAGCATTTATAAGTAGGTGTTTAAATGTACAGTGAAATCCCATGCTGGACATGTAAAACTTAATTTAGCTGTCGATATACAGACAACTGAGGGCCATTTGAATTGTCCTAGTGTACCCTGGTTGAATCCCACCTGTCATTCAGAAATGAATGGTTGTCTACAGGTCCTGTGTCATGTCTGCCAACCCTGTCCAGAAATTTTGGATACCTCACAATATCAGAGATGCTGTTGGATGCCCATATGAGGCAACAAAATTAAGACCAAATAAGGTATGAACGTGCCATATATGAACATGCACACATGCAGCCCACACATCCTTGATGCCAGGTACTATGTCAGGATGTAGAAGAAGGTGGGCATGGGTAAACAAGGTGGGAATTATTATAGCAGATATTAGTAAGGTTTTGACTGCTGGAAAGCCATAGCCAGGGATGGCTAAAACAAAGGCAAGTCAATGGTTTTGGGTGGCTCAGGAATCAGAGTTAGGGTAGACTGCATCAAGGAATAACTTTCATCAGCTCTCCACAGCTATTCTGACCTATGTCCCACTCATCAACCCAATTACTCAGAAAATGTATGAATATCATACCTTCAGTATTCAGCTTTCCCACCTACTTTGCAATTTTCATTCCTCTGCAGGGGTATACAAAATGTAAGCAGCATGTTGTGCCATTCCATTGCAGTTTCCAAGTGAAAGTATTAAAGCTGGCAACAATTTTCGGACACCTCTTAGAGTTTCAATTCTAACTGCTGTGGTACAGAAGTTTTTGGATGAACTCCTGAGCTAATTTTACACTGTGCAAGGTTAAAGTATGAAATAAATGAAAAAAAAAAAAAAATAAACGAGTGGGTAGTAAGCAATAAGCAATCACAAACATCCTGTAGAATGCCACGCTCACTAATATGTCAGAACCTTAAGCTTCATTACTTAAATCTGGCTGTAGCCATTTGCTTACTAAAGTGAGTAAATGACAGCTGAGTTCATTGGTTATACCTTTCGGTGTCTGGCTCACAAAAAAAGTGGAAACTACGTAGTCTTTACAAAAGCAAGTCTGTGTAACTCTGCAATGTTCATAGCACAGCATGACACAATTATAATGAAATCATCAGCTAATACGCGCAAGTATCCTCCACATAAAAAAAGCCACTTACTAATAAGATAGATTAATAGGTGTGGAGTAAGAACAGGGGTGAGTTGAACCCTCTGGGAGGAGAGTTGAACCATAAGAAATTTTGATTCACTAAAAACATATGTGAAGAAACAGCTCAAGAGAGATTACTGTGTAGAAGGAATTATGACCATAGTAAGTGGGATTTTAAGTAGGTCAGTGGATAAAAGCACTCTTAATTTGCAATGAATGAAAGTCAGTGCTTTGTGCATTTCTATGTAAAATGATGTGATAGCCAAAATTCTTACTTATAGAAGAAAAGAATTCCTATGAGGTGAAAAAAAAATAAAAGAGATAATTCTGTCATTCTCCCACTCTTCATTATTCATTCATTATTCAGCTAAGGGCTGAATGATCCAGCAACCATAGTACCATATAGGTATTCAGCCTTTAAGGATGTAGTTATGAAGAGAAAGGCTTCATTCATGTAATGAAAAAAAAAGATAAATTCATTATAATTGTGATTGAGTTTGCTTCTTTGCCAAGTAAGGATGCATTCTCTTACACAAGACTGTTTACAAATTGCTGTGCAGGTCCATGATGCCTCCCCTTAAAGGAACAAAGAATATTGTTCTTACCTAAAAAAATGAATTTTCTCCAATGCAGAAATGAGATTTATGAGTCTGCATCAGTTCCCACTGTGTTTCTCCAGGTATATAGAGGAACACAGGCTTTTTATCATAGCATTTTGCATGCATATCAATGACTTCAAAATGAAGACATGATCTGTGAAAATTGAAGCAATAATCCACAGCATTGTTCATGGTTGTTGTTGTGGGTTTTTTTTCCTCTTTTAAATATTTTCATCATTGATTTAAGATTGTAACAGTGTAACATATGCTAGTACAACGTTATCCCTGCCTTTCTTTTCTTCCCACACTTTGTTATCTACGTCCTGTAAATAGTGTAATTAAACTTGGCATTACCGAAAAAATAGTTAGCAAGAAGTAATGCATATTCATTTAGAGAATAATCACATCATTATTTAATACTATTGAGCAGATTTTGCTTTGAAAACTGTGGTATTTCATTTACTCTATTAATATTTCACATATTTTAAGGGGAAAAGTAAGTAAACCTCCTTTGACAATTTCCCCATGACATTGCAGAAAAAGTGAACTTGAATTTTCTTTAGCTAGAAAAAAATCAGTTATTTGCATATGGAAATAAAGCTCTGCTGATATTTGAGGGACGAAATGGTATGAAAGTATATGCCCTGCTTTATGGGATTACATTAGATATATTCAGCTGTTTGTAGAAAGCAATGAAAATCATAGTTATGACGTGAAGGTGTGACAAATAAATGCAGTGAAAGAGATTTTGGTTTTGTGTGAGTGCATATGTTTCAATACACTCATGTTTCAGAGATTTATCTCTAAATACCCTGAATATTTTACATTATAAGATGAGATAGAGTAGATGCACAACCACTGTGTGTCTGTATGATGAAAGTGTTATCTGTGATTTGTTGATGTGCCTGTGATCAGATGGGGCCCATTAGAATATTCAGACACATCTGGCAGGGGAATTACAAGGTCACTGATATAATAGAGTTGAAGTCCTTGTGCCTTTTCTTGATCTTTTTAGATCTTTTGTTAATAAACTGAAAACTTGAAAACATTATTGTTAATTAAGATCTGAAGACTCATGACAGTGAGGAAAATAATACCTTTTTGATGTTTTTTTCTCTGAAATAACTGTGCTGATTGGCAACAGCAGATGCTGTATATTAAGCACATACATACCACAGTAAATCAACAATTCTCTTTGTTTTGGCACTTTTTCTTCCCATAGTTCTTTTGGTCCTACTCATCAAAAGCTTCCTGACATGAATACTTTTCAAATAAATACATCTTTTTCTCTTCTGTCAAGCTGCTTAGGATATTTTTTTTTTCCATATAGGGAATGTATTTAGACTAATTCTCTATTACCCATCTCCCCTTAATATGACACCAATGTCTTCATTATTTACTCCCTTTATCTGAAAAGCTTTAACCCTCCAGGCAATTGAGTGAGGGCTGCAGACAATAGCAATTAAGATTCTGAGCACACACTTTTCTTGGTTTGTTTGACTTATTATCTTGAATTCCTTCTTTATTTACCTAGAAGGAATATCTCCTATATTTCAACTAACTAACTACCAGGTCTTGCTAGGCTTGCAGAGGCTGTTTTGGGCTGAAGGATAATATTCAGTGAAAAGAAACAAACCAGAGGAGAAAATAATAGACCTTGCTGTAACAGTCATTGTTTAATTTGGCTCTTTGGGGCTGGCTACAAATCCTCTTCATTCTTTGTTGTTGTAGAAATTACCAGTCTGGAAACAAATTGGTAAAGAAAAGAAATTTCATTTCTTGCTATTTGCCTTTCATCACAAAGTATGACAATTACTTTTCTAAGTATCTGCCTTTACTTAAGTTGCTGTTAAATCGGTGGTTTTATCTAAGCCTCTTTGATATAATGACCTCATAATTCTGATAATGTTAAGAACATCTGTAAAGACAACATTAATTTGAACAGCAACAGAGAATAAACCAAAAGACAACAGTAATACTTGACACCATAGGAGAAATAAAATTATCTAATGACTGTTTATTATAGGCAAATTGCAACTCTTGTTCTTATATCAAAGAAAGAAAATAAAATTTTCAAGCCCTAAGAACCCAAGAAAGTAGTCAAGTATTTTTACCCTGACCTTCTTGGATGAATTCAATATTGTTTATCCCTGAGTCCAAATGATTTTAACTCATCATAATGTGAAACATACCTTATGACACATTATGCTTATTCTTCAAAATTGTTGTTACTTCATCTGACTGTGAGTGTGCCAGTAGTTTCTGCTGGTGTCTGGAATAAAGACTTGACCCTAAAACTCTCATTCTTTTTCAACATAATGTATAAGAATAAAAAGTTATTCAGAAAAGCTTTATTTTTATTAATCCCTGCCAGGACAAAATGTTACAAAGGAACATTACAAGACATTATAATTTGCTAACTACACGAGAAATGTGACCCAAATCTGTGTATGACAGAACATACTTATATTTTGAATATGAAATTGTTGAAAAAAGTCCTGTTAGTATTAGAAAAAGTGTTTTTTTCTTGGTGATCATTCCTTTTCTTTTTAATTTCAGACAAAAATAACTCCACAGTTTAATAAAATAATTTGTACAGAAGTCAAAATGCATGAATAAAATTAAGTGATCCTATACTTATTCTAAAAATAAAGTTCATTTTGACCCCTTTTACAACAAATTATGTAATTTTATTTTACATGCTTTGCTTTGAACAAAGTGAAATGCAAAGAAATAAAACATTCTTGCGATATCAGCAAGTTGGCCTAGACCTGGAAAGTACTGTTAATGAAATGTTTAGCGCAGACCTTAATGTTAAAATTTAGTGCTAAAACCTAAAGTAAGATTTGTTAAGACTAAAACTGAAGGAACAACAGAGGAAGAAGGATGGAAAAGAGTGAGAAACAGCCGAGGACGCACCATGGTCAGAGCAGGAGGAGAAGCTCCCTGCGCCAAAGCAAATAGCCACACTGGACCATGAACAATGTAACACTAGAGCAGATGGGTATTTCTTGAAAAAAATGTAGCCTGCGGAGAAAGCCCATGCTGGAGAAGATATTTTTCAGCTTTAAGAGAGCGCATCTAGTGGAGAGAGCCGCTACTGATGCAGGAGAAAGGTATGAGAGAAGCAGTGAGAGAGAAAAGAAACAGCTGTGTAGTAGCCATGCCCCCTAGTCCCCATGCTGCTCAACAAGGACTAGGTAAGTTGGGAGTCCAGGATTGAAGCTGAACTCTGGAGAGTCAGAAGGAAAAGCATTTTTTTAACATTTTTCTTCATTTCTCACTACCCAAATCTACTTTAATTGGCAATAATTGGACATGGAACTGTTGGAACAAGTCCAGAGGAGGGCCACGAGGATGATAATGGGGCTGGAGCACCTCCCGTATCAAGACAGGCTAAGAAAATTGAGTCTGTTCAGCCTGGAGAAGAGGAGGCTGCTTGGGTACCTCTTAGCAGCCTTCCAGTATCTGAAGGGGGCCTACAAGGATACTGGAGAGGGACTATTCACCAGGGACTATAGCGACAGGACAAGGAGTAATAGGTTCAGACTTAAGCAGCGGAGATTTAGGCTACCTATGGGGAAGAAATTCCTTACTGTGAGAGTGGTAAGGCAGACAGAGAGGTAAGTGGAACAAACTGCACAAGGAAGTCATGAATGCTCCATCCCTGGCAGTGTTCAAGGCCAGGCTGGACTGGACCTTGAGCAACCTGATCTAGTGGGAGGCATCCCTGCCCATGGCAAAGGGGTTCGAACTAGATTATTTTAAGGTCCTTTCAAATACTAACTATTCTATGATTTTATTATTCTAAAAATTAGGTTAATTTTCCACAATTTAAGTCTCTCTTGCCCCGCACAGTAACTGACAACTGATCGCCCTGTGTTTACTTGGACCCATGAATTTTCCCAACATATTTTCCCCCACTTTCCTACTGTGGAGAAGGAATTGGAACAGGCTGCGAGTTTGACCCTGATCTAAAATCAAGGTGTTTTTTTATTTGTCATGAGGTTGTTTGTAGACATTTAGTCTGTACTTCATACATATCAAGATTAGAACACTTCCCCACTTCTGAATTTGCAGTATTTGCTGAACCGTATTTATTTTCTATGAATTAGTTTATCTTGTTCTTAAGGGGTATTGAAGCTGCATACTATTGAAAGAAAATAAAGCTCCCATTTTCAGAAATTAAGATTGACAGTTCAAAGGTCAACCACCTCAAGCGACACATTAATCTGAGCACTTTGGTAAAATGATCAGATTAGGGAAAGAATTTTTTTCCACTTGAAACTTGCAGAATGACTAGGATTTTTGTGCCTTTATCTATATTGTGGAGTGTGTTTGCTTCCAAGGGTCAACTGGGCGTATGTTCCTCTTATTCTGGGTTTTAAAGCACTGGATGAACTTTTGATCTTTTCAGAAAGCTTTTGTGCTGTTTTGTTTCCCTGTCCTGTGAACTACGTAGTTCACAGCTTGTAGGATTCTGGGGTTGACTAGTTCAATGTTTAATGTCTATGTGCTCACAAGTGCAGTAGACATATTCAGTGACCAAACTGACACCGTATTTTCTTTAGTATGAAAGATATTATTGCTCTTTTATGCATAGATAATTTAAATATAATAAATTGGCAAAATTTTAACATTAAACAACAGTTCAGAGTGTTCTGTTTTCACAAAATAGAAGCTGGGTTTTGTTTGGTTTTGGTTTTTTTTTCTTTATTTTTTTGTTGGGTTGGTTTTGGTTTTGTTTTGTTTTGCTTTGTTTTTTCTTTTTTTAGTATACATAGACTATTTTTATAAATCTGGACAGTTGTTTTGATTGAGTTATTGTTGAGTACAGTCTTTTTTCTACAACTTAGGACCAAATTCCTCAAATTAAACTCTCTTAAAATAGGAAAAATATGGAAAATGTGGCAGTCAATCAGATTCATCTGCAGATTAGCTCTCGTGATATTAGTTACTCAAAAACCAAAGTTTTAGGAATCTCTTCCTCCTACTGGAGTCTGCTACATATTCTCTACCTAAGTTATGTTGAAAATTATGTATTTCAAAATATGATTCACAAAAGCTACTGTATAAATAGGAACTAAGAAAAAGTACATTTCAGAATATTTTTTTCAGAGATCTAGAAATATAATTTCTTGATTCTGAACTTAGCACTCCTGTAGACAAAGATTTCGTCCCAGGAGATCCACATTTCTGAAATACTAAGATCATCAATTACTTTATTTAAACATATAACATTTAAATGGGTTTTGTGACTTACCCATTCAAAAGTAGGACATGAGAATTAAAGGATCTTTGGCTTCTGTTTTCTCCTCTACTTGAGAATGCCTGAAATTTTGATTCAAGTCCTGTTTCTATCTGGGGTATCTTAATTTGCAGGATATAGAAGGGTCATGTGGATGGAATAATCAGTCTAAACCTTTTTCTCAACTTATTTTTTGTCCATACTAATGAGTTAATATATACCAAGTCTAACAATACATTTGCAAATAGTTCTATCTTCCAGTATATGAAGAGCCACTGAGACAAAACTGAGCTCTGGAATTCATGTCTTCATAGTTCCATGTAGGTCTCATTAACAGGCTTGAAAACTAAGGATCTTCCACAAAGATAAACACCACTGAACTGGAGAAATAATTCTCAGACAAGTTTATCTTTTCAGTTGTTTTCTAGTCATGTTGAAGTTCATATTCCCAGTATTTTTTCTAAATTTCTTTTAGTTACACTAAGTTCTGGGGAAGACACTAAGATTAGCTCTATTTTAACTGTGTTACAAATAAGAACATAGCTATAATGTCAATTTGGGTAATATTCATAGAATCATAGAATCATAGACTCATAGAATCATAGAATCATAGAATCATAGAATCATAGAATCATAGAATCATAGAATCATAGAATCATAGAATCATAGAATCATAGAATCATAGAATCATAGAATAGTTAGGGTTGGAAAGGACCTTAAGATCCTCTAGTTCCAAACCCCCTGCCATGGGCAGGGACACCTCTCACTAAACCATGCCACCCAAGGCTATGTCCAACCCAGCCTTGAACACCGCCAGCGATGGAGCATTCACAACTTCCCTGGGCAGCACATTCCAGTGCCTCGCCACCCTTACCGTAAAGAATTTCTTCCTCATATCCAATCTAAACTTCCCCCGTCTGAGTTTGAACCCCTTACCCCTTGTCCTATCATTACAGTCTGTAATGAAGAGTCCCTCCCCAGCATCCCTATAAGCCCCCTTCAAGTGTTTCTTTCCTGTAACTTCAAAATGATTTGAAATGATCATATTTGTATTAATAAAGTCCTTTTTCTCAGCACTATTATGGGTCGAATGAGTTTAAATTATATTGTGGAAGCAGTTAATATAAATTAATATTTTAAATAAACATTTGGTGAAATATATTGGATTTACCTAGCATATTATGACAAGGTAATTTTGTCACAAAAAATTATAAATAACTAATATTTTAATGGGTTAAATTTTGTCAAATATTGTTGACTTGAATTTCAGCAAGAGCATATCGTAAAACATTCTGGTTCAGCTGGGTGCTGTCAACCTGGCTATTTTTTCGATCTCTAGAAGATTTTGATTTCTACATACTATATAAAAATTTGCAAATTTAGGATTGTATACTAGATAAACCTGTAGAGTTCTTTCTCAGTTTGGTTCAGATTTCTGTCTGTAGAACTCATATAGCACTAGTGATAAGCCAGTTTTCAATTTTTGCAACAAAAATTTGGAAGATGATAGGGAAAATTTAATTCCATTCTCTATCTCTAAAATACTGAAGCCTTGACCTGAAGCTTCATGTTGCATTACTGTTACTGTAGCAGTATTCTCTGTTATCGTGAAGGGGATTTGATTTGGAGTCCTACGCTCAACAGTGTAATTCCTTGATAGAGTGACAAAGGTGCCACTTAACAACTTCACTGCAAAGAGGATTCTGAGTTTCTGAAATAATTCTTATTTCTGAACTAAGGTCCATTCAGATAAAAACTTTTTCCGAAATCACAGAAGGCAAGGAGGCCTGGCAACAGATATACAAGTCCTTGGAGATCTTATAGTTTTAGTTCACTTCTACTTCATATTAGATTTGACAGTTCAAGGGTTGATGTTTTCTCTGTTTATGCACATATATTTGAATAATTTCTTTTTGTTCTCCGGATTATTTAACATTGTGCCTGGCACCTAAAATAAAACCAATTTCTTCTCCCTGGAAAACATTCATTTTAGATTTACCAGACATCATCAATGAAAGTAGGAAACAGGTAACAGAAAAAAAAAAAAAATAAAAAAATAAACCCACATGTGACATGTATTGCTCTTCCCGAATGTGAAGAAAAATTTGCTGAAATTAGGAATATAAAGCAAGGTTCCATGTGGCAGGTAAGTACTTCTTGACATGCACAGGGATATTGAAATTTGCAACTATATGAGTTTCTGTCATTAAAAGAAACACACCTGCAAATGAAGCAATGCATCTTTCACTTTTTGATTTTGTTAAACAACAAAAAAGAAAAGATAACCTCTATATTACTTCTTCCTTATTTCTTTATTTCTTTAACATTTGCATCTATGAAATTTTGATTATAAATGTCAGAAGAAATCTTATTTCCTTGAATTCACATACTAGACTTTAAAATATGAATTAAAAAAAGGAAGCAATAAAAAAAAAAACTTACTAAGCACTCAGTAAAGTGACTAACAGTTCACTAAGAAATCACATTTTTCATTTAACGCAGTATTTTTCTGTCTCTAAATGTAACTTTCATTGCAATTTTATTCTTTAAAAACTCTCCTTTTCTTGCTTCTTCATTATATACAAAGACTTTTGTAATTTTATTAGAGACAATGATTTTGACATTTGATGTTTTCAGGCATAGTAAGTAAATTACATATGTGTACATCAGATCTTGCCTTTTGGGAGTCTTTCAACTTCACCACATGGCCTTATGAGCAGGTTTTGTATAGGTGGACGCATATGAACAATCACGTTTAGCAGGTGATGTCCCCAAAATTTCCCATATACTGTTAATTAGCAGTTAGAGATGTAGCAGTCTCCTCAGAAACACACTAAAGGTAAGAAAATATTTTCATTCCAGAACTCAAGTGTCTGTCACACCCTTTTCATGCTCAGTAATAGCGGAATGGAAAAATGACTCTTTCTTTGAAAACTGAATATCAATATTAACATGCTACTTACAAGGCATTACAAATATTTAAGCATTATTTTCTTGTCAAAAAAGAAATTTCAAACGCGCTTTGTGAATTTCATTTTCACTCCATAAAGAGCAAGTAATTAACTTTACACTAAAAAATTATTCTGGGGAGGAGAGGAATTTGATAGAAGCATGACAACTGCAGCCTCTCAGTATCTTCTACTTGGGCATCAGAACTAGATTCTCTGTTTTTAAAAATAAAATAAATGCATCACAATGTTAGCCTTCTTTTATTTCAAAATAGCAACACAGAACCTATTTCTATGTAAATGCGTATTCTGTAAAATAAATGTTATCTCTTTCAAATAAGTTGTTAAATAATTAATTAAATTATAACCCATGTCTTTGCAAAAGAGTATTGGAGAAAACCTAATTTTTCCTGTCTTATTAGCCCCTGGGGTTGACATAATATCTGAGAGACTGTAACACAAGTACACAAGTTATGTAACATCAACACTATTTACTGCTCTGCAGAAATGGAACATCTTTTCTAAAGTGGTTTATAGCTATTCTCTCACTTTGAAATTACTAAATGGGGAAATACTCATGGAAAACTTGCAGCTTTTCAAAAGCACAGAATGTAGGTAGAACTTGAAGAAATAACTTTTTTTCTTTCTTTCATTTCTTTTCTATTGTCACCTTCTACCTGCAGAAGCAAATTCTTCAAGCAAGCAAATGAAAATTCAAAAGAAATTGTTTTTTGTTTGGTTTTTTTTTTTGTTTGTTTGGTTTTTTTTTTTGTGGTTGTTTTTTTTTTGTTTTGTTTTGTGTTGTTTTGGTTTGGTTTGGTTTTTTTTGTTTGTTTGTTTTTTGTTTTGCTGGCTTTTTTGTCAGATTGGGGATTTTTTTATATATTAGCTTGTCTACAAATTAAGCAGGTTATTTTTGTGATCTCCGTTGTTATCCAGATAAACTTTAGCAGTAGAAAATCTAATGGTAAAAAACGATACTAGACTTTGGTAACTTCACTTGATGTGTTTAAGTTAGTCAAAACTTTATTAGAAACAAAGTGTTACTGAACTGTTAGTGGCTGGGTTTAAACTAGGACACCCTGCCCTATCTCTTCTACCAGGTGGTGGTAATATTTGCCTTAATTAATCCTGTTCTATAGAACAAATTCTATTCTGTGCTTGCATCAGTTCTGACTCTTCGTATCTTACAGGCTAGTACTTTTCTAAGTTTATCGCTATATTTTGTGTGAAATTAGTAAGTGACAGATTTCAGATGAAGAAAGGCATTGAATCTGGTTACTCATGCAACTGATTGTTAATCTGGATGTTATGATGCTTTTGATGTAATTCTTCTATCACAGAGAAGAGGAGATACAGAGAAATAGAAGGTATTGATCTCCCAAGTCTAATAAACCTTTTAAATTTAGCTCACATAACTTATATACAGTACTTAGTATTGTTTAAAAATGAGAAAAGCTTACTTCTATGGCCTATCTCAAGACAACAGTATGTATTGTTTTAATCTCAAAAAAAGTTAAGGAAAGATGAAAGGATACCACCAAGAGATAGATATTATTTAAGGTTCCAATCTTAGTATGGATTTCAGGAAAATGACTCCCCAGAAACAAAGATAAACCCAGATATAAATCACTATGAGAATAGAAGTTAATGTGTTTTAGTCTTTTCTACAGAACTGAAGCTACGGACCTTGTCATGAAGAAATGTATCTACAATAAATCTCGAATCTATGCTTCATTCTCTGTCATATAATGTCCCGAATTATGAAGCAAACCCTTTACATGTGAAAGGCTCTGTACAATTGCCCTTATTTTACAGAGATAACTGTGGAAGATAATATAACTCATTCACACAAGACAGACAGCAGAACTGACAAAGGATTTCAACTCCTGAGTTCAGTTCAGATCACTGGATCACATTCTCTTTTTCCTAATTTGGTCGGTTGGTTGGTTTGGTTTTGGTTTTTTTTCCCTTTGGTTGGTTGGTTGGTTTTGTTTGTGGTTTTTGGGGGGTTCTGTTTTGTTTTGTTTTGTTTTTTTCCTTTTCTATTTGGTTGTTTTAATTTTAAGACAAGTAACAGAGTGAATTTTCTAATACATCTTTAGAAGAGTCATAATCAAAAAACTGCGAGTTAGGCTATCAAAATAAAAATGCAACAAGGATATCACAAACAATAAAATATTAATAAATACTGTTAACTTCTAATTAAGTTTCAATATTTTAATTATGTTAGCATGAATAGTCAATAAAATTTGAAGCTGATAGAACAGGAAACCAGATTTCTTTGTTTTCTTCAACTGAAAGCACTGAACTGCCAAAAATAATGATTTTGATATATATCTTTGCAAAGGTGGCAGGACTGCTAAATTACTAAGTTGGGCTGTGCCATGTCAAGAATGTTAAGGGAGGCACATATTTTATAATCATTTGATAACTATATGATCTTAAGGTCCTTTCCAACTCTAAGTATTCTATGATTCTATGATTCTATGATACTCTGTTCTTCTTTGTGCAGAATTCCAAAAGTACGTGTATGTAGCAGTCTGAAAGAATTTAGAGTGCTAACGTTTAATTTCTAGTTTGTATTAAAATATGCTAAGTTTAATCTGACAATTATGGTTATTGATATTAGAGAGATGGTGCAGTGGCTAATATCCTAGAGAGCTATGCTCTAGCTTGGTTTGGAGAAAGGTGCATAGAAAAACATATGAGTAAATGTTTTCTCCAGTGATGTAGCTGGTAGTGTTACTGGTGTGCCAAAAAAGAAATAACTCCTGGATTATGCATGATGTTTGAATGTGGAAGTTCTAAAATATAAATACTTAGTCTTGTAGGAGCAAGGTGGACTGAATATTCTATTTTGTAAAGAATACAACTTGGAAATGTTTGAAAATATTTTTGTCAATGAACATTGTTAAAGAAAAGAAAAAAAAAAACAAACAGCTATTTCATATATTTCATATTCCAGTACATATGAAAATATCAAACATTAATCCAGAAAATAATGCATATATTAGATAGGCAGGGAAGTAAAAACAACCTGAAATGAGTCAGTACATATGAATTATGTGTTTAAGAAAAAGCAATTTGAACAATAGGTAATGTTAAAGATTTTTAGGAAGGATCTTTCATTTTTGAATATGAGCACTGAACAATTCAAACTAATATCCTCAGTCACGCAAGTTAAACATAAAATGCTTCAGTAACAATATTTAGTTAATGTTGAAGGAAGAATGGAACACTAAAATGAGTTTTGACTTGTTTTTTAATTCTATACATATATTTCATCTTGGAGATTAAAATATTTTTAATAACAATTTTGCTAAATCCAGTGGGAATATTTTAAAGCTGATATTCTACAGTAGTCAGTCTTGAGATGGGTTTCCTTTTTGATGTGTTTTCTCCCTCTCTCCCGTGCTCCTACTACCCCTTTAAAACCTAAACTTTTTCTCCTACGGACAGAAATAAAAAGCTCTCGCAGAATCAAAAGACTCTGGCTGTGATGCTCCCTGAATCTGTTAGAGAAAGAAAGACTTTAACATCACTATCCAATTCACATAGGTATAGACGTAAGAAATGAACATAGAGCATTGATATCCACAAATGGTGCAAATTACACTCATGCATTTACATTTTTGGGTTCAGAATTTCATATTTTGAAGTTATAGGAGCTTTTCTTGAATGAAAAGACAAAAATTCTGGTGATTTTCAATGAAATTGCAATTATTTTTTTTCATGTCTTTATAAGCACTTGTTCTCCATTCAGACAAGATGCAATTTAGAAAATTTTACATAGAATCATAGAATCATAGAATAGTTAGGGTCAGAAAGGACCTCAAGATCATCTAGTTCCAAACCCCCTGCCATGGGCAGGGACACCTCACATTAAACCATGCCATCCAAGGTTATGTCCAACCCCACCTTGAACGCCACCAGGGATGAAGCATTCACAACTTCCCTGGGCAACCCATTCCAGGGCCTCACCACCCTTACAGTAAAGAATTTCTTCCTCATATCCATTATTTCTTGCAGCTTGTAACTCTCTGGTTGTTGGATTGTGTTGATTCTACCTGTGTAGCAAATTTTTATTAATTGGATGGACTTATTAAACACTTTCATATTTATATTTTTGCACACAGTCACTAAACCTCACTTATCTGACGGACCTGCGTAAACTTACAAAGTTTTTTTTTTTTTTTTTTGGCTTGTTCATAACCCAAAAATGTGCTTAGATTCAGTTTTATACATATTTTCACCATTTCCTTTACTTTGTAATCCCAAGAAAACAGATCTCATTGACAACAGTGATTAGAGTTTTGACTGCCCAACCAGTAGAGTTGGAAAAAAAAAAAAAGAATGTTAGGGAAAAGTGAAAATATAATCCTAAATAAAGCCATTTATAGATACATTGTCCAAATGTATATATTAAAAAAAAAAAAAAAAAAGGAAAGAAACAAGCACCTAGGTACTGTTCCAGCATTCGAAGATTCCAGGTAAGGAAAAATGAGAGACATATAGAGAACTCTCAACTACTGTATTAATATAGGAAAATATAGAGATAGTAAATGATACAGTAAAGGATAGTTCTGATGTCTTGTTATCTTACTGACCCCAAGGACCCTGTGAAGACGATTAGGAAACCAGCTCCAAGAATTATCATCACAGTGCGAGGTGGCAGGCTCAACCTTAGTGGGTGTCCCAGCAGAGGCAACGTTGACCTAGTTGGTGTGAGGTTCTGTCTCCCCTGCATCGCATGAGGCTCGGGCTTTTATACTGACAAAAATGTACGCTCATTCCGATGCAGGGGGCCAGCCTATGTTGGAAGAAGTGGCTGACAATATCTAGAAAGGTCTCCGAGGGTTGAGACTTTTCCTGGGAGTTCTAAAGTGGAACTTTCTGGGTAGGAACCAAAGCTGGACTTTCTGGGGAGCAGCCAAAGCAGGACTCTCCGGGGAGGAGCCGAAGCAGGCAAACAGCACTTTTCTATTGTTGTGTGTTTCACCACGGACCATTATCTGTTGTTCCTGACACAGGTACTTATTTCTCAAGGTAGACAACAGAAAAAAACAATTAGTTATTACTTGTGTAATTCAGTTACATTCAGTTATTTCAAGATTTTGTAATTTTATCAGTGAATAATGAAGCATCACATAAAATTTTTATAGATCATGACTAGTCAACTTGTCTGCTTATTAGTGGAGCAGTATATTCTTCCAAGAAGATTGAGCAGAATCAAGACCTTTTTTCTAGAAAACTTGAAATATGGAATGTCAAATTGAAATAAATAGTCCTTATAGATAGCCTCACCTTTGCACCCCCAACATACTTGATATATATTCTAAGCAGATGATACACTTGAGTGTCAATTTGAGATTCAGTGAGCACAGAGTGCCTACAGGCATGTAAAGAATTGAAGAGATTGTATGCAATGGACTCATTTCATCATAACTTTATTCCTTAGACACCAGTGTACTGAAATTTCAGGACAAAGTGAGTATTTACTGGTGATAACATTTCTATAGGCTCTGTAAATTAATAACATGAAAATAGCTAATCCAAAACAGATGCTTTATTTAAGAAATAGGTGACATACCCTAAAGCTCATGCCTCCCACATTTAACAAGATAAGACCAAACATTTCTTATAGATTTTTAAGGAAGTCCAAAATTAACTATAAGTCAGATGTTTTGGTTGCTTAACATGTCATCCCACCAGACTACCCAAAGTTTTAATTAAACTAGGTAGCTGAAGTACTGAAATAAATGGATCTTCTGAAATGAATTGCTTCTTTTTTCATTAGACAAACTGATGGTGGAAGTCACACTCCAAATATGTATATATGATTCAGGTGCCAATTTTAAGTTCGATCTAAGAATTTGTTATATTATTACATTTGCCTCTGGAACACAGTTTATTTCATGCCACAAAAACTGAAAGTCAAAACTCACTTATAAAGAAACACAAATTTCTAATAGAGCTAATAGAAATTTTTGCAGTTAAATATTTTTCCTTTGAGAATGCTGATTTGATGGAAAATGTCTTCTTCATACTAATGGGTCAAAGTTGTTGAAAAATAAATTTACTATCGACCATTTCTATATCCATTTGTTAATCTGGATTCCCTGCTTTCTAAATAAATCAATGGTATCTTGTATAAAGGCATAATAAAAAAAAAAATGTTCCCACAGAAAGCAAGTTTTCCTCTTCTGACCTTTTTGACTTTCTTAAAACTTTGATAAAAAATTTTGGAGAATTAATTAGACATAAATGACATTCTATAATGCGTTAATAAATTCAACCATTTGTTTTCTTCTAAATGGGAATATTGGGAAGGGAAAAAGATCAAATCTAAATTTCACTTAAATATGTTGTGCCCAGATGCACATGCTCAATGATGAGTATTCCCATAAAAATCATGATGTGCTATAGTCTTTTATTTTGCTAATTATACATTATCATGTGTTTGGAGCAATTGATAATACAATAATACTTTCACTTGCGGACCACAGTCAGGAATATATTAATGTTTGTCATTCAAGAGGAATACATGTTATAATTTTCCCATGTTGGAGTTAAATGTGGACACAATGAAATCCATGATCATTCTAAGACAAGGAGGTTACTGCAGCAACCTGCATTGCTGCTCTTATATTAAAATATTTTTATTTTTAATACCAACAGAGAAATGTCCTATTCTCAAGCTACTGCTGCACAGAGTCTCATATTCTTAGTCCCAGAGGGAATCTCTAAGGCAAAATGGCTATTATGGCATTGGATCACTTTTCTCTCAAACCCTGATAATAGAGATATTTTTGATCTATCTTTTTCAGTTGGGTAGACTTTAAGTAGTGTCAGATCTATGTTACAGCTTTCTATCTTGGTATTTCTATTTTGGTGTTTCTGTTTTGCTAAGAATATATACCTCATGTTATAGAGCAGCCACATAAGGAAGTACTTGGAGGTGGAAGTACTTGGAGGTGGAAGTACTTGGAGGTGGAAGTACTTGGAGGTGAAAGTACTTTTGAGATAACTTTGGTAGATTACGAAGCAAAAGTAGCCATGTCTGGCACCGCTGATTCAATGATTGAAACAGAGCGTTAACTGAGGAAGAACAGAAATCTCAGAACTGCGCTTGTGTATTATACATCCTCTTGGATAGATCTATTTGGCTGACTACAAAAGAGAGCTAGAAGTAAAATTACATATCTGCAGCATGGACGATCTGCTGGGGAATCAGCACATGGAAGTAATATGGGAGCCAAGATTTTTGCCAGAATTAAGTGGTTTAACTTCTGTTTGCCTGAAGGCTACAACAGACTGCTTCCAGTGCTGAAGAACTCTGTAGCCAGATTGTAGATAATATACAGTTATCTCTAAATGGGTGTGATATATAGTATTATGCACATTATAAAGTTTCTTTTTATGGAGACTTTTATATCTACTTAGGGAACATGTATCTTTGGTGATTATTGTGATATATGTAGAAGAATGTTTTAACCTAATTATGTTTTTCTCTAGCTCTGTAGGTCAGAAAATATAATATTGCCATTGCTAGTAATGAACCATGGGCTTTGTAAGAAACTTCCAAGGACTCAGATATATAACTTGTCGGACTTGTTTTTCCTTGACTAGATCAGGCTTGCCTGAACCTATGTTTCAGTTTGTTTAGCCGTAATAGCAATTGCTTGACTACCAGGTTACTGGTGACATTTACTGAACTTTCTATGACAGTGCAGTGTAGTCCCTTTGTAACATAACACTAGTCTACAAAGTAGTTCTGTAACAATTTCAACGTAGTTCAGTGACTGATAGAAAGCAGGAGTAATTTTCTGGTGTGGACTTAATTATTTATTGCTTCAGAATAAAAATGTAGTACAGAGATATTCAGTTTTGGATGACAGCAAGGAACTTAAAAGTTTGGTTGCGCAGGGCTATATATGAACAATTACTGATCATTGAAAGAATGCCATTTTGGTAGCTGGGAAAAAAGGGTTTTATACATTTTAAAGGGAAAACAGAAAAAGGCTCAATGTCCTGCTGGAGACCAGTAATGAGTGGTGTCCCTCAGGGATAGGTGTTGGGACCAGTCATGTTCAACATCTTTGTCGGTGGAATACAAGTCCATGGGACATGATGAAATCCATCCACGGATACTGAAGGAGCTGGCAAATAAAGTTGCCAGGTCGAGGGAGGTGCTCCTGCCCTTTTACTCTGCTCTCGTGAGACCTCACTTGGAGTATTGTGTGCAGTTCTGGTGTCCTCAACATAAAAAGGACATGGAACTGTTAGAACAAGTGCAGAGGAGGGCCACGAGGATGATCAGGGGACTGGAGCACCTCCCGTATGAAGATAGGCTGAGAAAATTGGGGCTGCTCAGCGTGGAGAAGAGAAGGCTGCGTGGAGACCTCCTAGCAGCCTTCCAATACCTGAAGGGGGCCTATAGGGATGCTGGGGAGGGACTCCTCATTAGGGACTGTGGTGAGAGGACAAGGGGTAATGGGTTTAAACTTTAACAGGGGAAGTTTAGATTGGATATGAGGAAGAAATTCTTTACTGTGAGGGTGGTGAGGCCCTGGAATGGGTTGCCCAAGGAAGTTGTGGATGCTTCATCCCTGGCGGCGTTCAAGGTGGGGTTGGACATAGCCTTGGATGGCATGGTTTAGTGGGAGGTGTCCCTGCCCATGGCAGGGGGGTTAGAACTCGATGATCTTGAGGTCCTTTCTGACCCTAACTATTCTATGACTCTATGATTCTATGATGAGAAATCCCAGCTCCCTAGGAAAAAAGGATTAGTATAATTAGGAGAAATCAAGGGATGACAATAATTTTCAAATAGTTGCTCTCTTAGTAAAGAAAGAGTTCTTTCCCTATGGATCAGCTCTCATTTTTGTTGACTTGCTTTGCACATAATCTTTAATTTTGTAATGATAATTTTGCGAGCAGGAGAAAACTAGGAAATAATATTACCCTAAGGAAACTGTATCGTACTGAAGCAAGGATTAATACAACATGCAGCTTCAAGCACTGTGTGTCAAATGAACTTGGGATTCACACACACAAAGGAAAAAAAAATTCTGGACATGTGTCGTGGTTTAAGCACAGCTGTAACTCAGAAAAACCACACAGTCTCTGTAGTCTTCCCTCCCCTTCCTCCTCCCCCACTCCCGGAGGGATGGGGAGAAGAATCGAAAGACTGTAACTCCCACAGGTTGAGATAAGAACGGTCCAGTAACTAAGGTATAAAACAAATTGCTACTGCTACCACCAATAATAATAATGATAAGGGAAATACAAGGAAAGAGAATACAACAGCTCACCACCTTACAAACAAGCCATTAACTAACTCTTCTGGGTTCCTGCCCTTAGTTTTTACATCCTGGGCATGACGTGCTGTAGTATGGAATACCTCTTTGATTAGTTTGGGTCAGGTGTCCTGTCTCTGCTTCCTCTCAGCTTCCACTCCTCCCTGGCAGAGCATGAGACTCAGAGAGTCCTTGGTCAGACAAAACATTTGCGCAGTAACTAAAAACATCAACGCTATTAGTGTTGTTCCCAGGCCAAAAGTCAAAAACACAAAGCTGCACCAGCTACAAAGGAGAAAAAATGATTGCTATTGCTGAACCCAGGGCAGCATGTTATCAGTTACTAGTGCCATGACTATATCAAAGCCGTGAAAACACAAATAATCGTAGTTGCTATTAAGCCCAAGAAAAGCAGAAGTACAGTACCATTTTAAAAGGCTGTGATCACACTGAAATGTAGAAAACTATCCTGATTTCAGCTGAGATAGAGTTATTTTTCTTCCAAGAAGCTGATACAAGGCTGTGTTTCCTCTTTAGTCAGCATACTCACAAGATTATGCTCCTGTGCCAGACATGTTAGAAAATCAATAAGAACAGGAGTCAAAGGCAGCCAAGTGGTATGCCACAAGTGATAGTGCCATGCATTTTTCTCAATTCCTTTGGCAGCAGAAAGCAGGCCACAGTTCGCTTTTACTTGAAGGGATGACCAGTACACTTGTAACCAACCGCCCCAGGGGTGGAAACACAGCCCTACCATCTGCCATGAACTGATCCAGACTGCACTGGAACAGGGGCAAGCTCCAGAACACCTGCAATACATTGATGACATTATCATGTGGCACGACGCAGTGAAAGAAGTCTTTGAGAAAGGGAGGGAAATAATCCAAATCCTGCTGAAAGCCGGTTTTCCCATAAAACAGAGTAAGATGAAGGGACCCGCACAGATGATGAAATGGCAAGATGAACTTTACCAGATCCCCACAGATGTGATCAACAAGATAACAACATCTCCACCAACTAATAAGAAAGAAACCCAAACTTTTTTGGGTGTTGTGGGGTTCTGGAGAATGCACATCCCAAATTGCAGTTTGATTGTAAGCCCTCTCCACCATGTAACCCGGAAGAAGAGTGATTTTAAATGTGGCCCTGAGCAACAAGAAGCCTTTGAGCAAATTAAAAGAGAGATAGCTCATGCAGTAGCCCTCGGACCAGTTCGGATCAGGCCAGATGTAAAATATGTACTCTACATCTCAGCCGGGGAGAATGGTCCTACCTGGAGCCTCTTGCAGGAAGCTCCAGTGGAGACTCGAGGTCAACCTCTTGGCATTTGGAGTCAGGGATACAGAGGACCTGAGGCCAGCTATACACAACTGAAAAAGAGAAACAGGCAGCCTATGAAAGGGTTCGAGATGCTTCAGAAGTGACTGGCACTGAAGCACAGGTCCTCCTGGCACCTCTGGTTGCCCATGCTGGGCTGTATGTTCAAAGGCAGGGTCACCTCTACGCATCATGCAACTGATGCAACATGGAGTAAGTGGGCTGTGATAATTATAAAATGAGCTCAAACAGGAAATCCCAGTCATCCAGGAATTCGAGAAGTCATCATGGACTGGCCAGAGGACAAAGATTTTGGAATGTCACCAGAGAAGGAGGTGATGCGTGCTGAAGAGACCCCACCATATAAACTGTCATGAACTGTCAGAAAGTGAAAAGCAATATGCCTTGTTTACTGATGAGTCCTGCTGTGTTGTGGGAAAGCACTGGAGATGGAAGGCAGCTATATGGAGTCCCGGATGACAAGTTGCAGGAACTGCTGACGGAGAGGGTGAATCGAGTCAGTTTGCAGTGGTGAAAGCCATCTAGCAGGCTTTGGACATTGCTGAACGAGGAAAGTGGCCAGTACTTTATCTCTCTACTGACTCATGGATGGTGGCAAATGCCCTGGGGGAGTGGTTGCAACAATGGAAGCAGAGCAACTGGCAACGCAGAGGTAAACCCATCTGGGCTGCTACTCTGTGGCAAGATATTGCTGCCTGGGTGCAGAACCTGGTGGTGAAGGTACGCCACGTAGATGATTATGTACTCAAGAGTTGGGCCACTGAAAGACACCAGAACAACCAACAAGTGGATAAAGCTGATAAGATTGAAGTGGCTCAGATGGACTTAGATTGGCAACATAGGGTGAATTATTTTTGGCCCGGTGGGCCCATGACACTTCAGACCCTCAGGGCAGAGATGCAACATACGGATGGGCTCATGATTGAGGGGTGGATTTAACAATGGACACTTTAGCCCAGGTTATTCACTACTGTGAAACATGTGCTGCAATTAAGCATGCCAAACCGTTAAAACCTCTTTGGTAAAGCCTCTTTGGTATGGGGGACAATGGCTGAAGTACAAATATGGGGAGGCCTGGCTGATCGGTTATATCATACTCCCACCAACCCGCCAAGGCAAGCGCCATGTACTTATCATGGTGGAAACAACAAAAGGATGTCTGGAAACATATGCTGTGCCCCATGACAGTGCCTGAAACACTATCCTGAGCCTTGAGAAACAGATTTTGTGGCGACACTGCACCCCAGAGAGAGTTGAGTCAGACAATGGGACTCATTTCCAGAGCAGCCTTTTAGACACTTAGGCTAAAGAGCATGGCATTGAGTGGGTATGTCACATCCTCTACCCTGCACCAGCCTCTGGAAAAATCGAAAGGTACAATGGTCTGTTAAAAGCTACACTGAGAACAATGGATGAGCAGTCTTGCAAACACTGGGAGACGAATTTAGCAAAAGCCACCTGGTTAGCCAACACAAGAAGATCTGCCAGTGGGGACCCCCCAGCCCAACCAACACTTTCACTTACTGTAGCAGGAAATAAAGTTCCTGTGGTGCACATAAAGAATTTGCTCGGGAAGACAGTCGGGGCTATTCCTGCTTCAGGCACAGGCAAACCCATCCATGGGATTGCTTTTGCTCAAGGGTGTGGGTGCATTTGGCAGGTAATGTCAGAAGGTGGAGAAGTCCAGTATATGCCTTGGATGAAAGCAGCCAGTTAATTCAATTACATGCTGTTGAGTGCCATATAACAATTCTATGGGAGCTGGATGTCCATCACTGCACCAGGCATCTTTCGGTGCCTGTCTCTGCCACTGTGAACTTCAGGGCCTGAACCCGACTCCCTTTGGAGCCCTGTAGCAGCCTACAAGGATGCTGGAGAGGGACTACACATTAGGGATTGTAGTGGTAGGACATTGGGTAAAGGGGAAGTTCTGGTTGGATATAAGGAAGAAGTTCTTTAAGGGTGGTGAGCCACTGGAATAAGTTGACCAAGGATGTTGTGAATGCTCCATCCATGGCACTGTTCAAGGCCAGGTTGGATTGGGTCTTGGGTGACATGGTTTAGTATGTGAGGTCCCTGCCCACAGCACAGGGTTGGAACTAGGTGATCTTAAGGTCCTTTCCAACCCTAACTATTCTATGATTCTATGATCACACTAACAAAGAATGAACTTTGGTGAAATTGGAAAAGCACTGCAGTGATAAAATCAGAACTGGCTTCAGCATGCAACAATCCAACACCACACACCATTCTTCCCGCCCTGAAAGACTCTTATGACACATGGAGCCTAGTCATGGACTGAATGAAATCAGTGAACTTCTATAGGGATGGTCCTTGGTGTAAGGAATGTTATCTGTATGTGCCTATATTTATATATATACATATAAAGAGACAGAAAAAGTGATGGTATATGGTGTGTGATTTGAGAATGACACAAATGGTATGAAATAAGGGGTGGACTAGTGTCCTGCTTTCAGCTGGCATAAAGTTGATTTTCTTCCTAGTAGCTGGTGCAGCTCTGTGTTTTGGCTTTAGTCTAAGAACAATGCTGATAACATATCAATGTTTTAGTTATTGCCAAGTACCACTTACCCTGATCAAGGACTTTTCAGTCTCTCATGCTCTGCCAGTGAGGACGGGCACAAGAAGCCAGGACGGAGCACAGACAAGACACCTGACCCAAACTAGCCAAAGGGATAGTCCATATAACAGCACATCATGCCCAGTATATGAACTGGGGGGAGTTGCCCTGAAGGGACTGATCCCTGCTCTGGTTGGGCTGGGTTTTGGTCAGTGGGTGGTGAGCAATTGTTCATCACTTGTGTTTTCTGAATTTTCATTTCTCCTTGTTTGTTGTTTCCTATTATTATCTGTATTGTTATTGTTGGTATTATTTCTAGTATCATTGCATTTTACTTACTTTCAATTGCTAAATTGTTCTTATCTCAACCTGTGGATTCTACATTCCTCCATTTCTCCTCCCCACCCCTCCTGACGTCAGGGGGTGGGACAGGGATAGTGGGAGTGAACGGGTAGCTGCATGATACTTAGTTGGGCTTAAACCACGACAAAAAGTAAAAAAAAAAAAAAAATTAAAAAAAAAAGAAAAAGATCAAATGAAAGCGAATAATCAGGTAATCTACTAAACAGGTCTGAAGACTATTCATTAAGAGAGCAGCCTAGGAAAAGAAAAACGCATTGTTTAAGCCAAGAAAAAAAAGTACGATGATTGCCCCTAAATCATTAAGGTGACAAATACTGAAGAAGAAAATCTATTTAAGATGGTGGACAAATGATGTCATGAGAGAAATGGTTATGACATAAACATGAATTAATTCAATTTGGAAATTTAAACTCATTATGTTAGCAACTTTTATTAGGATAAGAAGGGTCTTGGAACTATCTCCTACAAGGGTAGTGTTTCTAATAGATTTGCTACAGCCAGGGACCAGACGACATGACCTCAAAGGCCACTTTAAATTTTATGTTCTTATGAAAGATATCACAATTTCTTTGATGTATTGCTACTGTAGCTATTATTTTCCAGCTTTGCTACCAGTACAGTTCAATTTCGGTACATTACACTGTGATGCTGAAAAGTCAACTGCTATGATTTTCATCGTTTTTATTGAAGCATTCCCTACAGTGATATAATTTTGCTACATATTATTGTACCAGTATTATTTGCCATTTTTAATATTGTTTAAAAATTAGTAAATTAATATTTGTGCTAAATTTTCTGAAATGGCTGATTTCCCAGGGAGATTTGAGAAGCAAAAAGTTTACAAATTTATGTTTAGGAGAAAATAGAAAACTGAGAAGACCCTAATGAACCTACAGGCATACTGACAAGATTATGAAGAAAATGATTAGACTTAAAAAGGTGCTGTAAGAAACTGCAGACATCTTTGTTCTCCTAAAATAATCAAAAAAGTGTGTTCAGAACGTAGGTGATTTTGCTGAGTCTGGAATTTTTAAGGGCAAAATGTTTTTATAAAATAGGTACTACATAGCTATTTAAGTATTGTTCAACATAGGTAAAATGTGTCCTGAACTTGAAAATAGTTGAGTATATTCTTACCTGAAAATATTAATAAATCTACTGTGCGAAGTAGTCCAATCTGTGATTATAATAAAGGTGATTTTTCATGAGAATGATAGCTCACTTTAATCTTTTGGAGCTTTATCAAGATGATTAAAGTACTGTATGTGGTTATACATATAAATGCAATTATCTTTATTTTAACTTGATAACATTAAGACTGGGACTGATTTCTGTTACATGTAGAGTTTTCTTTTGAAGTATTGACTCTTTCACCAATCATCTCAAGTGTGTAATGAAAGATTTACAGCAGATTGAACAATTTTTTTAGTCTGTCTCAGGAAGTCTTTTTATATACAACCACATCTGGCCTCATAACCATGTTAATATTTCACTGTTACAGTATAACGCAGGTTTAAATTATTTCTAGTGCTATCACATGCAATAACTAGTTGCCATATTCAAAGAATCACAAGTTTTTCAGTGCCCAGTAAAATCAATAGCAATATAATTCTTTCAGAAAGCTTTGGGATTATGTTCTGATGCATTTGTTGGTTTTCATAAAACCACTAAAGTTGTTACTACACTTGAAGCCCAAATGACAACAGCCATTTTGGTATTAATGCTATTTTGGTGTAACTGCTCCTGTCGTATCATAGAGCAAATTCAAATTCCATTGCATCTATTCATTTTTTCATTGTTGATTAAAGAAATTATTCCAGAAGTATTTTATTCAGAAAAGGTGGGCCTGTATGGACTTGTCTGAAGCCAACAAATTTATTGACATAGCAGATCATTAATAATTATATAAAAAAGTATTTCACCTGGAGAAAACAATGATTTTGAAATAGATTCCTGTGGTGGTTTAAACCCCTCATGCAGTCGCTCACTCACTCACTCCCTCTTTCTTCCCCTCAGCTCCCGAGGGGATGGGGAGGAGAATCAAAAGAATGCAACTCCCACAGGTTGAGATAAGAACAGTTTGTTAACTAAGGTATAACACAAACCACTGCTGCTACCACCAGTAATAATAATGACAAGGCAAATACAAGGAAAGAGAATACAACTGCTTACCACCAGAACCCAGCCCGACCAAACAGTGCACCCCCATCAATAATAATAATGATAAGGCAAATACAAGGAAAGGATACAATTGCTCACCACCCAGCCCAACCCAGCAGTGCACCCCCACCGTGCACCCCCACCACTCTTTCGGGTTTCTGCTCTCCATTTTTACATCCTGGACATGACATGCTGTGGTATGGAATAACCTCTTTGGTTAGTCTGGGTCAGGTGTCCTGTCTCTCCTTCCTCCCGGCTTCCCCTCCTCCCTAGCAGAACATGAGACTCACAAAGTCCTTGGCCAGCCTAAACATTACCAAGCAGGAACTGCAAACGCTAGTGTCATCAGCGCTGTTCCCAGGCCCAAAATCTAAAGCACAGCGCTGCACCAGCTACCAAGATGGAGAAAAATGACTGCTACTGCTGAACCCATGACAATTCCACATGCAGATCTGGGAAGACTTCCAAATCTAGACAGGTCTTAGTTTAATTTGATACATATCATTTATTTGTGCGTCATGGGTTCAGCAGTAGCAGTCATTTTTCTCCTTCTTGGTAGCTGGTGTAATGCTGTGGTTTTGACTTCCGGCCTGGAAACAACACTGATAACACCCATGTTTTCAGTTACTGCTCAGTAATGGTTTGCTCTGACCAGGGACTTTGTGAGTCTCATGCTCTGCCAGGGAGGAGGGTAAGCTGGGAGGAAGCAGAGACAGGACACTTGACCCAAACTGACCAAAGAGAGGTATTCCATACCACAGCACGTCATGCCCAGGATGTAAAAAAGGAGGGCGGAGACCCAGAAGGGAGGGAGTTTGCTGCTGGGTTGAGCTTGGTATGTGGTGGTGAGCAGTTGTATTCTCTTTCCTTGTATTTCCCTTGTCATTATTATGTAGTGGTTTTGTGTTATACCTTAGTTACTAAACTGTTCTTATCTGAACCTGTGGGAGTTGCATTCTTTCGATTCTCCTCCCCATCCCCCTGGGAGCTGGGGGGAAGAAAGAGGTGGGAGTGAGTGAGCGAACTGGGTGAGTTATAGCGGCTTAAACCACGACACTGTGGCAGAGGATTCCATCATAAAAGAGCATTTGACTGAGTTTTGAGTGGTCTGAGAACAACTCCTGGGATTGGTCTTGTTTTCATAGCTGTGGTCTTATATTTCCATCTGGACTTGCAAAATTCAGAAATAGATTGTGATAAGCTGACCGTGGCTGGCTGTTTTCTCACTCCCTTTCTGTAACAGGGCATGGAGGGGAAATAGGATGAAAAACCTCATGGGATGAGATAACGACAGGGAGATCACTTACCAGTTATCATCACAGGCAAAACAGACTTGACTTGAAGAACATTAATTTAATTTATTGCCAATTAAAATAGAGTAAGATGCTGAGAAATTAAGACAAAACTAAAGACATCCTTCTCCTACCACCTCTTCTTCCTAGTCTCAAGTTCTCTCCTTCATTCCAGATTCCACTACCTCTACCCTGAGCAGCTCAGGAGAGTGCGGAATGGGGTGCTGTAATTAGTTAATAACATTTTGTCTTTGCTGTTCCCTCCTCCTCACACTTTTCTCTGCTCCTGCCTGGGTCCTCTCCAGAGGATGTAATCCTATAGCCCTGCTCCTGCCTGGGCCCTTCACAGGCCAGACTTCCTTTAGGAAATACTCACCTGTGCCAGTGTGGTGTCCTCCATGGGTGCAGGGGAATTTCTATTTCAGTACCTGGGTATTTTTTTTAGTCTACACCGAAAAGTAGTAATGCCAATTTTCCAGTGGGAATTACAGACTGAGTGACCTCCACTGGCTGCCTCACTGCATGAAAAGAAAAATAAGAAGTGTGATATAGATGCTTCAATAAAACAGAAAGAAAAAAAGAATGCAAATATTTATCTGGAGATGTTTGATTTGTATGAGTTGTTATAATCCATTTGAGTACAGCTTGAGTGTCTCAGTATGCCTTGGCTTTGTAGCTCAGTCAGAAAGACACGACCTTGCTGGATGATTTTCTCTCATGTAACACCAGCTTTGACCTTTGTAAGTAAAGACTTTCAATAGTAGTAAATTCTTGAAAATGGTTTTGTGAATCATGCGGATGTTTCCCAGGGACTAAGCAGAGATTATCAAACTCATTTCTCTTTTGACCCAAAGCAGATCTCTTAACCTAGTTCTTCGGAGTCCAAAATCTTTTGTATTAATCCTCTAATCCTCCTAGTCTCACAGATTACTGAAAGTCTATTCTATAAAATCTCTAACTGAAGATCTGTTGGAAAGACTGTGACCTCAAGGCAGCCTAGATAGTGAAACGCGTTGACTTAATAATTAAATTTCTCACCATTTTAACTTTTTACTGATTTGTTTTGCTTTGAGAAACAGAATTGTCTCTTCACCTAAGATTTATTTTTTCACAGAAACACTCAGTATTTATAACATTTTAAGTAATTTTTTTCTTTTTTTATTGAGCGACCATGCAATGTGGTATTGAAGGAATAACTTTTGCATCACAGTGGCTTTTCACTTACTCCTGCTTCCTGCTACTGCAGAGTATCATGAAAAAAGCTACAAAGATTTTAAAGCTATAGTACCCAATGTGATTTTCATATAAGTAAAACCTGCTTGTTGCAACTCTTGTTTTCATTTATCTACCCTCACATTGTAAACTCCTCATAAGGCAAAAAATATTATTTACGGGCACAGGTGTAAGTGCCAAGTCTTAGTATGTTATATAAAGATATGAATTCATCAAAAATTGATCTGAATATTTTAATTTGCCAATTTATAAATCAGGTTTATATGTAATGTACAATGAGATTATCATGTAAATATATTGTCTCTGGAAAGGACTTGAAAGATTGAAATTGCAATAAAATGTTTATTCAATTAAATTCTTGAGAGGAAAGTGAAAGCTGAGGACCTTCCCATTTACCAGTTTGAATGTCCCAAACTTTCACTTCTTTCAGCGTCTTTATATTTTGCCAATTTAAATGGATAAATAGCTTCAGCCTGCTCAGTTGACAAATAGAATATGCATTAGAAAAAAGACAAGCACTCTTCTATTTCTTTGCCCTTTGTCAAAAAAAATATCCCATATGTGAACATTTAATATTAACGCTAGCTCACTAGCTTGAAGCTTTCTTCAGAGCTGCCAGTTCCCAGCAGAAGGTAATGTGACTTGTACTGGCATAGTGAAACTTATCCAAAATCTCATTAGATTTCTTTATAAGATTCCATACATTGTACTTATGTGCAGTTTCACTTCTTATAGAGGATGTGGATACTCTAGAATAATAGGCAGAAAATTTTTTGATAGAAAAGATGTATAGATATACATTTAATATATATGCTACCTGTCTCATGTACAACTTAATAGGCATACTTCTTGGTGTAAATGCACACTTGCCCCCATAGATCATTTTGATAAATTGTTGGCCATCTAGGGGGGAAAAGTCATTTTTGAACACTGTAACATATATTGAAGCTATGTATTGAATTCAACACGCATTTACATCTAAAAATAAAAAAAGTGTGGTTGCCATTACAATGTCAAAATCTATTTTTCATTATCACTTCAAAGAAGAACCTACCTCAGCTATTCAAGGTCGGATTAACAAAGAAATACAAGGGACTCTGCCTGTGAAACCACCATTGAACAGACTGATCTGAGCAGCCTCATTTAAATTAATGACCTTAAGCCAAGTTTGTTTTGCCTGTGCTGGTAATAGGCAAGCGATCTCACTGTCTGTATCTTGACACACAAGCTTTTTCATCTTACTCTCTCTTCCTGTCCTGTTGAGGAGGAGTGAGAGAATAGCAGGATGGTGGGCTGGCAGCCAACCAAGGTCAACACAGCATACGATTTTTTGTTTGTGTGCTTTTGTGGGATGTCAGAATTTAAGGAATTTGGCTACTTTAGACTCATACTAAAATGTCTCAACAGTAAAACAAAAGGATGCATCTTTAAACATACCTAATATTACAGAAAAATGGATTGCATGTATGAAATGCATATCTGTAGGCCAAAGCTATGGGACCAAACTGGTTAGAAATTATTTTCCACACTCAGAAATCCACACTGGTTTTCTTAAACTACAAAAAGTTCCTGCCTCTCATCTAAAAGTCTACCAGGCTTCTAGCTCCAAAGCTTTAGTCCACGTATTTTACCTCTGAAGACTGGTCCTAATAGAATGGACATGTGGTAACTGTAACACACTTGCATGGCACATGACCCAGAGAGAAGTCTCATAGGATTACCTGCAGAGGGCATTTCCTCACAGTCTCCCGCCATACATTCCAAGCTCTCATTTAAAGAACAATTGCCTGCATAACAGCTCTGATGAGATCTATCTTATTTCTGAGGAATTTTTTTACCTGTAATTTTCTTGCCCATTCCCATATTTAACAACTCCTGATTGAGATCTCTCTAATCAAATTGTATAACCTCATCATTGATTTCACATGATGGGTGATAAGTAAAATGCGGTTAACTGTAACTACGACAGTGATTTAACTAGCTTTGGTTTTCTTATGTTTTCATTTCAGTGTTCCAGTGCATGCATCTCATTCACTTATTTCTGCCACATGGGAATCTTCTCTGGGAAGTTCTTAACACTTCACTTGGATTACCTGATACCATTCTATTTCTGTAATTCGGTGATTAATGAATTATTGTCCGAGTACTAGGTTTCAAGCTGTCAGTTTGAACCCTATGTTGGACCTACTACTGTTTAGAAGCCTGTTCTCACAGAAAGACCCGGATAGAGACTGGCATAAAATTTACAGCCATGAGTGGTTTTCATAAATACCAGAGAGTCAAGGACAAAGCAACCAGGTAATTAATACTTCAGTGCAGACTGGGCAATAAATAGATTGAGGGCAGCACTACAGATAAGGATTTGAGGATACTGGTGGGTGAAAAATTGGACATGAGCTGACTACGTGCACTCGCAGCCCCAAAAGCTAATTGTATACTGCTTTGCATAAAAAGAAGCATGGCCAGTACATAGAGGGAGGTGATTCTTCCCCTACATCACTGTCATGAGACACCACCTGGAGTGCTACATCCAGCTCTGAGGTTCCCAGTACAAGAAAGACATGTACCTGTTGGAGTGAATCCAGAGGAGGGCCATGAAGTGGTTCAAGGGCTGGAGTGTCTTTCCTATGAAGAAAGGCTGGGAGAGTTGCAGTTGTTCAGCCTGGAGAAGTGAAGTTTCTAGACAGAACTTATTAAGGCTTTTCAGTACTTACAGAGGGCATATAAAAAAGAAGGAGAAATACTTTTACCAGGACTTTTAGTGATAGCAAAAGAAATAACAATTTTAAACTGAAAAAGGATATATTTATATTAGATATAAGGAAGGCTTACTTCACTATGAAGGTGGTGAGACACTAGAACAAGTTTCCAAGACAAGTTGTGGATGACCCATCCCTGGAAATATTCAAGGTCAGGTTTGATGGGACTTTGAGCAACCTGATCTCGGGAAAGATGGTGGCGGGATGGGGGGGGGTGGATTAGATGATCTTTAAAGATCCCTTTGAACCCAGACCATTCTATAATTTTACTATGAGGTCTAAACCTTCTAAGATGCCTGAAGTGTGGTATCAAGGCATTTTTGTCCAAGGTGCATTACTGGACTCAGACTACCCCAACAATACCTAATGGAAGTATAGGCATAAATGATTTGCTCTTCCTGATGGGAGGGAATAATGTCTGCTTTGCTTTATTTTTGTAACAAGTTTATAGGTAACTATAACTCTTTTCCCTGTGTACCTGTAAAAGAGGTTAGACTGTTCATTCAGTAATTTCTTCCTCAAGTTCATAACTTCTGGACAAGCTGCAACACATTTTTCAGAAAGAGCTAGCACATTTTATTGCTTGAAATCTCAGCTTGAAATTCATGCCATACTATTTTTACTGCGGAAAGACTGCAATATCCTAGTCACTAAATAACGTAAGGTGTTATCGTTAGCATTTGTGGGGGAAGGGGAAGGGAGGAAGAGTCTGTCTTAGAATAGCAACTTCTGCAAATTTAATCTGGTCACCTTCACTGGTATTTTTAGCATACTAAAAACTATATTTGGACCAGGCAATAAAATCTTCACTCTACTATTCAGTTCTTCCTATTTAGAAATCAAATAAAGTCCATTTCATCTTCTGAAGATTAACCATAAATCAAGATTTAAATAGTGTGACATCATATTAAGAAGTTCAAGTTTATTGTGTTGATATGGAGCTTTAGTATGCTCTCTAGTTACCTAAGATTCACAAAGCAATTAGCCAATAATGTTAAGAAGTTATGGTTAATTGAACTAATGCTTAATGAAGCCTACTAAAGCTGTCAGGATTGATGAGCCCAGTGAGATTTTGCGCAAGAACACACATTAAAGTTAGGGTCCTCATCTCATTTTGGCAGATTAATCATTATCATGAATGATAGTGTTTCTTTCTAATGATACAAAAAAAAAGAGGTGTTTTTTTCCTTTTTTTTTTAAAAATTAGAGGATTAAGTATTTGTAGTAGCGCATGGGTTTTATGTCAAAGAAAACAGTCTCTAGTGGGCATCCATTCTTTCAAAACAGATAAAGTAGACATATATTTGAATGTCACAATTTTTGTGACCAGGTATGTGCATTCTGGTCTTGGTATTATGAAATTTCAGTAACTTCTGTCTCTGCTACTGCGTTTCATTAATGTGCTGATATGTTTTATTATTATGTTTCATTGGGTTCTTGAATTAGTCATTGGGATTCAACAAAAAGAGGAGATACTACAGTAAAACTCAACAAATAGGTATAGTAGAAGGGAAATTTCACTAAAAATATTGAAAGTTAAGAAAAAATATGGCATATGCACAGCAGCTTTAAAGTTATAAAGGACAAAAACCTTTCTTAATTGGCTTTATCTTTCATTAATGAACTGTTGTGTGCTTTTACAAGCTGTTCTACTTTTCCACACAGCTCATGTGACTGTGTAGATTTCCTTCAGAAAGCTCAGCATGACACTGGGTGTAGTTCATTTACCTCTAAGATTACAAATTCAGACACTAGAATGAAAAAGGCACATCAGGCACATCAGACACAAGAATGAAAAAGAGTAATAAAAAAAAAGCTTCCATTAGAAAAATATATATTCCACACTGCATATGTACGTGGCTACTCAGACATGAAGGATATCTTCCCTAAAGAAAACACTTCCATCTAGTAGGTATGTTTGATAAAATTATAATCCGCTTAGTTTGGAAATTTGGTGAAAACATGAAATATTACTTCTATGAAGGAAAGAAAAACAAACCAAAATTTCTTTTTATTTTATCAAGCAATATCAGTGGCTTGCTTTTGGGACTCAGTATTATGGTGTTATGGACAATTTATGTAGGGAAAAAGGATCCCTAAGTGATTCTGTGATTAACTGTGTACCTACATGTGATTGTCATGGGTTCAGCAGCAGTAGTCATTTTTCTCCTTCTCGGTAGCTGGTGCAATGTTGTGTTTTTGACTTCCAGCTTGGGAACAGCGCTGATAACACCCATGTTTTTGGCTACTGCTTAGAATGTTTTGTCTGATCAAGGACTTTCTGAGCCTCATGCTCTGCCAGGGAGGAGGGGAAGCCAGGAGGAAGCAGAGACAGGACACCTGACCCAAAGTTACCAAAGAGGTATTCCATACCACAGCACGTCATGCCCAGGATGCAAAAAATGGAGGGCAGAGACCCAGAAGGGTGGGGGGGTTCGCTGCTGGGTTGGGTTTGGTATGCGGTGGTGAGCAGTTGTATTCTCTTTCCCTGTATTTCCTTTGCCATTATTATTATTGATGGCAGCAGTAATGGTTTTGTGTTATACCTTAGTTACTAAACTGTTCTTATCTGAACCTGTGGGAGTTGCATTCTTTCGATTCTCCTCCCCATCCCCCTGGGAGCTGGGGGGAAGAAAGAGGTGGGAGTGAGTGAGCGAACTGGGTGAGTTATAGTGGCTTAAACCACAACAGTGATGAAATGAGTTTATGAAAACAGAAAACTGTCATAGAAATACATGCAAGTTTAACTGAAAAGAAAAAAAATATAATAAAATTATGCTTATAATTCCTTCTTTAGTTTTGTTTGTGAATATACCTATATGGGTTGTGAAATCTTCTATTAATGTTAATCAAAGGAAAAATGGTTTTCTTTCTTCACTGTATTATATCAGACTTAATAGCAGGACACTTTTTCATGAAATCCAGCCTTCAAAACATATATGTTATATCTAAATAAGAATCCTTATTTTTTTTAATATAATTTGTTAACATATAGGGTACAAAACTCATATGATTTGTGGAAAACTTTTCTTTCATATTATACAGAAAGAAATGACCTCTCTTCCTTTTCTCGGAAGTTGAAAAAAAAAAAATCTGCAACTTACTAATGAAACTGAAAGAATGCAAAAGATCGACAACAGTAGCTGTTAAACTCTAAAAGAAACAAAACTGGCTCCAATGAATGCCTCATATAAAATATTGTACTCATTTATCACACAAAAAGTAAATAACACCATTTTTGTACAATAGGAAAACAGCTGGAATATTCTAAGCCAGTTATTAACTGTAAGAAAGGACATGCTAATAGAATAAGCAGCCTCAAAATAAATTTGACCATTATAGTAAAGATACAGCAGCACTGTAAACACTTATTTCTCCCCAAACAGAAATTACATGACTTCATGCTGCAAAACTATCATATACAAATTAAAGGAGATGCTACATTAAACGAACTTATTATTAGGGATTAATTTTTGCATAAGTTACAGAAAAAATTAAATTTTGAAGTGCTTATTATTCCCTGTTCACAAACTATTTCTAGGTTAATTAATGCGATCGGTGTATTTCAGTGTTCATGATATTTTAATTTTTTTTTTTTATTTTTTTTTATTTTTTTTATTTGTGGCTTCCTGTAATTGCACGGGGGTATTATCCACTGTTAAGAAATTTTAGGAATTCATATTTTGCAACAGCCAATCATGTGTATATAAGCACTCTAACATTTAAGTAGAAATTTGCACAGGTGACAGCAAAGATTGTAGACACAGAGAGGAAGAGAGAAGAAAACACAGAAGATGTGTGAACAGAAAAAGTGACAGCAGGAAATGAGAATTAGTAGTTGTCCTTAAAGATGATTTCAAAAGTGAAGTGCTGGGTTAAATGGCAAAATTACAGATACCTTATCTCAGTACCATGGACAACAGGAAACTATAAATCAGCAGAGAGTGATATTTTTATATTAGTTCTGGTCATCGTACTTTAATAAATAAATACTTAGATTTAGATTGGTGGCATGGCTTAAGACCAGCGGTAATTTAGAACCACACAGCCACAGGCACACTTACCCCCTTCTTCTTGGCAGTGGGGTTGGAACTAGATGATATTAAGGCCCTTTCCAACCCTAAGTATTCTATGATTCTGTAATTCTTCCCCTGCTCCTGGAGGGATGGGAGGGAGAATCGAAAGAATGCAACTCGCATACGCTGAGATAAGAACAGTCTGGTAACAAAGGTATAACACAAACCACTACCATCTAGTTGGTGGGCTATAAAAGTGCTACATAGCAGGCAACAGCATACAATTGAGTTCACTGTCTGCTTTCCCCTAAAATCAAATCCCCTTAAGGTACACATCGGACTTCCCCGTCTTTCTGGATTACCTACCAAGAGCATCTGGGTCCCTGAGCAAAAGCAATCCCACAAGTGGGTTTGCCTTTACCTGAAGTAGGAATAACCCCGACTGTCTTTCCCAGCAAATTCTTTATGTGCACCACAGGAACTTTGTCCCCCTCCACAGTATGCAAAAGTTCTGACTCGGCTGGACCAGCCCTGTTGACAGATCCTCTGGTGTTGATCAACGAGGTGGCCTTAGGTAAATGTGTATCCCAATGTTTGCAAGACTGCCCATCCATTATCTCAGTGTAGCTTTTAACAGACCATTGTACCTTTCGATTTTTCCAGAGGCTGGTGCAGGGTAGAGGATGTGACTTACCCACTCAATGCCATGCTCTTTAGCCCAAGTGTCTAAAAGGCTGTTCTGGAAATGAGTCCCATTGTCTGACTCAACTCTCTCTGGGGTGCAGTGTCGCCACAAAATCTGTTTCTCAAGGCTCAGGATAGTGTTTCAGGCACTGTCATGGGGCACAGCATATGTTTCCAGACATCCTTTTGTTGTTTCCACCATGGTAAGTACATGGCGCTTGCCTTGGCGGGTTGGTGGGAGTGTGATATAATCAATCTGCCAGGCCTCCCCATATTTGTACTTCAGCCATTGTCCCCCATACCAAAGAGGCTTTAACGGTTTGGCATGCTTAATTGCAGCACATGTTTCACAGTAGTGAATAACCTGGGCTAAAGTGTCCATTGTTAAATCCACCCCTCAATCATGAGCCCATCTGTATGTTGCATCTCTGCCCTGAGGGTCTGAAGTGTCATGGGCCCACCGGGCCAAAAATAATTCACCCTTATGTTGTCAATCTAAGTCCATCTGAGCCACTTCAATCTTATCAGCTTTATCCACTTGTTGGTTGTTCTGGTGTCTTTCAGTGGCTCAACTCTTGAGTACATGATCATCTACGTGGCGTACCTTCACCACCAGGTTCTGCACCCGGGCAGCAATATCTTGCCACAGAGTAGCAGCCCAGATGGGTTTACCTCTGCGTTGCCAGTTGCTCTGCTTCCACTGCTGCAACCACCCCCACAGGGCATTTGCCACCATCCATGAGTCAGTAGAGAGATAAAGTACTGGCCACTTTCCTCGTTCAGCAGTGTCCAAGGCCAGTTGGATGGCTTTCACCACTGCAAACTGACTCGATTCACCCTCTCCGTCAGCAGTTCCTGCAACTTGTCATCGGGGAATCCATACAGCTGCCTTCTATCTCTGATGCTTCCAAAGCACTGGAGGGACCCACTGGACTAGATACTTGTCCATACTGTCCCACACACCCTGCCTCTCACGACTGTCCAGCCTTGGGGGAAATCCCTTGGTCCTCCTATATTGTCGTCTGACCGCAGACAAGACCCAAACCCGACTCTGCTTAACTTTCGAGATCAGACTAAATAGTCATGGGTCAAACACACTCTGTATGTGTGACAACATAGTGAACCCCAGCAGAATCAGCAGGCAGGTCTCAAGGGTACCCAAAGGGCATTCAGAATCTTCAGAACACTCAAATGATGCTGTAAATAGTCTGGTGGGGGTGCTGGGAATGTAAGGGAATGTCTCCTTCATAGGTTGACCACCCAAGGAGGAAACAAAATACGTGTAATTGCTAAACACTTCCATTACATACCTCCCACAGTATAGAGGTGATGACCACACTGGGAACGCAAGCCAGACCAGTTTCATCATAGAATCATAGATAGAATCATAGAAGAGTTAGGGTTAGAAAGGACCGCAAGATCATCTACTTCCAATCCCCCTGCCACAGGCAGGGACACCTCACACTAAACCATGCCATCCAAGGCTATGTCCAACCTCCCCTTGAACACTGCTAGCAATGGAGCATTCACAGCTTCCCTGAGCAACCCATTCCAGTGCCTCACCACCCAAACAGTAAAGAATTTCTTCCTCATATCCAAACTGAACTTCCCCTATTTCAGTTTGAACCCGTTACCCATTGTCCTATCACCACAGTCCCTAATGAAGAGTCCCTCCCCAGCATCCCAATAGGCCCCTTTCAGATGTTGGAAGGCTGCTATGAGGTTTCCATGCAGCCTTTTCTTCTCCACGCTGAACAGCCCCAACTTTCTCAGCCTATCTTCATATGGGAGGTGCTCCAGTCCCATGATCATCCTTGTGGCGCTTCTCTGGACTTGTGCCAACAGTTCCATGTCCTTCTTATGTTGAGGACACCAGAACTGCACACAATACTCCAAGTGAGGTCTCACGAGAACAGAGTAGAGGGGCAGGATCACCTCCCTTGACCTGCTGGTCACGCTCCTTTTGATGCAGCCCAGGATACAGCTGTTTTTCTGGGCTGCATGAGCACACTGCCGGCTCATGTTCATTTTTTCATCAACCAACAACCCCCAAGTCCTTCTCCACAGGGCTGCTCTGAATCTCCTCCCCGCCCAACCTGTAGCTGTGCCTGGCATTTCTCCGACCCAGGTGGAGGACCTTGCACTTAGCATGGTTAAACTTCATCAGGTTGGCATCAGCCCACCTCACAAGCGTGTCAAGGTCCCTCTGGATGGCATTCCTTCCTTCCTACGTAGCAACTGAACCACACAGCTTGGTGTCATTGGCAAACTTGCTGAGGGCGCACTCAATCCCACTGTCCATGTCACTGACCAAGATATTGAACAAAACTGGTCCCAACACCTATCCCTGAGGGACACCACTCATTACTGGTCTCCAGCTGGACATTGAGCCATTGAGCACTACTCTTTGCGTGCGGCCATCCAGCCAGTTCTTTATCTACTCAGTGGTCCACTGTCCTAAGTTCAGCAGTAGCAGTCTTTTTCCTCCTTCTCGGTAGCTGGTGCAGCTCTGTGTTTTTGATTTTGGGCCTGGGAACAGTGCTGATAACACCAGTGTTTTCAGTTACTGCTTGGCAATGTTTAGGCTGGCCAAGGACTTGTGAGTCTCATGCTCTGCTAGGGAGGAGGGGAAGCCAAGAGGAAGGAGAGACAGGACACCTGACCCAGACTAACCAAAGAGGTTATTCCATACCACAGCACGTCATGTCCAGGAGGTAGAAACGGAGAGCAGAGACCCGGAAGGGTGGTGAGGGGGCACGGCGGAGGGTGTACTGGTGGAGGTGCACTGCGTGGTCGGGCTTGATATTGGATGGTGAGAAATTGTATTCTTTTCCCTTGTATTTTCTCTTGTCATTATTATTACTGGTGGTAGCAGTAGTGATTTGTGTTATACCTTAGTTACTAAACTGTTCTTATCTCAACCTGTGGGAGTTACATTCTTTTGATTCTCCTTCCCATCCCTCCAGGAGCGGAGGGAAGAAAGAGTGGGGAGTGAGTGAGTGAGCAAAACTGTGCGTGGCTGAGAAGCTTAAACCACGACATCCACCTATCAAATTGATGTCAATGAGTCTATTGTATTACAAGTCATCACCATAAAGTACAGTGAAACAAGAACCTTAGCCCAAGCCCCCCAGCCGATAGAAACACTAAAACAGCAAATACTGGCTGTAAGTAAGGTAAGACATGCTGAAACTGTGAGATCAAGAGCAACAACTTTGGCAGCCAAAAAATCTGCATTGTGATGAGTGACTATTAACCCAAAAACAATAAATGCTTATCACAAATACAATTAGACACACTCTGGTCAGATAGGTTGTTAATCTCAACCCTTCGTTCCCCATGTTGGGTGTCACAAAGAATTGTCAGAGTTTAAGCCCAGTTGGCAGCCCAAAACCACGTTACTGCTGGCTCAATTCCCCCTTTTTCCTCCCCCCGCCCCCAGAAGGATGGGGAGAAGAATTGAAAGAATGTAACTGCCACAGGTTAAGATAAGAACAGTCCAGTAACTAAGGTATAACACGAACCACTATTACTACCACCAATAATAATAATAATGATAAGGGAAATAACAAGGGAAGAGAATACAAATGCTCATCACCCGCCAACTGATAGCCAGCCCGACCTGAGCTGTGGTCTATCCCTTCCGGGTAATTAACTGCCCCCAGTTTATATAGTGGGCATGATGTGCTGTGGTATGGAATACCTGTTTGGCTCAGGTGTTTGGGTCAGGTGTCCTGTTTCTGCTTCCTCCCTGCTTTGCCTGTTCCCTGGCAGAGCATGAGACTCAGAAAGTCCTTGGTCAGACTAAACATTACTGAGCAGCAACTGAAATCATTGGTGTTATCAGCACTGTTCCCAGGCTGAAAGTCAAAACCACAGCAGTGCACCAGCTACTAAGAAGGAGAAAATGACTGCTGCTGCTGAGCCAAGGACAATGGGAAATATTTGGATGCCGGAACGTAATTGGAAACAATATTCTATTTCTTCTAATTAATCAAAATATGTGCTGTCTGTTTTTTATATTTCCTCTTGTCCACCTCTCCTTTTCTTCTCTTACAGAAATAAATACAGCATTCTTTTTTATAATACTGTAATTGTAAAGAAAAAATAAATAAAAAATACATACAAACAAAAAAACAACCATAAACCAAAATCCAAACAAACGAACAAACCCAACATATTGATGTATAGCCTTGAATAATTAATCATGAATGTGAACAAGATCTGTAGAATTTGGACAATTGCAGATATGGGAAAATTACTTTTGAATATATCATTAACATTTCTTCCAGAAGACATTTAAAAGTAACAGATTCTGAATTAATTAACAAATCAAACTTCCCTGTTTGAAAATTGAGTTCTGGAAGATTTTAAAAGTTGTTATGTTTCTCAGAAGAAATAATCCACAACCACAAGCCCACAAAGATAATATTTGTTTACTGAATCTGGTTTCCTCAAAGTGAAGCACCTTATCAGCCCCAAATTGAGGAAAGAACTGAACTACTCAATTCTTCAGCACTAGAAAACCATCTTACTAACACAAGTTGATGCAGAAAATGTGTTGGCTTATATTAGAAAGCAGAAGTTACAAGAAGATAAGCAAATGGAATTTGCTTTGCAGAGGAATAGAAATACTTCAGAGACATACAACTTCAATGTTTGTCCTTGAAACTTTCACTTGTCTGCTATAAGTTCTTGTGTCTCTGATCACTATTGGTATCTTGTCAATACTTAATATATTAACTTGGGCAAACATGCAGTAACCTGTTGCAAGCTTCATCTAAGCAAATTTAGAAAAGTTTTTCTGTCACACCTGTACATGAACTCAATATGACAATATCAAAGCTTATCAATCAATGGTTCAGCTTTCTGTAAATTTTCATGTGAAATTGAAAATAATAGAAAAAATACTCATGTCAATGAGTTGATTTTGGAGCAATGCACAATTCTTTATGTGTTGACCTTGTAACAGCCTCATATAAACATTGTTACTTATTCTTATTACCTTAAAAGTGCCATTGATCATTTATGTTGAGAATATTCTTAAGAAAACAGGAAATGCTATGATTTTTTGAGAAATACATGAAATAGTTGAGTCTTCTGCTCTGTAAATTTCCAAAAAAAAAAGACAACTTGCAGCTATACAACTGTGCTAATTACAACTACAAACTTCATTCTTTCTAATTTCTCCTAAAAATTTAACCCACTTGTATCACAAGAAGAAAAAGAAAGAAACAAAACAAAAACAGCAACCAGAAAAAAAGACCTCAGAGAAACTCCTTCTCTGCAGTTATTTAAAATAGAAGTTAATTAATTTCATTTTGGAGCTTAAACACTAAGAGAAATTTTGGGTTTACATTTCTGTTTGTTGAAGAGAGAAGCAGCTGTTGTGTTGGTCAGCCTGCTTTCAGAATACTGGAATTTATGTAATTGTCACTGTTTAGTATGAATTATTTAGGAGATGTTCTAGACATGCTCTAAAATTTTGATAAGTTCAGATGGTTTTGCACCAAAATTCCAACTGTGAAATTGGTACTGTTATAATAAAACATGTATTTTCTCCAGTGATAATCATACGTAGTTTCAGCTTCTCCTGCAGCAATGAATACCTAACACAGAAAGCCGTTTACACTGGTGACTTACTTAAAGATCAAAAGTGCCTAGTGTATTCTTTTCTTTCTTTAGGTAAGAAATGGTCAACTGCAGACAAATCAAATGCTTTTGTTTACTGCAGTTCACATTTGTTTTTGCTGTAACAGAGACTAAATTAATGCATATCTTTCATTCTGATAATTATTGCATATGTTCAGAATGCTACCCTTGAATAACTTCCATATTGAAAATACCAGTTGCAGTCTGACAGCTTGTTTAAACACAATTGGAGTTCAGCTGGAAATCTCATTTGTAAATGGCATTGTAATGAGACACTTGCAGGGCAGCTTTTGGGTTATTTTGCTTTAGGTTTAATTTTGAAATGACTGATTGAAGATGAGGATTTGTATATTCCTTAATCAAAACTAATGTGATGAACACTTCTATTTCTCTTTTTCTACTTTACAATGGACATGGATTTTTTTTATTATACCTTTTTTTATGATCATTTGGAGTAAAATCTGCAGAAGTAGCTGGTTCAGGAATAAAAGATTCATATTTTTATTTATTTGATAAATTGTTTTCTAGTAGGTAAATAGAATATTTGCTTGCATAAGAACACTAGGGATTAATTTTTTTCAACATACTTTTTTTTGTCAAATTCAAAATACTTGAATTAATTGAAAGATACTGCTTGGTTGACCTGTTGTAGGAGGAAAAATAAAATAATTAAATAAAATAATAAATAAAATAAAATAAAATAAAATAAAATAAAATAAAATAAAATAAAATAAAATAAAATAAAATAAAATAAAATAAAATAAAATAAAATAAAATAAAATAAAATAATCAAAACAATAAAGAAAACTCAACCAACTATGACCACTTATTTCTGTGTAGAAAACTCTCTCAGTGCCTCCACTTTTACGTTTTATACCAAGCTGTGCTCTCTTTCACAAGATACTCTACCAAGGTCAATGGATTTTGTCAAGGCAGTATTACAGTCTTTTCCCTTTATGACTCAGTCGTGATAAACTGTTTCAGGAAAGTGTAAAGAGAAAAGACACTACAAGAGGTCTTTGTCATCTCTGCTTCCCACTGCACTGTTCAAATAGACTAGAACAATAGCATAGAGTTAACTTAAGTAACAGGATGCCTGGACTACCTCTGCACTCCATATATGTACAGGACTAAGGATTTAATAATCTTAGCACTGAACATTAATTTTTAATGATGCACCACTCTTTTGGCTATGTGAATTTAACATGTAATTTTGTTTGTGGGTTTTTTTCTCTCCCAGAATCAGTCAGTCCTTCACATACTGCAGATCCTTACTGCTGCCTCTGCAGAAAAGTGAGAAGTGCTTTTCCACAATGCTTAAAATATGAACTACCGTATCGAGCAAACAGTATTTGTTAATTTTGTTTGCAGCCAGCTATGACTTCAGAAAGGTAGAACTATTTATTACAGAATACATGTTTGTAATATTTATAAATACTCTTTCCCACTTATGTACTTATAATTATTTATAATGCTCCCATGGCCTGTTAACTGATGATTGCTAAAAAGTTAAAGTGTAAACTTTGATCATGTTGGACTAACAAATGTAGAAAGAATCCTGAAGAATGCCTGAAGCAAGCACTAATTTTCTGTATGTCTCTCACTAAGAAAATAAATGTTTTCATTTAACTGTTAGTAGTTTACTTCCAGAGTAAGCAGATAAAATCAGATTTTAATTTAAATATAATGTACCTTCTTTTGACTTTAATCTTTTTCTTATGCATTGAGCCAGCGTAGCCAGAGGGATTTTGGGAAGACCTTGAACAAAATTCAGATATATCAATGCAATCAATGTCACTAATTTTAATGAGTCAAACTTCTCTTCCATGAGCAAAGTGATACAACAACTTCAACAGCTTTGTGTATTGATTGTCACTTACAGGCTGCTGAATCACTGACAGTAGCATGAGAGGCCTCCCTGGGTCATAAGATACTTATTCAACAGGAACAGAGCCCCACTGTGAGACTGGCTAGCTGGCGCTCCTAACCACAGTAGTGCCTGACACAGCAGCAAATGACGCTGTGTGTTGCTTCAGAGTCTCTGAAATTAGACTGCATGGAAGACAAGGCACTAAGAACCACATTTCTGGAAAACAGGGAAGACTAGTTAATACTAAGTAATAGAGGTTTTACAGAGAGTCTCAGGTCATATTAAAGTTGCATTTAGAGCTAAATCATAAACAAATAGCTAACGTGATTTACTCTCAAATTAGTAGCAGGAGAATGTCACAGAACACAAAAGATCGATACATTTCTTTGATCATTGCCTGTAAGTACCCCACATATATTATTCTAAAGGATCTGTAGCCATTTGTGCCCCATAATACTGACACATTTGCTACTAACAATTAATTATATTATTATAAGCTGCATATAACAGAAATACAGTAGAAGTTATAACTGAAATGTAGAAAGAAGAAAATCAATAAGCACTATAACCATTTTAAAACATTCTAAAAGATAGATCTACAAAGGCATTGCAAGTTTAGCTTTACATCTTCACCAGAAATTCACTTATTTTTTATACCTGTAAATGTCTTAATTTATTTTAGCCTAAATAGTAAAATATGCTCTATCCTTACTATATACATTTGTCTAAATACTCAATAACCTGTCTCTTTTCTGAAAAGCATTAATGAAAAGAAAAATAAAAATATTTCTGTATTAACATACTGTTTTCTTCTGGTCAGGTAAAGGATTAAATGCAAAAAAGGAACTACCACTCACCTCTAGTGACGGACTCCATTAATGTAATACTTTTACAGACATCCAACATATAATATCAGCAGTTAGGAAACATTTTGAAAGTACCGATTCTTTATCGCATACCTATGTAAAATATGAGCCAAAGTCCTTAAACAATTTCCATGAACAGTGAAGTTTTGAAAAAGGGTTAAAATGTTAATGCAACTCTTTTATTCAAACTTCTGCTACATGGGATATTAAATAACAACAAAAGTCCCAAGCTAAAGGTTCAGGTTTAAAAGTAGTATTTAACAGCAGAAACTACAAAAGAGAGGGATAAGCACACAGTAGACCTGGAAAAGGTTTTATCTTAGTTTGTCTTCTGATATGGGAGAAGCACCCTGTGAGATCAGCTTCTTCCCTCTGGGAAAGTGACGATTCACATTATGATTCTTTATGTGGTCCTCATCACCATATTATTCAGGTAATTCATCTGAAAAAAGGTCAAAGCTTTTCTTTGCCTAGACAAGTAAAAGTTTTAGTGTATTTCTCAAGCACAGAAATAATGTCACAATCTCAGAGGCTAAATGTGACATTTTTCCTTCCACAAGAAAAATGTCTTGAAAAGGTGCACCTTTTTGAAACAGAATTTAGCAGTAACCCTTTGTTGCTTATATTAAAATGTCAAGATGCAAAATTTCTTTTATGAAACAGGATGCAGAAAGATAGCATTATCATTCACTGCTGAGTACTTGGCCTTATATTTCGCTTATCTTCTGTTAGATGTTTCCTGCGTTACTATGACTAGGAGAATGGAAATACCACTTATTATAAGAGGAAAGCACTGTCCCATTTTCCTTGCACCCTGCACAGGAATGAATTTCACACAGAATAAACAGAGATTCTGAATGGAAAAAAATATTCCAATATCAATTTAAAATATTTATATTCTCTGTTAAGAAATTATTGGCAGATTTTTTATACAGTTTTGTGTTTGGAATATATATTTTAATCTCCTGGACCACAGCTGTGCAATTTTTGAGTTCTTTTTTCTCTCCATATACTTTAAGAAAACCAGTTATTTAATTAATCCATTTTGACTCTTGACCATTCCACTAACTCAATAGAAAAGCTAACAGCAACTTAAAGCTTCAGATACTTGAAAATGACCTTTACCAAACACATTCATTCTCAGTCTATGTAGCCTGGCGCATCCCATTGGTTAGCACTGTAATAGATAAGCATCATTCATACATAGCATGTTTGCAAGATAAATCATAGAATCATAGAATCATAGAATAGTAAGGGCTGGAAAGGACCTCAAGATCATCGAGTTCCAATCCCCCTGCCATGGGCTGGGACACCTCCCACTAAACCATGCCATCCAAGGCTATGTCCAACCCCACCTTGAACGCCGCCAGGGATGAAGCATCCACAACCTCCCTGGGCAACCCATTCCAGGGCCCCACCACCCTCACAGTAAAGAATTTCTTCCTCATATCCAATCTAAACTTCCCCTGTTTAAGATTAAACCCATTACCCCTTGTCCTCTCACCACAGTCCTTAATGAAGAGTCCCTCCCCAGCATCCCTATAGGCCCCCTTCAGGTATTGGAAGGCTGCTATGAGGTCTCCACACAGCCTTCTCTTCTCCACGCTGAACAGCCCCAACTTTCTCAGCCTATCTTCATACGGGAGGTGCTCCAGTCCCATGATCATCCTCGTGGCCCTCCTCTGCACTTGTTCTAACAGTTCCATGTCCTTTTTATGTTAAGGACACCAGAACTGCACACAATACTCCAAGTGAGGTCTCACGAGAGCAGAGTAAAGGAGCAGGAGCACCTCCCTCGATGAAAAACAAAAGTCTCACAAAATATGACAAGTGACTTTTCAATGGTATCAGATCTATACCTCTTCATCTGCCTGAATGATTTTGATGGATCAACGTTTGTAAAAAATTCTAGTGAGGGAAAGTTCATACTGCAATCTATTACAGTTTTTAAAAAATATAATTTTCCTAATATGTAACTAAAGTCTCATTTAATGCAATTTATATCCATTAATTCCTGGTCACTTCACTGTGGGCATGCACAACAGTTTATTTTGTGTTTGGTCTTTGCAAACATAATTTTGTGTATTTTGTGTCTGAATGTTTTCAGACTGCTCGTTAATCACATTTTTCTACCCTGACTACTGTCATCTGATCTACATTAATAGTCAGAGTATACATTACAATTTAACATGCTCAAGTATAGAAGAGACATTACCTTTACAGACACCACATAAGTGTACACCCAACACAATGTTTGTATTTTTCAGAATAGCAGGCTAGTTCAACGGTATCTCACTATAGCTTACTTTGTATCAAAATACCAAAAACCCTACTCTGGAGAATGCCAGTCTACCCTCACCCTATTCTTCCAGTTTCTGAAATCATGTGTTCCCATGGACAGTGGGATGAAGCGCACCCTCAGTAAGTTTGCTGATGACACCAAGCTGTGTGGTTCGGTTGATATGCTGGACAGAAGGAATGCATTCCAGAGGGACTTTGACATGCTTGTGAGATGGGCTGATGCCAGCCTTATGAAGTTTAACCATGCTAAATGCAAGGTCCTCCACCTGGGTCGGAGCAATGCCAGGCACAGCTACAGGTTGGGCAGGGAAGAGATTCAGAGCAGCCCTGCGGAGAAAGACTTGGGAGTGTTGGTCGATGAGAAAATGAACATGAGCCAGCTTCAGCATGCACTTGCAGCCCAGAAAGCCAACCGTATCCGGGGCTGCATCAAAAGGAGCACGACCAACAGGTCGAGGGAGGTGATCCTGCCCCTCTGCTCTCGTGAGACCTCACTTGGAGTATTGTGTACAGTTCTGGTGTCCTCAACATAAAAAGAACATGGAACTGTTGGAACAAGTGCAGAGGAGGGCCACGAGGATGATCAGGGGACTGGAGCACCTCCTGTATGCAGACAAGCTGAGAAAGTTGGGGCTATTCAGCCTGAAGAAGAGAAGGCTGCATGGTGACCTCATCACAGCCTTCCAGTATCTGAAGGAGGCCTATAAGGATGCTGGGGAAGAACTCTTCATTAGGGACTGTAATGATGGGACAATGGGTAATGGGTTAAAACTGAAATAGGGGAAGTTTAGATTGGATATAAGGAAGTTTAGATTGGATATAAGGAAGTTTTTTACTGTAAGGGTGGTGAGGCCCTGGAATGGGTTGCCTAAGGAAGTTGTGAATGCTCCACCCCTGGCGATGTTCAAGGCTGGGCTGGACAGAGCCTTGGGTGGCATGGTTTAGTGTGAGGTGCTCCTGCCCATGGCAGGGGGGCTGGACCTAGATGATCTTAAGGTCCTTTCCAACCCTAACTATTCTATGATTCTAAGTGTAGACTTCCGTCTTTCACTTCATTAAACACTGTTCCTTTTTTATATACCAGTTTCTCAAAATCACTGGAATTCTAATGCAGTCCACTTGCAATTGCAGTTTCCACCTATGTGGTGCTATATGTGGATGTCATAAATAATAAATTTCTGTTCCAACATCCAATATACTCTGAAGAATATTGATTTGCATTGAGTAGTAGCAGAGAGAAAACAGGGAAAGTGAATGTCAGTATGTCCTTCCAGCTTGAAAGTGAACAGTTGATATCGTCTGAGTGCAGTTTTGCATCTATCAAATCTAGATTAGTTACATCATATTTCAAGAATCAGTTCTGGGAAATTTTTAAGATCGTATGACATGAATCAAATTCATCATAAAGTTTGGTTGGGCTGTGGACACTTCAATGTACTTTTTTTCAATCTGTGTGTATTTTGTCTGCCTGTCTGATTGGAGGTTGGATTAGATCACTTTGAAGGTCCCTTCCAAACCAAACTATTTAATGATTCAATGATTCAAAGATGGGCTGTGGTTTTGGTTTGGAAATTATAATGCTCTGAATTGAATAAATTTCTTATTTGCAAGTGGTATGAGAGTATGAATATATTCTATGGTCATGGATACTATTTTTCTAGTTTAATATCCATATTTCTATAGATTAAATATGATCTCTTTTACAATTTTTTTGGCAAAATTATGGAACACCAACAAGTTTTTCAAAATATTCCTCAACACTGGAATTCCTACACTTTCAATACTTTAAGTAATGAAAAATAAAGCACCTACTTACACATTCCTCTCAACCTATTACTGAAAATTATGCAAATGATAAAGCAACTTCACTGCCTTAGGAACACAGGTCCTAATAAAAGAAGAACCTTTGGAATCATTTTAACAACTAAAAGGTTGGGGGGAATAAAAGGGGTAATAAATAATTTTCTAACATAAAGTGAATTGCAGAATGCCATTCTGCAATTGAAATATCATGTCAGAGTGCCAACTTTAATTAAGAACTACTTAGGAAGTAGTCATCATAGCAAAAAAAAAAAAAAAACAAACACATAGCAAATACTTGTAATGCGTATTTCACTGTAGTAAGGAACTAAATTAGAGAAAATTTAATTATCATCAAACTTAAATTTAAAAGAAATATTAATTCAGGAATATGTACTACCATATCTTTTTATTTTCTCAGAATCACAGATCATCGAATGGTTTGTATTGGAAGGAACTGCAAAGATCACCTAGTTCCATCCCCCTGCCACAGGCATGGACATAGAATCATAGAATCATAGAATAGTTAGGGTTGGAAAGGATCTTAAGATCGTCTAGTTCCAACACCCCTGACATGGGCAGGGACACCTCCCACTAAACCATACCACCCAAGGCTATGTCCAACCCAGCCAGAGATGGAGCATTCACAACTGCCCTGGGAAGCCCAATCCAGTGCCTCACCACCCTTACAGTAAAGAATTTCTTCCTCATACCAAATCTAAACTTCCCCTGTTTCAATTTGAACCCATTAGCCCTTGTCCTACCATTACAGTCCCTAATGAAGAGTCCCTCCCCAGCATCCCTATAGGCTCCCTTCAGATTCTGGAAGGCTGTTATCTTCCATTAGATCATGTTGCTCAAAGCCCCACCCAGCCTGCCCTTGTGTGATTCATGTATGATATGTACGGTGATGTATGATTCGTGTATGCCTGACTTTCTTTGACCATGAGGCTGAAGATGTTTTGGACATGCTCTTTTATCTTTTTTTCCTTTGTCTTTTCTTATTATCAGAATTTTAGTTTCCACAGTATTTTGCTCAAACAAGAAAATAATGAGGTTTTGTGGAAAAAAAAATTAAAAATACATAAATGCCTTCAAGTTTAAATTAGAAATCAGCAAAAATAAATCTATATATTATATAAATTACAGTATACTCTCACTGCATGCATCCAAAATATAAGGAAAGTTTCAAAGGAGAAGTCCTCTGTCAGTAGAGGTAGCAGCTCTGAGAGAAAACATGAAGAAGGAAAGGCAACAGCAGAAGGATCTCCTTCTCTTGGTGGCCACAAGTCAACAGCCTTAGTTCAACCCAGCTTCTTTGCCAAAAGCACTTCAGTCTGTTTTCACATCCTGCACTCAGTGCAAGTTAGTGATTGACAGAGCACAGCTAATGAACTGAAGTGGGCAGATGTTCCCCATTTATTCTCTATTTTCATGGATATGCACTTTTACATATTTTCCATTTTCAATAAATGGTCCTGATTGCAAAGTGTCTTACCCTGTGAAACAGAAAAATAGAAAAGCAGTTTTAAAAATATTTCTAAAGATTTGAACAGTTTTGAGCAGACTTTCAAGCATGTAAATTGATATTAAAGTAGGGGGCATATGTGTCAATTACACCACCATTTAACAGCATGTCTTATATCACTGGGAGTGTCCAAGGTAAGGTTTGATAGGGCTTTGAGCAAACTGACCTATGGAAAGGTGCCCCTGTCCATGTAAGGAAGGGTCAGATTAGATGAACCCTCAATGGCTTTTAAAGAACCCTTCCAACCCAGACCCTTCTAAGATCCTACTATGACCTCTAAACCCTCTAAGATTTTAATGTGACATATCCTCATGTGCAATTGTATATGAATCATTCAGAAGACAATATAGGAGGACCAAGAGTTTTTCCCCGAGGCTGGACAGTGAGAAGTGGCAGGATGTGTGGGACAGTATGGGTGAGTATCTAGTCCACTGGGCCCCTCCAGTGCTTTGGAAGCGTCGGAGATGGAAGGCAGCTGTATGGAGTCTCCAGCGGCAACTTGCAGAAACAGCTGAAGGGGGGAGGTGAATTTTTTTGAGACTGGTGGGCCCATGACACTTCAGACCATCCGGGCAGAGATGCAACATACAGATGGACTCATGGTTGAGGGGTGGACTTAGTCATGGACGCTATCACCCAGGTTATTCACGAGTGTGAGCACTGCACACAGCCTCTTCTGCTCCAAAAGACTGTTACAGGAGATGGAGCCTGACATCATAAACCTGATGGACTCAGCAGCTTTCTAGGCATTGGCCAATGCACTAAGGAATGATCTCTTTCTCTGTGTGTGTGTGTATGTATGTATGTATATATATAAGAGTGACGGTATATTGAAAATGTGGGAACTAAGCCCAACGTTGAGTGGTATGGAATAAGGGATGGATACTGTCCTGCGTTCAGCAGTGGCAGTCATTTTTCTCTTTCTTAGTAGCTGGTGTTGTGCTGTGGTTTTGACTTTCAGCCTGGGAACAGCACTGATAACTCCGATGTTTTTAGTTGCTGCTCAGTAATGTTTAGTCTGACCCACGACTTTCTGAGTCTCATGCTCTGCCAGGGAGGAGGGGAAGCCAGGAGGAAGCAGAGACAGAACACTTGACCCAAACTAACCAAAGAGGTATTCTATACCACAGCACGTCATTCCCAGTTTATAAACTGGGGGCAGTTACCCGGAAGGATTAGATCACTGCTTGGTTGGGCTGACTATTGGTTGGCGGGTGACGAGTGATTGTATTCACTTTCCTTGTTTCTTCCTGTATCATTATTATTATTGGTGGCAGCAGCAGTGGTTTTGTGTTATACCGTAGTTACTAGACTGTTCTTATCTAAACCTGTGGGAGTTACATTCTTTCAATTCTTCTCCCCATCCCCCCAGGAGCAGGGGTGGGGAGTAAGGAGGGGGAGTGAAAGAGAGGCTGTGTGGTTTTCTGAGGTACAGCTTAAACTACAACAAAAATGAAAATTGTTCTTCATTTTCACTTGGTTTTCTAACAGACTATTTTGCTGAAGAATATGGAGAGAATCCTAAACGATTAAAGACTGAATAATAGCCTTGCAGGAAAACTTCATGTGTAGGTGTCCAATTGAAACACATGTAATAAATTTTTTGTGATCCTTTGAGTTTCACTTCTAAAATATTCCACTTTTCAGTGGTAAGACTTTTAATGGATGATAGGAAAGCAGACTGGAATTTAGAAAAGATGCAGCACCATATCTACATAGTAATGACCTCTACATAAATTCTAGTATCTGTGTTAAGAAAACACAGTTGTTGCTGCAGAAATCTGTCATGAGTAATGAATTCCCTTTTATAAATAACTAAAGTGTTATTTTAGTTCATAAAATGAAATTAAATAGTAGAATCTCTTTATGAGCCACTAATTTGTAACCCACACTGCTAAGGACTGAGGGCATGCACAATGCCTAAGAGGGGCATATGGCTACAGAAAGGTATTCTTACTATCAGAGATTGTGGTTTACGGATTGTATTGCTGGTGTTGATCCTGAATGCATACTTCACTGATTGCCAGCTAATTATGTGCAATTTCTAAATCTATATACCTCTCTGATCTTGGTTTAATTTAAGCTGTGTGAGTTGAACAATTTTTCTCTATGACAACAATAAGGTACCTTTGCGGGTGGTTATAGGAGCTTGGAGTAGGAGAAAGTGCAGAGGAGTTGGTTTATAAATTTAACCAGTGGGTGATAAATGTTGATATCATGAGCCATATAGACATAGGACTTGACCTTTCATCACTTTGTGACAGATTATGGGTAAAAAGAGGGACCATGAAAGTAAACAAAAATAACTTATACTCTGTATGATAAGGGAATGAAAGCCATTTGAGAGATATATAGAAGCCAAATATTTCAAGCTTATGAAAGCTACTTCTTCAAATATTATAGCACTTGAATAGAAAATTGAAAATAGAAAAATGAACATTTTTCACTTTCACTTCATTTTTTTATACATTAAAAGCTATGTTTTTCTGACAAGAAAGTATTTAGCTGAAAAATATCTAACCGGCTCTAATATTGTCAGAATTGGTTTGTTACTTGTTTAACAGATTTCATGGGTATAGTAGATAATTTTTTTTCTTTTTGGGTTTGCCAGCAAAGCATTCAAACTCAGCAGCTGTTCCCCTAAGTTTTAACACTATATTTATTATTTCTAAACATTCACTAGCTACTGGTCCCTGAAATTTATGCTGAGATCATTACCAAAGATTCTTAAATTCTAACATTGTAGCAGTTTCAATTTTCTAGTTTAGGTTTCAGCTTGATATATTGAAATGCATTCTCTTTTCCTCCATTGTTGTTTTTGTAGCCCATACTGAAGCATATTAAAATTTAGATTCCAGTAAAGCTATTTTGCTTTACACAAATCACAGAACTATATTCTAAATCACAGAACTGTATTCCTAAATCTAGACTTTATTGAATTTCCCTGATGAAGACTTTCAATTAATGGTTACCATGCAGTTATCTCTAATTTTGGCTATCAATCATGATGATACTAAGCAGTTGAGGTAAATTATCTCATATGATTCTGCTGTTGGCTTCAGTCACACCCTAACCTTTAGTGCTCTATTTTATGAGGGAGAAATTTTCCTTTGAATCTATTTATCTATTCATTCATCAAGTTGAGAACTGATAAAAATGTTCAGAACATCTTTTCAAGTTGAAACTATATTCAAGATTTTGATTTTATTACAGTTATCATCCAGATATCAAATTTGTATATAACACTTCAGCTTTCTCACAGTTTAGAGCCTGTGAATGTTGTCTTGCCTGTGTTATTTGTTGAATTTCTACACAGATCATTAGCTTCCTTCTTGATTTCAGATTTGTGCCCTACACAACAAAGACCTATATCCAGTACGATCAAAAAGATCTCTAAGAGCATCCTCCACACACTAAAAAACAAACCATAACAAAACCCCCTGTAATATCACAGAGGTAGTCAAAGTTACTAATTAATAATCTGTCTTATTATACATAGGTTACAGTACCAGGGAATCCTTGTGTTCTGGTACACCATGTCCTACTTTACTGTCATGTGCCAGACAGCTATGTTTTAATTCCTGATGGTTACCAGATTCATTTAAAATAGTGCTAATGGCAGTATGATTACTTGTGAAATAGAGAACAAGGATCTTTAACCAAGTTGTACCCCATTTAGCTGCTTCTCTTAATTCCTTTGTCTTTGGGACACCCATTCTCAAACTCTTAAATATAATTATAGTACATTTGCATTCTAATCAGTGAAAGATTACAAATCATACCTGTTATACTGAATAACTAACAAGAAAAATCAGATAAATGTTATTTGTAATTATCATAAGAAAGGAGTTATTTCTTAACTTGTTTTTTCATTGTCTCATTTTCTGTGTAGTTTGACAAGACTTCCTGTTCATTTGCCTATGTGACTATATATCAGGATTTCCCTGATATATGCAATGCTGTCTGTTTCTTTTTATTTGAGTAGCTGTGTATTTTAGTTTCCGAAACTAACTACTAGATGAATAAATATGGATTTAGATCTATAATTTGTACTCTATTGCTTTGAATTTATAGAGAAGATAAAGTTTAGATAAAAATTTTCTGTGGAACAGAGTCCATGAAACTGTATCTTTCCATAAAAGGTGATAATTTTGTTAGTACCTTTTATATTGTAACACATGTTCCTTGGTGACATGCAAAAACAGCATTGCGTTTTAAACTTAGTTTATGTTACATATTCCTAAAATAAGGCAACAGACTACAAGAAATATTGGGATCAATCAGAAGTGAATTCAATGCCAAGCCTCTATGCAAATTTGGAATCTCAGATATTTACTCAAATCTGGCATTCCAATGTCTAGACAATGTAACACTCATTTTGATTGGGCGACACAGTCTAGTGTGAGGTGCCCCTGACCATGGCAGGGGGTTTGGAACTAGATGATCTGAAGGTCCTTTCCAGCCCTAACCAGTCTATGATTCTATGATTTTGCATTTTATTATGTGAGCTGTTTGACCATCTCTCTTATGCATCTTGGTAAACAGTGCATGAATAATTCATAAATTGATCTCTGAAAGTCACAAGAAGGATGTAAATTATAGCATATTTCCTTAGGAGACACTGGTGTGACCTTTAACATACTGATTTGATTACTCAGTTGAAAGGAGAGAAAAAAGAATTTATAATTTTATGTTAAGTACGTCCACCTGCTTCAGTCTATCACATATTTAAATTCTTTTTGACCTTTAGTCACATTTATATTATGCAATTCTCATAGAATTTCTGTAATGATACTATGGTTAAATCAGCTAAAATTGGCCACTTGACATCAATGACATTGATGATAAATATAAGTCTTTTAGAAAAAGTACTTAGATACATTTTATTATACATATCATATATTACACAACTTATACACTTTTTATTTTCCCTTGGTTATTACCAATGTAAAAAATATCTCTGTAGCATTACAGTAATGGATTGTATTTTGCAATCTGAGCTTCACAGATTTTCAAAAAACTGAAGTACTATTGTAAAGTATTTAGAAAGATTTTTAAACTTAGGGAACTTTGGTTGGTTTTGGTTTGCTTTGTTTTTTTCCCATTCCTAGCCTTCCTCATCTCTTCCACCCCTCCAAGACAGGTGCAAGGTATGCTACATTTCTAAGCTATGGACATCAAACATTCTTATTTCTTGATCTAATCAAACTTTTTAATATTGCGAATACAGTCTGCTCCACAATCTCATGTTTGCATACACTGTGTCTCAGAAACTGCTGGCTAATGAAGTCCCACTTTTGCAGTACTGTAAGTACTTCCAGGTTCTCTGAGGCCATTGCTGTTCAGTATGGTTAACTCCCAAACTGCCCATTTCCCTCTCTTCTTCTTCAGTAATTTGCATTATTGTCTTTCACCACTCTAGGGGACATGTCGCAGTCAAGATCAAGCAGAGGGTTGTGTTTCTTTATTTTATATTATTTCTGCAATATTTTATATTTCATGGTGATTTTATGTAAAGAATTCATCCTACATTTTGGTCAGGTTGTATTATTGGGACCAATACTAACAGTATGTTCACTTATTGCAGGCTTCAGGCTAATGCTTAGACTTACTGCATGTATTCACTGTCTCTGCCTGTCTAGATTTTTTGCCCTCTCTTGCCTCTCCATAAACATAACAACTGAAATATGTGTTTGTCTTCTCAAAGTTTATATACACTGTTATCCTATTTTTGCTGTTAGGGAAACTGAGATATAAAACATGTGAGTAATTTTCCTAATGTCACACAGGTCAAGACAAGAAGTCTGTCAGCTGTTTAGGACTTCTTTTTTCTTGTGACAGGGTCTATACTCAATCTCAACTATGTACACATGAATGTCAGAGTAGCCACTGCTGGTAGAGATCAATTTAAGCATTAAATTATTTGTTCCTTAGTAGGGACAAACAGTAGTATTACATAATAGTATTACATTGTAGGATTAAGGAAAAATCCAATAAAAGGGCTGTAATTGCATGTGTCTACTGCATTTGTCTACAATGACAGCTGAAAAAATAGGGATAGTACTTAAGATATTTTATTTTCTTTGAAAACATTAGGAATTTTTCATTACCCGGTTTAAAATATTTTTATTCAAGCAATGTTTTTTTAATTAGAAAATCATTCAGCTGTGAGATTTGTTGTGAGTACTGGAACTTTTACGTTTCTTTGCCTTAGGAAAATAAGGATTACAACAAGTCCCAAATCCACATAGCTACATGAAAATGGATACAGATATATTACATGTTTTTGTAAAATATATGTTTATATATATCTTAGATAGCATGACAAGTACTAACCTATTTTAAAGCACAAACAAGACTCATTTTTCTGGAAGAAATAAAAAAATGAAGTAAAACACAGGAAATAGTGCAGTTTGGAACAAATAACGAATGAGTGGGTAAAAGAGGTAACTGCGAGTTAGTTCAAGTGACTGGCAAAGTTTGTTCTTTCCATTCCTGAGTTCAGACTTTAACTGTATCCTAAATTACCTTAGCCATTAGGTGACACTGAGGGAGTGGAGTCTTTTGGTACTTGCCAAGGAGAATCAGTAACCAGTGTCACATATGAAAGGAAAAACACACTGTGTTTGAGTCTTTTGTTTGGCTCACAAAATTCCTCCTGTTTTTTTGAATAAAAAGTATCTTTGAAATCTGATCCTCATTATAAATATTTAAGTCATAAAGTCTCAATTAAAATAATAATAAAATCAGTTCAATGTTGATCCCTCGAACTTTTTTGTGAGGTTAAATGTTTCGTCTCTCCAGGTGTGAAATTGATTTTCTAGAACAGAAGTAATTTTATTTTGCTTGAGAGGACTAAAAAGAATAGAGGGAAACAGTAGAAGTTTTTTCTTCGGTTTTAGAAAGTGTGAAAAAAACAGATATCTGAAGAAAAAGCTAATACCAGCTTTATCTAATCTAGAATAAAAACAGAAAAGCAACATAAAAATGAAAATTATTTCCAGTTTTATGAGTTGAGGTAAAAGAAAGCTGCTTTTCATTTATTTATCTTTTATGTTTAATCTACTGTGCATAAAACAAAACAAGAAATTGTGTGTTAGATGCATTAAATGCAGAGCTAAGGTTTGTTAATAGGTATACTGGTTTTTAATGGGATAGAGATACTGTTCTTCATAGCACCTTGTGTAGTACTTTGTTTTGGATTTGTGGCCAAGTAACCATTTGTTCATGTTTTAGTTACTGTTGAACAGTGCTGTTTGGGGCTTAGCTGCCTACTGGGATTAAACAGCAACATTAAAAAAATTTTGAACAAGGGTAATTGAGCTGTAAAGTACTTTCTTAAAGAGGTCGTCTACTTTTTGACATTATATTTTTTCAAGATAAGACATAAAAGTTCAGGAGGGTTTGCAAGAGTACAGAAAGTGAAAACCCATTTTGGGTTACATGGTGTCTTAAGGTCTTAAATTTTCTCTTCCATGATCACAGTTGATAGGCACAATCATCCAAACAGCAGTTTGCAATGCAGTATGAATTCTTCCAAATTCAAATAGTGCTTGGCAACTTCAACTTCTTGGCAAATTCATAAAGCTTTTCTATATTTTCTAGATGTGACATGAGACAGTATTTTAATCCACACTTGGCTTCTGTGAAATGATGAAGTTCCCATTTGAAGCTGAAGAATGGAGAACCTGCATCTTCCTACCCTTATTTTTGATGCTAGAAAATTTCAGAACACTCTATTTTAGTCTAGAAATAAAACAATTTTTTTATGGGGAAACATTATAAATTCTTGCCTTTAAGAGATGCTAACTGCAATTGAGCAATATCAGGAAAAAAAATCTCGGAATTTGCTTCTGATTTGAACCCCACACCATATAAGGAGGTTTAAACATGATAACCTCAAAAAAACCTCTCTTTCTGTGGTGGAAAGAACTGACCACAAGACATATTGCAGATAAAGGAAGAATCGAACTAATTTTGAACAAAGTAAGATTCTTTTCTGAAAAGCTGCTGTGGACAAAAAAAAAAAAAAAAAAAAAGAAGAAAAGAAAATGACTCACTGAGGATTCACTCACAAGTTTACTAAATCAAGAGTTTAGTGTCCTTGGCAAATGACAGTATGATACTGCACGGTCCCAGATTTAATACGGTGAAGATTAACTTTTTCTCATAGTTGAAACACTGAGTAACTGCAATTTTCTGATCAGTTGCTTCAGGAAATATTTTTCACAGCATATCACAAATGCACTAATTTTGCTCCTTTTGAATTGCTTAAAAATATCACTGTCCTGGGTTCAAAAGTAGCAGTCATTTTTCTCCTTAGTAGCTGCTGCAGTACTGCTTTTGACTTTCAGCCTGGGAACAACGCTGATAACACCAATGGTTTTAGTTGTTGCTCAATAATGTTTACTCTGATCAAGGACTTCCTGAGTCTCATGCTCTGCCAGGAAGCAGGTGAAGCCAGGAGGAAGGAGAGACAGGACATCTGACCCAAAATAGCCAAAGAGGTATTCCATACCAAAGCACATCATGCCCACTATATAAACTGGGGGCAGTTAGTTACCCAGAAGGGCTAGATCACTGCTCAGGTCGGGCTGGGCATCGGTTGGTAGGTGGTGAGTGGTTGTATTCTCTTCTCTTCTTGCTCCCTTATCATTATTATTACTGGTGGTAGCAAAAGTGGTTTTGTGTTAACACCATAGTTACTGGGATGTTCTTATTTAAACCTGTGGGAGTTACATTGTTTTGATTCTCCTCCCCATCCCCCTGGGAGAGGGGGGAGGGAGAAGGGGGGAACTCAGCAAGCGGCTGCGTGGTGCTGGGTTGCCAGCTGGGCTTAGAATCATAGAAACGTACAAAAGCTAGAGCTGGAAAGCACCTTAAGATCATCTACTTCCAATCCCCCTGCCACAGGCAGGGACACCTCCCACTAAATCATGCCACCCAAGGCTATGTCCAACCCCACCTGGAACACTGCCAGGGATGGAGCATTCACAACTTCCCTGGACAACCCATTCCAGGGCCTCACCACCCTTACAGTAAAGAATTTCTTCCTTACATCCAATCTAAACTTCCCCTATTTAAGTTTGAACCCGTTACCCCTTGTCTTATAACTACATTCCCTCATGAAGAGTCCCTCCCCAGCATCCCTATAGGCCCCCTTCAGGTATTGGAAGACTGCTATCAGGTCTCCACACAGCCTTCTCTTCTCCAGGCTGAACAGCCCCAACTTTCTCAGCCTATCTTCATACGGGAGATGCTCCAGTCCCATGATCATCCTCGTGGCCCTCCTCTGGAATTGTGCCAACAGTTCCATGTCCTTTTTATGCTGAGGACACCAGAACTGCACACAATACTCCAACTGAGGTCTCACGAGAGCAGAGTAGAGGGGCAGGATCACCTCCCTTGACCTGCTGGTCACACTGCTTTTGATGCAGTCCAGGATACAGTTGTTTTTCTGGGCTGCAAGCGCACACTGCTGGCTCATGTTCATTTTCTCATCAAACAGAACCCCCAAGTCCCCTCCACAGGGCTGCTCTGAATCTCTTCTCTGCTCAACCTGTAGCTGTGCCTGGCATTGCTCCGACCCAGGTGGAGGACCTTCCACTTGGCATGGTTAAACTTCATCAGGTTGGCATCAGCCCACCTCACAAGCGTGTCAAGGTCCCTCTGGATGGCATTCCTTCCTTCCTACGTATCAACTGAACCACACAGCTTGGTGTCATCAGCAAACTTGCTGAGGGCGCACTCAATCCCACTGTCCATGTCACTGACAAAGATGTTGAACAAAACTGGTCCCAACACCGATCCCTGGGGGACACCACTCGTTACTGGTCTCCAGCTGGACATTGAGCCATTGAGAACTACTCTTTGGTGCAACCATCCAGCCAGTTCTTTATCTACCGAGTGGTCCATCTATCAAATTGATGTCTCTCCAACTTAGAGACAAGGATGTCATATGAGACAGTGTCAAACGCTTTGCACAAGTCCAGGTAGATGACATCAACTGCTCTGCCCCTGTCCATCAGTTCCGGAGCCCCATCATAGACGGCCACCAGATTGGTCAGGCAGGATTTGCCCTTAGTGAGGCCATGCTGGCTGTCACCAACCATCTTGTTGTTTTTCATGTGCCTTAGCATGCCTTCCAGGAGAATCTGCTCCAAGATTTTGCCAGGCATAGAGGTGAGACTGACTGGTCTGCAGTTCCCTGGATCATCCGTTTTCCCCTTCTTGAAAATGGGGTTATATTTCGCTTTTTCCCGTTGTCAGGAACTTCACCTGACTGCCATGATTTTTCAAAGATGACGGACAGTGGCTTAGCAACTTCATTTGCCAGCTCTTTCAGTACCCGCGGATGGATTTCAACACGTCCCACGGACTTGTGCACGTTCAGGTTCCTAAGATGGTCTCAAACCAGATCCTGTCCTACAGTGGGCCTAGGATATTCATTCTCACTGTCCCTGTGTCTGCCTTCCAAAAACCATTGCAATCTCTCATTAATTTTTGTGCAATATTAGCAGCTAAGAACAGCTCATATCTACTCTTTAAAATATTTGAACCTAACATGAATGAAGCTTATTTTCTGGTATCAACTCTGGTTGTTTCAAGATGGTACAGCAGCTGAGTCATAGCCATCTAATCACTTGGATCCAAAATCACAGAGAGAAGTTAACACTGTAGGTTTTGAATCTGTGAAACTTTTTGGAGGAAGCTGATGTCTCAACTGAGTACTCTAATGGCTGTTACTGACTCAGTGACGGTGATTCGTGTTCCAGATGTAGCTTGCTCAAAGCAAGGTCAAGAAGTACTTCTTAGGCTGCATTATGTGCTATACACACATTTTACAACCCTAAATATATAGTCTTATGTTCCAGATGACATACAGTATAGTTGAAGGCAATAAACAAATTGCTATAGATAAAAGCCAAGCAGCACCAAGCAATAAAAGCACAAATTAGGTGGATTTAGGTGCGTATGTCCAACAGAGGAGTTAAGAAAAACTTTCCAAAAAAGATAAGCAGCACTCAGGATACATAAGCATTTACATAGAAACTTATCTAAAGTTTTAAATTTTGCTACTCTGTATGCCCTGAAATCTCATTGTCTGGGATGAGTTGAATATCAGATGCTGAGCCCAAGTTAATCAGACTTGTAGAGAGGCAAGATACATGAGCTTGAGGTTATACAGTTTTATAGCTTCCTGGTCACAGTTGCATCAAATCTGGACAGATGTGGTCTGACTGTGACTACCTGAATGTCAGAATGCTAGGCAAATATTCAGGTTGAGCCACAGAGGAGCGTCAGCATGTGTCTGTCCCCTCATTCTAGTTCAGCTATATTATATTTTATATTATACAGTCTATATTTATAGTCTATATTATATATTATATATTAGAGTATAGATTATAGAGTCATGTATTGCATGATTACTTTTCAGTTCTATTTTTCCCTTCTTTTTTCTGTTTTAGACTTTAGATAATGTGTTCTCCATAGCCATCTGAATGTTTCAGTCACAACTTTTATTTCCTTTAGGAGTCAGCAAGCAGAGACTGAGGAAATGGATCTCCCTATTACAGTTCTTCAGAACATTATGATATTCCTGTCCTTCCCGACACAGACTGAGCAAGTACAGGGCCACTGAGTTCCCCACCACTGTCCTGAGATCAGCCCCATTCCCTCTGCCCAGCTGCTGCCTCCCACATCCAGGATACAGTTCTAGCACCACACTTTGCCTCTGGTCAGTATGTGGCCAGCATACATGCCCTACACATTCCCTGAAGAATAAGAGATTCTCTAGTGTAATACTATGTGTGTGATAAATGCCAGTAGACTGTCAGCGAGATGGGGGCCTGTCAGTTCCTCCCTAAATCCTTACTTGCTGTGAAGCCCTTTTGCCCCATTTTTGTCTTCTGCAGTGGTTCTGTGTTGACAACCCCCTCTGTTTAAGTTACAATAACCATTTTTAAAGAATATTAACCATAGTTTTCCAGATTTTCCATAGCTACTCTTGATTCCCAAGCAGTTCCCTAAAGTCTGTGCTGCCGGCCTTCTTATTTTTTCTGCATCTCTGTTCATATCACAGCTATACAGTACTAAAGCCAGCAAACACACAGCTGTGAGCAGTCAGGAGCAAGGCTATTCTGCACTCTGAAATCTGTTCCTGCAATTGCTGTGGCTGCAATTCCAATTTTGTTAGAAACTAAAGCTTTAGAAAGGCACATCATAAGCAAGAAATCCAGCATGAATCCAAGCTTACTAACATTTCTAAACCCATACCCTCTGTGAGCCACCTTTCTCAACTCACTCATGAAAACATTAATTAACTCTTGTGTGCCTTAGGTAGCTTAACAGAAGACAAGACTGAAAACAATTACAACGTACACTTTCCCCTTTTCCCTCTCGTCTTTTGATAGTGAAATACTTTGCTGATACATAGTTTGTTTCAACTTCATATTTTGCTTTTCCAAATAATGCTCTAATATATCTTCAGGAAAAACAGCATACCAAACAAAGAAAAAATATTCTGCCGTCCTCATCCTTGATGCCAGGTCTGAGGGAAAGGAAGGGGACATACTATCTTCTTCTGACATATGTCTAATGACACATATTATGCTATATATTAGATTTACTACAGTTATTTACAGTCACTTGGGTCCTATTAGCCTTATCTTGATTACAGATTTGACTGGTCACCAAATTTGAATCATTGTTCCCTACAACTTCCTGAGGAGGAGAACTAGAGAAGGAGGTGTTGATCTCTTCTGTCTTGTATCTGGTGACAGGACACATGGGAATGTTTCCAGGGATCGGTGTTGGGACCGGTCTTGTTCAACATCTTTGTGGGTGACATGGACAGTGGGATTGAGTGCGCCCTCAGCAAGTTTGCTGATGACACCAAGCTGTGTGGTTCGGTTGATAAGTTGGAGGGAAGGAATGCCATCCAGAGGGACCTTGACACGCTTGTGAGGTGGGCTGATGCCAACCTGATGAAGTTTAACCATGCTAAGTGCAAGGTCCTACACCTGGGTCAGAGCAATGCCAGGCACAACTACAGATTGGGCGGGGAGGAGATTCAGAGCAGCCCTGCGGAGAAGGACTTGGGGGTGTGGGTTGATGAAAAAATGAACATGAGCCGGCAGTGTGCGCTTGCAGCTCAGAAAGCCAACCGTATCCTGGGCTGCATCAAAAGCAGTGTGACCAGCAGGTCGAGGGAGGTGCTCCTGCCCCTTTACTCTGCTCTCGTGAGACCTCCCTTGGAGTATTGTGTGCAGTTCTGGTGTCCTCAACATAAAAAGGACATGGAACTGTTAGAACAGGTGCAGAGGAGGGCCACGAGGATGATCATGGGACTGGAGCACCTCTCGTATGAAGATAGGCTGAGAAAATTGGGGCTGTTCAGCCTGGAGAAGAGAAGGCTGTGTGGAGACCTGATAGCAGTCTTCCAATACCTGAAGGGGGCCTATAGTGATGCTGGGGAGGGACTCTTCATTAGGGACTGTGGTGAGAGGACAATGGGTAATGGGTTTAAACTTAACCAGGGGAAGTTTAGATTGGATATGAGGGAGAAATTCTTTACTGTGAGGGTGGTGAGGCCCTGGAATGGGTTGCCCAGGGAAGTTGTGAATGCTTCATCCCTGGCGGTGTTCAAGGTGGGGTTGGACATAGCCTTGGATGGCATGGTTTAGTGGGAGGTGTCCCAGCCCATGGCAGGGGGGTTGGAACTCGATGGTCTTGAGGTCCTTTCCAACCCTAACTCTTCTATGATTCAAAGTTGCATAAGGGGAGGTTCAGACTTGACATTAGGAAGCATTTCGTTACTGAGAGGGTGGCCAAACACTGGAACAGGTTTCCTAGAGAAGTGGTTGAGGTCTTATGCCTGTCTAAGTGGCATAAGGACAATGCCCTCAGTAGTATGCTCTAACTTTTGGTCTGACCTGATGTGGTTAAGCAGTTGGACTAAATGATTGCTGTAGATCCTGTTCTGTTCCATTCCATTCCATTCCATTCCATTCCATTCCATTCCATTCCATTCCATTAAAATCCTGCAAGGTAACACTTTATAGTTTTTTTCAATAGTTTGGGAACTATTCTGTAAAATGTTTGTTTTCTCTAAATGTCGTTACAATCCCAAGTAAATCAAGAAAAGTGATATCCTTAAACCACTATATATTATTCTGCATTCATCTTGTAGTATCAGAGTGAAAGCATTGTAAACTGCAGTAATAAGAAAACGTTTCAGTATTTTGTTCACATGTTCATGAATGATACTTCTTACATTTCAAGGTTGCAGTTAATCCAGCAGCAGTATTACTCTGTGAATAAAAGGATGAATCACAAAAATTCTGAATGCTATAACTCTTTAAATTTCTGTCTTAACATACTCACAAGTAAGTTAATACCTGTCTGAGTGACACTGGAATTGTTTTGACATTGAAATGTATTGCTTAAATTAAAAACATGTACACTTTGCAAATAATTAGTGAGTTGGGAGGCAGACATTCTGAATGAGTTATAGGCTTCATGTCATTTTTTGAGCATAGGATAGCAATTTAATTGTGAGCTACAGAATTATTGGCTAAATAGGTGGCACTTGTAACTTTATGCAGATTATGGAACTCTGATAATACTCTCAACCCAAAAAGTTCACTTTAAGAAACTATAGGCAACAACTGTATTAGTTTTCAGTAGAGCTGAGGAGAGATATTTTCTCTTTCTGTGCATAGATTCTAAACACATTTCTGGGAGGAAACCAAGGTTTCAGAAGTCTTCTGTGAAAAATCCTTCCAAGAAATATTTCTTAGAATAGCTCAATATCTACAGAATTTATTAGCTTTATGGAAAAGCAACGACTACGTTATGTATTATAACGATTCTTTGATTATCTCTTCAAATGAAATCTAATAGAAGAGCTTTTGAAAATTGAATTAGTGACTGATTTGAAAACTTACATGGTATTTGTGTAACTCAGTTTGTATTCTTCAAATGCTTCTTCTCTATGCCAAATAAGAATCTAGATACATGGCAGCCCCAAAACCAGTCTGGGTTTTATCTTAAATTTTATTCTGCTCCTAGGAAACACTTTAAAAATATTTTCTATCAGTCAGAATTTTCACAGCACTTTTCAATATGCCCTGATTTTCACAGAGGATCTATATAGCAACTTTTATTCTAAAATAGAGTTGTTAAGGTTTGCAAATCTGATGTTGACAATTTGTACAAATTATTTGACTGCAGCAATCAACGTAGGCTGAAAAAGTACCATGCATTCCAAATGGGTACTGTTCTGATTCCTTGTTTTCCCCTTCTTGATAAGGTAATCCTATTGAATTATTTTCAAACAAAGATGTGCAACTCATCTTTCCTGATTCCTGATAACCCTTGGTGTCCCAAATGAGAGATAAGTATCCAAGTTTTTTAAATAATTCAAATCTTTTATATTACTCTTGAACTTTGGGTAATCTTTAACAATCATTATAGTAACAATCCTAGAACTGAAGGACATGATGTCAGTTGTGGTCTTTGAGCTTTGAATAAGATAGCCTGAGGCAGACTGTGAACTTCTTCTGGTTAGTTCATAGAAATTATGGTCACAAGGATAGTTTCTCAGCTGCTTACCACTTAACAGCTTTTTCTTAAGTCTTCTTACTTTCAGACAGTTTTTTTTTCCTGCTCCTCTTAATCCCCTCCACACACAATAAAATAAAATTTACAAAGATTTAACTCAAAGTTTATTAGTAAGCCAAACAATAGAAACTCCATAGTGCATTTGAAGGAAAGGATGGATGCATTAATGAATATGAAAGATTTGGGTGTTTGCAGTTAACTTTTAGAGATTTATGAAAGACACCATTTTCTCACAAAGATATACGCATACACTCATGTTCCTCACAGATTCATAGAGAGATGAAAGCAGAGAAACGTTTCCTAAAACTCAGAGACAGAGAACGCGTTCTGACTTTTCTCAGGTTATTTCTTGTCCTAAGAGTGATGGCTGCAACTGGACTGGAATTGCTGCAAATCTCAAACTGAGCGTGATCTCTCAGGTACCAGAGTGATACATATGAAGAAGAAAGACTTCTAATTATCCTTTCTCCTGATGAATTGTCCAGGATAGAAAGAGGCATTTAACTTCAGACACTTCTGCAACCCAAGTGAGAGCACTGATTTTCTGTGTGGTCTTGTACTTCATAGATTTTACTGTGCATATATTTCACTATACATATATATAGTGAATTCAAACCTGGATTCCTTGAAATGCAAGCAAAGAGATTAAACATTATACTTAGAGATATAGTGCCTGAAAATTAGAGATCCACCTCCCAAAATGAAACACATAATGTTGGCTTAGATACCCAGGTGTTCCTGTAAGATTTTCTCCCATATTGGAAAATCACAGCAGCAGTGTATTGAGTGGGAGGGACATCTGTGTCAGGCAAAAGATAGCTGAAACTACACTGTAGCCTCAGAGGACTGTCTCAGTTGATGCTACTCTGAAATTAAGATTTTAGATTCTAATCCTAGATTCCATAAATTAATTAGTATCCTAAATTTAGAAGAATAAGTTCACAAAAAAAAAAATCAGAAAAAAATCACTTATCAAGCTTAGAGACTTCAGACAATCTAAGTGTCTGAAGTGCTTTCAGTGTGTGATTGCTAATTTACACCTCAGTTCAGTAATTACTAAGACTGTTTGCTTACCCAGAGTTTGGACACATCAGTCTTCTAGTCCTCATTTATAATTTTAGCAGTAAGTGGAGAGCAGAAACACTTTGCTTATTCCATAATTTAGTAGGTTGGAAAGTGTCTGGAATTTGAGAAATGATTTAGGTTTGTGAATCACACTCTTACACTGAAGTGGCTTAGAGTTTGCTTCAACAACTACATTGGCAAGTGCTGTTTAGCATGGGATGAAAAATGCCCTTGAGAGATAGGTCCTAGGAAGTTATTTCAGTGACATCAGGGGTTATAGCTAGAAAGATTTTGCCTGAAATCTTGGATGCCAATTTACCAAAGGCAGCTTAGCAGGGCTGGGGGTACATGGAAGGGAAGCAGCAATGGAACAGTATTACAAGGAGTGGCTGAAGTTTCCTTTCTAAATGCCTGGACATTTAACTAAGAACAAAGAAGTGGGGGGAGATGGGGGATGAACAGGGAACAAAAGAACACAAAATTTAAAAAAACCTCTTCATTGCAAGTTACCATATCATGAATACGTATTACATAGTGCCCAAAAATATACTACAGAAACTGTGTGAGAAACCTGATTTTACGCACGGCAAGTGATTGACTCTCAGCATTTTTACAGATAACTAACACGTTACTATGCAGCCATTCTCATTGACATAATCCTTCATTAAATCAATAGGGTTAATTCCATGCCCAAGGTTTGAAAATTTGGTAAGTAATTGTGAGGCTCCTTTCCAGACAAAAGTTTAAGAAACAGATCGGTGTCTTGCATACAAAAAACTGGTTTCACACCTGTATTGGAATATATTCATTTGTTTGTTTGAATACAGGAGTAGGTGTGAGCTCACACTTCCCATGAAGGTCTTTCTCTTGCTTAGTGGAATTAGATGAGGGGAGTCTTGGAATGAGGGTCTCAGAAGTGTGACTAAAAAAATAATCCTAATGTCTTTAATTCTGAGTATGGATTACTATTTATATGCAAGTCACAGCCTCCACCATCCAAGGTGGCAGAATTTTTGGTGAAACTTTTAAAATAAGGTTTCTAAGCTTTCTGATGTTATTTTCCCACATAACTTGCCAAACTCAGACTTTTAATATGAAAGCTTTAATCTATAGATATAGATAAATATTTTTAGGAAAATTAGAGATGTAAAAGTGCTGCTTTTCCACAAAGTTTTTTCCCAGAAAAGTTACAAACCTCCTACACACAGGAGCTAAGTTTTTTCTCCAAATAATTTTGTACATATGCAAATATAGTCCATTTTACATGTGTGGTTTTGCTGTAGTTTTAAAAGAATAATTTTATAATGAACCCTGAATTTCACTACATGTAGGCCATTTTATTCATAACAAGGGATGAATTTCAAAGGGGCAGAGTCCTAACTCTTCTTTACTCCTTCTCCTCATTGATGCTCAAGCTCAGGTTCCTTTGTGAAATTCAGCAACAGTACAGTCACAAAAGTAATGAAGTAGAATCTTGAGGGAAGGATTTCCACGGGACTCCAAGGCACTCCACATATACATATTTTCCCTAAAGTACATTGCTTGAAGAGAATGCTCCTTTGCATCTGCATTGCCCTGAGGTATTTATCAGGATAATGAGACCAGCCATTCGTCTCCTAAGGCTAACTGGGTCTGTGGACTGCCAGTGAACCCTGGGTCACTTGATCACTTGTTTCTGTCCCATGGAGAGCTGTCTGTCTAGAGAATGGCGGCTTTCCTGCTTGTTTCCAGCTGTTACATTGCACTAAAGACAGCTAGAAACACATAAATACTTCCATAAAATTACTTTTGCTTGTAAGCAATTGCTGCTGTTGCACAGAATCTTAAGGATTTTGAAAAGGGAGAAACAGTCCAACATGGTTATGAAGAGTTGTGGAGGTTACTGAGACAATCTCTCCATTAAAGAGAGTTTTAATAACAATATAAAAAAGCGGCTTGCTGGGTTAGGCACAAAAACATAGCAAAAAAACCATCCATATAAACAGCTTTCTATTATTATAATCTATTAATTAGGGAGTAGCAACTTAGTATTGATTCATACTTAGTGGAGAAGCATGGATTTGACAGGTGGACACCTCAGTAGATAAGCAATTGGCTGGATGGTTGCATTCAAAGAGTTGTGGTCAATGGCTCAATGTCCAAGTGGAGATCTGATGGGCTCATCTGATCATGAATTCCTCAGCTAATTTTTTTTTTTTTAATTCCCTGTAAGAAATTTAAAAAACTGCTGTAAGAGTTTAACTCAAATGAAGCAACTGCAATTAATAAAACAAGAGTTTTTAAAAGCGCAACTGTGATTTACATTCATGTTAAACAAAAAAAAAAAAAAAAAAAAGAAAATCCACAATTTAAAAATATGCATATTTTATAGTGAAAATTTTTGTTTAAAAAAGCTATGCATGTGCTTCCGTAGTTGCTCAGAAAATATGCAATTATTATATGCCTGTATTATCATTGCTTTCTCAAGAAATATAGATGGTCTAAACCACTGTCCTGGGTTCAGCAGTAGCAGTCATTTTTCTCCTTCTTAGTAGCTGGTGCAGTGCTGTGTTTTTGGCTTTTGGCCTGGGAACAGCGCTGATAACACTGATGTTTTTAATTGCTGCTAAGTAATGTTTACTCCGACCAAGGACTTTCTGAGTCTCATGCTCTGCCAGGGAAGAGGGGAAGCCGGAAGGAAGCAGAGACAGGACAACTGTCTCAAATTAGCCAAAGAGGTATTCCATACCGTCATGCCCAGTGTATGTAAACTGGGGGCAGTTACCTGGAAGGGCTAGATCACTACTCGGGTTGGGCTGGGTATCAGTCAGCAGGTGATGAGCGGTTATATTCCCTTCCCTTGTTATTTCCTTTATCATTATTATTATTGGTAGCAGCAGCAGTGGTTTGTGTTATACCTTAGTTACTGTACTGCTCCTATTTCAGCCCGTGGGAGTTACATTATTTTGATTCTCTTCCCCATCCCTCTAGGGGGGGAGGGGAAATGAGGGTAGTGAGTGAGTAGCTACATGGTTCTGAGTTGCCAGCTGGGCTTAAGCCAGGACAGCCACAAAATCACTGAGAGCACCTATTCCTGAGGCTGCCCTGTAACACTTACCTGTGTTTCTGTACAGAAAAAAGATCCTTTTTATGGTTACATAAAATGAACACAATTAATCTAATGTAAGCCTCAGCTGCATATACTTTTCCCCAGAGCACTTCAAGGTTTGGTCCACAAAGGCATTAGTCTGCTAGCTTGCAATAGAAACTGCAAAATTCATTATTCTCACCAATTCAAGGAAAAAGGGAGAAAAAATAGACCTACAGAATACAGAATTATGCATAGATGACAAATCCTTGAAGAAAAGCAAGTAAGTTTGACACTGTTCCATTTGCTAGCACTGAGTTATGTTGAAATGTGGGTCTAATACATAATGTGTGATTCGGTTTTGTTTGTATTTTTTTTTCTTTTAGGCACATTTGAACATAATTTCCATATGTCTTCATGTATGCAGCTGTGTGTTTTTCAAACTTTCTGACTCACCAAACATAAAGAACCAATAGCTCTTTATTCCGACTTATTACTCTGTGCTGGTTTACCTATTGGGCTGTCTATCTTAGCCTATGGTTTTTCTCACTTCTATTGTTCTGATTCTCTCCCATTCCACCAGGAAAGGTGAGTGAGGAGCTGTGTGGTGCTTAGTTGTCAGCTGGGGTTAAACCACAACAATCATTTCTGTTGCCCAGTGTGGGGCTCGAAGTGTTCAAGGTAACAAATTTTACTGGAATGTGCTAGATTGATTTTATAGCTGTTACTGCTGTTTAGCTATTAACTGGCAGTCTCACGTGCTTGCCATGGAGCTTGCTTGCCTTACTGTAAATGAGAGGCAAGTGCACATTAGTGGCTGCTTTTTGTTTTCGCTGTTTGCTGTACTGGTGTATGGCTTATCATCTTCTGATGTACCCAGGAACATTTTTATTACAGCTGTGGTGATGAATCTGGGCTTGCAGATGGCCAGGTCATGGATAAATAAGCTCATGCTAGAGCAGGTATATCTTAGAGTGTCAGCGGCCTAGGTTGTTTGTGTCACAGCAGGTATACCTCTGAAGTGATCGTGGCCCAAGAACAAGTCAAAATATAGTGTACATCTCAAAGCATCTTTGGCTGTGAGTAAGTCCATGTGCTGCAGCAGGTACACCTTCAAGCATCAGTGGCTGTGCATGAAGTTATGCTGGAGACCCATGAAGCTTGTGAACATAGATAAGACTACAACAGAGCAGAACACCCCTGGAGTGACTGCAGCTACAGGCAAGGCTATGCTGAAGCAGGTATATCTCTGAAGGCATTGTGGACTATGGATAAAGTCATGCCAGAACAGGAGCACCTCAAAGTGACTGCAACTGTGGATAAGTCTAGGATGCAACAGGTATATCCCTGATGAGACTGTTACTCATAAACAAGGCTCTACTAGGAGCAAACACAACCCTAGGGGACTGCAGTCTGTGGGTAAGTCCAAGCCAGAGCAGGGGAAAGGGGAGGAATTCATTGAAATGCTAAACCTGATGGTCTGGTCCAAAGGAGCCAGGGTGGAGGCTGCAATGGAAATACCTTTCAACTGCTGTAACCCATGATGTGAGATTTATGTTATATGAATTACTACAGCAGGAACCACCTGAACTAGCGGAGGAGAAGCTTTACAAGAAGCAGTGCAAGTGCAGCAGTGACCTGACGTAGCTGGCTTTGGTGCCCAGTAACTCCACACAACACACCACCTCTCCTGTCCTGAATGACCACCATAACAGATGGACCTCAAATTCACAGACTCCTTGCCCATGGCAAGGGGGTTGGAATTAGATGATCTTAAGGTCCTTTACAACCCTAACGATTCTATGATTCCACAATTCTATGATTCCATGATATTTTCTGGACATTTGTGGATATTTTATAGACATATTACAATGGTGGTCCAGAAACTAGGGGAATGATATCTGTGTATTATCAAAGGATGTGAATGAGTGTGGTGGTTAATGAGGATGTATTTGATAGTCTGGAATCTGAGCATGAAGTAAATGGTACGGAATAAGGGGTGAAGAATGTGTTGGGTTTGGCTGGTATGCAGTTAATATTCTTCATTGTAGCTACTATAGGGTTATGTTTTGGAATTGTGCTGAAAGAGTGTTGATCATTCAGGGATGTTTTGTCTATTGCTGAGCACTGCTTACACAGAGTCAGGTCCTTTTCTGCTCCTCACCCTACCCCACCAGAAAGCAGGATCGAAGTGAATAAGAATTTAGGAGGGTACCCAGCCAGGATCAGTGACCTCAACTGACTAAAGTGATATTCTATACCATATGAGGTCATGCTCAGCATATAAATCTGATGAGGAAGAAGGAAGGGGAAACCGCTTGGAGTTATAGTGTTTTGTCTTCCCAATTGATGATTAAATCTGATGGAGCCCTGTTTCCCTGGAGGTGGCTGAACACCTGCTTGCTGATGGGAAGTGGTGAATGAATTCCTTGCTTTGCTTTGCTTTGCTTGCATGCACAGCTTTTGCTTTACTTATTAAACTGACATTATCTCACTCCACAAATTTTCTCACTTTTACCATTTCAATTCCCTCCCCCATTCCACTAGGGGAGAGTGAGCAAGTGGCTGTATGAGGTTTAGTTGTGGGCTGGGATTAAACCATGACAACTCTAATAAATTTATGTTACATACACAAACAGGAACAAAATAAATAAGATCTTGAACTTAGTGTAGTGAAGTGCAATAATTATAAAAGCTGGAAGCTTTAAATACAATATATTAATATAAAATATGAAAATATTAGAAAAATTTTAAGACCTCTAAACACTTTCATCAAAATAAGATTGTAACAGCATATTAAACCTTTTAAAAATTAAATAATCTTCTATGGACAAAAGAACTAAAACTATATAAGCAATCAAAATGGCACAGAAAATGCACTGTCTTCCGTAATGGTCTTCTGGGTTTTTTTTTAGGATATATGGGTTATTTTTTTCTCTCTAATTCTGTTTTCAATGAAAGCCAAGAATTATTTATAGATTTTTTTTTCTGTCTATTTCCTCTTCAACGAATTTGTCTTCCTGATAGTGCTACAAATGATTTTCAAACAGCTTTAGGAGAAAGGGGTTTTATATGATTGCAAAACTGCAGCTTGCACAGTCCTAAACATTCAGGGTTTGCGCTCCATCCCATGCGCTGTTCAAGGCCAGGTTGGACAGAGCCTTGGGTGGCATGGTTTAGTGAGAGTTGCCCCTGCCCACGGCAGGGAGGTTGGAACTAGATGATCTTAAGGTCCTTTCCAACCCTAGCTATTCTATGATTCTATGATTCTATTCAGCAGATCTCTGAATGTCTTAATCTCATAATAGACACTAGTCTTGGCACCTAAGAAGAGTACTTCATAGGTGTTCTCATTAGCTGTTGAAGGACACTACATGATTTAAAACATACACTTAAACTCTGGAACCAACCTAATGCTAAATTGCTTGATCAATTTAAAGTTAAATGAGTGTAGTTTTAACATAGTGAAAATATTTTTCTCTAATGACAGAATATGAAAACCTACATTTAGTTTCTCTAATATATTTGCTTTTTTTTTATGTTTGCAAATGAACCTTTTGTTCTCCATTCACTTGTAAGAATTTCCAATACAGTAACTTTGCAGTAACTGTTATGGGTTATATTCTAGGGTTCTGTAAGTTTTCCAAGATCAGTCCCACCAGCAAGTGAAATAACCATATATTTTTATTTGTTCATTGTCACCTCTCAGGCAAGGTTTTTATTTGAAGTGTTCCTAGATATAAAAGATTTGGGTTTGTTGTGGGTTTTTTTTCCCAGATACCTTAAAAGCTAATTTAATTAACCCCCCCCCAAAAAAAAGTAGGAAGTTACAGGTTGGATGAGTAGGAAACTGACTCACAGGTCACACTCAAAGAGTGGTGATCAAAGGTTTTTACTTAGACTGGCAGTTTGTCACAAGGGGGGTACATGAGGGACTGATACTGGGTCCCATGCTGTTCAACATCTTCGTAAATTACTTGGATGATGGGATTGAAAGCCCCCTCACCATGTTTGCTGATGACACTACACTAGGTAGTGATGCGGACACGTCAGAAGGAAAGCCATCTGACAGAGAGACCTGGACAGCTGGTAAAAGAGTATGAAGTTTAAAAGATATTAAAAACTTGAGATGACAAAACCAAAGATCCCAGTATAGGTTAGGATCTGTGTGGCTGGGAAGCAGCCCTGCTGAAAGGGACATAGGTCACCAGGGCAGTGCTGCAGCAAGTAGCAAAGACAAATCAGATCCTGGGCTGCAACTGTATCGGATTACAAGTAGAGCTAGAGATGTGATTATCCCACTCTACCCGGTGCTGGTCAGGCTGCACCTGTGGTAATGTGCCCATTTCTGGTTCCCATAATTCAAGAAAGACAAAAAGTCTGAGAGGGTCTAAAGGAGGGCCAGGAAGATGGCCAAAGTGCTGGAGAATTAGGGAATTGCTGCCTAATTAAGAAAGACTGAAGGAGTTAGATCTTTTCTCCATGAAGAAGAAAAGACTCAAGGGGGACCTTACCACAGTATGCTAATACTTAAAGGGCAGCTAAAAAGAGGACGTAGGCTCTCTCTTCACAAGGAGCCACACAGAGAAGACAAGGGGCAATAGGTACAAACTGCACTTGGAGATGTTTCATCTTGACAGAAAAAGAAATTTTTTATATTGAGAGCAATTATTCGCTGGAACAACCTCTTCAGGGAAATGGTGGAGTACCCGTCACCAGAGGTGTTCAAGATGCGATTGGATACTGTCCTGGGTTCAGCTGTAATGGCTATTTTTCTCCTTAGTAGCTGGTACAGTGCTGTTGTGCTTAAACCATGACAGACACAATGCTAGATAATCTCTTTTTCCCACAGAAGTTTGAACCAGATGATCTTTTAAGGTCCCTTCCAACCTGGGCTCTTTTATGATTCCATGAAACAAACAAACAAATAAATAATTAAAAAAAAACCAAACCAACAGCTGTCCCCAAAGTTCTATCACTCTGAAAATACTTTAGAGCCCAAAATATTTTTATATCAAACCTTGGCAAGTCTTTTTCTTTTATTGTCAGATTGTGTCTATATTAAAGAATAACACAAAGGTTCTCTGAGGCGAGGCAAGGCAAGTCAAGGAGTTTTGAGGAAACAGGTTTTGTTGCTGGCACACAGTCACTAAAGCAGTTAAGTTACTTAGGACTGGTTGGAAATTGAAATTTTATTGAAGAAGATGTATTTTACAGAGACATAACAGTTTCAACAAGAATTGTAAACAGGATGATTTCTTAGGAAAAGTGTCAATACCCTAGTATTTCTCTAGAGAGTACAAAACAAGAATCTAAAGGCACCAGAGACAGACCAAAACAAATTGAATTTAAAAGACAATATTTTCAGCTTGAAAATAGGTATTCTGACAAAACTGATTCTCAGTTGCACTCAAAGTATTTCTTCTTGTTCTAATGTAAAAATAAATATTTTAAAACCTAATTTTGTGAAATTATCTGAAGATGGAATACTTGGTCTCACAGGAGGTCTAACATTTTCTTTATTAAAACTGTCAACTTAGTACCGAACAGATAATGCAAGACAAGTAGTATCTGCTCTCAACATTGGTGTATCTTCTACCCTTATGAGGACCTGTCATAGCCTAAGATTTTCTGTTGGAGGGGAAGGAGTAGTAGGGAAGCTGTTTCTGCTTTGATTTTTTTGCTTAAAATTAGCCTGTGAATATGTATTTCTATATAGAAGAAAGATTTTAAAAACATAAATTGTTGTCATTGCTGTTGCCATTAAAGGGGACTATGTCATGTTAGCTAAACTAGAGAATACATGTCTTGCTCAGATCACAGATTCTGTACAAGTACTTTCATATATAACAGACTAGGAATTTGCAAGAAGGGGCAACGTCAAATCTAATATGCATGTGACATCAAGTTCAGATTATTTCATTCAGTGTGGTTAGAAAACTGTTAGGACATTTCTTTGATTTCAGAAAGCATCCACTTATTCACTGTGTTGACTCAAGGACAATGATGACCTTCATCTTCTGGGCCATTATGGACCTGGCTTACATGACCCCACAATACATTGTGTGTTCCAGCTTCTGCAGGATGGCAACTTGCCCCATTATCCACATTTCCTGGAAATCATGACATTGCCAGCCTCAAGGGTGATCTAAACACAAAGATTTTGTGTAGCATTATTTCACTAGTCAAGTCTACATTCACAAAATGATAAAGAAACTGAAGAAACACCTACTACAAGTGTTCCTTCCACACTCAAAATCAATCAACTAAAAAGCGTGTAAGCAGTGGTTTACCAAAAGGTCAAGAAGAAGTAACAGATTCATTTCAAGTAATATTGATTTCTTTCCTACAGATTTTCCTTCTGGGTGGTGCTCAGGCACCAGTGTGAATTGTTTACCCACCCATTTTTTACTGCTTGCCATAGGAAATGTACCTTGTACTGTGAATCTAAATATACCTCTGTTGATGATGCGATTTGTGTGACCCAGCCTGTTAGATTCATCTCTCTGATAGTAAAACATTATAATGTACCTTGATTGATACCTTGGAAACAAACATCCTTGGAAAAATTCAAGACTCTTGAATCTGTTAATTTCAGCTAAGGCTTTATGTAGTCAAATAGAATCATAGAATCATAGAATAGTTAGGGTTGGAAAGAACCTCAAGATCATCGAGTTCCAACCCCCCTGCCATGGGCAGGGACACCTCCCACTAAACCATGCCATCCAAGGCTATGTCCAACCCCACCTTGAACGCCGCCAGGGATGAAGCATTCACAACTTCCTTGGGCAACCCATTCCAGGGCCTCACCACCCTCACAGTAAAGAATTTCTTCCTCATATCCAATCTAAACTTCCCCTGGTTAAGTTTAAACCCATTACCCATTGTCCTCTCACCACAGTCCCTAATGAAGAGTCCCTCCCCAGCATCCCTATAGGCCCCCTTCAGGTATTGGAAGGCTGCTATGAGGTCTCCACGCAGCCTTCTCTTCTCCACGCTGAACAGCCCCAATTTTCTCAGCCTATCTTCATACGAGAGGTGCTCCAGTCCCCTGATCATCCTCGTGGCCCTCCTCTGCACTTGTTCTAACAGTTCCATGTCCTTTTTATGTTGAGGACACCAGAACTGCACACAATACTCCAAGTGAGGTCTCACGAGAGCAGAGTAGAGGGGCAGGAGCACCTCCCTCGACCTGCTGGTCACACTGCTTTTGATGCAGCCCAGGATACGGTTGGCCTTCTGAGCTGCAAGCGCACATTGCCGGCTCATGTTCATTTTTTCATCAACCCACACCCCAAGTCCTTCTCCGCAGGGCTGCTCTGAATCTCCTCCCCGCCCAATCTGTAGCTGTGCCTGGCATTGCTCCGACCCAGGTGTAGGAATTAAACTGCAGTTAAGGGTCATAAAATCAATTGATGATGCCATGAGCCTTTGTGATATTATTTGCAGGTGGCATTAACAATATGCTTTACACAGTTGTAGTCTGGATAGACTGAATGAAAGATATGAGAAGTTAATGTTTTCAGGATAGGAGTAATATCACTGAATACAACTATACATAGAATTGTATTGCGCTGGGAAAGTAAAGGATGAATATGAATTATTTTGATAACTGTACTATGTATGGCAAGATCAGTTACATGCATCACAGTCTTATAGGCAGGGCAACCAGCTTTTCTATTAACAAGGTTACTTAATATTTTCCATGATAAGACTCATTTTAGTTGCTTATACACTTTCTAAAATTTAATGAATCGGACATACTGAAATTTGCCCTTTTGTTATCCACCTCAAGTCAACTATTTTCAAGCATTTTTCAAAAACAAGGCCAGTGGGCATGTTTCAGCAATGTTCTGACAATGCTCCTGTAGTGAAAGTCATTGACTGATACCTACCGAATTGTGTGAGTAGGTGCTGTACTTACTACACAAAAAGAATACAATTTTTACTCTTGTGAATTGCAGGATCAGCATGTTGTTCAGTGAGCAACTTGGGCAATTCTTCTGTTACCTATTATTTGTATGATGCAAAATTCACTTGACTTGAAAAAGGGAATTGCATCATTCACTTCAATGGGACATTGCTTGACGGCAATGATATACCAGAATGTTGCATATTCAAACGGGTCAGAGACACAGAGCAATCTACTTTGTGCCCAGCTGTGTAGTTATCGTATTCCTACTATGCACACTAGAATTCATTTGCTCCCTAACTTGTCTCCATGAAGCAAAATAATATCCTCTCCTAAAAACAAACAAGCAAGCAAACACACCACCATCCCAGCCCTGATTTTTCTTTAGAATAAAATAATAATTAGCAGATGAGAAATCTGAAGAGTTTTAACAGCAAGGTATTTGATACTTCCAAACTAGATGAAGGATGTAGGCTAAAGAAACTGAAAGCCATTGACATTGACAAACTAGAAGAGAGCTGAAATGAACAAAAAAAAAAAATGGGATAAGTACTTCAAAACGGAAAATTTAAAGTCTAAATGAATAGCTAAATAGAGGGAAAAATCTATTATGTTAATTGTCTTTAATTAAATTTAAGAAGATGTCATGCAATCAGTACAAGTTGTTCTCATGGTACTTATATATGAGCAGACAAATTATAGTGACCATTAGAATAAAAATAAATAGACATTTTCAGATGTCTTCTGAAAATTGTACATTAACCTGTTGCCCAATACTCAAAGAAATTAAAAACATTTTTTTTTTTTTTTTGACTAAGGATTATCTTGGCTTCAGTTAGCACTTTATTTTACTAAGCTGCACTAGAAATTATTTTGATCAGATTAAACAAATATATTGTATATGTAATTTTTTTTATTTAATAATTATACATGCACATACACATATGCATAATTTCAAAATATTTTGTGGTGAAGTTATGTCTGAATTAAGAAAACATGCATATTAGGGTTTAAGATAGTCTTCTCAGGAGATGACAGAAAGCTTGTTAAGTTCCATGCATCCACTTGCATTTAATCAAACAGAAAAGAGTGGAGTAAATGATGAAAGGTGATGTACTGTATGTGCGCAATAAAATACAGTTCACTTCAGCTTTGCAACAAAATGTAAGTAAGTCAGCAAAAATCGCAACCTGCCATAGACATGAATTGATGTCAACACAGTACAACAGTGTACATAACAAGTAGTCAATGGAATCCCTTCTTTTAAACAACTTGTTGACAGACTTGATGGTGCAATGTTTTGGCTTCTTGGAAAATAAGAAAAGGAAGAAAAGTAATGAAGAAAGGACAAGCTTCTTCCTTTTGTTTCTAAAAAGCACAGTCTAACTAGAACAAAGACATATTTAGAACAGCTTTATCAAGCAACACTTAGATGCTCCCTACTGAGGTTTTCCAGTAAGAAACAGGCTTTACAAACTGGAAAGCAGCAAGAATTTTCAGAGAAAAAAAAAAAAAGGAAAGAAGAAAAATAATGGAAGAAAGAGAAAGAAAAAGAAAGAACAATGTCACTAATGCATTAACCAGCAAAAGGCACACTAGAAAATAACTTCTCTACATGAAAAAAATCTGAGCTTACTTTAGTCCAGACTTTAACAGCCAATCCAGGAAAACATTAGATGAAGGAAAGCTTTCTCAATACACTGTAAAAGCAACTGAACTTTTAATTCCACCCCATCTTTCCTGAACAACAATATCCGGTTGATAAAGAATTCATTAAAAAAAAAAACTACTGGATTATGTATGATCTCTTGGATCTAAGTCAGAAAAGCAGCCTTCATGCAGCGTATCTTAACCCATTCTCTTGTTAGCTAACCCACTGTTTCACAGTGGGGAACATTTTCTGCAACAATAAGTAAATCCACCTTCACGTCTTTTCTTGTTGAAGTCACTTTAGTTTCCTATCATAATTTTTTGTTCTTTATAATTTAAGAACCAAAGAATGTTGCCTAATTAATTTCATTTACTATTCACATCCGTTAGGTTATTTAAGACAAAACACCAGAATATTCTGTTGGGAAATGTACCACTTTTGTTAGCTATCAGTATTTCACACTAACCCTATGTAGTGTTTGAATAAATAAGCATTCTATAAAGATTTCTACTTTGTCATGTACATTTCACTTTTTTACAAAATTCTACTACATCTAAACAGGAATTATTTTGGTTTAGTTTGGAGATTTGGGGGGGGGGGGGGGGGGGAGGGGAGAGGAGGATGGAATTTGCTGTTGTTGTTCATTCATTTTAGTCTGTTTCAGACAGATTCCGTTTCCCATTGGTCTGTTCAGGTTTTTTACGATAAATTTAACAACTGTGTTCAATTATTTGGGTGAAATTTAATGAACACTTTGTCTTCACACTTCGGAGGCTGAATAGCACTGGAACCAAGCATTCTGAGATCACCTTATATCCTATTTAATTCAGTCATTTGTGAATGCAGAACTGTCATCTATGCCCTTAGAAAAGATCTCGATAAATAATTCCTCCCTCATTTCTCCTACATTACACTACTTACATTTTAGGAAAGCAAAATTTAGCTGATTTTAACAATTCTTTCCATAGTCAGCAGGGATAACTATGATTGCTTTACATTTCAGTGCAATAGCCATTAAGGTTACTACCTCTTAATGAAAGTTAATGAAGAGTGAAAGCTTTCTTAATTATCATATTTTTTCATTTAGGTTACTTGAAGCCATTCAAAGGCATTTCACCATTTTTTATCCCATCCACTGCTCTTTAATGTGCTAACTTCTACAAGGCTGATTAAACATTACTAATAACCTTCCAATAAGGAATGCTGCCTCCAATGCAGTTCCCTCAGTTTTCAGCCCATGACATACACTGCAATAACACTTTCAAAACATGCATACCAAATGGAAGGAAAATTTTGATGTGGAAAAGAATGTTGCCTTAGAGATTTTGGTATTTTTCCCTATTTTTTATTTCTGATCTTATGCCACAGGTCACATTTATTAATGCGTTCATTTTGGATATAGAATCATAGAATCATAGAACAGTTAGGGTTGGAAAGGAACATAAGACCATCTACTTCCAACTCCCCTGCCATGGGCAGGGACACCTCCCACTAAACCATGTCATCCAAGGCTATGTCCAACCGGGCCTTGAACACTGCCAGCAATTGAGCATTAACAACTTCCCTGGGCAACTCATTCCAGTGTCTCACCACCCTTATAGTAAAGAATTTCTTCCTCATATCCAATCTAAACTTCCCCTGGTTAAGTTTGTACTCGTTACCCCTTGTCCTATCACTACAGTCCCTAATGAAGAGGCCAGCCCCAGCATCCCTATAGACCCCCTTCAGATATTGGAAGGTATCTATGAAGGATAGGAAGTTATGAGGTCTCCAAGCAGCCTTCTCTTCTGCAAGCTGAACAGCCCCAACTTTCTCAGCCTGTCTTCATATGGGGGTACTGCAGTCCCCTGATCATCCTCGTGGCCCTCCTTTGCACTTGTTCCAGCAGTTCCATGTCCTTTTTATGTTGAGGACACCAGAACTGCACACAATACTCCAAGTGAGGTCTCACGAGAGCAGAGTAGAGGGGCAGGATCACCTCTCTTGATCTGCTGGTCATGCTCCTCTTGATGCAGCCCAGGATATGGTTGGCTTTCTGGGCTGCAAGCGCACACTCCTGGCTCATGCTCATTTTCTCATCGACCAACACCCCCAAATCTTTCTCCGCAGGGCTGCTATGATGGAATGATGCCCCCCTCCCCCAAAACATCTAATTTAAAGCATCCTTGACCAGTCTGGCAAGCCTCCTACCAAATCCACTCTTCCTTTCGTCAGACCAGTTCCACCAGCCCCCAGTAGACCTGGCCTACTAAATTGAGTCCCATGGTCAAGGTACCCAAACCCCTGACTGTAGCACCACCCTTCTAACCATTTATTAACCTAGCCAATCCTCCTAGACTTCTTAAGGTCCTGCCCTCTATCCTGGAGAATTGATGAAAAGACAATCCTAGCTCCAGAGCCCCTAACCACCTCTCCCAGACCTCTGTAGTCCTTCTTTATGTTCTCCAAGCTACTGCTATCTATATCAGTAGCACCCACATGGATCACTAGAAGTGGGTAATAGTCAGTGGGACTGACTAGAGCAGGCAGCTTCTCTGCAGCATCCCTGATCCGAGCCACTTGTAGGCAACACACATCCCTTGAGCCTGGGTCAGGCTGACAGACGGGTGCCTCTGTTCCTTTCAGAGTAGAGCCCCCTACTACTACAACCTGCCGCTTTTTCCTGGCAGCCCCTGTAGTGATCTTCTTTACCAGTGCATCAGCCGTTTTTTTCTGGTGCGAGTGTGGTTCCTCATCAGCCCCCACAGGACAGCAAAGCAGTTCTGGGTGGGAAAAACAGATTTAGAAGGAAGCCCCTTGCTTTTATGTTGATGCAGAAGTCCTGGACACAGCACACAGACCAATATGATCAGGCAGTGCCAAAGTTCATTGCGCAGATAGCTCAGTATATATAGGCACTCTACTTGTCTATCATTAACACACACAAGTCTAATTGGATACATGTATTGGTCACACGGCTAAATACAGAATAGGATTCACTCAATAACAGCTTAATGATTGGTTAACTATGACAGCATATGCTTCAAGGTTACAGTTAACATTCCTTCTCTGCGTATCTCTCTCAGTAGTTTTCCGTGCTAACTTTTCCCAAGGCTTCTGCACATACACGAACTTTAGTAACCCTCAGGCGAGGCCTCAATGCCTGCGAGTCACTACCTTACAATTGTCAAGCAATTGTCTGGATTGCTCACATGCCCATTCACACCCAAATAGCTCTCCACACTTTTAACTGCCCTCTTCCTCCTTTTTTTTCTTTTTTTTTTTCTATTACTATTTCCCAGCTTACTGGGTTAACGGCCACCTTTCCTGCATGAGCCACAGTAGTCGCTTGAGGCCCCTGCACAGTCTGGGCCTGGAGCAAGCAGTGCTGCTTCCTCTCAGCTTCCCTGACACCTTTCAGCCTAGTAACAGCGTCCCACAGCTCAGCCACCTGCTGCAGGGGACCTCCACCAGGCAACACAGAGTGCAGCCCTGCCCATTGTGCACCCTCCCCTCAGGAGAGCAGTGCAGGCGCTCTCTACACCCCGAGCTCTGCACTGCAGCCTCTCCTCTCATCTGCTCTGTCTGGGTGCCTACACTGGCCACCGCCGGGGCAGCCAGAGCAGAGCTCCCAGGCCGGGCCCTGGTCATATGGCGAATGCTCACCATCCCGCTCGCCTGTCCATGCAAACTGCCTTGAACCTGCCCTGTTTGCCGTGGTCCTGGTCGCTGGCGTTCCCTGAGGCAGGTTTTTAACCGCTCAGCGCCTCCTGTGAGTCAGCTCTTCGCATCCGCTGAGCTGCCGGCTCCTGGGCAAGTCCTGTCGGGGACTTGAGGCTCCCTCTGTCCTTGTTGCTGCTTCGAGTTGAAGCTCCTGGACGCCGAGCCTCCCCCCGATCAGGTGCTGCAGACGTCCCCTCTCGAGACAGTCACCTCAGAAAAAAAAAAAAAAAAAAAAAAAAAAAAAAAAAAAAAAGAAAGAAAAGATATTGTTGAAGAGGAATAAAGTGGGTTTTGAGTGACATAAGAACAACCTAATACCAAGAAAACAATGCGGCGGATGCTTGGTTTTGCATATCACTTGATCAACTGTATATTAACAGGATTTATATTTTTTCTAATAAATAGATTCTGCATACTCCTGGTGTTTATCACTGAGTAGGCTAGTGATTAAGCCATAGCTGTAGAAGAAAACTGTGAACTGAAAGCAGAAAATAATTAAAATTTAGCATTGCACTATCTAACTGGAATGCCCGATGTTCTAGTACATCATAAGATATTAAAATGCCTTTTAACATCTTGGATCCCTGAAGAATCTGAGGGAACACACCTGCGTAAAGCACTCATAAAAAGTATCGTGTAGAAAGGGGAAGACCTGGTATAGCCAGGAAACCTCAAAGACCGGAGTTATGCTTTACAGGAACCAGTGAAGTAAATCTGGAGCAAAGGAAGCCTCTTGTCTCTGCTGGGATTTACTGCCATTCTCTCTGAATTAGTCATGAATGTCACATCAGCCTTCTCTCACACAAAGAGGATGGTATCCTTTGCAGTCATCCTATTCCCTCTTATGTGATAAGATATCAATATATGTTCGAAAAAAAATCTGACATGATATTAAAGAAAAATGTCATCAGCACTATCCTCAACCTCCAGCAGCTGGTAAAAAGGTATTTCTCTAGTAAGCCAGAATTGCAAAATTAACTATTAGAAATCCCAAAACACACTAAGAAACAAATAGAAAAAACAGAATGTACTATATTGAAAAATGGAGAATGTTGTGTTCCTACTAACATCAGAAGGTAAAAAAGGCAGATTCTTTACAACTATGAAGATTGGGAGACATATTTTTCCCCATGACCAAGTTGCCAATAACAGCATGATGATGTGTTTGGCCTTTTGACCAAATGCTTTAACCCTGAGACACTGAAGGGATAGGAGTGCCAGTATGAATGGGTTAACTAGACAGCAATTCTTGCGAAGCTGGTGTTTTTTTTTTCAGGAAATCAGACCTTTTTTTCTCCCCACTTCCCCTTGTTATGTGACTAAACAAGTTGCATGAAATTAAATCAAAGTTCTTGACAAGGTGGTCCCTTGAGACGCCCAACATATAATTTAGTTAATCTTACAATGTATCACTTTCAAGTCAAAACATGGGAAAAAATACTAGCAATAAAAACTGAGCTTCTGAGCTTTAAAAGATAACAAAATAGAAACCTCAGTGTAAGTGAATGCTCTGGTTACCATGGAAACATGTAGAACATCAGCTCTGAAAACAAGGTTCCTTTTTTTTCAATTATTAGTCAAGCCACAAGTCATAAAACCTCTACTTGAAATTCCTACCCAGCTCTGCATAGGGAAGAGCATTTAAAACACTTATGCGGAACACCAGTTCCCTTCATGATAACTTACTTGTCTTCAACTTCGCCTGCTTGTGGACAAAGCAAAACAAGCAGAGGTCATATATATGAGCTTGTTAGCATTAGAAAGCCATATATGTCTTGGGAAAACAGAGAACTATAAGGATTTAGATATTCTCCTGGGGATGTTTTGATGAAGAACCTCCATGTCTGTCATCCTCCAAATCTTTGATATTTTGTATGGCATCGCTGACAGCTGCTGAACCCACTTACAGTACTTCGTACCTAACTTTGTCAGTAGTAGAGTGTGTTTGGATGTACCCTGTATACCCTAGGTGCTGGAAGAATTTTGAATATAAATGTCTCATGAGCAAAATATATAAGGAAGAAAATAATAGTAAGAAATAATCAGAAAAATACTTACTACAACCTGTTTGCTTAGGTATTTTTGAAGGTTGCAGCAAACTAAAAATGCTTTGGAATTTAGGAGGGTTCTAAATATTTTTTCCTAAAAATTCCAGGAAAAATGCCTTGTAAATATGCCTTCTACAGATGAAAAATTAGGAACAGTCTTATTTATTTAATAGGAACATCTGTGTGATTTCAACTACACAGAAAAATATAAGTTTTCATCTTTGGCTGCTGTATTTTTTTCCTGGTATGATATTGCCTTCTCACTTAGAAGTTACTTTTAATCACCAAAGAGAGAATTTATTCTTTCCAAAAGACCAGAATGAAGATTTTTCACTGCATTTGCTTTAGTTAAATATTGTAAATACAAATGTTACCACCTCATTTTCACTCTCAATTTGTTATCCTACATTTCTCCACAGTGAAGAAACTTTCTCACACTGGGAGAAAGAGTTTCTTTCACTGTTGTCCTAAAATTTATCTGAAAACTATCTTAACTGGTAAAAAAAAAAAAAAAAAAAAAAAAAACGATATTACTGTATTCTACAAAGAAAGAATGAAATGAAAAAGAGTGAAAATAGCTAGAGCACCTACACAGGCTTTCAGATCATCCTTGATGATCAGGAGAGATACCTAAAATCTTGATAAAATCATTCCTGTATTCTTAATATTTAAGGACAAATGCAAAATCCATGTATACCTTAGGTAATCTGAAACAATGCAGATTAAAAAAAAAAGCAAACTGATACCTTAGTTGTCATTATTATTTGTGGGTAACATCAGTGGAAGACAGATGCATGTTTGTGATGTTTATTTAGTGTAAATATTTTATAGAATCATAGAATCATAGAATAGTTAGGGTTGGAAAGGACCTCAAGATCATCGAGTTCCAACACCCATGGCCAGGGACACCTCCCACTAAACCATGCCACCCAAGGCTATGTCCAACCTGGCCTTGAACACTGCCAGGGGTGGATCATTCACAACTTCCTTGGGCAACCCATTCCAGGGCCTCACCACCCTCACAGTAAAGAACTTCTTCCTTTTATCCAATCTAAACTTCCCCCTGTTTAAGTCTGAGCCCATTACCCCTTCTCATATCACTACAGTCCTTCATGAAGACTCCCTCCCCAGCATTCCTATAGCCTCCTTCAGATACTGGAAGGCTGCTATGAGGTCTCCATGCAGCCTTCTCTTCTGCAGTCTGAACAGCCCCAACTTTCTCATCCTATCTTCACACAGGAGGTGCTTCAGTCCCTGATCATCATCGTGGCCTTCCACTGGGCTTGTTCCAACAGTTTCATGTCCTCTTTATGTTGAGGACACCAGAACTGAATTTTGCATTCTAAATAGTGGTCCTATTGGGAAATAACACAGGCAACTACATTCAAGTAGGCATATATGTTTCTATTATTTTTGACCACATTTTTATACCAGCATATGTTGATACCTTGAATTTTTCACTATTTGAGCTTTATTGGGATTTTCTTTAGCATAGATATATGAACTGCAGTTTGATAGAAGTGGATGTAATACTAAATCGCAGATTTATATTCTAAAATCGTGACATCCAAAATGCCGTCAAGAAAACGGAGGAAAAAAAAAAAGAAAAAGAAAACAGAAGTTATTCACAATCTTTTCTTTTTTATTTTATTTTTTTTTGTGGAGAGAGATGAATAATGGTGCCAAGTGACAGAAATTTAAATAATCAAGTTAGAAACTAGGCATTATTATCATTTAAAAATGCAAGCAGACAGGCATAAAGGAAATACCATATAGTAGTCATACCTTATAAGAGTGGAAGAGCTGTGGTTAAGTCACCCATCTCTTTGTGATAATGTAAAAATAATTTTCAAATATTCATTTCCCTTTTTTTGCCTGATTGGTTAAGCAGAAGCACTGTAGTATAAATTCTTGAATATCTGAATACGTGGATCTGACTCTTTTTGTACCTGGAGAATATGCAGTACCACATATATGTCAGAAGTTTTGTCCTAAAATGCATATTGTGAAAGTGTGGCAATACTTACTGGAAAAAAAAAAAAAAATTATGCTTTCATTTGAATATTACTGTGAAAGAAGAGGTCACTGTAAGTAGATGTAAGTAAAATATAGCATAATATGGATGCAGACATAACAATAATTTTTTTTCTGGTCACTCCTTTCCTAGTAAAAAACCCCATTGTCTAATGTCTTTCAAACGTGAGTATGAAATGAAATTTCAGGATGGTGAGATTGTCCTTTCTGTATCACTCTAGAATGATTGTAATACATAGTGATTGTTTGATGAGAATGGTGGAGGAAGAAAGGCACAGGCTAAGCTTCATATCAGTTAGATTATACCTTGAAAGGTAAAGTCTAGAAAAACATAAGTAAAACAAATCTTAATGAATTATTTGCAGTGCAATGGGAGGGAGAGCAACTTAATACTGTATTGTTCTCTAGTGAAAAGTTTAGTGTGGTATAAGTCATTTACACCAATCAATCACCTAGGAACAGAAATATATTCCATTTCAATATATGTTTCTTCTTAATTAACAATAACCCTGGAAACAGTGACCTGAAGTGAAGAACTTAAACCAGAATACTCTCTTAGCCAGGAGATTACAAAGCTATATTATTAGTGAATCTCAAATTAAGTTTCTCTAGTTCAAAAGGAATAGAAAGTGTATCATATGCTGTCCAGAACATACTCATGGGAGATATGAATTTTAATTTTCTGAGGCAAAAAAAGGAACTTTCCCTGTATCTCCAAGGAAAGCTTGTCTGAAATTGTGTATCACTAAAAACGTCTGCTGTTTCAACTTCCACCACATGCATTGTCTCACAAAACATGACAAATAGCTTTGTTCTTTCATGCTCCTGATGATTTATCATGTCATTACTGCTCAGATTGTGAAATGTTTTAAGTACTATCTCCATATGAATGCAGATCAACCTGTGATTTAGTTATACATATACAATGCATTATCCAGTGGTTTTTTTTTTTTTTTTTTGGTGTCCAGAAGAGATGGATGACATTAAATAAAAAAATCTTTAATTCAGCACATATAAGTCTGGATGTTTGAAAAAAAACTGTGAAACTGCAAGCTATGTAAGATATTTTCCTGAGTTTCACCATGGCTGCTGATACCATTCTTAATGAAATCCATGACAGTCAACATCTAGTTTATTGATGAAATACGTATCAAATTACATCACGTTCTGCTAAAACACAAGATTATTACTTCCTTATATACAGTACTTTGAATATACATGACAGTCACTGACTTTCCTTAGAATATCAGACTAACATCAGTGATGTTTTTGCTGAAACACAATAAATTTTGTGAATTCTAATTCTATTACTGTTATGAACTGTATGGGTCAATATTCTCATCATTTTTTATGCATAAAAGAAGTAAACTGCCTTTTTTTACTAGGCACCACTACAAATCCCACAGAAATCAAAAGCTTTATTTTAGTTTTTTCTAACTATGCTTGTGGATTTCAACATCAGATGGCAAAATTTATGTGACAGATATCTATGAAGAAACAAAATGTCCTTTAAGTTAACAGTACAAAAAACATCAAAGTAATTTTGAGTAATATTGAAAAGAAAGGCCATTCTTCCATAAAATAAATAATATTCTGGCAAAATCACATGAAAAGTTAGAATTAAAAATCAATATATTTTCAGCATTTGTTCCTATGCCCTTATCTCTATTTAAAAGTACACTTTAAAGACAAAAACAACTGGACACACTTCACACACAGTTCACTTCTATGCAAGTGTTTGCACAGGACTGCTTTGTACCAACCTCACAGGTGCTTATTCACAGTAATTCAGCACAGTTAGAAGCAATTCTCTCACCTTCAAGGTATGAGCAGCTGCTATCTGCAATCACCCTTTGATGGCCACAAATTCATACTAATATTTTGCCTATTGTAGTCTGCCTGTGGATTCAGCATCTGTGTTAATAATAAGAATAGATCTGTGTTGGAATATGCATATTTTCTTAGCAAAATGCTTGAAAATAATAGCTCAATATTAGTAACATTCATACTTCTTAACATCCGATCAAGTTCTTTAAATAAGGGATTATATATATATTACATCTCATTTTCCTTAATTCTCTGCATGACTTAAATGGAGCTTTACTGCTCCATTATGTGAAAGCTTCATTATTGGTATTATTATGTTTATTTATTTGGATGAGAAACTACAAGGAAGAAAACAGAAGTTAGGCATATCATCAGATAAACCACTCTCTGAAAATAGATTACGTGTATTAAAAAAACACACACACACAAAAAAACAATCTGTTTGCCTTTAAAGATTTTATTTTTTCTTGCAGTCTAGCAAATCAAAAATTTACACTAGTTTTGTCATGCAGCCCTGGTTTTTACAGGAACAAGGCATTTCTGGTAGGAAAAAAAATATTTTTTTCCACAAAATGTGAGGAGAGATCTCATTATGTTTTGTTCTCATAGCTTTGGCTGGGTAACAAAAAAATTAGGTATTTCTAGGTGACACTACACTGTGAGAAAAAATAAGCAATGGTAATTTTTGAACACTGAAAACATGATATAATAGGAAGTTTCAATAGAAGATAATTTGGTAGAAATTTGAAAGCACAGTTGAGGGCTGCAGAAAATATAACAAACAGCCTTTAAAGCAAAGTTTCTGATACGAAAGAAATGCATTTTTACATGAGAATAATAAATAATATGAGGAGTACATACTGGCACAGTTGAGTTTCACAGAAAAGGAGGTTCACTCTTGCTTCAAGCACACTGTGTGCTAGGACAAACAAATAACATGAAAATATCTACATCCAGGAAGTATGAAAATGTCCGATCTACAGGATAAAATACATGTGAAAGAAAGAGGACCAGCCTCTCCTACCTTGTTTGTTGAGAAGGAAACGCTACCAGAGAGCTCAAGATCAGAAGATCAGGACTGAAATCTGAGTTAAGTAAAGAAACCTATAGTTAGGAATGGAGGTCCTGTAGAGAGATGGTATTTTGAATCTACTTATATTTCATTTCATTACATTTTATATGACTAACCAAGACAGTTCCTCCTCAGCATAGGAGCTTCAGAGTTGTTGTTATGGGAATGCATTCTTCAAGCATTTTGTAGGGAGCCTACTCACATACCAACGTATTTTGAATTCCACTCTTGGATGAAAGACCTACATGACTGTTTTAATACTGTAAATTTTTAGTTACTTCGCCACAAATTGAAATTAAATGCAAATACAATTTTAATGCCTTTGTAAACAACATACTGGTTCAAAAATGGTTGCCTGAACATTGTCAAGCAGATAAGTGCCCTGTTCTGAAAAGTCTTTTCTAGGTACGACTGCTATCTTTCCATAATTTATAAGCAGTCTGAGCTCAGGTTGCTTTCTGAAATAGTTCATGAAAAACATGCATCCAGCAGAAGAAGAGTCAGGGAGAATAGAGTTGTACCTTACTCCTTGCATGGATGCACAGTGTATGTGCATGCTACTAAATTAAATGTGCTCAGCCATGTTCCCTTACACTGAAGCTAACTAGCACTGAAGCTCAATACAGCTAAAGCTAACTAGCACTGGAGCCCGCCAGCATAACAAAAAATCATGCTATTAAACTTTATTCTCATCTAAAAAAGAACAGGTGCATCCAAACCACTTTTCAGAATAGTACCAACACTATTGGTATGCTTATAAAAAAGCTAAACTTAGAAGTTGGTGGATTAGGAGTCAGCACCACACAAAAGTATTCTAGGCACTACTAGTCCAGCAACAAAACTGACACAATTCCGCTGCCCAGGATCATTCCCTGCTTAGTTTTTCTGCACTAAGATTACATGTCAATGGTAAATTCAGTAATGTGTCATATTACTCTAAACAAATCCTTTATTTCTAACAGATCAGTCTCCCAAGAACTCTTCTAAGGATAATGGTCACCAAAACCAGCAGTACACCTGTGTAGGTAAATGGATTCTCATGGGAGAGGGAAACAGAGCTCTGGAATTAAAGGTAAGATTTAACAGATTGTTATAACAATAGGAAAGCAGGAGAGGCAAACTGTTGGTTGACACACCACCAAGAGGCTTAAAGCACTAAGCAAGGCATTTAAGATACAGTGTATATATTTTCTTGGGTTTACTAACAAATCTTCTCTGATATAGCAGAACAAAATACAGAAGAAGTGACAACACATTAACAGAAGTATTAGATGCATTTTCTCTCTCCCTAGTTAGCTAGCTATGAATGACAATGCGATGAATCCTTGAGAGTTCACTTCGGGAACCTCCAAACAAATAGGGCAACTGGCATTGAAATTACTCTAATGTAAATATTTGCTGAATGCATATTAAGGTATGAGAAAAAATAAAAAATATTGAGAAAAATAAAAATGAGAAAAATAATAACAAAATAAAGCTTCTTTCTCTGAGCATAGTTTGTTTGTAAGTCTTATGAGGAATACCTGAGGAAACTGGAGTTGTTTAGTCTGAAACAGAAGGCTCAAGGGGTACCTTATCAGTCTGTACAGATACCTGAAAGGAGGATAGTGAGGGGAGGTGGCTGGTCTCTTTCCCAAGTAACAAGTGATAGATAGGGTAAGATACAATGGCCTCAAGCTGTGCCAGGGGAGGTTTAGACTGGATATTAGGAAAAATTTTTCACTGAAAGGATGATCAGGCTTTGGAACAGGCTGCCCAGTGAAGTGGAGGAATCACCATCCCTGAAATGCTCAAAAACTGTTTAGATGAGGCCCTCAGTGACATGCTGGACTTCGGAGTTCTGGGGTAAAGGCTGGACTTAATGACCTTACAGGTCTTTTCCAAGCTAGTTGCTTCTATGATTCTATGATTCTATCAGCTGGATGCCTGTTGGTGTTTTGGTGTACCTCTACTCTTTACACCGGATGGCAAGCCTGATCTCATTTGGGGTAGCTTAATGGTACCTGTCAGCTGTTCAGTAATGTATGAATCATAGAATCATAGAATAGTTAGGGTTGGAAAGGACCTTAAGATCACCTAGTTCTAACCCCCCTGCCATGGGCAGGGACATCTCACACTAAACCATGCCACTCAAGGCTCTGTCCAACCTGACCTTGAGCACTTCCAGGGATGGCACCACACTTTTTTTCTTTAAGTTTTTTCTTTTCCTTTTAACTGAAATGTTTTCAAGTTGCTGAAATATATCTGAAGTAAATTTCTAGCCTAGATATAAAACTCTGCTAAGTGGCTACTGACATGCTTTTACTAGTTTTATGTCACATTTACTGACATAAATAAACTGATGTATTGATATCTCAGTGTGTCACTATTTTTTTCTCTTAAAGGTATGTGGAAATCTTGTTTCTAGTAGCAATTATTAATATTACCTCCCAAGTGTAATTGGAAAATCTGCTCTGTGATGAATAAATCTGGATTAAGAACTGCCATTCAGCAAATCAGAGAACCAAAATAATCATGTGGGAAGTTGCCTTTAGTTGCTATGAGTACTGTTTCTAGTCTTAAATAAATAAAAAATACATTACTTTATCACAGGTCTAGCCTTCTGTACTTTCAGCATTTTAGAGAAAGAAATAATTAAGATACTTTCAGGCACTGATTTTATTGCTAATCATGAATACCAGTGCCTATCAGGTCAGATATATAGTATCATTACATGATTCCTCTCATTGCAGCATGACACTACAAAATGGTCAATAGCTTTCATGAAGAAGTACCCATGTATTTCAATTGACAAGGAGAGATCAATAAGTTATAAACAGAAATCTACACAAAATATGCATAAAAATGAGTGAAACAAATCCAACCTGTTTGTCTTATTACCCTGAAGAGATGAGAGGATTCCAAAGATGATCATCTAAAATGGAAAGGTGTGGAGGTAACATCAGAATGCTCTGAAGTAAATTCAGAAGCTCAAGATACACTTCTGAATTCATCGCAAGAGTCTTCCCTTGCTGCCCCATATCTCTGAAAGTCAGCATGATCTAGATCATAGCAATATCTGTAACCACATGTGCTCTTTTAACTCAAAACCAACTCAGTCAGTACAGTTCTTTTCAGACAGCATGTGGTCTCTAAATTAATAAGTACTTTCTAGTGTTATTTACAGTTCAGAATGCAGAATGAACCTTCTCAAGATTCTTCAGTACTCCCCGTGGTTTTGGTAGCTAGTAGAGAAACTGATATTACTAACAGGACTAGACGAACAGCTGTCAGTTTTACAGTTACTTTAGTTAACACTGTACTTTGCAGCCCATGAATTTTGCAATTTCTTTAGATTTCTCATACTTTCCCTCAAGGGTCAGGGTATTCTAGTCTTAGTACTATCTAATCTTGCAGTAAGGACAGTATCCAGTTTTGGAATATACTGATTTAGAGAACATTTATAAAATAAAATACTGTGCTGATATTTCTGCAGCCACTTGCCCAGTCCTAGTTTCAGGGCACAGATACGTAAATGATTATCTCACACTGAATAAGGGTGCCAATTTACAATGTTTTAGCTACTCCATAATAATTTTCCTGTGTCTCTGTAGCCAGGAAGAATCATAGAATCATATGAGAGGTTTATTATTTGTTTTCACTCAAAGAATGAGCAGATTATTTTTTACAATGGGATATGCATGTATGACTAGAAATAAGCTGTCTGTTGTGAGTCTTTCTTAGCAAACTGTTTGAAGTCTTACCTTCTGCAAATGTGTTGTTTGAACATCAGAATACTTACTATGTACCCACAGCAATGTGCCTATTTTTAGAAGGACCAAGAGGGACAGAGGCAGAATTTTTATTTTCCTGAATTCAGCGTTCTCTGTACAGAATTCTCTACAGCAGACACTCCAGGTCTGTGACATTAGTTCAGTCAAGCTTTAATTTTTTTGTATAAAATAGAGCGCTTCTAAAGGGAGGCAATGATAGCAAAGATACTCATGGAATAACAACTGCTGGAAAGCCAGGCTATTGTCTGGAAGCATGGAAATTTGATACTCAAAGGCTTCACTGGAAGCAGGAGGAACAAAGACTCTGAAGCCGTCTTTCAATCTTAGATGAGTTCTTTAATTCTTTATTGACCATAAATTATTATACTTAAGAGGCCACTAATGTCAGAAAGTTAACCAGTGATCCTGACAGTCAGATTGGAGATTGAGGAAATCTGCGTTGATGGGTGAAAGAATCACTTGGGGTTCAAAAGAACAAAAGAAGTAGGAGAAAGAAAGGTGTGGAGTAGCATACATATTATAAAACAAAAACAATTGTCCCATTGCTTTCTGTCTTTGCAACATGCTTTACTTACAAAATACAGAAAAATAGGTATTGAAGATTTCAGTCTGTAGACTGAAATATAGAAGTCTTCACAATATTTTGATTTTTATGTGAATAGACTATGCTCAAGCTATAATCTGTTAGCCTTCATAAAATATATATATACACTATATATTTTATGAATAATTATTCATGTATGAATGCATACAGCTTTCTTCTATGTTCAAACCTATGTGCCTTTGTTGCATATAGGTTGCACATATAACAATTAATCTTAATTTTTTAGTGACATCTGCTTATGCACTCCTGACAGTCTCTGTCTTCCAATGGACCAAGCCATTGAAGATACTAGTTTTATACTATGAGAAACTAAGCTGAAAAGAACAAAAATAAAAGAAGAGATGCAGTAAAATATAGTATTTTTCAATGTACCTTCAGCAATGAAAATAATTATTTCTTACTTTTTTTTAACTGTTCACATTATGCTTAAATCATAGAATCATAGAATAGAATCATAGAATAGTATCATAGAATAGTAAGGGTTGGAAAGGACCTCAAGATCATCGAGTTCCAACCCCCCTGCCATGCCCAGGGACACCTCCCACTAAACCATGCCATCCAAGGATATGTCCAACCCCACCTTGAACGCCGCCAGGGATGAAGCATCCACAACCTCCCTGGGCAACCCATTCCAGGGCCCCACCACCCTCACAGTAAAGAATTTCTTCCTCAGATCCAATCTAAACCTCCCCTGTTTAAGTTTAAACCCATTACCCCTTGTCCTCTCATCACAGTCCCTAATGAAGAGTCCCTCCCCAGCATCCCTATAGGATTATAGTCTTTATTAAGTCTTCGGAAATGCATCTCTATGTTAGTGAAACTAACAATGATTTTGTGATTCAATTGTGAATGTGGTTATTGTATAGCCTGTCCTCACCATTTTGATATTTTTTATTTCTTCAGATTAAGAAAAAAGATGAGCAAAAAATAATTTGCATTTATTCAAACTACATTTAACAGTACATTCTAATCAAAATATATAATGTTATCCTAAATAAGACATTACTTTTTTGACAAACTCCACAATATTCTTACTTTGTGGTAACAAGTTAGTAAGTAGTTAACAATAGCAATAATTGCCTAGCAACAGCAATAATCAGGTAGTAAATAGATTCCACCTCGCTTGAATACACCATCTACTTTAGCAGATTCTCCTCTGTTGTGGTTTAAGCCTCTATAACTCACACACTCTCTCACTCACTCTCCACTCTTTCTTCCCCCAGTCCCGGGAGGATGGGGAGGAGAATCAAAAGAATGCAACTCCCACAGGTTAAGAACAGTTTAGTAACTAAGGTATAAAACAAACCACTGCTGCTACCACCAATAATAATAATGACAAGGCAAATACAAGGAAAGGGTACAATAGCTCACCACCAATCCCCATCCTGACCAAGCAGTGCACCCCCACCCTTCCGGGTCTCTGCCCTCCGTTTTTACATCCTGGACATGACGTCCTGTGATATGGAATACCTCTTTGGTCATTTTGGGTCAGGTGTCCTGTCTCTGCTTCCTCGAGGCTTCCCCTCCTCCCTGGCAGAGCACGAGACTCAGAAAGTCCTTGGTCAGATCAAACATTACCAAGCAGTAACTGAAAACACTGGTGTTATCAGCGCTGTTCCCAGGCCCAAAATCAAAACCACAGCCCTGCACCAGCTATGAAGAAGGAGAAAAATGACTGCTATTGCTGCACCCAGGACATCCTTGAACATGATCAGAAATATGCCATAGATGTCACCAACACAAGTTCTATTATATTGTTAGAAAAGACTTTTTTATTATGTATTGATTGAGAATTGCATTAGTCTTAAAAAAATAAAAAATAAACAAAAAAAACCCCAAAAAACCCTAAAAAAACCCCAACCCATCCCAAACAAACAAAACAAAACAAAACAAAACAAAACAAAACAAAACAAAACAAACAAACAAAAAAAACCCAAAAAAAAAAAAAAAAAAAAAAAAAAAAAAAAGGCAAAAAGCACCCCCACCAGGTTCTGGCATTCAAATTTTATCTCTGTTCCAAGCATTACACGCAGCATCCTAAAATTAGATAGCAATAATAAAGAAACTTGGATTCATTCCCTAAATGTAACTTCTACTCCATAAATCTCAACCTTAATCCCACTGTTGCAATGTTATTTAAACAGCAGGGAAGAAGAATAGGTAGAGAATAAATTGGAGCTACCATCTTCTGCAGAAAATCTATTATACTATTAAATCCTTAAGTAACTCTGTTCTGCCTTCATCTAAACGTAGACCTTGGTTGGACATATTATCTCAAGGTACATGACCTTTGTATTTCGGAATGTCTCATAAAAAACGTTATTTGATTCAAGATGAAACTTCTTATTGCAGTTAGAATTTCAAGGGGAACAAACACAAATCTACAATGCAAAATAGAGCAGAAAAAGAATGAAGGATAATTTTTATTCTTCGTTTTTACAAATTATCTGCCACCTCACTGATAATGAAAAATGCAATAAACACTATTATATGCCTTGCCAATATTTGGCAGACTTGCAGCTATTTTGGGCTATTCAAGGCCTTGTCATTCTCTGCCGTTTAATAGTAGGATCACAACACATAACAAAAGCAGTCACCAACAGGTCAAGTAGAGAATAGGGAAAAAAAAAGGAAAAGTGTGGGGCTCTATATTTTAAGATGATTCGCCAGCAAAGTGTTGTTATGCATATGTCATCTCATAAAAATATTATTGACAAGATATATTGGCAATACATTTAAAACTGGTAAAAGATATTATGATTTTTACTTGACTAGTGTAATTCGTTGCCACAAGACAACATTGGCATCAAGAGGAGTACTTATACATACAGGCATTCTATATAGTAAATTCACAGTTTTGCAGTAGAGGATAAAATAATTTAGAAATAATATGTACCCAAAAGCTCTAAGGTATAAATCAACCATTCAGCTGACAGCAGTTAGTTAGAGAAATTTTTTCTTTTGGACAGATTAGTCCTTGTTTCAGAATTTTTGCATCTGCCTCCGATTAATCTGGTTGGGCCATCATCATTGGTAGTATATATTTGGTTAGCTGGGCAATGTAGTATGGCAGTTCTGAGGCATTCTGCGCCCTTAACTTTCAAAGACAGTCTACTTTAATTGCCTTCTACTATGCTGCTCTTGAAATGCAAAATGCAAAATGTATTATTTACATGATCTGTGTCTCCAGGAAGTCTCATCATGACAACCTGTTGAAAATTAATCATGAAAGTTTACTCTATAAAAGTCAGATTTTTCTCAGCACAGTGTTCATGTTCACACATGTGTCCCTAAGTACATACTGCTTCTTAAAATATCAGCCAGGAAATCACTGGGGAAAAAAATTTGTTAGAGGAAAACAGTAACACGAAAAACTTGAAGTTAGAGCTGCTATTCCACCTGTAGGAGTTGGCAGCAATGAAACCTGCTCCACACTGAACTAAACATCAAGATAGTTCTTGACAAATCTGCATTTTGCCAACTGCTTACTGCACACAGGGATCTTCAAGCATTACAGAACACATAGGTATCTTTGTATTTGCTCATGCTTCAGACAATGATGGTGCAAGAAGACTGAAATCCTGGGAGCATATGCTTCATGTCACTTGGAAATACCAAACACTAGGATTCCCTTTAACTATCATTTTTCAAGCGGCATAATTTTGTGGTTGATGTAGCAACAAAGTGTTAATGTTTAACTTTTTAATTGCATCATAGAGATAAATACAATCTGTTGCACTACGAAAAAACTGAGGGTTTATTGTTAAATGAAATTACATGTTATTCTCAGTTTTATGTCATCTACTTAATCCTCCCATAAAAGATATGTATTCTTTAAGCATATAAACTGTGAGGAATAATGTTCTCTAATCAGGAGTTTTGGTTCATCCTCTTCCTCCCCTTTCGCTTTCTAGTGTCACTATTAATGGGCTACGGAAAGATAAATTTCAGTTTGATTTTTCAGAAGCAGGGTAGCTTATTTGCTCAGACACTAAACTTCAACATTTTGATTTTGACAGTTTATCTTCTAAGACCCTAATTAAATCTGATGATATCTGCTCAGTGCTTAGCATATAATTTACATCACAGATGCAACACATCTAACAGTGTTTGCCTCTTTTGATCAGGAAAGGCTCAGAGATGAGTCTTTATAAACAGAGAATTACATCTTTTTCCTGAAGAGGGGGGCCTTTATGTTCAGGAAATGGTCATGTGAAGCATAATGCAACCTACTTCTAGTTTGACTGAATGGAAATTTGTAACTCCCAGCGCTGCTACACTTTTATCGTTTTGTAGAAAAGTATGGAGTTGTTTGACTGAGAGAGACCTCAAAAACTTTAAGTGGAGCTCCATTTAATGACATTTCAGGGTATTTTAAGACCTGCTACTTTTTCAAAATAATTAAATGTAAATTTAAGACAGTGGAACATTAAACCTAGTATCTCTAAAGTCCTCTGCCAGACATTCACACTCTGTTGAACAAGCTTTCTTATACATATCAAGTAATTTACATATATTCAAGAGGCTGTAGTCAAATGTGTGAAAAGAAGTCATGCAAAACTATGTTTTATTGACAGCAGTGGGTTTGTTCTCTTATTCCTGAATTTCTCACTTGAAAACATAAAGATCAAGTGATTTTAATCTGCAAGTGCCCACAAGACCTTCATTTTGACCTGTGCTGATACTAGTATGCAGACACTCCATTTTATTTTTGGGATGATGCCCTGTGATACTCAGCATAGTATTAAGGAGACCTCCCACACTCCAACCTGCTTGCCCTTACAGAGTTTTGTAAATCATCTGGATGATAGCGGAGATATACACTTGCTGATGAAGTTCCTCCCAATGTGACCCACTTTACTTTGTTTGAGAATCTTTCTGAGATGATTACAAATTATTTTTTCTGAAAGTAAACATAATTTAGAATAATTTTAAAGCCTTTATAAATTAAAAATGGAAAATAAATTTATCAGCCTTGTATAGAGTTATAAGTACAACTCATGTATATACACATATATTTTTTCAAATTAAACACATCTTAGAAGAGCAATATATATGGGCTTCTGGGGTTCATATAACAGCAGTTTGTTTAGTGAAGTCTTTTAAGAGACAAAGGGTATCATTGTGGCTCAAACTGTGGGACATTTAATACATCAACAAATCAAGAGTATTGACAGTATTCAACACATAGCTCCATAGGCTTTTATGAACCATGCTACTACAGCTTCTAAGAAAATTACTGTTTCCTCTAGGAGGAGGGATGATTTTAAATCTTATCTGGTCCATTTGGTGGAGTCACTTAACAAAAGACTGAACTGATAACCTGAAATCAATGAGGTTAGTACAGAGTTAAATTTTGACCCATACTCACAAGGGAATTGACGATCTTTTGGAAATAGAATTTCACATCTGTTTAAGGAAACTTGACAGTAGTGATACTTCTGCTCCAAACTTCAGTTTTTTCAAGGTCTATGTGAAGAAATTGTACATGAAATAGAGAAAATTGAATCAATAACATGTGTCCAGGTTTATTTATTTGGCATCTGTCCTGGGTTCAGCGGTAGCAGTCATTTTTCTCCTTCTTAGTAGCTGGTGCAGCGCTGTGTTTTCTACTTTCATCCTGGGAACAGCGCTGATAACACCCATGTTTATAGCTACTGCTTAGAATGTACTGGTCTGATCAAGGACTTTCTGAGTCTCATGCTCTGCCAGGAAAGAGGGGAAGCTGGGAGGAAGCAGAGACAGGACACCTGACCCAAACTAGCCAAAGAAGTATTCCATAGCACAGCACGTCATGCCCAGGATGTAAAAGACGAGGGGCAGTTACCCGGAAGGGTGGGGGCTCGCTGCTTGTTCGGGCTTGGTATGGGGTGGTGAGAAGTTGTATTCTCTTTCCTTGTATTTGCCTTGTCATTATTATTATTGGTGGTAGCAGCAGTGGTTTGTGTTATACCTTAGTTAATAAACTGTTCTTATCTGAACCTGTGGGAGTTGCATTCTTTCAATTCTCCTCCCCATCCCCCCGGGAGCTGGGGGGAAGAAAGAAGGGGGAGTGAATGAGCGAACTAAGTGAGTTATAGTGGCTTAAACCACGGCAGTATCCTAAAGTAAATTAACTACTCTAGTGTTCAAGTCACCACAAAGTTCCTATTCCTGAAGGAAAGAAAACTTATACAAAATGTAACAAAGCTATATATTGCTACCTTTTAGGCCTAAATACTTGGGGCTTTTTTTTAATGTAAAAAAAACCCAAAACAGTAACTGCAAAACTAAACATTCAGATATAATGATTTTTTTTGCCTTTCCCCTTCTCCCCCCATCATTCTGCTGTTAATAGCTGAAGGGAAGAGGTAGACTGGCGAGAAGGAGGAAGAAAATGAAACAGCATCCTTAGACTGCTTAAACATTCACCACTATTTCTACAGCAATGTAGAAAGGAAGCTTAAGAAAATTTATTTTGCTACCTCATGTATCTATATACACCATAAACATAAAATGCCCATGCATGTGGGCGTAAGACAAAAGTTTACTAGCAAAAAATAATCAGAAAGTTTATATTTCACCCCAGCTTCCTATATGCGTTTTAGGAAAATAAATATTATTAAATAGCAATATAAATATTTCTAGATTAGTAATAACCAGTTAACATTGAAAAATCTATTGTAATGTATCAGATTTTAGGACTGCATGAGGAAAGATTTTGCTGAAGTGTCCAGACAGACAGTAAAGAAAGTAAAGACAGAAAGAAAGTAAATCCTTACTTTCAACAACAGCATTGCAGAAAAACTTTCAGCATGGAACAGAGGAAGAAAAAAAGCCCAGGAAAGCTACAGATAAAAGAATAATCTTATTTCCCAAGAGAAAATGTGATCTTTAAGCTCTAGGGTGCTGCAAATACCATGGGTTTATATGTATGGCAGTTTTTACTGCCACAGGTTTGCCTGTATTCTGTGAGCAGGTGAGAATGGAATTGTTAAGAGGTGAGGTAACAGTTCTATATCTGCAACACACTCATCTTGAAGTACGGTAATAGATTATGTTGTTACGTTTTTTTTCTACTAGTAACTCTAGACATATTTAAGTTTTTGAGTACTTCTGTCTAAACGGCCATAAACTGAGATGTGTTAAAAGGGGAATTTGAGAAAGTATAAAAAAGTTAATGAAGCATGGCTGTCACAAGAGAGGGACATGAATATTTTGAGTAGGTATGTATCACATGCACATATCTGATAGATGTAAGGTGATGCATAACGTATGCATTGTTTAATTGATAGACGTTATAAGATGTATGGCTTTAAGGGCTCCCCAAACTCTCCTGTATTGTCTCACAAATGAGATATGTGCTTCACAAAGCAAAATTTCCTTCTGTGAACTTTCTCCTCTGCAAAAAAATAAGGAACAAAGTAATTTTGTGATGTGACTAATAGAGGATTTGGTCCCTACTTCAGAAACTGGCAGCATTTCTTACATTCATTTGGATGGTAGCAAAAATGTAAGAAAACGTAGGGTCAGTTATATTCTTTACCTTCTATTATTTTCTTTTGGTTATATGTCTATATGGTTGCACAGAGCAACCCAAAGAGGTAAGGGAAGAGAGATGAGGCTCGGTTCCCCGTCAAGCAATTCCAGCTTTCATCCAAAGAGTGGAGATTTCTTCATATTCAGTTAAATTCTTTTTGTCCTTCTTCCACAGAGGCCATTTAGTCCTACAATGAGAATGTTTTGGTGAGGTGGGTACTCACATAATTTCTTGCAAATGGAACATATTAGACCATGATCTTTGTGGAAAAAAACGTCAAAAAACAAAACACAGCACACATCCCTCTGAATTTATTTCTCCTGTGTACCTGATAGGAGAAAAATAGCTGAAAATAAAGACTGAAAAAATATAACATTTTTTTCAAAATCAACAAGTTTTTTAATTTATTTACCAACATACCTAACACATTGGTGAAATAACCTTTGTCTCAGTTATACCCATCCTCTCATTTCCTCTTTATTATACTCATTTAGGACAAAAATCACATCTCTAAACTTGTAAGTTCTTCAGCATCATATTAATAATACTCTCATGTTAATAGAACTTGTAAGAGTGCATACATTGACACTTGTCCTGTTTTCATTCCTTAGTATAGGAACTTCATGATCTCACAGTGGATGTTAGGACAAGTAAATATGTTTACCATTTTGAAAAATCCAAACAGACTAGTAAGAATCCTTGCAATACAATTAAATTCAGCTCCAACTGTACTGTATATTTTCAAGGAAAAGCAAATTTTTCTTCTCCAGGGTTTGATATTAAGCAAACTGACACAGTATTTATATTTCCTGGCAGCAGCAGAAGTGTTTTTCTTTACCTACACATATATCCTTGCAGAATAGGCAGAAAGCCTTTGTAGCAGACACGAACAAGTTCCCTCTGAGAAGACATCTTGGCCAGCCGAGCCTGTGTCAAAAACAAGAGAAAGCCATAGATGACTATGACTGGAGACTGTAGATCAAGACACTCATCTGCAGACAAGATGTCCTGGTTTGTGAGGTTGATTGACAGAGCCAGTTCTAGCCAGTTCCTCATTTCCAAGAAAGAGCCACCACTGCCCAAAGGTGAGCCACTCAGAGGTGTTCGTAGTACCTTTCTGATAATATATTTAAGAAAGAGTAAAAATGGCGCACGACAGCTGCTGGGAGAGACAAGTGAGAATGCGTGTGAGAAACAACTCTACGGACACCAAGGTCAGTAAAGAAGGAAGTGGAGGAGGTGTTCCAGGTGCCAGGAAGAATGCATATATATAGCACCGGCAACGTCTAGTGCAGTGCCTAGTACAGTGATGGTACCAGAAAAGCCAAAGCTCAGCTGCAGTTGGAATTGGCAAGAGATGTGAAGAATCATCTACATATACATGGACAGCAAAAAGGATGTTAAGGAAAATGGGTCCTCAGCTCAATACATCAAAGGACAAAGTGACAAAGGGCATAAAAGAAGTTGAGGTGTTCAGTGTGGGTTTTATTTCAGTCTTTGCTGGTCTCTGGCCTCCCAGATCCTCGCTTTAGTAACAGAATCAGGAGAAGAAAAGCAGTGTCCGCTGTTAAGAAAAACTGAGTTAGGAAAGTGCGGCGGGAGATCATAGACAACACAGCAACGACCAATGTGATCAAACGTTGATAATTTATTAAACGCCAGCACCCCCTTTTATAGAAAAGTTACAAAGTACTGGAACATTCGATAACATCTGATTGGTTAGCACCTCTTAGCCAACTGTTAGCAACAGCTTAATGATTGGTTGCAGCTCATGAAACGTCCATAGCGACAGGCTCCTGTTTTGCAAGCAAGGTTTGCTTTGTGGTAACCTGATCCGGCGCCGAGACGTCCTGCTCAGTGCCCCCCCAAGGCAACTTCCTCTTCATGTCTGCATGCAGACGTCCTTTGTTAACCCTTTCAGTAGCCCATGAAGCCCTCCGCTCACTACTCGAGTGAGGCTAAGTCAAAGGTTAGATTGCTCACATGTCCACTCTCAACAAGAAACACTCCATCAGGAAAGACAATTGGTCTTACATAAATCCATGGACCCATCCAAAATGCTGAGGGTATGAATGGTGGCTTTATCTTGTAACTTTCTTATTGCTCTTATTGCTCCAGATAGATCATGGTGATTAGAAGGAATTCCTGAGGTCTGGATAAAGGCAAACATTGCACTCACCTTCAGCCAAAAGGGAGGTTCCACGGAAAAACAGACCAATAAGCAAATCTTTCTGGAAGATAAGTCCAAGTGCAAGAAATATAACATCAGGACCCTAAGGATACTACTAGGCCTTAAGGGCCCTGACTGGCCTTCCCTTCTGCTCCTTGCCTAGGGGCCCTTTTCAGCCCAGGCATCTATTTACTGCCAATGCTATAAGGTACCTGTCTCCAAGCCAACCTCTGGCTCTGTCCCAAATCCCACCTCCAGCACTTTCTTCTGCTTTTCTAACTTGCTGACTGAGCTTCTTTGCTGGATTCCAGACCCAAATTTTTACCTTCCATTATCTGACTATCTCTGGACTGTAGATAAAACCAAGTTACTATTACCAATCCATAGTCAAGATGGTGTTTCTAAACGGTGTTATTCAAATGGATTTTTAAAAAAAGTGTGGTGTAACCAATTTCATTATAAACTACTAGAATGTTAAATATTTTTAGAAACACAGAGACCCAAAACTGCAATCAAGTATACTACTAATTACTCAGAATGTACATAATACACTGCACTGTATTATTGTATATTATTTCTACTATATTTTTATTTCTACATGTATCTACTATACTTATATTTCTACTGTATTATTTATAAAGTGGTCTAAAACACTGCAGCACAGTTTAGCAGACAACTGATTAGCTAGTTAATGAGTCTTCAGTTAGAGAGGCTGCAATGAGTCTAGGACTTCTACTGCAGAAGGCAATGTAAATTTGGGTGATTAATGAATTTGATAAACACTTTTAAAGCTGCAACTTTGGAGATCTTGGAAACCTTGTTTTAAAATGTGTACTTTCCAATAATTCGAAACGGCTTTTAGCAAAAAAACATGACTTAGTAATTACAAGGTCTCATTAAGTCTTATTTTTTGTGATGCTGCATTTCCCTGTATTTGTGATTAGTTACGTACTCCAACTCAATGGATTACAGTCCTAGACTACAGTTATGACTCCTGTGCTGGAGTTTTTTCTGTCCTATGGAACAGCCAAACATTCTGTTAGAATCTGTTTTTCATTACAGATATTGTTGCTTTTTTGAGCGTGCTTTTTTTTAAACAAGGAAAGAATATATGTTCTTTACCTAAGATTACTTTACATCCTACTAAAGCAAGAAAATGAAATGTGAATAAACCGTTCTATTTCTTCTTGTATCAGGATCCAATCTCACCTGTTAAAAATAGGTTAATAAAGGAAAATTCATTTACATCCTAAAGCTTTCTGAGTTTCCTGCAGAACTCTGAACAATCTTATTCCCTGAAGTTTTCAATGAAATCATAGATTATGGATTCTACAGGAACTTCCAGGACTGGACAACTTGTAAACTCTGAAGTGATTAATTTTGACAGCTAAGTTTTATGGATACAATTCAATAGACAAAGTATGTTGAATCTGAAGACCAGTTCAGTATAATTCGTTAGCTGATTATAAACAGTAACATAAACTGAATGCAGCTCAGGATTAAAGATGTTAAGACTGCTAATTGATAATAAAATGTATTTTATGTGCAAGCTGGGGTTATGACATCTGGAAATAACATCTCAGAATGAGGAAGAAAATAGAATGGACCCAGTCTCCTGTTTTCTATTCAGTTTAGTGAGCCTAATGTAGATGAAGACTCCATTCATTCTTGCTAGAATATTAAGAATAAAGCCATGTGGTACAACAAAATACTTTCTGTCATGGCTCACGCATTTAAAATATGACATTTATAAGAAGAAACTGGAAAATAAGATGAGAAAAATATGTTAGGTGATGAACTACATAGCTTAGTAGACACCTTGAATAGGCAGGGACAGAAAAGCATTTTGAAAAAGACTTGTAAGAAGAGACATTAAAGGCTAATTTTCAAAGCACTTATACTATTAATGTGAACTTTTGCCTCCACAGCAATTGTTGTTTAAGGTCGTCTTCCATTTGCAGAGGAAAGTATAGACTGGGAACATTGTGTCCTCTGGGTTGCTCAATGTATGTTTTTTCTTCACTGCACTTGTCTTTGAATTTGTAAGCAGCTTAAAGTCAGTGAGGTCTTTCATTTTTCATTTCTGTAACAGAGTATTTGGAGGTTCATAGAGAATAATAAACAGGAATAATACATTAAAGTGCACCAGAAAGTTATATTTGGCACTTTGTATCTCATAGAAAAGATTGCTTGAATAAGGAATGTTAAGCAAGAAAAAATGTGGGAAGAAAGTGTTCTTTATGCTATGCTTCATTCCAGGAAACAGTTTTGCACAAGGTAAATTTTATTGAGGAGCATAGTCAAGCCAGGTCTAGAGGATACGCTGACTATTAATACCAGCAAGACTTATCTACATATGTCTTAGCTAAGCATCATTACATTAGCTGATCTGGGACTTCTAATATTATCAGTAGCTGGTGTGCATTGTGTCATGTTACCTAGGAATTAAATCATGAGGCTATACTTACATATAAGTATGTGATAGCGAGAATTTACAATAATTCTTTTAGTATGGATTCATATGAATGAAACAGCAAAACTTCACTTATGACTGAAATTATTAAGGTGTGGTTAAAATTTAATATTCATAAGACCATAGTAAGTCTGATTTATACTATTAAAAGAACTTCTCAGATTTAAGAGACTATTGCTCAGCAGAGTGTTTCCTGACTGCAATTTTGCATAAGAAGATATGTAGTCATCTAAAATTGGAATTTATCTTATTTACCTCAAACTCTAGATTCCCTGGTTTCCTGTAAAATCATTCATGAACAAAACTTGCCTGCTACGTGCTAATGACTTAATACTAAATATGTGCCAAAAAAAAAAAAATCTGCAAAATTTTTTAGCACTTTTGTTAAATACACTGTTTACCATATCTGTCTGGAGAAAAAAGGAAAAGCATGCTCTGCTTCCCTTAGTTTATCAAAATCCTCTGTTGTTCAAAAGGCTGACTCATGTATAGTTCACTTGAACTAGAGTAAGTATCTTCATTTCAGCATAAGTATCTTCATTTCAGCATGACTTCATTTACAGTTAAGATACAAGGCTCCAATTTGTTTCTTTTCTTTTGTTACCCTCTTTTGCTTCTTTCTTTTCTTTTCCTGCTTTCATTTTCTCCTCCTTTTTTATCCTGGAGAAACAAAGGAAATCAAACCAGAAGGCAGGATATGAGATACACAAGAGGAACAGATTGTTTCATACAAACCTGATTCCAAGAGACAAAGGTGTAATATATACATATTTATTAGGGTCTCAGATCCTTTTAAAAATATTTTCTCAAAGCCTGAGTTTTTTCAATGACCTATCTCTTTGCTGAATTATAATCAGAAATGTATGTAGAATGACATTCAGCAGAGATTTTAAGGCAGTATTTTCTGGACAGAATTTATGTGAAACTGGGAAAGATTTGAGGTTTTGTCTTTTTATTTTGTTTTATTTTATTTTATTTTATTTTATTTTATTTTATTTTATTTTATTTTATTTTATTTTATTTTATTTTATTTTATTTTATTTTAATTTTATTATTTTATTATTTTATTATTTTATTTTATGGTTATGTTATTTTATTTTTCTATTCTGAGTAAATTCCAATATAATATTTTATTGGACATAAATAATTTGAATCATACAACTGAAACTTGCTATGCAAAGATATTATTTACCTAAGCATTCCTCATATGCAAAAGTTAGTTGCATGATTTTTAGGGGCAAGGACAGTACTTTACTGTATGTTTGCACAGTGAATACTATTTAAATAGAAATGGTAATCAGTCATGGGAGTTATAACAACTTGAGATACATTAAGGAATATTAAAATCTCATTTTATCCTTGTGATCTGCAAAAACACTGATTTAAAATTATAAAGTCTGAAATGAAATAAAAGAAATTAAAAGACTAGACTAAGAATGACTACACACTCTTTCTTATTATAAATGCTCTCAGCATAGTCTTTGCAAGGTACTTTAGAAGCCTACAGTGGCAATTTCTGACACCCGAATTCTCTAGGATACTTGAATACCTATCGGAATTCAAACACAAGAATGACTGCACTGATTCAAGTGGTACTATGTGTGAAATGTAATGTTAAACATATTCTACACGTATTTTAAATAACTTGCCTAAGGCTTTTGACATATGCTTTAGGTATGCACACAGGTATATTTTAGTAAGGTGTAGAATTTTAATTTAATAAATACTTATACTGTTCTTTATGCATGGGTACAGAATATATACAACAATATAAATGTTAAACAATCTTGTGGTTGTAAAATATCTCTTCTGAAAAACAATGACCAGGGTTATAAGTGAATTCTATAAAGAGGCAATAATTGTTCCATATTACACAGTTTTATGTATTGCAATCACATAAATTCAGACTGCAATTACACAATTACAAGCTGTCAGAAAATGATTTAAGGTATTTATGTTGCTAATTATGTAATTTGATATAATTATAGTTAGAAAATTAGTTCATAGATTTATTTTTATCCATTTTTTATAAAATAAAAATGTTTTGTAATTAAGGGGTGGAAATAAACACTTGATCCTTCAGTATGACAATGTTTGACCATAAATCAAGAAAATTTTTATCGTGTGTGCATTAGCAACGCTTGAAGAGTTAGGATCTGAGGCACAGGCAGGTAAGTCAAATGCAGCAACTAATGATACAAGACAAATATTAAACAAAACTATGGATCTAGCATGTGTCTGGTAAATACATTTCTCATCAAAACAGGCACGCTGTAATTTCCTGACACAGTATCAAAATGAAACCTATAAATGTGTAAACCTGAGAAATCAAAGTATTTAACCATTATCCTGCATTTTTTTGTTCTTGATTAAACTGCTGTTAAAATCAGTAGCACCATGTATAAAGTAGAGGAGATGAAACACCAAGAACAGGAAACTGAAATATAACTTTTCCTGCAGCTTTTGTATCTGAACACACCTAGAAAGCGTAAGGGAAATAGAAGAATGAGTACACTGAAGAGTAATTGCAAAGATGAAGATCACAGATATTGCTATCACTATTTGCTGGAGACTAAATATGTTAAGACCTTTGTAATATTGACAAAAAAAAAAAAAAGAAAAACAACACCTCAAAATCTGGTTGTAGTCTTATCTTAATGATTTCAAATACCTTGAAAAGTAATAAAAATAGCAGAAAAAGCACATTCATGTCTGCATTCTGATGTTTAGAAATTAAAAACAGTTCATAAGAACTGCTAGTTTAGAAGACCACATAAGCACTGTCTTTTTTTTAAAATCTGAATCTGGAATGCTCATGAAGATCTGTGTATAGGTTAATACTGTGTAAACACAATAAAGAAAGACAGTCTTTTTGCTTTAATGAGTACATTTTAAACTTAACAGTTTAAATTACAATAATTTATGCATGTGCAATGTTATGTTTAAAAACAGCATCTCAGATGATGGTGCCAATATCAAAAAGATATGGCACATCCAACAGAAGAGTGTGTATCATAGAAGAATCTGCCTCAGTAACATGTATTTATTCTGACACAAAAATGATTACCAAGCCTTTCTTTGTTTCATTCAAGAAGTTAATATTAGCTCAATTTACCAAGACCAGAAAACAGCCTCACACGTTGGCACAGGACTACCTATATCATCTGATTTCTAGGGCAGCACCAGGGTTGATTTTGACTCAGGCAAGAAGCATCCTCCCAAATAATGCCTGAGCAGCATTTGAAATTTCTAAAAGATCAGGGAAAATGTCCTATAAACGAAACTTATCTTGCTTGATGAAGAAAAACACCATATGGTTGTGGGTTGTGCCATGTCACTTGCTTGCAGGGTCAGATGACAAACCTTAATCCTCAGTCCTCACAGAGTACATTCTGAGAAGGGATTGTATTTGACTGTCTTGTAGTAGAGGTGTTACAGAAACTAAGGTAAATCAGTAAATCTGTACTCCAGAAATCTGGAAATATCATTTTAGAGCTAATTATCCAACGATAAACAATGAAAAGAGTATCAACCTGTTCTGTGGTGCTGTACTGAGGATTCATACATTAAAGAATGAAAGCTGCTCATGTCAGTTGTTGATACAGTCAAGTTATATGAATTCAGGAGAAAGACGACAGTGTCCTCCTGCTGTAATTCTTATTCACACTGCAGAGTACTGTAGTAACAGCAATGCAATTCTAGTTGCATGTGTCCCGTGACTTAGGGCTAGAAAATGAATTCCTGACCACCTAGTTCATATAATTGTACAAGGAATAAGCAATCAAAATGATTAAGTAAACCACATATTTCTCACTACTGCCCCACAAGGCTCCCTGTTATATTTTTTTCTCACTTTGCAATTTCCTAACTTCTGGGATTATGCTTTAACCTGCAGGAAAACGTTCCGTGATATGGAACAGACCAACTGCCAGCCAGTTAGAAAGCAAGTCACTAATATTCTGCAAATGAGTTTAGGTCACACCACCACAATTTCTTTTCTCTTGTATTATTCAGTGCCTTTTCTTACTTGGAAGAAAATAATTTTATGTGATGTGAGAGCTATCACAAAAACATGGGATTTTGCTCATAAGTCTTCATAATTTCCTCTACAAATTTTCATATAAGCAGCGATTAAATGTCCTAGTAACACACCGCTCGGAGATTAAATGAACTGTTCCTTAATAACCGTTCAGTTTTTGCAACAAATTATCTCCCAAAATTGAAAACTAATCAATTTTACTATTATACTTCAGTCTGACTTTTTTTTCTTCTTCAGAGTGCCAAAGTAATTATAGATAAAAAGGATAATTGCATACTCCAACAATTTTTCTTTCAATTTTAAAATGTATGTTACATATGCTTTCATCTCAGCCATACAGCTGAGTGTACATTGTACAGGAACAAATAAAATTTCTACTGATTTTAATGAAAGTAAGTTCAGATTTACATCATATTTTCACATATTACTTTCATACTTTCTGTTATGTTATGTAACAAAAATTTCACCTGAACACCCACAAAGGAGCACACAGAGAAAGTGGCAAGTGGGAGTGTCGTGGTTTAAGCCCACATAATATCCTACTTTAGATCTTCCCAGGCCCATCCCAGGAGCCATTATCCCACCAAAGGCCCATCTCCACAAGTCCAGAGGAACAACGAGCTCAAAGCAGCTGATAACCCAAATTAAAGATTCAGAGAAACAGAAGTCTTCTGGGGCCTCTCCCATGGGTGTCCCAGGAGACCCTCAGCCCCGTTGACCAGTTGCAACATCACCACAAGAAGTCAGTGCAGAAACACCTTGGAAACAGAGGGGAGGTAACTGCAATGAAGTATGGGACACATCATGGAGTGCAGGGTAAGAATATCTGGGGATTGCACAAGATCTATTACGGAACTGGGGCAGGAGCACCCACCCCAGTAGGACACCTTGGTTACATGGCACCAGCCTCCCTGTGCAGGCCAATCCCCCACACATTTGCATTGTGGCTGCTCTTGTGTGGCAATCAAAGAGCATAGCAGACAGGTATGTATATGATTCCATGATTTCTGTCTGAGAAGAGCTATTTCTATTCCAGTGGAAAAAAAGGAAATAGTGTTCTGCATACACAGATAAGGTGCCTTTTTTTTTTTTTTTTTTTTCCCAAAAGGTGTCACAAGTTGTGGTAAATCAGGAAAGAAAAATGCATTTTATTTATCACCTGCTGAATGCTTAGCGAGATCCTTCTGAGATGCTAGAATTTCATCATGTCCTGTCTGGCTCATATATTGGTACATAAAACTATAGAATGTGAAGTGGTCCATCTGTCAAATCCATGCCTCGCCAGTTTACAGAAAAGGATGCAGTGTGGGACAGTGTAAATGTATTGAACAAGTCCAGGTAGATGACATCAGTCACTATTCTCATATCCACCAAAACTGTTCCCCCACCATTGGCAGCCACTGAAGTTGTCATGCACGGTTGAAGCCTTGTTCGCTGCCACCAACAACCAGCTATCTAGCACAAGCGCAGGCCCTGGCCTCTCCTTGCAGAGGCCACCCATGCAGCTCACCCTTCACAGCTACTAAAAGCCAGTCACCTACACCCAGTACAGTGATGTATCTAAGCTTATCTCTGAGATTTCCTAGCTTAGGCTACAAGTTTATGTGACTTTCATATACAGGTTTTGTGGTGATTCAAATTCCCATGAACCTGGTTAAGTATCCAGAAAAAAGGGAATCTTCACCAAGAAAATATCACAAGTAAGTAGTCTTCTACTATTCCCATTATGTGTCCTATGTTATCAACTTTAAAAGGACTGGAAAGAGGATTGGCCCATGTTTCTTCAATGAAAATCAATAGGCTATATTTTGTGATGGCATCATCCCATACCTGTTAAGGGAAAATGGCCCTTTAGAAAGTTTTAAAAATTGTTTCTTTTCCCCCATTAATACCTGATATGAAAAATTCTAAATGCAGATACTTGGTGTAATATAGTATATCTTTAGTCAAAACAGTGCAAAAATAATTATTTAGCTTTATATTTATGTTGCAATTGAATAGATACTATTAATTATTTTATTTAAATCTAATGTTTCAATATGCCAAGAGAAAGAAAAAAAGAACCATTGTAATAAGACTAATAGTATACTGTTCTAAATATTCGGTAGCTGAAAACTGACATGGGGAAAATATTTACATATAGCCGCTAGTTGAAAAAATTAATCATTTTAGCTGGACACTGATATCAAAAATTGCTGTTGGTGCATAAGCAGTGAATATATAGTCTTGTTAAATGCAGCAAAAAAGACAGTGAAATTTCATTAATACGACACACATTTCATTAGAAATCAATATTCAGTGACTGAAGGAAACACAGCAATATGCCTATTTTATCTACAAGTCTCTAAATTACATTTGGATTCTGTGGAATCCACTTTTAACCAAACCTTTTTCCAACTACTTCTTTGAATACTGAAATCAAAGAGCAGATGATTTTCATGGATTAATAAGATTAGCTTGGTTTACAATTCTCTGTCATTGTGCCTGCTCTGGGAACTCAATATTTGCCATTTATGGAGGAAGACTTAAAGATCCCTTATTTTGATGTTTCCTCAATATTTCTCAGTTTAATAATGTTCAAAAAAAAATTTTTTTAAAGGAGGTATAAACTTCCCAGGGTATTTAAAATGTGATCTTCAGTAAGTCTCTCTCACTCTTCTGTCTGAATAACCAAAGCCTTTAGAAGACTTTGCAGGTATATAACAGACATCTGCATTACTTTACTTTTATTTCTGCATGGATTTTTTCTTTTTCTTCCTAATTTTGTTCTTAGAAAGTAATAGAGGCATTTTTTACCCTTCTTTCTTCGTTGCAGAGGTTCATTTGCGCAGCCAGCAAAATTTATGAAATTACAGAATTTATTTTGTGAATATGAATCTATGATCTTCCAAGTTAGGCCTATCCAGTCACTACTCAAAGTTTTAAAAGACCACTAAATTTACTATGACTGTGGCTTTGTAGGTTTATACCCCCAGCATTCCTGAGACATGGAAGAGAAGAATGAATCTGGTACTTGAATATATCTCTCCTGATGCAAATTTTGCACAGACAAAAAAGAATAACATGCATCTTAGTTTCAGCACACAGTTGCATCTTTGCATTCATCTGCGGTTTCAACTACTTAACAAAGTCTAATATGAAATTCTAGGAGATATAATGTAATTACCTAAAGACTGTGCATCCAATCCAAACTATCTGTCACTGTTTAATCAGTGGAGGAACAGAAGTTCCATTAGAGAAGGAGATTCTTATTATTTATATGTGCAATGAGAAAAGCCTTATATAACGCAAAAATGTTTTGTTAGTGTAAAAGTCACATCATGTTAGATATGCAGATTTTAACATGGCATAAAGTGTTTTATTCAGTAATGTGAATGTAAATTTTAGTGTCATTTAAGATGTCTCAAGGTATGCAAGATATTTATATATGAATGAGAGATGACTGGGTCTTACAGGAGACTGTGGTCTTCTGGTAGTGGCTGGAAATCATATAAGATATCCTATAGCACCTTAAATTACACTGCATGTGTTCAGATGAGTGGCTTGAGACAAACTTCAGATAAAATAAATAGCAACAAAGATGAATTCATTTTAATTATGCAGTTTGGACCATTAGCTGTTGAAACAGTAATTGGTCTAGGAATAAATGTTTGACTAAATATGTGATGTCTTTCCTTTTGTTTGTAAAAGGATTCTGAATGTCATGCTACAAAATCTATGTGCTTGCTTTTTTCTTTTAGTATTCCTTAAGCACTGTTTTTCTATCAGGCATCAGTAGTATGTGTGCACATGTATAACTACAAAATATTCTTATTGACTGCATTTTTTCTTCCATGTGTTCTCTGTCATATGTATTTGGATTGCCAGCTCTTGGCAAAAATCATTACTTACACAGCTAGTAAGACAGTGTATATAAAAAAAAAAGGTCTACTATTGAAAGGATAAATGTCAAATGTCATTAAATCTCTAAGGAATTACTTTGTTACAAATAAGATACCGGCTTCATTTGCAACTTCAAAAACACATGATGAAGGATTGCTGGTTTTCTTTTTTAGGGAAGGAAGGGTAGTGTTTATGTTTTCCCTGCTTATTTTATACTTTTAACATAAATAATTGTAATAGAAAGATTTTACAGGGTGTAAAAACCTTCACAACAGTAATGATGATAAAGATAATAAAAGCCTCAACACACTCATTGCACTACTCCTACTGAGATCCTAATAGCTCCTCCAAGTCATTGGCATGTCATGCCATGGTGACTCAGTTTGTACTTGCAACATATTTAATTTTCCCCGTCTGCACAGGAAAACTGAAAGCAATGTAACTGTTGAGAGATTTTGAAAATGGTTACTACCATGACATTTCAACATCTTCTTTAGGTTTAAATCCTTCCTTTTACGCTAATAATTTTCCAAACCAGACACAGAAATGCCGCCATGCCTACACTTTTTGCTGTGGGGCCCTTGGAGACTCCTGTTCCATGGATGAAGTCCATTATGGAGCAGGATAAGACTCAGGGCAACTGGCAGCTTTTTATCATTAACTTGAGAAGTTCTTCTCAGAGCTGGCCATCTTTTACAAGGGCTTCCTCAAGACCTTCAAGCTATTTGCAGTTGCTATGGGATAAGGTCTACTAGCAGAGTCTCTGCTGTGCAGCAGCCACCTTCCTCTGTGGAGACCCTACTCATGTGCAGAAGGGTGGTACTTGAGAGCACGATGAAGACTGGAGACTTGATCTCATCTGCTCTGCTTATGGGACAGCTTGGTCCTCCCAAGGTGTTCCCCACATTTCCCACATAGGAGGGCTGCCTTGCAACCCACATTTACCTTCTATCTTGAGCATGTGGGCAGATGTCCCTTCTCAGCCCTCAGCCCAGGCTCTGCAGCACTCATGTTGCTGTTTGAGACCTCCGAGCATGCCACTCTGTAGGCAGCCTGTTCTTCCTCTAGCCCAGAAATTCCTTCCTCAGAAATGTCACTACACACTTGCTCCTTACCTTCTGTGCTTCCTTGCCTTTGTGTGTCATCAACAGGGGAGGATGTAGAGCATACTGAACTCACTTGTGCTCCCAGTTGGTTTCTGATCCTGATATATAGTGTGAGTGGTGACTGCAGCCCTGTTCACATTGTGGTTCACAGGCACTCAATATTCAGAGAGGAATTTCTGCAATGAAAGGAAGACCCTAGAGAATATTTGCAGTCAGTGGGCCAAGTGTCAATACATCCTGTCAGCCCTTCAGCACTCCTGCTGAGGTTGGAACTGCACTTCTCCCCTCAACTTTGTATCCTCTCTGATGGCTTCCTGGATCAGGAGCAGAGGGAAGTCCTCAAGAGTCCATCAGGGTAGGGCCTGGTGCCTTGCTTGTCCCATTGCCCCAGCCAGGAGCAAGGCAGCGGGGGGGCACCAGCCCTAGGTGTTGTGCATCTCCCAGGGGGCAGGACAAGCCAAGGCCAGGCCAGCAGGTCAGCCTGCAGGTGGGGTCAGGATCAGCCCTGGGGAGGAGAACCAGGGTCAGATGCAGGCTGGAAATGCCTTGGATGAGACAGGGTGAGATCCTCTGCCAGTACCCAGTCAATTAAAGCTCAAGACCTCAAGAACGTCCTGCACCAGAGGTTATAGATATGCATTTCGGAACCTAAGCGGACTTGAATGGACTATGCTAATCCTCCTTTAGCCTATCTCAGCAATCAAATCCCATTATTCAGAAGTAAGGGGTGTCACAGTTTAATTTCAAGTGATATGAAGAAATTCCTTTTCTAACTTCTCTCACATGTTTTTCTGTTGTCTTCTAGTGTTTATACTGGAAAAGACAGAAAACAATTATCTCTATCATCTCCTCACGGCACTCCTGATTTTTTTTTTTTTTGTTGTTGTTGTTATTTCCTATCACTCATCCTTTTTCTGGACCAAAAAGTTCTTGGTTACTTAACCATTCCTTAATCTAAATCCATTATATGCCTTTGATCATGCTTGTCAACTTTTCTGAAACCTTTACATTTCAGTTATATCTTCTCTGAGGTGGAGAAACTATGGATTGCTACATCAAAATAAGAATGTTTTTAGGTTTTTTATTCTCCTACTGATGTATTTGTTTCTGTTACTGCTTCCATATTTGGTTTGTTTTTATAATTGCTGCTAAGAAGTGAGTTGACATCTTCATGAATTATCTACCATTGTTCAAGTTCTCATTTCTGAGTGATAAAGGTTACCACAGAGTTTCTCATTTTACGTACGAAGTTAGGATTGTTTCTGTTTTATTTATATTGCTGTTCCATAGTAACTTCGTGTGGTCTATCACGAATAGCTAGCATTTCTAATAAAAAATTCAGAACAGTGGTTTTTATATCAGGCAGTAAAATTGCAAAATCCTCAATAGAATAACAGCATTGGGAGTTTACCTGTATGGTTGAAACTAACAAGCATTAAAATAAGTTAAGCATCCACACTGAAATGTTCACATGCAAAGGAGCGCTCTACTAGCACAGTTCAGTCTGATTTAATAGGCAGGTAGGGATTGTTGAGATGCCCTGAGGCACTCCTCCTGGTTCCAAGTTACTAGCTTAGAAGGACACACATCTCTTTTTATCCCTGTGTCATAACTATTAGGATAAGTCAGAGACTGAGGGACAGGGCAAATGACAATAGGTATCTTTTAGGCAGCTGAATCATACCTGAGATCAAATATGTCACCTCAACAAGAAATGAGATTTTCTTACTACTTTGTAATATATCAGTCAAAATGAGAGTCAACTTTTTTATGTGAATATATAAAGTCAGTTCAGCAGAGTAAATGGCCCAGCTTCTTTCCCAAGGTCTGAACACTTATCACCCTACAGTTTTAAAGCCAAACCCTGTCCCATTATAATTGAATCTATTATAACCCTGTTCTATTACAATTATAGTTATAATTGACTTTCCTTCCTGATTGTCTGAATGTGCCTCAGTAGTCCAAATAAATCATTACTCCACTAATCATTGCATCTATGCATTTTTATGACCTATGCAATAAAAGAGCTGTGCCTATTGCAGACCTTTATTCTCTAATCCTTACCACTAGGTGTCAGAAAATTACTCAGGGCCAAAGATCCGCTGGGACTTAAAAACGTTAGTCTTTTCTAGGGTTTAGTAATACATTTAGTAGCATTAATACAGCTGGTGTTTTTTAAGTGGTATTCTGCCTGCAGCTTTAACTGCCAAAGACATGCTGGAGTGGGACAGTGAGGGAAGGGACCGGGACTGGAGCAATGGTGCAGCCTAGCAAAGCTTTGAGAAAGGCAACTATAGCCCAGAAGAGAATGTTAAAGGCTGAAAGATGGAAGCTGAAAAATGAAACCAGTTTATCTGTCATGAAACTACAACTGACTCCATACCGACCACTGTGAAGAAGAGAAAACATAGCCTAAGGTGGCATAGAATTTTCGATTAAGAACAATCAGTGTAAACAAAAATAATAAAAGAATAGAAAACTCCTTTTAACCAGGGAGTATGTACCCTTTGAAAAATAGTTAACTTTTTTTAATGATGTATGTTGAAATTTCCTCTAACCGTATGAAACACCAGGATTAATAACTTGGGGGGTGGGGGGAGGGAATGCAATTAATTCTTACCAATGCAGTAAATACGTATTTTCATTGGTATTATAAATATGCATAATATGCATGTCTTTAAAATCAATACGCTGTAACAAGGGCTGTCTGATTTAGATAAAAGCCAAACATCCACTTGTGAGTAGAAATATCCTCACAGAGTAAACATGAAGCACCAGTTAACCTGAAGAGACACTTTCAGGCGCTCAAGGTGAAACACAAGACACAATACTAGTTATTCTTGTAGATTTCTGATTGTTTAAACACTTTGATACAAAAATACATGGAGATGCCACCTAAAGAGCATATCAAATTCTTATCATGCAAAATTTAGATCTGCTGCAGTACTAAACAGCATCCAGGAGCTGGAACTCAGAGTAGCACCAAGCACCGAGGGAGTCTCAAATCCTCGACAGGACTTGCCCTAGAGCTGGCAGCTCAGCGGACGCGAGCAGGGACTCACAGGGGGCTGCGCCGGGAGGAGCGGCACCAGCCCTGACTGGGTAAAAATCTGTCCCAGGGAGCGCGAACAACCAGGACCGCGGAAAACAGGGGGGGTTCGAGGCAGTTTGTGAGGCAGTTTGCGTGGCAGTTTGTGCAGGGAGGCGAGCGGGATGGTGAGCATTCGCCGTATGACCAGAGCCTGGTATGGGAGCTCTGATCTGGCTGCCCTGGCCGTGGCCAGTGTAGGCACCCAGACAGAGCTGATGAGAGGGGAGGCTGCAGTGCAGAGCTCGGGGTGTAGAGAGTGCCTGCACTGCTCTCTTGAGAGGAGGGTGCAAAATGAGCAGGGCTGCACTCTGTTCTTCCAGGTGGAGTTCCTCCTGCAGCAGGTCACTGAGCTGTGGGACAATGTTACTAGGCTGAAAGTTGTCAGGGAAGCTGAGGGGAAGCAGCACTGCTTGCTCCAGGACCAGGCTGTCCAGGGGCCTCAAGTGACTACTGTGGCTCATGCAGGAAAGAAGGCCATTAACCCAGAAAGCTGGGAAACAGTAACACAAAGAAACAACAAAAAAAGGAGGAAGGGGACAATTAAAAGCAAGGGGTTTCCTCCTACATCTGTTTTTCCCACCCAGAACTGCTTCGCTGTCCTGCAGGAGGCTGATGAGGAACCACACTCGCACCAGGAACAGCTGGTTGAAGCACTGGTAAAGAAGGTCACTACTGGTGCTGCCAGGAAAAAGCGGCAGGCCGTACTACTAGGGGGCTCTACTCTGAAAGGAGCAGAGGCACCCATCTGCCGGCCTGACCCAGGCTCAAGGGAGGTGTGTTGCCTAACAGGGGCTCGGATCAGGGATGTGGCCGAGAAACTACCTGCTCTAGTCGGTCCCACTGACTATTACCCACTCCTGGTAATCCATGTGGGTGCTACTGATATAGATAGCAGTAGCCCGGAGACCATAAAGAAGGACTACAGAGGTCTGGGAGAGGTGGTTAGGGGCTCTGGAGCTCAGATTGTCTTTTTGTCAATTCTCCAGGATACAGGGCAGGACCTTGAAAAGGCTAGGAGGATTGGGCAGGTTAATAAATGGTTAGAAGGGTGGTGCTAATGTCAGGGATTTGGGTACCTTGAACTTGGGACTCAGTTTAGTAGGCCAGGTCTACTGGGGGCTGGTGGAGCTGGTCTGACAAAGAAGGGGAAGAGTGGATTTGGTAGGAGGCTTGCCAGACTGGTCAAGGATGCTTTAAATTAGATGTATTGGGGGAGGGGGGCATCATTCCATCCCAACACACCCAATCACTTGTCAACACCTATAATGAAAGTTCAGAGCAATGTAGAGATATTCCAGCTGCTCCAGCCAATGAGCCCGCTTCAATTGGAGCTTGGCTCAGATGCCTCTATACAAACGCCCATAGCATGGATGACAAACAAGAGGAATTAGAGATGTGTGCATGTCTACGGGGGTATGATATCATAGGCATCAGAGAAACATGGTGATATGGCTCCTATCACTGGTGTGTTGGAATGGAAAGTTACAGGCTCTTTAGGAAAGACAGGCCGGCAGGTGGGGATGGGGAGTTGCTATTTATGTTAGGGATAGGCTAGAGAGTATGGAACTCTGTCTGGGGACAGGCAAGCAGTCAACAGAGAGCGTTGTGGGTCAGGGTTAAAGGGAGAACAGCAACTAAGAAGTTAACACCTCACTGCTTGGTGACATTCCAGGTCAGAAGCACACACAAAATGAAATATTTTAAACTCTTTGGGGAGTGAAGGGGAAATGTGTCATCACCATGTTTCTTCAAAGAATACAAAGTGAAAATGCGCAGAGAATAAAAATATAAATACTGATTTACATATCATGGGCATATTTTCAGACCAGTCATGTCTTTTCAGAGGAGGTGGATGGTCAAGACACTTTCTGCTCGTCTTATAGAACTGATGGAGATTGAGCGCCTGTTCCTGCTGAGCAGCGTGTTATGGTTTGGACAAATGACTGGAGATCGGAGCAGGATCCTACTCACCAAGAGCAGGGGATGATTTTCTGTGTTGTCTGCCCTGAAGCAGCCAAGATCAACTGCCCCAGCAACAAAGTACCCGGAGACAGCAGCACAGACACTGCTGCGCTTGCCAGGCACTGAGTTAACTGGGTAAGGGGCTCACCAGATTCTGCTGCAGATGAGTCTCACCTGTGGGAGGGTCCCAAGAGACCCTGTCTCTGCAAAAAGGTAGCTCTCCGGCAGCTGTGTGCTCCTGTACTTTGGATTCTGGTGGTCTCACTGGCCCCAGAAAACTTCCCCAAGGATCGTTAAGCACATCAAAGGACTACATCTGGAAGGTTTTCACTCACTGACCGAGAAGATGTTGCCAGATTTATAGGGTGGTGGTTCTATTTCTGTTTCCCTTCTTTCTTTCCCTTCTTGTTTTCTCCCTCTACTTCAGATCTTTTATAAGAAGAACTTATCCAGACCTTTGCTCCTCCTGACAATTTTAGGGAAGTTTACAGTTTTAATTGATGTTTCATTTTTCAACCTCTGGAGAGCCAGTAGTTTCTCCTGCAGAATATGGTAAAAGATCACCTGCTCCGACCCTCCGAGTGGAAGGGGCGGGAGGTGGGATGGGATGCTCAAAATTTCCATAAATAACTTTTCATACTGTAGTGACTAATATTAGCATTAATATGCCAGCTACATTCACAAACACCTGTACTACAGTAAAAAAGAAGAAAAATCCTCAAAAAATACTAATAAGCGTAAGTTTTACTAAAATAGCTGACCAAGTGGATCCAAGCATTTCTGCTATGTGATTACAAAAAAAAAAAAAAAAAATAAAAAAAAAAATCATAGGTATGGTAATAAATGGGGTTACATAAAAATGTTACTGGCAGAAAAATCTTATAACTTAATTAAATATAATAGAACATAGTATTATAAACGTGATGTGTTTTTAGCAAAGCCAAGTATTAGTACGATCAATAATTTTTAATGATTAGGTTATAGAAAAAAAAAGAAGTAGTTTGCTTTATCAAGTTTTAGTAATTCTTTCCAACAAAAAAGCCCATCTAACCAACACCCAAATAAAAAGACCCATCATGAAATAACTCAATAGTCCCAACAATCCACAATCACCCAAGCCCAAGTGAATATCCACACCTTCTTTGTATTTAATGAGAAGTGATAGGGAAGAACTAATCATTGATGGCCTTTGAAATCCAGAAAACAGGTAGTAGATTTTTGCTGGAGTTAAAAGTAAATCCCGTGTATTGGTTACTTGGTTTTTAGTTTTGGTTTTGTTTGACACTGTCTCACATGACATCCTTCTCTCTAAGTTGGAGAGACATCAATTTGATAGGGGGACAACTCGGTGGCTAAAGAACCGGGTGGATGGCCGCACCAAAGAGTAGTGCTCAGTGGCTCAATGTCCAGCTGGAAACCAGTAACAAGTGGTGTCCCCCAGGGATCAGTGTTGGGACCGGTCTTGTTCAACATCTTTGTGGGTGACATGGACAGTGGGATTGAGTGTGCCCTCAGCAAGTTTGCTGATGACACCAAGCTGTGTGGTTCGGTTGATACGTTGAAGGGAAGGAATGCCATCCAGAGGGACCTTGACATGCTTGTGAGGTGGGCTGATGCCAACCTGATGAAGTTTAACCATGCCAAGTGCAAGGTCCTACACCTGGGTTGGAGCAATGCCAGGCACAGCTACAGGTTGGGCGGGGAGGAGATTCAGAGCAGCCCTGCGGAGAAGGACTTGGGGGGTGTGGGTTGGTGAAAAAATGAACATGAGCCGGCAGTGTGCGCTTGCAGCCCAGAAGGCCAACCATATCCTGGACTGCATCAAAAGGAGTGTGACCAGCAGGTCGAGGGAGGTGCTCCTGCCCCTTTACTCTGCTCTTGTGAGACCTCACTTGGAGTATTGTGCGCAGTTCTGGTGTCCTCAACATAAAATGGACATGGAACTGTTAGAACAAGTGCAGATGAGGGCCACGAGGATGATCAGGGGACTGGAGCACCTCCCGTATGAAGATAGGCTGAGAAAGTTGGGGCTGTTCAGCGTGGAGAAGACAAGGCTGCATGGAGACCTCATAGCAGCCTTCCAATACCTGAAAGGGGCCTATAGGGATGCTGGGGAGGGACTCTTCATGAGGGACTTAGTGATAGGACAAGGGGTAATGGGTTTAAACTTAAACAGGGGGAGTTTAGATTGGATCTGAGGAAGAAATTCTTTACTGTGAGGGTGGTGGGGCCCTGGAATGGGTTGCCCAGGGAAGTTGTGAATGCTCCATCCCTGGCGGCATTCAAGGTGGGGTTGGACATAGCCTTGGGTGGCATGGTTTAGTGGGAGGTGTCCCTGCCCATGGCAGGGGGGTTGGAACTCGATGATCTTAAGGTCCTTTCCAACCCTAACTATTCTATGATTCTATGATTCTATGATTCTATGATTCTATGATTCGATGATTCGATGATTCTATGATTCGTTTTGGGGTTTTGTTTTTTTGGGTTTGTTTTTTTTTTTTTTTTTCTGTCTTCAGCAAATGCCAGAAATTGGTCTTATTATCAAGAAAACACAAACAGATGAACCAGAATTCTGGCAAATGCCAGGTGCTCTGCTTTTAAATACTAGCAATAGAAAGTTCACTTTCTTTTCCTTCTGCCTGTTTTGTAAGAAAATCAAAACAGTCTACTTCAGGAGCTCTTATTTTCTTCAATGTCTGTAAATAATTCACTGAGAGCTAACAAACAGTCTCGTGAGTGCTGTTCTTGCTCTGCCTGCTTCAGGTAACCCTGAGGGCTAATGTCATCTACTTTCTTCCTTTTTCTTCTTGTCTAGCTTCTGACATTGCTGTTGCAACTCTCTCTCCCCAGGGCAGGAGAATATTCAGAACAATTTCCTCATGGAGTTATCCTGTGACACTAGCTTTTTGCATATTTAAATCTTCCAGCTTTTCAAAAATTTTGAATGTTTCCCCTGTCCTGGTGCAGTCAGCAAAATAACAGACACGCTACGTACACAACTGGTAGAAGAAAATAGAACCGCTTTTTCTCCAGCAAGCATACTTTCCTTTAAAACAGAAACTCTGACACACACATGTTGAACTGTGTTGATTTTCTGACTTAATTTCAGTCATTTAAACTGTAAATAAGGAATATTTATTTGAATTTTTTTTCCTTTTGACTTATTTTAATTTGTTTAGTAGCATTTAATTTAATTCTAACTTTATCAGGTATCATGACTGCATATTTTAAACAGTCATCTGTTACCGAAGAAGTTTATTCGCATTGATGATAAACACTTTGACATTATTTAATCAAAACCTTTTTTTTAAATATTGTTTTCTGTGAAATTTCTCATTTTCATTCAGATTTTGTCTAGTTGCCTGATGCTGTTGTTTCTTTTTGGGATGGAGATGTTTCTGGTCCAATTTAAACTCTCTATCAATGAAAGCACATGACCAATGCAAAAAGGCATCTTTGCACACCTCAAACTCTCCTGCAACTGTGAGCCTGTAATCACAAGCAGAATCGTGAGTTACTGACATCGTGTCTATGTATTTGAATCTTGCTATATTTCTTTATATTACTACAGCTACCATGTATATTTACATGGCAAAGATTTATTTATCAGTAAGAAAAGTTATAGAAAAATATTTGTTATTCTCATCAAGTTTTGCTTGACAGGAAAAGAAACAGGTTTGTTAGCATCCTCAAGATGTGCCAAAGCTTTTTGGAATCAAAGTATCACACACTACCCTTTTATGTCTGTCAGAGGTCAGCACACTACTGGTATCACAATTGCCATATTAAAGTCATCAGTTATGGAAATAGTCACATATACATTAAAAAAAAAAAAAAAAAGAAAGAAAAAAAAGAGGAAGGAAGAAGAGGAAGAGCCAGAGGGAAGAAAGCAAGTCATCAAAATTGGATTGACATTGGCTAAATAACGCAGTTTACCATTTCCAGTATCTTTGTAGCATAACTGTTTGCAGACAGGTGGTTACCAGGTATTTACTGTTTTTGTTCAAAGACCATTAAGCACAAAAGAGCATGAATCAGTGATCCATCACTCTGCAGAGTTCCACTGTCAACTCTTATCTCCATAGGTGAAACACAATTCAGGTAACCCTGAGGGCTAATGTCATCTACTTTGTTTCTATTCTCTTCTAGCTTCTGAGGTTGCTGTTATGCACTGGTGATGCATAGGGTAATACACTGAATGCCAGAATGTTTGACATGAACCAACTGCAAAGCAGGCAAAACTGTCTCTCAAAGTATTTTTCCTGTTTAAACTTTCCCTGATACATGGTATAACACTGCAGCATATATCACGTACGTTGTTCATATGTATGTATTTTTATATACATATATGAATTATACATTCATGATCTCAACAACTGACCAAAAAGGAAGTAAGCATATGTATATATATTTCGAAGTTATCTTCTCAAATCTGCCCTTCCTTGCTGTGGTATTGTAAGAAGTTTTACAGTTATCACCTTTTTTCTCATATTTTTAAGTTGCTAACTAATTCACCAGACAGAAATCGCTAGTATTGAATTAACTCTTTCAGTAAAAAAATCTTTGTTGTTGCTGAAAATATTGATTATTGAAGAAAAGGAATAGAATATTAGAAGTTACTAAATGCCACTACCACGTCTAATCAAAGTTTTGTTTTGAAGATCTACATTTTCAGCCTGTGCTAACTGAGCCTTCTGGATGGACTGGTGTATCAAGAATATACATCATCTTCTGTCTTACTTCAGGGACACTGTATAACTGAAAATAATTATAGGGGTGCTTCCACATAACAAAATGTCCAGATGTCCTGGGTTCAGGCTACAGGAGATAATTGCTAAAAATCAACTTGTAATTTCAGCTTTCCTGAAACATAAAAGCGTGTTAAGATATTTTAGTTTGGGGACAAAATATTAACATCTTTAAATAGAACCGGGTTTTTTTCCTGAATTTTACTTTTAAAAACAGAACCATTCATAATTTGTACATTCCCCAGTTTTAACTTCATACCTGTTTGCTATCATAAAATAGTTCCTTGAGAAAAATCTCAGGCCTGACTTAAATACTAGGTAAGAATTTTATTAATATTATAGATTAATAGAATCATAGAATAATTAGGGTTGGAAAGGACCTCAAGATCATCTAGTTCCAACCCCCCTGCCATGGGAAGGGACACCTCCCACTAAACCATGCCACCCAAGCCTCTGTCCAACAAGGCCTTGAACACCGCCAGCGATGGAGCCGTCACAACTTCCATGGGCAGCCCATTCCAGTGCCTCACCACCCTTACAGTAAAGAATTTCTTCCTCAGATCCAATCTGAACTTGCCCTGTTTAAGTTTGAACCCGTTACCCCTTGTCCTATCACTACAGTCCCTAATGAAGAGTCCCTCCCCAGCATCCCTAGGGGCCCCCTTCAGGTATTGGAAGGCTGCTATGAGGTCTCCATGCAGCCTTCTCTTCTGCAGGCTGAACAGCCCCAACTTTCTCAGCCTATCTTCATACGGGAGGTGCTCCAGCCCCCTGATCATCCTCATGGCCCTCCTCTGCACTTGTTCTAACAGTTCCATGTCTTTTTATGTTGAGGACACCAGAACTGCCCACAATACTCCAAGTTATATTCTGTTAGAGAGCTGCTCAGGCTGAAATCACAGAACACTGTATCTCTCTCCATCTCTTTTTTCAGCTGTTTATTCTAGGTTATCTCTGCCTGAATATTTCCTCATAGTCAATAGCAGTAATTTGCTCAGTTTCTTTTTCCTCAAGAAATGTTACAAATGACACAGAATTGAGTCAGAGAGGAATTTGTGGCATGCTAAGTCTACAAAGCATGTCTTCATTTCATCTCTGTCCACAATTTCCAAAAATACCCTAAAGTCGTAGCAGGAAGGAAATCTTTGCAGACTGTAATGGAGTAAGTAGTGATTTGAACAGTACTTAGCCTCCATTTCTAAAAGAGAGGAACTCTATATACATGAAACTCACAGATATGGTTAGCCGTTGCTCATGTGATACTATGTAGTAGTAAGATGCTGAAGACTGCAGCAGAAAATTATTTTTAAAGCTTTGAAATGCTTTGCAAAAGTGCAACACCTTGATTTAATACTGCCATTGGCATTCACATAAAAAAATTGTCATTCTAATTTGTTTAAAGCTCAAATCCATTGTCAAACAAAGGCTTTGTTGTTAGAAATGCTGATTGTGTCACAATTGCTTTTGGATTACAAACCTAAACTGAATACCAATGTCTGTGAAGCCTTATTGCAATGGCAATGGGAAATGTCTTCATATTATTTGTTCTGAGAGATGACATACTTAGAAGTAATATTCTGGCGAAGGTAGTTACAAATAGACATCAAAGCTGAAAAAAATTTTATGACGACAAAATAAAAGTCCTTTCAGGAATTACTAATTTACTCTTCAGGACTGTCCTGGGTTCAGCAGCAGCAGTCATTTTTCTCCTTCTCAGTAGCTGGTACAGTGCTGTGTTTTTGACTTTCAGCCTGGGAACAGCACTGATAGCACCGATGGTTTTAGCTGCTGCTTAGAATATTTAGTCTGACCGAGGACTTTCTGAGCCTCATGCTCTGCCAGGGAGGAGGGGAAGCTGGGAAGAAGCAGAGACAGGACACCTGACCCAAACTGACCAAAGAGTTATTCCATACCACAGCACATCATGCGTGCTGGGGGCAGTCACCTGGAAGAGTTAGATCACTGCTGGGTCGGACTGGGTATTGGTTAGCAGGTGGTGAGCAGTTGTATTCTCTTCCCTTGTTGTTTCCCTCGTCATTATTATTGTTGGTGGTAGCAGTACGGGTTTGTGTTATACCTTAGTTACTGGACTGTTCTTATCTCAACCCGTGGGAGTTACATTCTTTCAATTCTCCTCCCCATTCCTCTGGGAGTGGGGAGGGGGGGAAGAAGCAGGGGGAGTGAGCGAGTGAGCTGCATAGGTGACTGGACTTAAACCAGGACAAGGACTTAGAGGTGTTGATAGCAAAGGGGCTAAGGCACTTCAGCTCCGATTGATTTCAGTCTCAGACTCAGTACCTTTTTTTTTGTTTCACCTTCTGCAGAGTAGAAACAAGATCCTTTGGCAGAAAAATGGTTAGGTTTTAATTTATTTATTATTGATGATTATGATGGTTATTATTTGTGTTTGTGCAGAGGAGCTTAACACTTTTTCTTACAGCCATATAAACATTTACCAGAAATATTGTCGCTGCCTTGGGGTTTTTGCAGTTTACAGCAATAAACAACTGATAGAAGCTGATAAAGGAGAACAAGGAGACAATAACTTGTGATGGACTCCAATGTCAGCATATCAGTAGCCCAATTGTTTGTAATTTCTTAGTTTTGGGTGGTCTAATACATTTAAGAGTTTTAAGGAGACATATTAAGGGGAAGAAACTGGTATTACTTTACATCACTAATTTTTATTCGAAGTTTTAGCCTCTCAAGAATGTAAGTCAAAGTGGGAGAAAGGAGAGAAAAATTTAGAGCCAGAGAATGGTTTGCGTTGCAAATGACTTTAAAGATCATCTAGTTCCAACCTCCCTGCCATGGCCAGGGACACTTTCCACTAGACCAATTTGCTCAAAGCCCTGTTCAGCCTGGCCTTGAACACTTCCAGAGATAGGGCATCCACAACTTCACTGGGCAACCTGTGTCTCACCTCCCTCATAATAAAGATTATCTTCCCTATACCTAATATAAATCTACCCTCTTTCAGTTTAAAGCCATTCCCCTTTGTCACTACATGTCCTCATAAAAAGTTCCTCTACAGATTCCTTGTAGTCCCCCTTTAGGTATTAAAAGACTGTTATAAGGTCTGTCCTGAGCCTTCTCTTCTCCAGGCTGAACAAGCCCAACTCTGAGCCTGTTTTGTATAAAAACAAGTGGACTAGAAAGCATGGTACCATTTGCTAATCAGATTTACTTGCTAACCTATTCACACTAAATGAAAGATGGTGGGTAGGATGTGAATAAACTACATATTTGAAAGAAAGTGGTCACATCTCTTATGATGGGGAAGAGAGAGTAAGTAAATGCTAAAAAAAGCCATGAATGAGTTGAAGTAGGAAATTCAGGAAACCCAGTATTTTGGATTAATTTGAGGAGAAAGTATTGCTTTACAAGCTGAGAATTTTACCTAGACAAAAAGAGAAAAGGGTCATCAAAATTTACTTGTGGGATTTAATTCACATCATTCTTGTTATTTACAGCGTTGGTGTTCACAGTTAAGCTGTTTTTGAATCCTGGTAGGCAATGTACAGTAATTGAGTACAAAGAACAGTTAGTCTTATATAAAACAGAAACTTACTCTGGTTGAGATGATTCTCATTATTAACTGATCTAGGGTATAATGATAGCTAAGATTTTTATCCGAAGTGGGCACATTAATCTAATTAATACATTGAAAAGAGAGATGATAGACACACTCTAGGTGCCTTCAGTTTAGACAGTTGTGTCTGAGCTGATCACATTAGGATCATTTCATGCTCAATGGAGGGAAACAGATACTTTAAAGATGAGACATGTATAAGTACTTTCTTCAAAGCAGGATGAGTCTTCATGAAGAAGTGTCTGCTTTTTGGCAATGAATATAAAGGTAGAAATTTAAGTAACAAGTTATGGAGTAGATTTTCATAATATAATGCCAAAAATATAATTTAAATCTGATTTCAGAAGATAATTTTGTTGCAAAAGAATTATTTTACAATGTGAAATCAACATTTCTGTTTGCTAGTGATAATTTCTTCCACAAAATATCCTAAAGGGCTCTAGGCTTTTTCAATAGAAACTGTTGCTTACTTTTGAGGATTACGCAAATATTATCTTTCACTAAGGGGTGTGTGGGTGTAAAAAAAGTATAATGTCTAAGATCTTAATAATAAGTTCTCATTAAAAAGCCTTTATGACATTCATTTGCTGTAGTATATTTTGAAAGGAAAAAGGCTTGTTTATATGTACAATAATATTTAGCACATACTGGACTTACAGCTTATCTAAGAAGGTCTATACATAAATTTTTAATGTTTATTTTGTATGTTTCAATCAGTATTTGTCTTTTATTGTATATAGAAAAGACATTTCATTAAACAATGGAAATGTAATTATTGTCCCCAGAACTAAATTACTATAATATCCCAAAGTATAATTTGGTTCCGCAAAGCTATTTAGTAGAAGTAAATATTAAAGAGAAAAAACATGTTTTAAGCACCCTGAGACATGGGAATAAAACACCACATGAGCTTCAAAACTTCGAGTCTCCTCACCTACAGAAAACACCATGCTAAATTTAGCTGCCTTTTTCTTTTTTTTTTTTTTCCTTTTCATACCTCTCTGAAGGTTGATCCAGAATCCTGGTTTTAGGGGATTAGAACCTTTGCTAATTTTAAACAAAAAGGTTTGTAAAGCTTGTTAACATCTTTGTTGTTGTTGTTGCAATAGCGTTATTTTTTTAAAAGAGCTTTTCACTTTCCTTTTGCTCATAAAAACATTATCTGAATCTAGCAGTAACTCCTTCACTGGGTAGAGGCTCTTCACCAAAGCAGAGCATTGTTTAGCAGGCTGAATACTGCCACTGTAGAGCACTGAATCAGCAGGATCTAATATCAAGTGGAAGATTTTTTTAGTGCAAAAAATATTTTGAACTTTTTTAAACTATGAACAAATTTTCTAGAAACCAGATACAAATTTTGCAGCAAGAACATTCAAGTTGCAATAAAAGCAGTATTTCTGTAAGTGCATATGCAATAAAAATACAAATTTTGCAATTAACATCATGATAGAAGCGAGGCAGACCACTCGTTAAGAAGCAATTTGAGGGAAGAACAGCAATAAATGAAGTTTTCATAATGTTGTGCTTCTTCATACATGGACTAGGTAGGCTAATCCTTGTAAGGTGTATGCACAGTAATAGACTCATTAGTAAAATAAAATAGACTGAGTATAAATGACATTGCTGTACTATTGCATCTGCGAGTTGAAAAACCCCAAACCAAACCCTTCTCTCCAACATCACCAGATACAAATCAGAAAGTCCACTTTAAAATGTAATGTGTTCATTAATAAAAGGTACAGGCTTACGTTAAGTTTAGATCAATTCCACCTAATTTCCAGTGTAAGTGGTTGGTTAACCTTCAGGAAGTGATTCAAAATTATTATTCTTCAGAAATGTTTTTTAGCATTTCCATTTTGACTTCAATTCATCAGTTTTTAAACATTGCTGATGGCGCCAAGCTGTGTGGTGTAGTCAACATGCTGGAGGGGAGGGATGCCATCCAGAGGAACCTCAACGGGCTTGAGAGTTGGGCCAGTGTGAACCTCATGAAGTTCAAAAAGGCCAAGTGCAAGGTTCTGCACCTGGGTCAGGGCAATCCCAAACACAAATTCAGGCTGGGCAGAGCCTGGACTGAGAGCAGCCCTGAGAAGAAGTACCTGGGGGTGTTGGTTGATGAAGAGCTCAAGATGAGCCAGCACTGTATGCTTGCATCCCAGAAAGCCAACACTATGCTGGGCTGCATCAAGAGGAGCATGTCCAGACCAAGAGAGTTGGGGCTGTTCAGCCTAGAAAAGAGAAGGCTCTGGGGAAACCTTGGAGCAGTCTTCTAGTACTTAAAGGGGGCCTACAAGAAACGTGGAGAGGGACATTTTACAAGGGCATGTAGTGACAGGACAAGAAGTAATGCCTTTAAACTGAAAGAGGATAGATTTAGATTAGATATCAGGGAAAAATTTCTTCACTGTGACAGAGGTGAGGCACTGGAACAGATTGCTTAGAGAAGCTGTGGATTCCCCGTCCATGGAAATGTTCAATGCCAGGTTGGATGGGGCTTTGAGCAAGTTTGTCCATAGGAAGGTGTCCCTGACCACGGTAACTGGAAATGGGTGATCTTTAAGGTCTCTTCCAATCTCAACCATTCTGTGATTCTATGATACGTTCTTGTGAATTTTTAGAAATCTGAGATACTCAGTACTACCAGACACTGTCACAATTCAGAGAACATGTTCCAGAAAAGGGTCACTTATTTTCTATGCTCATATTATCATGGAATCACTTAATGGTTAGGGTTGGAAAGCACCTTAAGATCATCTAGTTCCAACTGTCCTGCCATGTGCAGGGATGCCTCACACTAGACCATGTTGCCCAAAGCTCTCTCCAACCTGGTGTTAAACACTGCCAGGGATGGAGCATTCACCACTTGTTTGGGCAACCTGTTCCAGTGCCTCACCACTCTCACAGTAAAGAATTTCTTCGTTATATCTAACCTGAACTTCCCCTGTCTTAATTTAAACCTACTACCACTATTGCTACAGTCCCTGATGAGAAACCCTTCTCCAGCATCCTTGTAAGCCCCCTTCAGATATTCATATTGATTCAATCCTGCCACTGTCACTCCTTATCACTACAATGGAGATAGTTTGATTATACATGAAGGGGGCCTATAGGGATGCTGGGGAGGGACTGTTCATGAGGGACTGTAGTGAGAGGACAAGGGGTAACGGGTTCAGACTTAAACAGGGGAAGTTTAGATTGGATATGAGGAAGAAATTCTTTACTGTAAGGGTGGCGAGGCACTGGAATGGGCTGCCCATGGAAGTTGTGACGGCTCCATGGCTGGCGGTGTTCAAAGCCGTGTTGGACAGAGGCTTGGGTGGCACGGTTTAGAGTGAGGTGTCCCTGCCCATGGCGGGGGGGGGGGGGGGGGGGTGGAACTAGATGATCTTGAGGTCCTTTCCAGCCCTAACTATTCTATGATTCTATGATTCTATGCCCCTTTTCTTAGAAGCTTAGTAGCTGAAGCCCATAACCCTGGGCAGGCCTCGATATATGGAGGTTGAACACGCTGCTCCTCCTTCTAAGGTGTGTAAAACTGTCTTGACAGAAGACTGAGAAAAGACACTATATAGCTTTTCATGTTGACTTATTGCTCAGCCAAAATCCTAAGATTTATGAAACCTGAGGGAGAGGAAGAAAATCTAATTCTGTAATTTGGAGTTCTTCAATGGAAGAGTGCAAACACATTTGCATTCTAGAACCTGCTCCCACATTAGGACCTGTTATAAGAGAGACACTATTATTTTAAAAAAAGATTTTAGGTAAAATTCATATGGCAAAGGCAGGTATTCAGGCCTCATGTAAAGGAGTGGTTTATTACAAATCTATGTCTTCTATGGATATTTAAGAGAAGAAATTTTATCTCACTCTTTTTGAACCTAAGAGCAAACACAGTTTCTGTCTTAACTGTCACCTCATAAGTTTAAGTCTTACCTGTTTTCTCAGTCATGTTTGAACTTTGAATGTCTACTCATGGGTACCTAGAGATTACTGCATTATGCACTTTTCCATCTACATATTCTTTAAATAAATTATGGCCCGTGGAGCTAAAGAGCAATATGCTAGCTGATTTTCTAGGCCAGGGAAAACAAAAATAAAACAGAAATGTTCTACAGTTACATTACTTCAATTTTTGTATTTTCCCCTGTCTCCATCTAATTTCTGAGCCTTGTCAGAGACTAAGGGTGGATTCCTAGAGCCACATTCCTGAACTTTATATTAGCCTTTAAAAATACTCTTGAAATATTAATAATACCTAATATCTGTCTGCCTACTACAATATAGTTAATCAGAATTCTACAAAAGCTTTCTCAAAGCTCTTTTGTTCTTGCTCTTATGCTCTCATAAATCCAGTGATTTTTAGATTTGGAATGCACAAGCATTGTGAAAACACAGAACATGTATCACAGAACTGTAGAATTAAAACTAGAAGAAGCGGGATAATGAAGGTACACTGCTAACACCAATATCACATTTAAGTGGCCATTTGGAAACCTTTGCAACCAATTGTCTGCTAGAGAAACAGCTTGTTAAGCTTGGTCAGATACTTTGCTTGGAAAAATTACATCGTCAGCTGGCACATCAGAAGCTAGCACAGATATCTGTTAGTATAATTAAAAATTTAATTAAAAATTTCATAGAAATGAATTATCTGCAGAGAAATATAGCTTAAAAGATTTGGATAAACTAAAAGTATTTTAAATTAATTTTATTACTTTTGAAACTGCAGAAAGTGTCTTTGGAAGTTCTTAATCAGATTTCTCTTAGATACTTAACTCCATAGACTTTAGTCAATGGCCTAACTAGTATTCAAAATATGGTTTAAATGAAGTAATTGTAACAGTTTGTATCTAAGAAATACAGCTAAAAAAGCAGAGCAGTTTGCCTTAGTTGATCAGATATTACCAGAATATATATATATGCATCTGTGTGAAACAGAGAAAGAAAGCTGAACCTGCTGCGTATGTGTTTGTCTTCTTAAATATCATAAGTATTTTAGAAGTAATAAAAGCTATCATAATAAGATAATAAGTAATATAATAATCTTAACTTCATAAAGATATTTGGGAAATATTATATATATAAAAAAGCGTACATGCAGCAATTTGGAAACATAAGATAAAATACGTAATAAAAGTAAAGAAGGTTTGCTTAAATAGCTGAAAAAAATTGGAATAAAATATTTAAGTGAAATTTTCAATACAGTTATGGAGTATCAGCCTCTATGTGTACAGATAATATATTTTTAAAGCTATTTAAAGTTTTTGAACTAAGAAAGAAATTTGGAGGCTTCAAAATTTTAGCATTAAGACCATGATTCATAACGTCAAAAAAGCCTGCTGTCATGCCCAAGGAATTGACAACGTGTAATCCATTCATTGTTACCAATTATCTTCGGTTCACTGGTTAACAAAAATGGTGAGAACAGAAAAAATAAATTGTAAAAGTAAAAACTAATTTAGGACTTCTAGAAAGAGCGATGCAACATAGAAAATCAGAATTGTGCTTTCCCCTTTGAGACAGGTGTACTCCATCTGTTGCCAGCAGGCTGGGTTTTATGAATATCAATCAGAAAAAGGAAACAAATTCTGCCAGTGACATCAGGCTCAGAGACAGATACTGATCTGCTGCTCTGTGTGTTTCTTCCCTCATCATTTCCTGTAAGTGGAAGGATGAAGAACACTGCGTGTGCTCCTTACCTCTTAAACAGTTGTCTCAAGGCCTGGAAGCCTCTCTTCACTGCCCTCAGAATTCTTGTTGCCCAACTGAAAAATCAGTAACGGATAATAATCAAAGGGTCATAGCAGGGCAGAAAATTTTATTTTCACATCTTTAACCTGTTCCCCAGAGATAGCAGACTTCCCTCATAAGTGTGTTTACTGGGTCTTGTACTGAGCCTTGTACTGAGCCTTGTGTTGTCCTTACAAGGGAGTCTCCTATGACAATGACCATCTTTTTTCATTTATGGAAGCAGTTTTGATGCAAGGCATAGGCCAACTTAACCTTGGCAACACCTCCAACCTAGCTGCACCATAATCCTCATCATCGTTCCATTCCACTTGCAGAGCTCGTACCTATAAAATATTTATGATAACTGATTAACAACAGTATTCTTACACTACAGACAGTTCAGATGTTTTGTTAATTAATCATAGAATCATAGAATCATAGAACAGTTAAGGTTGGAAAGGACCTTAAGATCATCTAGTTCCAACCCCCTGCCATGGGAAGGGACACCTCACTCTAAACCATGCCATCCAAGGCTCTGTCCAACCCAGCCTTGAACACCGCCAGCGATGGAGCATTTACAACTTCCATGGGCAACCCTTTCCAGGGCCTCACCACCCTTACAGTAAAGAATTTCTTTCTCATATCCAGTCTAAACTTCCCCTGTTTAAGTTTGAACTCGTTACCCCTTGTCCTCTCACTACAGTCCCTCATGAAGAGACCCTCCCCAGCATCCCTATAGGCCCCCTTGAGATATTGGAAGGCTGCTATGAGGTGTCCACACAGCCTTCTCTTCTCCACGCTGAACAGCCCCAACCTTCTCAGCCTATCTTCATGCGGGAGGTGCAAGCACCTTGTTGTTTTTTGTGTACCTCAGCATGCCTTCCAGTAGAAGCTAGGGACCAGGTTAGGAAAGCTAAGGCCCACTTTGAATTAAATTTTGCTAGGGATGTTAAGGATAACAGGAAGGAAGTCTACAGGTACACTGCAAATAAAAGGCAGGCTAGGACAACGTGGGCCCTCTCCAGAAGCTATCAGGAGAAATGGCTACCCTGGATTTGGAGAAGGCTGAGGTTCTTAACGACTTCTTTGCCTCAGTCTTCACCGGCAAATGCTCTGACCATACCATCCAAGTCTTGGAAGGGCAGACGCGGGGACAGTGAGAATGAAGACCCTGGGCCCACTGTATGAGAGGAGAATGATTTATTAAAGATGTAGCAAAAGTTTAACTGTAGTTGCACACACTGTAATAATGCTTTTTTCAATGTAAGGGAAAATTTATGTCCATTGGACGCTAGTTATAGAATTAGTTTAATTTAGTTTTTGACATATTTTATATGAGTTCTAGCATCTTAGGCTGAATCACATTAAACCTGGTCCTTTATTTGAGCCACATCACCTCGCAGGAGCCTCAGCAACTGTATAAACTGAATTAAATGGTGCAATCTGGGAATTAAGGCAGAGTAATTACCTTGAACACCGGTAGCAGGCATCCCAAAATACATATTAAGGTTGTCATTTTCCAGTTTGTCTCCAAAGCCATTTGCCAGTATCATCAGTTATAGGTAATTAAATCTGCTAATCTGTGAAGGATACTTTGAAAGTAATCTAAATTAAAAAAAAAGGTGGCTTTAATATGTGAATTATTTACTTTTGGTTTCACATCTAGCTGCCTTTTAATGAAACCCTCCTACTTGGGGAAGCATATTAGATGCAGGATAGTTTCTGATGAAATGGAGTATCTGTGTCATTATAGAAAGGAACTCGAATGATTACATATTCACAAGGGGCCTGGTTAGTCTCTATTCCCACAACCCTCTCAGCTTCTCATTATTAGTATTTTAAATAGCAGAAAAATGAACTGTCAGTAAGCCATTAAGGGAATTCATAATACACTAAATTAAGAGGGTTGTTTTTTGTTGTGTTTTTTTTTTTTTTTTTTTTCTTTCTGGCTACATTTGTCATATGAAAAGATTTTACTAGCACTATCAAATCTCTAAAGACATTGTGGTCTCTCTGTTGCCCAGATGCAAAGATGTTATGTAAAACCTTAATGTTGTGATGTGCGTCATTTTCATTATGAAATGTAAGGCACCAGATTTAAGTGTATTGACATGATGGAATTCTTGCCTCTTAAAGGTTAGAGATAAAACAAGCAATGGAATAATATAGCATTATTCCCAGTTATTTTAGTAACAGCAAAGTACCCTTCTGGGACATTCATCATGATACTTAGAAACACTTTTGTATGTGGACAGCTCTCAGATTAATATTTACACATGGGCAGGAGACAAATGCCATGTTCCACCTGCTCCAAAACACAGTCAGAACAGGAGACGTAGCATAAACAGTACTAGAACTTTGGAATAAAAAATGCTGGGCATCAAAACTACGAAGTCCATTTGTCAATAATATTTTAAATAGAAGATGAGAATATTTCCTGTTCAATTTACAAGCTTACTAAAAACATGCTTCAATGTAAAAAAGTGATCAATGGAAAATATAAGTATATTTAACAAATATTCCCTGAATTATGCTGTTGGAAGATCTCTGACACAGTACATGCAGGCTTTTGAGTCCTCCCCTTCCCTGCCATTGCCGTCTCTTCTCTTCTTTGTATTTATTGTTATGAGTTACAAATTTAACAAAATTTACAATAGCAATGTAAATATTTGACAAATAATTGCACAGCATTTCATATTATACACATCTGAATCCTTTGCTTTAATTATCATGCTAGTGAACTGTTATGCAAAGACACGCAAAGTTTCTATATTCTCTACAGAGCACATAAGAAGCTCATCTACGTTTAATTTCTCAAGTATATTTGATCTACAGATTCATGTCTTTCCAACTCTACTACTGGTTCCCCTCAGCTATTTTCTCATAATTATCTATTAAATTCTCAGCCTCCCAGTCAGTAACTATTAGCAGTTAACTTTTTCAGTCTGAAAGTTCGGAAATCTGGTATTTCAGAGCTTTGTCATTTGTTATACCAAACCAATTCAGATAGAGATATTAGGCTTCTCAGAATAAATACCTGGATGATTAAATTGTCAGACACTGTCAAAATTGCTGTATTGAGTTTATGCAGAAAGGAAACTGGATGTTTCTCGTGTGGCTGTTCTAGCTGTCTCCAGAATAACATAAAGGCATATAAAGAGAAAGAATCATACATGCAGCAATTGAAAAAAAAGAAGAGTCTGACCCAGAATTTATACACTGTAGGAGAAGTAAAAGCAAAAATCAGTTTTTCTCAAACAGGTATATTTGAATGATAAACCATGAAATACATTGCCCTGACACTGTAATTTCCATACTACTTCATGCTGACAATATAATCTCCACTTACATCTCTAAAGAGAATAAATTTATAAGCATCTAACCAGGTAATTCCAGATCAGGAAACTATTGAGAACTAAAGTATCAAAATCTCAGAATAAGACAAATAATTTCAGAAACATTCTGTTCCCCAGAAATACTCAGTAGTGACTCCTGTTTTCCAGGAATAGTCATATATCCTTGCAAGACTGGCAAATGCCAACCTTTTTAATTACATGGACTTTTTCTGTGTATACCAGGTATCTGCATTTGCAATATTGCTCACTTTAGCTGCCATTATACAAAAAATACTTTATATATGCTACTTAAGGGGTGAGTCTGGCCCTTTTCATCCTCTTCTAAATTATCTCATAATCAGTATGAGCATATTGAAGTGACTACTGCTTAATTATAATGAGAATCATCATCCAGTGATAAATACTGATTAGGGAACAACCTCACAGTCACTCCAAACTCTGTCATTGTTCACTGCTAATTATAGTTTTATTTTTTGTGTGCTTTTCTCTAGCTGTTATATAAGCTTAACCTCATTGTGAAATATTTCTTGAAATTATTTTAAAGAAAGAACTTAGGTTTTCTAAGTGGTTCTGAAGAAACTGATTACCTCAAGAATAAATGAGTCATTGCTGGAGGAAATAACTGCTGTCTATATAGGTGATTAACGATTTGATATTTTCTAGTATCAATGAAACTCTGCTTTCCAGTTACTGCTAAAACTGAAAAGTCTACTGATGGATCTAATTGGTGGATCAGGGCTGCAGGGCATGAAGGTATCTGGAGATATAAAATTCTCTGCAAAAATCACTTGAACATTAACTGACCAAATGCTTTTTCTCTTCTCCAAGTCTGCCTTATGGTGGGCTGCAGTATGCTACAGCACCGAAGTGGCAATGCAATCAGATCTTAAACTTTGTTCAGGGAATTTTTTAACAGGAGAAAATGGTAACAAGTACTGTTGACTTCAGCAATAGGCTTGAACTGGTATCAAAAGGAAATCCTATGTGATTGTAAACTATTGTAAAATGACTAAGGACCTCATAGCAGCCTTCCAATATCTGAAGGGGGCCTATAGGGATGCTGGGGAGGGACTCTTCATTAGGGATTGCAGTGAAAGGACAAGGAGTAGCGGGTTCAAACCTAAAAAGGGAAGTTTAGATTGGATATGAGGAAGAAATTCTTTACTGTGAGGGTGGTGAGGCACTGGAATGGGTTGCCCAGGGAAGTTGTGAATGCTTCATCGTTGGCGGTGTTCATGGCCAGGTTGGACATAGCCTTGGATGGCATGGTTTAGTGTGAGGTGTCCCTGCCCATGGCAGGGGGGTTGGAACTAGATGATCTTAAGGTCCTTTCCAACCCTAATTATTCTATGGTTCTATGATTCTATGATTCTGACAGAAGTGAACAGTAATAAGACTCAGACTCTACAGTAATTTATTTTTCCTGTAGAATGGTAATTGTGTTTTTTTAAGTTTTGTGCTGGTTCCCTCATGTTTCGTCAATTACGATTTCACTGACCATGCCACTGAGAAATGATCTCATGTAATACAGCATCAGCTGATGTTAAGCTTTTAAAGAAGGAGCAATGAAGATGCAAGAAAAGGAGGATAGACTACAATATTTTATCATGGTTTTGTCTTTTAGCTGCTTTCATAGAGTGCACCTAGTGCTCTTTTACTAAGATGAATCCTGATCTTGCAACATCTTTTTATGAGCTAAATCTTCACATCCCTGTGGAAATTCAATAACTAGCTAGGCATTCTGTGGATCAGCTTACTAGCATTTCCAAATAGTCTGCATGACTTTGGTCATGAAGAAATATATTTTTTCATGTCCATAATATTTTTTTTGTCTTCCTCTGCAAGACAAAAAGTATATTGTAATTTGCTGAAATTCCCTTTTTTTTAATGCTAATCCATGCAATTATAAGATAAGGAAGAAATAAAATAATAATATGTTTTTCTAGGAAGATTTTACACTATGAGCCTAATAAATTTACTTTTTTCCACTTTTATAGAATTGGGTATTATTCAGCCTTGGTATTCAGTATTGTATCCATGCTCTATCATCTGTTTGCTCACTGTTGGTACTTATAAGTCATGCATGTAATACTTTATTTTTGACATGACAGATACTGCAAGTAACAGACTGGATGATCATAAACAAAGAATTATGACCCCTTAATGTCATCAAACAGCAGGAGGATAAATTCTATGAAAAAGAAAGGTTCTCAAATATGAGGTCTATAACAATTGGCAAATTAAAAGGCAGAAATAATCATAAAATTTAAATGTAAATTAAGTAATACTCATAATGCACCTTTAAAGGGTGAATAAACTTCTTTATAGAAATACTTTAATTTAGACATTTCAACTAATTTAGTTACTTCTCCTTTAGATCATGCACACACTGCCTAGAATGAATCTCTGGACATAACAAGCAAAGCAGACACTTATTCCATGTAAATGGAAAATACAATCCTTCTGTTGCCCCAGCTGACACACAAATGTTACATTTATCTATCACAAAAGCATACAAATATAACGCTGAAAAAAGTTATATACCGCAATTTTGATTTACTCCAGCTTACCCTATTGTGTTTCATCAAAAATTATATATTCATATGAGGAAGGAGAAAAGCCATGGAAAACAAAAGGTGAAGCAACAGCTATCCATTTGCAGCTACACCAGCTAAGCCATGCAAGGTGCAAATCTTCTTACACATAAGAAATCAGATGGTTTCTTTCATTACTGTTTAAAAAAAAAAAAAAAAAAAAAGAAAAAGTCAGGTACAAATTAATTAAGTGCTGGTGATACTGCATTAAAGGAGGAGTGGAAATTGTCAAAGTGCTAGGCAAAAATAAGAGAGAGGTACAACCATGGTATCAAGGTTCAACCACCCTAACATCTGCTAGAGCAGATCAGTGACATCCCTTAGGGGACTGTAGTGGGATCTGTTCTGGTTAGTATCCTTATCAATGACACAGACAGTAGGATGGAGTGCAAATTCAAGTGCAGAATTCTGCAAACAGTTGATGACACCAAGTGGAGTGGTGCAGTTGACATGCTGGAGGGAAGACAGACTTGGACAAACTCATGAAGTGGAAATATGAACTTCATGAGGCTCAACAAGACCAACTGCAAAGTCCTGCATCTGGGTTGGGGTAACCCTCAGCATCAATGCAGGCTGGGATATGAAGGGATTGAGAGCAGCCCTGCAGAGAAGGACATGGGGGCACTAATGGACATGGTGGACTAGCTGGTCATGAGACAACAGTCTGTGCTTGCAGCACACAAAGCCAGCTGTATCCTGGGCTGCATCAAAAGAAATGTGTCCAACAAGTCAAGGGGGGTGATTCTGCCCCTCTACTCTGCTCTTGTGAGACCCCACCTGGAGTACTGCGTCCAGCTCTGGAGCCTTAGTACAGGAAAGACATGGATCTCTTAGAACAGGTCCAGAGGAGGGCTAGAAAAATGATCAGAGGGCTGGAGCACCTCTTCTATGAAGACAGGCCGAGAGATCTGAGGATATTCAGCTGGGAGAAGAAAAGGCTCTGGAGAGATGTTACTGTTGCCCCCTTAAAGGGGGCCTATAAGAAAGATAGGGATAGACCTATTGCAATAGGAAAAGGGATAATGGTTTTAAACTAAAAGAGAGTAGATTCACATTAGATTTAAGAACAATTATTTTATAATGAGGGAGTTGCAATACTGGGACAGGTTACCCAGAGAGATGGTAGATGTGGCATCCCTAGAGACATTCAAGGTCAAATGAGATCAGACCCCAATAGTGTGCTGTGCATGCGGCATATGTAAAGGAAAGATGTCTTTTTAGCATACATTAGAGGGTGAATCAATCCCAGCAATAGTCAGACTTCACTGTAGAATTATATTCAGGTAAATTAACAACTGAAAATATAATAAATCTAGTTATAACACATTTATAAAGAGGATTGTCACTTTTGACACCAGTTTCAGAAGAAACTGCAGTCAGGGAAGTTCCTGCTGCTGTTAGTAAGATTCTGCCTTATCACAAATGATTTTCTGCAATGAGTCGTTGACAGATAGGAGCTTTTACTTGAGGCAAGTGGAAAACGTGTTATGGATAATTCTCATTCTACTTTTTTATTGCAAAACTACATCACAGCTTACACATAAAAATGTTCTCCTCTTAATCACTTTATTTGAGAGCCCTTGAAATGTAATGGTGATGACTCCTAGCTAGCAAGATAGATGTTAATGCAAAGTGAGTCATAACAATTTAGGTATGACCTATTGCCTAACACATTCAAATAATTTGAAAAAGAGATATAGGCATGATATACAAATCATATTATGACTCTAACCAGTTTGAAATAGTACATTCTATTTTCTCAATCATATAAAGGCAAAGCACAGGCAGGTAATCCATCTCACTGACCTTTCTCTTCTTTTGTGGATCAGGCATATGAATTCTTTTAGCTTGCAGAATTTAGCGTATAATCAACACACACACACTTCTCTCCAGCAGTGAATATCGACCAGTGAAAAAAATTGTGCGTCCTGGGTTCAGCAGTAGCAGTCATTTTTCTCCTTCTTAGTAGCTGGTGCAGAGCTGTGTTTTTGACTTTCAGCCTGGGAACAGCGCTGATAACACCAGTGTTTTCAGTTACTGCTTAGAATGTTTAGGTCTGACCAAGGACTTTCTGAGTCTTATGCTCTGCCAGGGAGGAGGAGAAACCAGGAGGAAGCAGAGACAGGACACCTCACCCAAACTGACCAAAGAGGTATTTCATACCACAGCACATCATGCCCAGGATGTAAAAACGGAGGGCAGAGACCCGGAAGGATATGGGGGGTGTACTGCGGCGGTTCGCTGCTGGGTCGGACTTGGTATCGGGTGGTGAGCAGTTGTATTCTCTTCCCTTGTATTTTCCCTGTCATTATTATTATTGGTGGTAGCAGTAGTGGTTTGTGTTATACCTTAGTTACTGGACTGTTCTTGTCTCAACCTGTGGGAGTTGCATTCTTTTGATTCTCCTCCCCATCCTTCGGGGACTGGGGGAAGAAAGAGGGGGGAGTGAGTGAGAGAGCGACTGCATGAGTTATAGAGGCTTAACCCATGACATTGTGAAATTACACACTGAACTTCTTTAGACAAAAATCATCAATTAGCACCATTACATTTTTCTCATCCTTTATGCTTCCAGAAATGAGGCCGAATAATGTGTCCAGTCATAGAATTATAGAATGGTTAGGGTTGGAAAGGACCTTACAGATCACCTAGTTACAATCCCCTTGCCATGGCCAGGGACACCTTCCTGTAGACAAGCTTGCTCAGAGCCCCATCGAACCTGGCATTGAACATTTCCAGGGACGGGGCATCCACAGCTTCTCTGAGCAACCTGTTCCAGTGCCTCACCTCCCTCACAGTGAAGAAATTTTTCCCTATTATCTAAAGTAAATCTACCCTCTTTCAGCATAAAGACATTTCCCCTTGTCCTGTCACTACATGCCATTAAAATGTCACTCTCCACATTTCTTGTAGGCCCCTTTTATGTACTGGAAGGTTGCTCTTAGTTCTCCCCAGAGCCTTGTCTTCTGTAGGCTGAACAACCCCAACTCTGCCTGTCTTTATAGGAGAAGTGCTCCAGCCCTCTGATCATGCTTATCACCCTCCTCTGGACTCACTTCAACAGTTTTAGGTCCTTTTTAGGGTTGCTGGGGGCCCCAGAGCTGAATGCAGTACTTCAGGTGGGGCGTACTGAATGCAGTAGCTCAGATGCAGTACTTCAGATGATACGAGACAGCCATACTGCATTGCCCTGTCCATATCACAGCTGGAAAATGTACTGACGATCAAATCCAGAAAGTATTTAAAAAAATCACAGTTTACTGAAATATACACAGCTGATATTGATATAACACAGCAGGATCGGAACAATATGGTGATTCTCAATCATACATTTCTATGTAAATTGCATTTCTTGCTGTGTAACACCCTCTATAAATCTCTAAATTAAAAAAAAGGGGGGGGGGGAATGGAAAAAAAATGCATCCTCCAAATACATTTTTTTAATTAACAAGTTCTTTAGTTTTTTTGACTTTTTATGTTCCTCTTCATGTGATAGGTAAAAAAAAGATAATTCACAGTATCATTGTCGATTGCTTTAAAATATCGTTTAGCACACTTCCTCATTGCTCTTTACATGAACATCCTTTTACTGACATCCACACAGTTTGAGTCAAACTTTTATACTTATAGGAATTTCTCTTTACAAAAGAATATGTGGACAAAACCAGAACCTTAGGTTTAACTGGAAACTGTGATTTTATTAATAACATATTATGATAGATTTTCCTTTAACTGCCCAGTAATAGAGAAAAAATTGAAAACATTGTAGAACTAATATTTCTTTTTTATTTTTTTATTCAGGGACTACATTTGAAATCAGGGTAGGCATGAGAAATGTATGAAATTTTTAGTTTCTCAGAAAGAGTTCATGCCTCTAATGCATTGAGCGCATAAATATTAATAAAATCAATCATTTCTTAGTTTGTCTAGAAATTAGCTTTGTATTGATTATGCCTAGTTATCTGTTGTGTTTTTGACAACATGAAAATGGACACAAGCTTCTTTCATTGATTTACTGTCTAATAAATAATTACTATTCATTATTTATTGATTGTAAACTTCCATAATCATTACCTTTCCTTCCTCTTTATGCTGTCAGTGTCAGTTCTAAAGCTAAAACAATCTGCTTGATTGAATTTTAAAATTGGTTATGCACACAGGAGAAATGGCATTCAGTAGAGCCCAGTAAATTCATGCAGGAATACAAGGTTTTTATTCCTCAACTTGTTCACATCACTTTAGCACACTACATTTAGGAGGATAATGGAATAATAACCTAGCAGAAGGTGTCCATAGTTTACATTATGATCACTAAACCTATGTAATTCATATAGCATATTTTTCTGAAGATGATAAAGACAGCAGTTTCGTGAGGAGAAAAAAAGAAGAAATAAAATATTAAAGCTGAATATCAGACAGGATATACTGGGACAACACCCAATAGACAAAAGAAAAGTCTGCAACAGAGACAAATCTGTCATTTTTGTTTCCTACAGCTCAGATTTTGTGCATAACCAAACACTCTCAATCAGGACTTGCGAGGATTGTGACTTTTATGATCTTGACAATGGAAGAAAAGGCATCCACTACTGTGGTGTCTCCAGATGAAATAACTGAGTAAATAGCTCACTATTTCATCACTATTTCCTCAAAAAGAAGAGGTATAATAATGTCTGCAGCATCAGGAAGAGTGATAACTTACACAAACATCTCAAAACAAGGATGCAAAGCAGCCAGAGACAACTACAGTGCTACCAAGAGATGCACATCACACACAAAAAAAAGCTCCGAGTCAGAGTTTTTTGTATCAAAAACTTACCCAAAAGCTGTGTGAAGGGTAAGAGTAAGATCAAGCTTTCTTCTTCCAATGAACGTAATTTAGATGAAGGAACATGTGTATTTCTACCAGAAATAGAATGGTAAAGCTAGAATGCTCATAAGAATTTGAGGGTTGAATAAAAGGGTTGAAGTCGCACACAATGAAATAAAACCCACATAATCCACTTCTTCACTGTTTAAATTTTATAACCATAAGATAAGTAAGTACATAAACTTGCAACACCATTAATGACTGTATCTTGCACAGAAAGCGGCTGTTACTGCTGTGTTTTGCATTTACCCATTTATCGCAGTTCTGCCATAGTCCATTCAGATTCAAGTGAAGTTTAGACACTTTTGTCTTCATATCCAAGTCAAAATGGTGCTAAGGTGAAAAATAAGCACCCTGGTCTCCACACAGGAGTAATTTCATTCATGAGGAGGTATTTATATTTTTGTGCCGGAGAAACACAAGCACATGCATCCAAAATTTGATGTTAAGTAAATTAGTGCTTAGTGAACTAGAGTATTTTTAAAACATTTTAGTATAAATGTCTGATTTGTACTGAACTCTCAGTCATTATTTAGTAGGTTTCTGAGGCTTGCCTGAGACTATGTTTAAAACTCTTTAAGTTTCACTGTCAAAAAAGGGATTAAGTTCAAATCTTCACCAAAACCATGAGATCATGCATTTTATCCTGGCTTATAAATGTTTACTGACCCACTTGATAATTGCTATTATCCTCATCAAATTAGATACATTTATGTGTGTGCAGATTGTTTTTCATGTACACTTCCAGAATTAAAAAAGGGAGTTGAAAAAGGTAATGAAAGATTGTTCAACCTGAATGACAAAGACTTTTCATTCTGCTAGGCATTCGTAATAAAGCTCACTGTGAAATTTAGGATTCTTTAGGATACTAATTTGAAGATTCATTCTTCCCCAAAACTACGTATCAGTAAATGTTTGCAAGTCTTGGAAGGCAGACCCAGGGACAGTGAGAACAGAGACCTTAGGCCCACTGTAGGAGAAGATCTGGTTCGAGACCATCAAAAGAACCTGAAAATATATAAGCCCATGGGACCTGATAAAATCCATCTGCGGGTCCTGAAGGAGCTGGCAAATGAAGTTGTTAAGCCACTGTCCATCATATTTGAAAAATCATGGCAGTCAGGTGAAGCTCCCAATGACTGAAAAAAGGGAAATATAACTCCCATTTTCAACAAGAGGAAAATGGATGATCCAGGGAACTACAGACCAGTCAGTCTCACCTCTGTGCCTGGCAAAATCTTGGAGCAGATTATCCTGGAAGGCATGCTAAGGCACATGAAAAACAAGGTGCCTGGTGACAGCCAGCATGGCTTCACTAAGGGGAAATCCTGCCTGACCAATCTGGTGACCTTCTATGGTGGAGCTACGGAAGTGATGGACAGGGGCAGAGCAGTTGATGTGATCTACCTGGACTTGTGCAAAGCGTTCGACGCTGTCTCACGCAACATCCTTGTCTCTAAGTTGGAGAGAAATCAATTTGATAGGTGGACCACTTTGGGGATAAAGAACTGGGTGAATGGCTGCACGCAAAGAGTTGTGCTCAATGTCTCAATGTCCAGCTGGAGACCAGTAACGAGTGGTGTCCTCCAGGGATCGGTGTTGGGACCGGTCTTGTTCAACATCTTTGTGAGTGACATGGACAGTGGGATTGAGTGTGCCCTCAGCAAGTCTGCCGATGACACCAAGCTGTCTGGTTCGGTTGATATGCTGTGGGGAAGGAATGCCATCCAGAGGGACCTTGACACGCTTGTGAGGTGGGCTGATGCCAACCTGATGAAGTTTAACCATGCTAAGTGCGAAGTCCTACACCTGGGTCGGAGCAATGCCAGGCACAGCTACAGGTTGGGCGGGGAGGAGATTCAGAGCAACCCTGCAGAGAAGGACTTGGGGGTGTGGGTTGATGAAAAAATGAATATGAGCCAGCAGTGTGCGCTTGCAGCCCAGAAAGCTAACCGTATCCTAAGTGGCACCAAAAGGAGCATGACCAGCAGGTCGAGGGAGGTGATCCTGCCCCTCTACTCTGTTCTCGTGAGACCTCACTTGGAGTATTTTGTGAAGTTCTGGTGTCCTCAAAGTAAAAAGACATAGAACTGTTGGAACAAGTGCAGAGGAGGGCCACGAGGATGATCATGGGACTGGAGCACCTCCCGTATGAAGATAGGATGAGAAAGTTGGGGCTGTTGAGCCTGGAGAAGAGAAGGCTGCGTGGAAACCTCATAGCAGCCTTCCAGTATCTGAAGGGGGCCTATAGGGATGCTGGGGAGGGACTCTTCATGAGGGACTATAGTGAGAGGACAAGGGGTAACAGGTTCAAACTTAAACGGGGGAAGTTTAGATTGGATATGAGGAAGAAATTCTTTACTGTAAAGGTGGTGAGGCCCTGGAATGGGTTGCCCAGGGAAGTTGTGAATGCTTCATCCCTGGCGGCGTTCAAGGTGGGGTTGGACATAGCCTTGGATGGCATGGTTTAGTGGGAGGTGTCCCTGCCCATGGCGGGGGGGTTGGATGTAGATGATCTTAAAGTCATTTCCAACCGTAATTACTCTATGTTTCTATGTGGGTGTGCAATGCATTGAGTATATGCAAGCTCAGTTCCATTTTGGAATTTTGTCCAAATAAATTAGTCTGGGTAGATTGCATAGATTCAGTGTATCTGTATATTAACAATGAAAGCTATGATTGTAAATAGGTATTTCATGCCTTACAGACTAATTTTTCTATGTTGTGTAGGGTTTTTTTTATTTTTTTAGTGTTGCGAGGGAGAACAACATATTTGATACATATGCTAGCAAGTGAATCCTGCTCCTTCACCCAAGAGGTACACCTTTAGTAGTTAAGCATGCTGCTTAAGTTCCTATGTGTCTGGGTCACTTCAAAAGGCGACAAATTTGCCACTTAGAACAGCAGTAAAAGAGCAAGTGCACACAGATTATTACTAGAGGCCTAGGGTCTGGATTTAAGTGAAACAACTTCACGAAATAGATGAACTCAAGAGGCTGCATCAAAAGGAGTGTGACCAGCAGGTCGAGGGAGGTGATCCTGACCCTCTACTCTGCTCTCGTGAGACCTCACTTGGAGTATTTTGTGAAGTTCTGGTGTCCTCAACATAAAAAGGACATGGAAGTGTTAGAACAAGTCCAGAGGAGGGCCACGAGGATGATCAGGGGACTGAAGCACCTCTCGTATGAAGATAGGCTGAGAAAATTGGGGCTGTTCAGCCTGAAGAAGAGAAGGCTGCGTGGAGACCTCATAGCAGCCTTCCAATACCTGAAGGGGGCCTATAGGGATGCTGGGGAGGGACTCTTCATTAGGGACTGTGGTGAGAGGACAAGGGGTAATGGGTTTAAACTTAAACAGGGGAGGTTTAGATTGGATCTGAGGAAGAAATTCTTTACTGTGAGGGTGGTGGGGCCCTGGAATGGGTTGCCCAGGGAAGTTGTGAATGCTTCATCCCTGGAGGCATTCAAGGGGGAGTTGGACATAGCCTTGTATGGCATGGTTTAGTGGGAGGTGTCCCTGCCCATGGCAGGGGGGTTGGAACTCGATGATCTTGAGGTCCTTTCCAGCCCTAACTATTCTGTGATTCTGTGATTCTGTGTGTTTATTCTTCTTTTTTTTTTTTTTTTGCATATATCAGTTTCTCGCCAATATCTGAGTCAAGTGCATGTTGCATATCAATGCTATACATAATTTTCATTGAAAACAATGGATAAATTTTAACTGGAAAAAAACCCACAACTTTTCTAAACCTTTGCTCTACTCCCCCCCCCCCCCCCGCAAGTTTGCTGTCATACAAAAAAGACATTTCATACCTTAAAGGAGGTAATTTTCCAAAAGGGATAAATTACTTACATATCTGGAAAGAAAATGAGTTTGAATTCTATTGTATTTACTATGAACTGCTTTAATGATACTCCCTCCACATGTATCGAGCAGAATTACACTGTCCTAAAGAGAAAACCTTTCTCTAGCGTGATTCTGGGCCTACAGTCTTTTGGATGCTAATCTGGATCACATTTTTTCTAGTTGTCAAATCTCGTGGAAGCTGTGGTGTTGTCATTTATCAACACTATACTGCAGATAAATTTGGACCCATTCCCTGACTTTGTTATTTTAATTCTGGACTCAGATTTCACAAATAAAAGTTAAGTGAACAGAGAAGCAATCTGAACTACTCAGTGAATAGATGTATATTTTTTTATCTCCAAAGTACTTTTCTGAGTTTTGTGGTTATAGCACACATATTAAAAAAGTCTGATTAAATCTCACAGAAAAAGAAGCACATGAATTAAAGCTGTTCACTGGAATTTGCTTTGAGTAATCACCCTACAGTTCAGTAACAATGAATAATTCCCATTGCAAACCCTACTGCCATATGGCATCAAAATCTCCTCTTGTACCTTAAGGACAAAATCTTAGCAGACTGAAAAACTGTTTAAAAATAACACTTTCATAATCCTAAATTTTGTCCTAGGAAAAGTCTGGGGAAAAAAATGACCTTGCAAAGGAAAAGAGTTATTTTCATACTGCATTTTTCACAGCTTTCCCCATAGACTTTGGTGAAGTGAATAATCTCAACAGAGATTCCTGCATTTTTGTATTACACCTCTTCAAGTGCTGATAAATTCTGACAGTCATGGTAAAAAGCAAGCAAAGGAATATATGCTGAAATGTGAAATCTGTCCTAGCCATGGGCTAAATCATAACATCCATTTTAAGCAAAAAATGTCCATTGGAAAAATAAGGGGAAGAAAAGAAACTCTTCATAAAACATAGTAACATTAAATAGCCATATTTGTTCAAGGGTATCTGCATTCTTGGTTCTACTTCTAATGTGACAGATTCAGCAACCCATCAAGCCTTCTTGTCAGAACTGCAATGGCAAAAAAAAAAAATTTTAGAATTACAGTTACTTACTATCATAGAATCATGCAAGTAGCAAGGACCTCCAGCTCCAAGCAAGGTCAGCTCTAAGATCAAGTCACAACCCAGCCCTTCTGAAGACTCTTACAAAGTGTAACAGATAGCTATATGTCTTCATTGCTTCCTGCTTTTAAAAACTCTGGAGATAAACCTACATAGAATCATAGAACCATAGAATAGTTAGGGTTGGAAAGGACCTTAAGATCATCGAGTTCTAACCCCCCTGCCATGGGCAGGGACACCTCCCACTAAACCATGCCATCCAAGGCTATGTCCAACTCCACCTTGAACGCCGCCAGGGATGAAGCATTCACAACTTCCCTGGGCAACCCATTCCAGGGCCTCACCACCCTTACAGTAAAGAATTTCTTCCTCACATCCAATCTAAACTTCCCCTGTTTAAGTTTGAACCCGTTATCCCTTGTCCTCTCACTACAGTCCCTAATGAAGAGTCCCTCCCCAGCATCCCTATAGGCTATGAAAGAACAAAAGAAAAAATGTTACCAAACACTAAAAAATAATACATACCCACATGTCAGAGCTGTAGAATGCAAATTTAATTGTTCAAAGAGAAGACATGATAGTGTGTAGTATAAATTGTATTTATTGTTGATCTCACTGGATTGATACTCTTGTGCTTTTCCATCACAAATTACATTCACAGTGTACTGATTGCAACTTTTGAATCAACTGTTTTTCATTTGAAAGTCAAGATCACACTGGTTTAAGAAAAGAGCTATTATGCACACTTCCTATTCTCTGTGCAGGGTACAAGTCAATGGACTTGTATACTTTCAAATTTCCTTTAAGTTGCGTCTCTTCCCTCAGCTACTTTAGCCTGGACACACAGTGAAGAAATGAAGCCTTGAAACCTGTATGCCTATACTTCTGCAATAAGGACCTCTCAAACACTGTGAACAGTCTTGCCTTGAAACATATCTGTAAAGGTACTCTGTGTTTATAATTTTGCTCATTTTGTACATTAACAGTTGTGATATATAACTCATACAGCTTTGTGTGAGCCTAACATAATCTGCTTTTTACGTAGGAAATAGAATGAACTCACAATCATAAAGTAATAAGCCCTGAGTTATTTTGTCTTCAATATTTTTATTAACCTGAAATACGCTCTGTCCTGAGGTCATGCTCCTCTGGCACATCCAGCACTGAGCTTGTTTCCTAAACCTTTCTATCTCTGCTCCAGGTTGACTTACAGACAAACTGGTTTTACTTTCTGCAATAAATCTTATGGTTAAACTGGTCGTCCTTTCCATAAACACATAGCATTTTACTCTTAGCTGTAAATCATTACAACTCCTATCAATGCTTGGTTTCATAGCCTTCCAAATTTAAAGTGTATTCATGGACAGCTAACAAAAAAATCATTCTTCTAATAGTGAGTGATTCTTTGTTTTCTAACTCTACAGACAGAATTAAGGAACAAATGTTAGCAAAAATCGGTTTATGCACTTTGACATTTTCCAGAATATCGCCAGAGTTACAGTTCCAGTCATCACCTACGTAAGTGATCTGGGTGAGGGCTCCTCTCATCGCCAACATCAACAAGAATTCAGAAGTTGTATGTGGACAAATATTACCAGATCAGGACAGTCTGCCTCAGCTGTTCAACTATCTGTAAAAGGGATGATCACAGACATTTGGTCAATTCCTACCTTTATTTTTCTATTTTTCCTCACATGCAAATGACAGTATACAGTGCAATTTACAACAGTTCTAATAGTTATCTAGTATCAAAGGAAAAATAATACAGTATACTACTGGAGTGAAGGAAAATCTCAATAACGTCAGGGGAAGTGCCTTGTTTTCAGCTCGGATAGAGTTAATTTTATTCTTAGTACATGGTGCAGTGCTGTGTTTTGGCTTTAGTCTGAGAACAGTGCTAATAACACAACCATGTTTTAGTTGTTGCTAAGTAGTGCTTACCCCAAGTCAAGAAAATCTCAGTTTTTCATGCTTTGCCACTGAAGAGGAGCGCAAGGAGCTAGACAGGATCATAACTGGGACAGATGACCTGAGCTGGCCAAAGGTATATTCTGTACCATAGAATATCCTGGGCTGCATCAAAAGGAGTGTGACCAGCAGGTCGAGGGAGGTGCTCCTGACCCTCTACTCTGCTCTCGTGAGACCTCACTTGGAGTATTGTGTGCAGTTCTGGTGTCCTCAACATAAAAAGGACATGGAACTGTTAGAACAAGTCCAGAGGAGGGCCACGAGGATGATCAGGGGACTGGAGCACCTCCCATATGAAGATAGGCTGAGAAAATTGGGGCTGTTCAGCGTGGAGAAGAGAAGGCTGCGTGGAAACCTCATAGCAGCCTTCCAATACCTGAAGGGGGCCTATAGGGATGCTGGGGAGGGACTCTTCATTAGGGACTGTAGTGAGAGGACAAGGGGTAATGGGTTTAAACTTAAACAGGGGAGGTTTAGATTGGATCTGAGGAAGAAATTCTTTACTGTGAGGGTGGTGGGGCCCTGGAATGGGTTGCCCAGGGAAGTTGTGAATGCTTCATCCCTGGCGGCGTTCAAGGTGGGGTTGAACATAGCCTTGGATGGCATGGTTTAGTGGGAGGTGTCCCTGCCCATGGCAGGGGGGTTGGAACTCGATGATCTTGAGCTCCTTTCCAACCCTAACTATTCTATGATTCTATGATTCTATATCGTGCTCAGCATATAAACTGGGAGAAGCTATGTTTCTTTGGTTTTATTCCAATCTCTCCACTTAATTACTATTAACAATAATAGCATCATTATTATATTTTTCTTTATTTCAGTTATTAAACTGTTCTTAATACATGAGTTTTACCTTTTTCTGATAAAGGATGTAATCAAAGTTAATGTGGCATCCACTAGCTATTTTCAATGAACCATAAGAGCCTGGAGGTAAATAAACTGTGCATTTTTGCAGCTAAACATTAATCTGTAGCTGTGTTTGTCTGACAGGAAAAAAGGAAGGCAGTAGCAGTTATTGTTGCTGTAACATTAATGTCCAGGAGACTACAGTTCTATTAGGGAACTTTTGCTATGAATAAGAGTCACCTCTCCTTAAAAGAAAGGTGAAAATTCTTTGCTATTTCATTCATTACACTGAATTATCTATATGCCCCATGGAAGAAGGTATTATGTTGCTAATAGACTAATACATACTTAGAAAGTTCAGTCTTCCCTAAGAGGAAGACTTTGTATGGGACTAAAGAAATCAGGGATTTGGAGAGTTGCGAATGCAGTGTATGATACCAGACTTGTAGACTTTTAACATGTAAGCAAGCTGGAAACTAGACCTTGGAAATGTTCTAAACCAAATGCTCAGGTCAAAAAGAAGTTCATACAGTTCTAGTAAGTCTTGAGTAAATGCCAGAAGTGAACTTATCCTCTGATAAATAAAAGAATTGAGAGCATACTCTATTAGGTATTTGAGGGTATATCTGAGATTTAGAAAAAAATTCATATTTTAGACTTCAAATATCTGGCATCAATTTAATATGCAGTACCAGAAACTATCTATGTTTGAACCATTATGCTCCCCATAAGACTACTCAGAGCCAACTAACCAGAGTGACGTGTTTTCTGGAATACTTGCAAATAGCTTTTGTGCCCATAAATGCCTTCCATGACAGTGTCATCTAATCTTCTCTGTAGCTTTTCAGGATGGTAATTTTGCTGTAGTGTAAGTTGACAGTAAAAAGATCCTTCCGTGAGTATTTTTGCAATATTATTTTAATAGGGAATGAAAACATGCAAGACGAATATAGCAATTGTCTAAGTTGTCACTAGGTACAGGAGAAGGGAGGAAATCAAATAAATGACAGGGTTTTAGTTTTTTTCAGAGAAAGTTGTATTTGAATAGTAAAATCAACAATATAGAATATGGGTTATTTACTATGATATCATAAAAATAATAAAGGAAAATCATGCATTTGGCAGATTCTGTTTAAAAGTAAAGGTAAACTTGCCCAAATACTGCTAAAGCATTAGAACAATGTTCTGCTAGCTGGCGTTTTCCCGAAAGTGTTAAATAACAAACAGGTTCAAAGTGGGTCTGAAGCAATGCTACAGCAGCACATGGATGATCCCATAACAAACTTATAGAAATCTACTGGTTTTGTTGAGCAGACGCATGTATCTCAGCATGATTTTAACAGCTGAAGCAAGGCATTGAAGGGATGTTAATGTCTTAAAGACTGATATGAGTTCTCTAAATGTTGACATAATGACTAAAAAAGTACAAAATATTGTGAATCCTTCATTTGGTCTTTGGGAAGAATTGCCTGAATTTTCCTAAGCAAAGGAATTATTTTTGAATAAAATTGATGAAAATATATTACTAGAAAAAAATAAGCTCTCTGAAACATAGCATTTTTGTCTCCAATGCAATTAACATCTATAGGCATCTAAAATTCCTATATGGTAAAAAATAATAAATTAATCTGTATATAACAGCAAAGACCTGTGAGTCAGTATTTCTTCCTTGATCTTTACAGGTACCTTTAAAAGTATTATTTTTTTATTTAACAGCAAGTGACTAAACTACAGTTAATTTCCCCAAGAATACTCTTCTCAAAATGTCTATTGTTCTCAAGGCAGTGAGGTTACAAAAGCTGCCAGAAGCTATTATAAATGCCCTTTATCAAAATGGCCAAAATCTTCCATCATTGCTAATATAATAGGAGCAGAAAATCCTGCTCTTACAGGTGCTTCCTTGGTGATTAGGAGCTTCCCAGACACACCATGATAGAAAGAAAAATGAAAAATTAGCATAACTTAATTCTGAGACTAAAAAAGCAGCCTGTGTTAACAGTAATTGAAGATAAGGATCTAGGACAGTAATTGAAGATAAGGATCTAGGATGAGAAAGTTGGGGCTGTTCAGCCTGAAGAAGAGAAAGCTATGTGGAGACCTCATAGCAGCCTTCCAGTATCTGAAGGGGCCTCTAGGAATGCTGGGGAGGGACTCTTCATGAGGGACTGTAGTGATAGGACAAGGGGTAATGGGTTCAAACTTAAACAGGGGAAGTTTAGACTGAATATGAGGAAGAAATTCTTTACTGTAAGGGTGGTGAGGCCCTGGAATGGGTTACCCAGGGAAGTTGTGAATGCTCCATTGATGGCAGTGTTCAAGGCTGGTTTGGACAGAGCCTTGGATGGCATGGTTTAGTGGGAGGTGTCCCTGTCCATGACAGGGGGGTTGGAACTAGTTGATGTTGAGGTCCTTTCCAACCCTAACTATTCTATGATTCTATGATTCTATAAGGATCTAAAATTAGCTATTTGTTTCAAAACCATGGAGTATGGGTTTTGTCCATTCTTAGTATTCACTTTCTCCTAAAGCTCAGTCTCTCTCTTCCTTTGAAATAATTCCATTTTATTCTATTTCAATATTTATACCAAGCTTTTTTTTTCCAACAAAGTTTATTAAGCAGTATGATCAACATGTGTCATATCGTCATGTTGCCTTTATCTAGGGTCCATGTTTCTAAAATAAAGTGGGTACTTTATATTAGTAATGGGCTTTTGTAGCTTATTGTGTACTTATTTTCAATATTAAACGTTATGTAGACAATGACAGAAGCAGTTGTCTGAAAGACACTGTGTTTTTTAAGTATCTATCTTTAGTCAAAACCTGTAAGATCTCTATTTCTGGACAGCATTGTTAGAGCCATTTCAGATTGGCTTGTTCAGGCACCATTAGCTGGATATAATGGACTGTAAGCAGAGTATGGGTGACTCATAAGTCTAAACCATCTATTTAGTGGCCAATGTACATAAAAACCAGAGAGTATTTAGTTAAACACTGGTGTGCCCACACTCTGGTACAGCACCAGTAAAGCTTTCACCAGCTCAGGGTGTGCCAGTAGGGAGAGAATAGTCAGCAATCTCAGCTCCTGGGAACCATCATCAGGGTTGTGGAGCTGTCCCCTTCCTCTAGCTCCATCAACTGTGACAATCCTGGTGGCTTGACCCCAGCCTGGCAGCTCCTGGCTGTCTCTGACTGGCCAGCCTCCAGCTACCCTCTCTGCATTATTTTTTTTTAAATTTTATCTTTCATGTAAATGTTTTCCCTCTTAATCTAATAACAATCTCAGATCAGCAGTCCTATCACTCTGTAATTTTGACCTTTCTTATCTCTTTACAGTCACTCTCGATGCTCTGTTTTAGCAGTCTGAATCAAGGTTACACAGATAGGTCTCCTCAAAGGTGGACACCAAAATAAGGGCAGCTAAACCCTGTGGGGAAAAAATTACTACGGGGCCACAGAGAGAGGTTTATAGTGTTTGGCTTTAGACATTACATCTTAAGAAGGATGTGAACAAATTGCAGAGAGAATAACAAAGTACAAGAATGATCAGAAGTATATGATCTACAAAAAAATAAGACTAAAAATGAGGGAAGGGAAGGAGGTGGAAGGAAAAAGACTGGAGAAGAGAAAGAAGAGGTAGCAGAAGAGACTTCTAGTACGAAGACATATTTATAAAGACGGAGACAGTAGTGTGAGAATTAATTCACTAAAATAGCACATGCGGGAAATCCAACAGATTTATAGAAAATCTTCCTATCAAGAAAAATAGTTAAGCATTGTCCCGGTGAGCATACTACCAATAGTCCATAAAGACCTCAAAATGTCATAGCTATGGGATTCAAATAATATTCAGTGGTAGCCTCCTGTCTCTAGAACTTACTCCATAGACTAGAAGTAGTGCCGAAGGAAAATCTGCTGCTTAAAAGATGCTAGTTATGTACTTGTAAAAATGTCTGTTGTTTTAGAAGAGCCAAGGTGTCAATCTTTAACTTGGAACTTCTGGAGGTCTTTTAGCGATGTTGGAAACAAGATACAGTGCGTCATGAACATAATTTTATGGTAACTAGTATAGAAAGTACAGAACAGTTTTGATATGTTTTGCGTGGTCTGTACTTCTGTATTTAGTTGGAGTTTCCTAAACACACCACTCTTCTTGCCCAAGTATACCACATTTCTGTAACCTAGCCAAGATAGATGAAAATGTGTAACCAAGGCCAGCTCATCATATGTTAGAATCTTCTAGCCAGCTGGAAATGCAAGGAAATGTGAGGTTTTTTACTTATGCTACTCACAAACTTACTGTCAATAAAGAAGTTAGGAGTACACATAAACTTTGATCTGTAAATTCTGTGTTATTCTTTGAGTACTGGAAACAACAGTTGGGCTTCACATTCTTTGAATTGTTTACCTATGGAGAACAACTTAGGAATACTGGTTGATAGTCATTGTGTTTGGAGATCTTAAGTCAGCTCAATTAGATCAGTACCAAAACAACATGTTCTACCTTGGCTGTTGTGCTTGTTTAGGTAAACTATTCTGAAAATGAGGTCTGCTTGAATCACAGTCAGATTGAGAGACTGGTCTTTATAATGTAATTATGACTTTTTAACATTTGCTTTCTTCTTTACATTTTTGTAGTCACAGAAGAGTGTCATAGAACCACACAATCATAGAATGGTTAGGTTTGACCCCAGCCAGGAGACACTAAGCCCCACACAGCTGCTTCTCACTCCTCTCTGGCATGAGGGGGAAGAGAATTGGAAGGGGAAATGTGAGAAAACTCATGGGTTTAAGATAAAAACAGTTTAGTAGGTAAAGCAAAACCAAAGCAAATTAAAAAATTAATTCACTACTACCCATTGGAAGGTGGACATTTAGCCATCTTCAGAAGTCCTTAATCATGTGTAACAGTGATTTGGGAAGACAAATGCTGTAACTTCAATGTCCCACCTTCCAATCTGCAGTTTTATCACTGAGCATGATGTCATATATGATAGCATATCCCTTTGGTCAGCCGGGACCAGCTGTCTTGCCTGTGTTCCCTCCTAATTTCTTTTGTAACCCCAGCCTGCTGGCTGGCGAGGCAGCATTAGAAGCAGAAAAGGCCTTGATGTTATTTAAGCAGTGCTCAGCAATAGCTAAAACATCAGTGTTCTATCAGTACTGTTTTCAACTCAAATCCAGAACCCAGACCCATGCAAGCTGCTATGAAGGAATTTAACTCTATCACACCCAAAGCCAGCACAAGGTGCTACTGCATTGTGCCAGTCTGTTATTTCTTGTGAAAATCGCTTTTCACAGGTGTCAGTGGGTCATGCTGAAAAAACACACTTCTATAAGAAAGTATTTGCCTGATATGACGAAGGTTCATTTAACTAATGATTTCCAGTGGTACTGGGTTTAGATTAGGCAGAAGAAACACTCTGGGAAGTATACAAAAAATTTATTCGGGCTGATTTTATTATCTCTTATTCTCATTTTGAGTATGCTGTTTAAAAAAAAGCACTTTAATAATATATTTATATGATTGCTCATAAAAATGTAATTATATTCATTGTCTTCAAGCCCTACATTTTCTTGTCCCATTAGAATAAGTCACGGTCATTATGCTTCTCCTCTCCCTTCAACCACTATGTTGCCATAAGCAAAATAAGATAAGTAGGAAATTTATCTGACAAATGCATGGTGAAATTTCTGCCTATGAAATGTTTTTCAAATCAGAAGTAAAAGCAGCTGTGGGAGATAAATCTACAGAATTTGAAACAGCCATACAGAAATAGCCAGAATAATCTCATGCGTTGCCCAAAGCAAGATATAAATTAAGAAGCAATACACTACGAGTGTAATGGAGCATGTACTTTTCATGCATCCATTCATCTCATGTAAACAGCTTGTACACTGAACCTCATAGGAATAATTACAAAATAGCAGAATAACTGAAATTATAGATATTAAGACAGAAAAGAAGATAATATTTTATTTTAATAATACTTTTTTTGTGTTATAAAATTAATAACTGCTATCTTGTTTTCCAATTATCAATTTACACAAGTAGAAAGTCAAAAGAATGAAAATGGCTTTGGGCAAAATCAGCAGGGGAGATACACATTCTGTCTGTTCAAAATAGATGCTAGCTGGCTGGTTGGCATGGCACCAGTATTCTGTGCGTCCATACAGGACATAAATATTTGAAAAGACCTCGGAACTTCCAATCTTTAAAATCCCAAGGACAGAGTGGGTTACAGAGTTATCGCTTGTTCCTTTCTGTGGCAGAGAAGATGAATAGGGACATACCCATGCCCAAGACATGTTAAAACAGGCATCAAGGAATTTTTCAAATTCTCCATAATCTCAACGACTGTGGTCTGATGTATTCAGTAACCACCTGAAGCAACAAGCACCAAGAGGTGCCAGGAACGCTGCTCCTGCCCCTGAAAATCCATACCACTCCATCGTGTCATACTCTACTGTCTCACCATTACTTTTATACTAATACTTAGCACTTTCATTTAACAAATAGAAGGCCAGAAGAATAAATGAAAACAGATATATAAATTATATCAGGGATATCAGCTGTAAGACGATATTCAAATGAGCAGACGAAAAATTATGGTTAACTCAATAACGTGTTCAGCTTTTTCAACTTAATCATGACCTGAGCTTCTTAACATAAAGGGTATAATATCATAGGGATAAAATCTCAGGAAAAAAATCACAAGGGGTAGTTCAGGGATCTTTGTTGGTTTTCTTTAAGATATTGTGGTATTTCCTGAAAGCAAATACCTACCAATTCAGAAAACGGCACAACTAAACAAAGCACTGAGCAACCTGGTCTGATCCCATAGCTGACTCAATTTTGAGCAGTTGAACTAGAGACCACCTGGGTTCCCTCACAACCTGAATTATTCTATGATGCTACCCTGTAGTCTTACTTACAAGTAAGATTGCCCTTTGTGCCTTTATCTGTTTGGCTGTTCCTGAAATGGACAACAATTTTACATTTTGATACAGTGTCAGATGCGTATAAATACAAAACTCATTTCTTCTAGCAGTAGAGCAGGTTTACCAGAGAGGTTGTTCCACCTCCTTCCTTAAAGGTTTTCAAAATCCATCTGCACAAAGCTCTGAGCAACCTGATCTGAACCTGTAGTGGACCCTGCTTTGAGCAGGAGGTGAATTAGTGGCATCTTGAGGTCTTTCATAGTTAGTGTGTAAGATATCCACTGATCAATTGGGTTTCAGAATGATCTGTAAAAATGGCCATATTTTTAAAACTACTTTCCTCTGAATGACAGTTTTTGTATCACACCAGTGTTATGTAAAAGCTGTATCACTTTAAAAATATTCTACTGGGCCCACTGCACTGTTGCAATCAGTAATATAGGACTGAGAGACTTCAATTTCACTTGCTCTGATATCTAACAAATGACAAGAAGCAGTGGTATCATGTAAACTGTGTAGTAAGCAGTGAAGGAGTTCTACAGCAGGCACACTTATCCTCTTTCTCTTCAGTGGGTTCTGTTTTTATTTTCTTCCTTGCCCATGTAATTCAACATATGTCCTATTAAGAAGCCAAAATAAAAAAAAAAAAAAAGTCATAATAAAAACATACAAATAGTTCACAAGGAAAGAAATTATTAAATGTAGTTTTAACTTCACTAGACATAAGAAAATGGAGAATAAAATTGTAATTTATCCAGAGATTAAAACTGTAAGAATAACATAGGAGACCCATGTGCGCAGATAATACTATGGAACTTAATAATTTTAAAATCTGAATACTAGTTTTCAACCACTTAACTGAAGGGTTATTTTTATATTTTTAATTATACATGACTATATGACAGTGTATATGATCATACAATGTTTTATTTATATGTATGCACACACATGTACAGGTCCATATAAATTATAAGAAATGTGGCAAAATTGCATGATTAAATTTTTGTAGTTGGCATTTAGTTCTGAAAGTGATGTTATGTAAAATTTTAGCCACTCGGGTTAATCGGCATCTCCTATTAATTAGCGGTATAGTTATTGAAAAAAACAAAACCTCTAGTAGCTGAAAAAAAGTACCTAAGTAAATTTTCTCTTAAAAAGCAGAGAAATATAAACTCTGAACTAATCACTCAGGAGGTCAAGACTTTCACTCAAGATGTACAAGGCATAAGGGACTTTAAGCATTTGACTCTGTCCCACACAACATCCTTGTCTCTAAATTGAAGAGACATCAATTTGATAGACTACTCGGGGGATAAAGAGCTGGCTGGATGGTCGCACGCAAAGAGTAGTGCTCAGTGGCTCAATGTCCAGCTGGAGACCAATAACAAGTGGTGTCCCTCAGGGATGGGTGTTGGGACTGGTCTTGTTCAACATCTTTGTGGGTGACATGGACAGTGGGATTGAGTGCGCCCTCAGCAAGTTTGCCAATGACACCAAGCTGTGTGGTTCAGTTGATACGCTGGAGGGAAGGAATGCCATCCAGAGGGACCTTGACACGCTTGTGAGGTGGGCTGATGCCAACCTGATGATGTTTAACCAAGCCAAGTGCAAGGTCCTACACCTGGGTTGGAGCCATCCCAGACACAGCTACAGGTTGGGCAGAGAAGAAATTCAGAGCAGCCCTGTGGAGAAGGACTTGGGGGTGTTGGTCGATGAAAAAACGAACATGAGCCGGCAGTGTGCGCTTGCAGTCCAGGAAGCCAACTGTTATCCTGGGCTGCATCAAAAGGAGTGTGACCAGCAGGTCAAGGGAGGTGATCCTGCCCCTTTACTCTGCTCTTGTGAGACCTCCCTTGGAGTATTGTGTGCAGTTCTGGTGTCCTCAACATAAAAAGGACATGGAACTGTTGGACCAAGTCCGGAGGAGGGCCACGAGGATGATCAGGGGACTGGAGCACCTCCCGTATGAAGATAGGATGAGAAAGTTTGGGCAGTTCAGCCTGGAGAAGAGAAGGCTGCGTGGACACCTCATAGCAGCCTGCCAATATCTGAAGGGGGCCTACAGGGATGCTGGGGAGGAACTCTTCATTAGGGACTGTAGTGATAGGACAAGGGGTAATGGGTTAAAACTTTACTGTAAGGGTGGTGAGGCACTGGAATGGGCTGCCCAGGGAAGCTGTGAATGCTCCATCCCTGGTGGTGCTCAAGGCCAGGTTGGACAGAGCCTTGGGTGACATGGTTTAGTGTGAGGTGTCCCTGCCCATGGCATGGGGGTTGGAACTAGATGATCTTAAGGTCCTTTCCAGCCCGAACTGTTCTATGATTCTATGATTCTTTGATGACTCAAGTAAATTGTAGATTTAATTCAGCCTGTTAATCATGCAAAACACTATCCAGTCATAAGATGAAACTCAATATACACCTATTTTTTTTGACAGTGACATTCCCTAGTGCTTTTACATTCTGGATTTTTGCAATCAAACATATCCTGATATCAATATAGTTTAAGAACTGATGAAACACACAATAGCTAAATACAATGAGAATGGAAAAAACAGTAATTTCTCCAATTAAGTTTCCACAGTCATTAGATATTTTGTGAATGTACACATGTCTACAGGAACAGACTGCTCACAAAATGTATCAGCTGTTCCCTTTCTGGAGCACAACTGGAAGAAAAAATATCACATATACTTACATAAATTATGTTCTCACACATAATGACTGTGATTTAATAATCAGTAAGAAGGTTCAACCTCACACCCAAGCCTCTTGATACCTGGGCTTTAGGCTGTACTGAGGTTAAGAATACTTTTCTTTTTGAAGCTTTTTCACTGCGTAGGAAGGAATTACAAATTTATAGGATCAGAAAGAGAGCAAGCATAACAATGACTCAGTAGCCTACTGGTTCAAAATTTCAGTTGAGAAAAAAGACGGATTCTGTCCTGTGTTACAATGACTACACATTTCACATGAGACAGACATTGGATAACATGTATAAGTAGCTCATGGAACAACTTAGACCTTTCCAGTCCCAAGCAAATACTTTAACCATGAGAGCCATACTAACTATTGGATCTTTCAGTGCCCTCTATGAATATTACATTGCTTCTACACCATGGCAGGTAAGCATCTCACTCACTATACCTGAAGCTACAGCCTCATGTTTAAAATGATCTCCTGGCATGTTTACTTGATCCCATGCAGTGAAAACAGAAAACAACCCTCCAATCAGTAGGTGTAACTAGGCAATGAGAAGTGCTACACAGCCCTAACCATAAAAATCTGCCAAAAATCTGGCTACAAAGCCGTCAGCCATAATGTGAAAATCCCATTTCCTTTTTTGGTATAGCAGAAGGCAGTTCCCTTCAGGATATTTCTACTCTGCTCACTTGAAGAATGTTCAGCCACTTTCAGCTGAAAATTCTAGGCTGATTAGTTTCCTAAAACCATGTTAAAGATTAACAATAGTCATAATTTAGTTTACAGCACCTGAAATAAGTATTTAGCAACTTATTCTTTATTATTTTCATGCTGAAAATTATACATCTTAACTATTTGTCAGATACTAGATCCAATTGAGTGTATCTATTACTATGTGAGACAGCATATTCATTCTCTTTGTGAGGCTACTGACATTATGTTTCTGTGACTGAATAGCCTCTAAAATCAAAGAAGGCTCAGAGGAGATAAGCAAGGGTGATGTGCCCATGAAGATCAGAGGATTACACAGCATGTAACTCACCACAGCAGTTTCAAAGAAGCAGATTCTACCTCCTCATAAAGGGGACTGTCGTGGTTTAAGCCTCTCAACCATGAAGTTTTCTCACTCACTCACTCCTCCCTTTTTCTTCCCCCAGTCCCGGGGGGATGGGGAGGAGAATTGAAAGAATGCAACTCCCACAGGTTGAGATAAGAACAGTTTAGTAACTAAGGTATAACACAAACCACTACTGCTACCACCAATAATAATAATGACAAGAGAAATACAAGGGAAAATAATGCAATTGCTCACCACCTACACCCAGCTCGACCAAGCAGTGCACCCCCCCCCCCCCCGTTTCGTATCTCTGCCCCTGTTTTTTACACCCTGGGCATGACATGCTGTGGTATGGAACAACCTCTTTGGTCAGTTTGGGTCAGGTGTCCTGTCTCTGCTTCCTCCCGGCTTCCCCTCCTCCCTGGCAGAGCATGAGACTCACAAAGTCCTTGGTCAGACCAAAACATTACCAAGCCGTAATTGAAAACACTGGTGTTATCAGCGCAGTTCCCAGGCCCAAAATCAAAAACACAGCGCTGCACCAGCTACCCAGAAGGAGAAAAATGACAGCTACTGCTGAACGCAGGACAGGGACCAGTCTTTGTATTAGAGGAACTGCTATCAACAGTTGAGTAGATCAACTGGTGGTATAAATGTTTCTCCCCAGTTCAGTAACATACCCCAGAGTTTGAATGTCCCCTTGAGTTAGCCAGTCCAGCTTCAGAGTAGTCGATATGCTTAAAATAGAGTATAAAACGAGAAAACTGTCATAGGAATTTAAATGATGAGAACGAAGTTTAGCTGGCCTCAACTCACATTTTCCTTCTTAGCAACTGGGGATGCCCAGTATCCTGACAGTGAGCATATTGTAGAGACCAGTAACAGGGATCATGTCGATATTCTGGTTTCATTGTGTATTGAAATTTCTTTATTCTGCTAAGTTTAAATTACATTTGTATTGTGTTATGCAGTATATTCTGTATTACTATGCTAAATCAGAAATCCTGTATAACATCAAATATTATCAAACAAGTAAATTTGATATGAAACATTATACCTTCTATGCATGGAATATCTGAAAGACCCCAATCAGAGAGTACTGAACTCTGACAATTTCATATAATAACTTCAAAAATCCATTCTTATTCTTAAAGATTTCCTTGTTCCATGAATAAACGTATTTTTTAATAAATTTACCACAATGTAGATATATTGCTCATTCACACATTTTATTTTTTTCTGCATCCTCAAATTTTATTTACTTATTTACTCCAGCTTCTATGTTTACCACAAGGTTATTTTTTAAAGATTTTTTAAATTATTTTTTGTTTGATTTTTTTTTCTGTTTGTGTTTTTGATGGAATATATGCATCATTTTCTCTAGATGTCTACAAACACATATGTAAGAAGGCAATTAAGTTTTAATTTTAGTTTCTTATTCTGCAGTCTAGGTCCATGGAATGGGAAAGAAAGTACCTTTAACTTGTCTAACTTTTGGAAGGTTGAGCAGAGTTCTGCTTCATTTCAGAACAATAGTGCGATTTTGTCACTGCATTTTTCTTTATTAAAAGTAGCAAGTGGTGTCATGGTTTAAGCTTCTATAAACCCATACAGTCACTCTCTCACTCACTCCCCACTCTTTTTTCTCTCCGTTCCTGGAGGGATAGGAAGGAGAATCGAAAGAATGCAACTCCCACAGGTTGAGATAAAAACAGTTTAGTAACTAAGGTATAACACAAACCACTACTGCTACCACCAATAATAATAATGACAAGAGAAATACAAGGAAAAAGAATACAATTGCTCACCACCCTATATCAAGCCTGAGAAAGCCGTGCACCCACCACCATGCACCCCCACCACCCTTCCGGGTCTCTGTCCTCCGTTTCTACCTCCTGGACATGACGTGCTGTGGTACGGAATAATCTCTTTGGTTAGTCTGGGTCAGGTGTCCTGTCTCTCCTTCCTCCCGGCTTCCCCTCCTCCCTGGCAGAGCATGGGACTCAGAAAGTCCTTGGCCAGCCTAAACATCACCAAGCAGTAACTGAAAACACTGGTGTTATCAGCGCTGTTCCCAGGCCCAAAATCAAAAACACAGCACTGCACCAGCTACCAAGAAGGAGAAAAATGACTGCTGCTGCTGAACCCAGGAGATTCCACCCCTTATTCCATACCATTCACGTCATCCTCAGATCCCACATTTTCAGTGTACCATCACATATATATATGTACATCCACATGCACACACAGAGGGAGAGATATCATCCATTGGCGCATGGACCAATCCCTATAAAGCTGCTGAGTCCATCTAGTCCATGATGTTGGGCCCCATCTTTTGTAACAGTCTTTCAGAGCAGGAGAGGCTGTGTGCAGTGTTCACACTCATGAGTAACCTGAGCAGTAGTGTCCATTGCTAAGTCCACCCCTCGATCATGAGTCCATCTGTATGTTGCATCTCTGCCCTGATGGCCTAAAGTGTTGTAGGCCCACCAGGCTCAAAATAATTCACCCTCCCCTCCAGCACTTTCTGCAGCTTGTCGCTGGGGCTCCATACAGCTGCCTTCCATCTCCGACGCTTCCAAAGCACTGGAGGGATCCAGTGAACTATATACTCGCCCATACTGCCCCACACACACTGCCGCTCATGACTGTCCAGCCCCAGGGAAAATCTCTTGGTCACCCTGCATCGTAGTCTAGCCCCAGACAACGCCCACACCCCACTCTGCTTAACTCTCAGGACCAGAGAAAATGGTCGTGGGTAAAAACACTCTGCATGCATGCCAGCATGCTGATCCCCATCACAATCAGCAGGCAGGTCTCAAGGATACCCAAAGGCCATTTAAAACCTTCAGAGCTCTCAAATGAGGCTGCTGTACTTGTCACTGGGGCTGGTGTAGCTGTTGTGCTTGCCGGCTCTCTCACCACCAGCTCCTCTTTGTCTGAGCCCAAATCTTCCTCCTCTGCCTTGCTGGGAAGTGCTGCGTGGTCTCCTGCATCCTCCTGGGGCTCGGGCTTGCAGGGCTCTGCGGGCGGCTGCTGGGGAATGCTCTTGGCCGCCGCGTGGCTGGCCTCTGCCGCCGCCCCCCCCTCCAGCTGCTCGGTAGCTGCAGGGCTCAGCTTCTCCACCACCGTCGCCTCCTGCTGCTCAGCAGCTGCGGGGCTGGGCTCGACCGCAGCCTGCCCCTACCGCTCAGCAGCCGCGGGGCTCAGCTCGGCTTCAGGGCTCCGCTTCTCTGCCATCTCCCCTTTCCTGGACTCTTGATCCCCCGCGCCATTCTCCCAGGCCTTTTCGGCTGCCGACGCCTCTCGGGGCCGCCCCCCCTCGGCTCCGCACAGCCTCTCGAAGACGGAGGCAAAAATGAGGGCCTGGACGGTAAAGAGCAGCCGACCTGCCAGCTACAAGTCCACGTCCACATCCATGTCCCCGTCCGCCCCTCCCTGCTTCTGGAGCCCACCCGTATCACAAGACATTCCAATAAAGTACACTGAAACAAGAACCTTAGCCCAAAACTCATATCTGAATGCTAAGACAACAAATACTGGCTGTAAGTAAGGTACAACAGACTGAAACCATGAAAACCAGAGCAACAACTTTGAGAGCCAATAAATCAGCATTGTGATGAGTGGCTATTAATCCTGTCATTATCTCAACCCTTCGAGCCCCACGTTGGGCGCTAAAAAGAACTGTCGTGGTTTAAGCTTCTAAAAACCAATACAGTCACTCTCTCACTCACTCCCCACTCTTTTTTCCCTCCGTTCCTGGAGGGATGGGAAGGAGAATCGAAAGAATGCAACTCCCACAGGTTGAGATAAGAACAGTTTAGTAACTAAGGTATAACACAAACCACTACTGCTACCACCAATAATAATAATGACAAGAGAAATACAAGGAAAAAGAATACAATTGCTCACCACCCTATATCAAGCCTGAGAAAGCCGTGCACCCCCCACCGTGCACCCCCACCACCCTTCCGGGTCTCTGTCCTCCGTTTCTACCTCCTGGACATGATGTGCTGTGGTATGGAACAATCTCTTTGGTTAGTCTGGGTCAGGTGTCCTGTCGCTCCTTCCTCCTGACTTCCCCTCCTTCCTGGCAGAGCATGAGACTCAGCAAGTCCTTCGTCAGACCAAAACATCACCAAGCAGTAACTGAAAACACTGGTGTTATTAGCACTGTTCCCAGGCCCAAAATCAAAAACACAGCACTGCACCAGCTACCAAGAAGGAGAAAAATGGCTGCTGCTGCTGAACCCAGGACAAGTGGTAAGGTACAAGATCAAATGCCACAGTATCACATTTGCTCTGTTGTCCTCCACACTGTGGTACATGCTTCAGCTAATGAAACTGAACATCCTCATGACAGCTAATAGGGCAAGTATGAGCAGGACTGTTTCTATAACTCAACTGTTGAGAGATGGTTTGGGTCACAATGCGGACAAGCCTTTCTCTCTCCTTACAGTACTCTCTTATTCTTCTGATTCATAAGCATATTCCCTATTCCTCCTAATACTTAATAATTTTCTTGATTATTTCCTTTCTCATATCCTCAGGGAGTTGCCCTGAATACTCCTATTTCTGCCAACTCTGTGGCACTGGGTGAAGACCAAATAGGTGAATTGAAAGTCTGAGACATTCCCAGTGAAGCACTCAGTTATTAAGAATATAGCATAGTGCAGGAAAATTGTCCAAAACCTCCAAATCAGTAAAATTAGGCATTTCGCTGAGGTCACCAATTGTGAAATTCTGTGTTACTATGGATGCTGAAGTGATGTTGTGAGAAGGATGATGGCGTGAGAAGGATGACCATTTTATTGGAGTGGTCATTAATAGCAAACCAATATTCAGTTCAGTGAAAGGCATAATTCTCTTACCCTTGCTCACAGTGACTTGTATGCAAGTAGTATTACTGAGTCAGAGCCAGCCATTCAGTGTGAAGGAAGTAGAAATCAGGTCTGCATCTCACTATCAGCATCACAGCTGTTCTCACTTCACGTCCTACTTAGTAGCTGGGCTACCAAGAAAAGTAAATATTTCTTTGTCTTATTTCTGTACTAAGTAAATGTCACAGCAACCCATTAGCACCGACAGGTTCTTGTTTCTGAATACCAACCACTTTAACTCTGTCTCTTACACCAACTGCGCTTTCCATGATTTAAGCCATAGAAAACAATGTTGTTTATTTATGACTACATGCAATCACAGCATTTAATTTTTCCAAAATAATAAAATTATATAAATAATTCATTATATTCTTATTTTACCATTCTATTGGCTAGTGTGCTTTGAAAAAGGTGTGTATTGCTTAGAACATGACCTTTGTATTCTCAGTAGTTATTCTTGTTAAGCAGTTTCTGAAGAGAAAATTTTTATTTCTTCACAGGACTGGGCAAATTATGTGAGTTAAATGAAAACAGTGTGAATATTTCTGTGGACTGATGAAACTGCTTCTTAAACAATATAGTAACTTGACCCTTTGAAATATGCACCAAATGTATTTCAAAACAGTGAAATCATGAGTAATCCTTACTTCTGTTAACTTCGTTAACTTCAGATTTGTACACTAAAATTTCTTTAGCTCTTTTTTGTGTCATTACCCACACTACTGTTGTAGTTAAAACAGTCTTTATTTACCTACCTCTCAAAGAGCATCTGGAAGGTCCTTGGCCCTTTTTTTTAGATCCAAACCACTTCTGCATGTTTATGTTAAAACTCTTCAGAAATTGCTTTTTGTTAACTTCCTTCCCTACATTAATTTGAAGTTCCACAAGCTGAAGTTTGTCAGTGTATAGATGGATCATCAAAAACAGGATAGAAGGCACTAACTGTCAAAGCTGTCGTGCCAAATACTATCAAAAAATCCTCACATTATCTTGCTTCGGAGGCTAGTAAAGCCTTCACTGATTGCAATGGAATAGTTACGCAGAGTATGACGATTTTTGCTAGATGTCTATACTTTTCTAAAAAATTGGTTCTAAAATGAAGGGTGCAGAGGTAAATTGCCATCTGCTTTTGGATGCAGAAAATCTGAGTACATTTATTTTCATCTTCTTGTTTCTCCAAGTAATAACTAAATTATTACAAAGAAAGATGATAACAACTTACTAGTCACACAGGACACAGGTATTTGCTGTTCTGCAGCATCTGACAGATTGAGCTATTGGATACAGTTCAGTTGATGGAAAAAAAGTAAAGGGACAGGTTAGAAGTTCAGGGTTCTTGCTGACTGAACTAACTTGTTATGGTATCTTGCTAAAAGTTGATTAATTCCCTTTCTTCCAATCAAGAAAAAACATAGCTGATAAACCATATAATTGCAGGTTCTATCAAATATCTTAGGTTCTTTGCCATCATGAGACCTAAGGCAGAGGAAGATGCTCATGGAGCTGCACTATGCCAATAAAAATATTTCCAAATTATTTGTATTTGTATTATAATGTTTACCTTATGTAAGCTTCTCTATAAAGAGAAATAAAACCCTTGGCGTCTACGAGCTTCACCTCGGAGCAGCAACTTGCCCCGAGGGAGCTTCAAGTCCTCGACAAGGCCTGCCCAGGAGCCTGCAGCTCCGCGGAGGCGAGAGGCTGACTCAGAGGGGGCGGCTGACTCAGAGAGGACCAGCGGCAGACCTTACTGGTTAAAAACCTGCCCCAGGGAGCGCGACCGACCCGGAGCGCGGCGAACAGGGCGGGCTCGAAGCAGTTTGTGCGGCAGTTCGCGCGGGCAGGCAAGCGGGGTGGTGAGCGGGATGGTGAACACTCGCCGTACGGGCAAGGCTCGGTCTGGGAGCTCTGCTCTGGCTGCGCCGGTGGTGGCCAGCTTAGGCACCCAGACGGAGCCGACGGGAAGGGAGGCTGTAGTGCAGAGCTCGGGGTATCCTAAGGGAAGGGTGAGCAATGGGCAGGGCTGCACTCTGCGCTCCCTGGTGGAGGTCCCCCTGCAGCAGGTGGCTGAACTGCAGGAAGCTGTTACCAGGCTGAAAGGTGTCAGGGAAGCTGAGGGGGAGCAGCACTGCTTGCTCCGGGACCAGACTGTTCCGGGGCCTCGAGTGTCTACTGTTGCCCATGCAGGAAAGGAGGCTGCTAACCCAGGAAAGGAGGCTGCTAACCCAGGAAAGGAGGCTGCTAACCCAGGAAGCTGGGAAAAGGTAACAGAAAAAAACAACAAAAAAAGGAGGAAGAGGGTAATTAAAAGCAAGGGGCTTCCTCCTACGTCTGTTGTCCCCACCCAGAACCGCTTTGCTATCCTGCAGGGGGCTGATGAGCAACAGTGCTCTGCTATCCTGCAGGGGGCTGATGAGCAACAGCGCTCCCACCAGGCACAACCAGCTAGTGCACTGGTAAAGAAGGTCACTACTGGTGCTGCCAGGAAAAAGCGGCGGACCATAATAGTCGGGGACACTAACCTGAAAGGCACAGAGGCACCCATCTGCCGGCCTGACCCAGCCTCAAGGGAGGTGTGTTGCCTACCAGGGGCTCGGATCAGGGATGTGGCCGAGAAGCTGCCTGCTCTAGTCGGTCCCACTGACTATTACCCACTCCTGGTAATCCATGTGGGTGCTACTGATATAGATAGCAGTAGCCCGGAGACCATAAAGAAGGACTACAGAGGTCTGGGAGAGGTGGTTAGGGGCTCTGGAGCTCAGATTGTCTTTTTGTCAATTCTCCAGGATACAGGGCAGGACCTTGAAAAGGCTAGGAGGATTGGGCAGGTTAATAAATGGTTAGAAGGGTGGTGCTATAGTCAGGGCTTTGGGTACCTTGACCATGGGACTCAATATAGTAGGCCAGGTCTACTGGGGGCTGGTGGAGCTGGTCTGACAAAGAAGGGGAAGAGTGGATTTGGTAGGAGGCTTGCCAGACTGGTCAAGGATGCTTTAAACTAGATGTGTTGGGGGAGGGGGGCATCATTCCATCCCAACACACCCAGTCGGTTGGCAGCACCTATAGTAAACATTCGGAGCAATGTAGGGATATTCCAGCTGCTCCAGCCAATGAGCCGGCTTCAATTGGATCTCGCCTCAAATGCCACTACACAAATGCCCGTAGTATGGGGAACAAACAAGAGGAATTAGAGATATGTGCACATCTATGGGGGTATGATATCATAGGCATCACAGAAACATGGTGGGATGGCACCTATGACTGGTGTGTTGGAATGGAAGGTTAACGGCTCTTTAGGAAAGACAGGCCTGGCAGACGGGGAGGGGGAGTTGCTATTTATGTTAGGGATAGGCTAGAGAGTATGGAACTCTGTCTGGCGACAGGTGAGCAGTCGACAGAGAGTTTGTGGGTCAGGGTTAAAGGGAGAACAGCGATGGGTGACATTATTGTGGGGATCTGTTACAGACCGCCTGACCAAGGGGACTTACTGGACGAAGCGCTCCATAGGCAGATAGGAGCAGCCTCACGTTAGCAGGCCCTTGTTCTCATGGGAGACTTCAACCACCCTGATATCTGTTGGAGGGATGGTACGGCCCGGCACAAGCAATCCAGAAGGTTCCTCGATTGCGTGGAAGACAACTTCCTTCTGCAAGTAATAGAGGAGCCTACAAGGAGAGGTGCCCTGCTTGACCTCGTCCTCACCAACAGGGAAGGGCTGGTTGGGAATGTGATGCTCCAGGGCAGCCTTGATTGCAGCGATCATGAGATGGTTGAGTTTGAGATCCTCAGGACAGCGAGAAGAGCGTGCAGCAAGCTGAGTGCCCTGGACTTCAAGAGAGCAGACTTTGGCCTCTTCAGGAACCTGCTCAGTAAGGTTCCATGGGATACAGCCCTAGAGGGCAGGGGGGCCCAAGACTGTTGGTTGATATTCAAGGCTCACCTGCTGCAAGCTCGGGAGCGATGCATCCCAACTAGAAAGAAGTTCAGCAGGAGGGCCAGGAGACCTCCTTGGATGGATAAGGACCTGCTGAGCAAAATTCGAAGGAAAAAAGAGGCTTATAAAAGGTGGAAGCAAGGTCAGGCGGCCTGGGAAGAATACAAGGATGTTGTCTGGGAAGCTAGGGACCAAGTTAGGAAAGCTAAGGCCCACTTAGAATTAAACCTGGCTAGGGATGTTAAGGATAACAGGAAGGGATTTTATAGGTACATTGCCAAATAAAAAGACTAGGGACACCGTGGGCCCTCTCCAGAAGCTATCGGGAGAAGTGGCTACCCTGGATTTGGAGAAGGCTGAGGTTCTTAACGACTTCTTTGCCTCAGTCTTCACTGGCAAATGCTCTGACCACACCACTCAAGTCTTGGAAGACAGACGCAGGGGCTGTGAGAATGAAGACCCTGGGCTCACTGTAGGAGAGGGTCTAGTTTGAGACCATCTTTAGAACCTGAATGTACACAAGTCCATGGGACTTGGTGAAATCCATCTGTGGGTCCTGAAGGAGCTGGCAAATGAAGTTGCTAAGCCATTGTCCATCATATTTGAAAAATAATGGCAGTCAGATGAAGTTCCAGATGACTGGAAAATGAGAAATATAACCCCCATTCACAAGAAGGGGAAAATGGATGACCCATGGAACTACAGGCCAAGCTGCCTCACCTCTGTGCCTGCAAAATCAAGGGGCAGATTCTCCTGGAAGGCATGCTAAGGCACATGAAAACCAACAAGGTGGTTGGTGACACCCAGCATGGCTTCACTAAGGAGAAATCCTGCCTGACCAATCTGGTGGCCTTCTATGAAGGGGCTACGGAACTGATGGACAGGGGTAGAGCAGTTGATGTGATCTACCTGGACTTGTGAAAAGTGTTCGATGCTGTCTCACACAACATCCTTCTCTCTAAGTTGGAGAGACATCAATTTGATAGGTGGACCACTTCGGGGATAAAGAACTGGCTGGATGGCCGCATGCAAAGAGTTGTGCTCAATGGCTCAATGTCCAGCTGGAGAACAGTAACGAGTCGTGTCCGTCAGGGAAGGGGGTTGGGAGCAGTCTTGTTCAACATCTTTGTTGGTGACATGGACAGTGGGATTGAGTGTGCCCTTAGCAACTTTGCCGATGACACCAAGCTGTGTGATTTGGTTGATACGCTGTGCGGAAGGAATGTCGTCCAAAGGGAGCTTGACACACTTGCAAGGCGGGTTGATACGAACCTCATGCAGTTTAACCATGCCAAGTGCAAGGTCCTACACCTGGTTCAGAGCAATCCCCGGCACAGCTATAGGTTGAGCAGAGAAGAGATTGAGAGCAGCCCTGTGGAGAAGGACTTGGAGGTGTTGGTCGATGAGAAAATGAACATGAGCCAGCAGTGTGCGCAGCCCAGAAAGTGAACCATATCCTGGGCTGCATCAAAAGGAGCATGACCAGCAGGTTGAGGGAGGTGATCCTGCCCCTCTACTCTGTTCTCAGGAGACCTCACTTGGAGTACTGTATGCAGTTCTAGTGTCCTCAACATAAAAAGGACATGGAAGTGTTAGAACAAGTGCAGAGGAGGGCCATGAGGATGATCAGGGGGCTGGAGCACCTCCCGTATGAAGATAGGCTGACAAAGTTGGGGCTGTTGGGCCTGGAGAAGAGAAGGCTGCATGGAGACCTCATAGCAGCCTTCCAGTATCTGAAGGGGGGCCATAGGGATGCTGGTAAGGGCTCTTTTTTAGGGACTGGAGTGAGAGAACAAGGGGTAATGGGTTCAAGCGTAAAGAGGGGAAGTTTAGATTGGATATGAGGAAGAAGTTCTTTACTGTGAGGTTGGCGAGGCCCTGGAATGTGTTGCCCAGGGAGGTTGTGAATGCTCCATCCCTACTGATGATCAAGGCCCGGCTGAACACAGCCTTGGATGGCATGGTTTAGTGTGAGGTGTCCCTGCCCATGTCGGGGATGTTGGAATTAGATGATCTTAAGGTCCTTCCCAACCTAACTATTCTATGATTCTAAGAAATTTCTACTTAAAATTTTTAGACAGCAGCAGCTCTCATCTGAGTGTGGCACTCCGTAGATTTTAGCTAGAGTAGTTGCTTTAGAATCATCGAACAGAGATGTTTGCTGAAATCAGAGATTTCTGATGGATTGATTATCTGTTTATAAACACTTGTTTTCTTTACTGATTTACAGGTTATCTGCCATGAAAAATAGGCTGCATCCCTCTGTATTGTGATAGGTAGAGTGCAGAGCAGACAGTATTGCTTCGGCAGACATAGTATTAAAAACAGTCTTTTTAACTGAGTGTGATAGCATGCCGGGAGATAAGGTTCACCAGAGCACTGCCTATTCAAATGCATTTCTCCATCTTTTTCTTGTGAAATAATAATCCTTACATTTCTTACTGTTCCTTCTGGGACTTACACAATTTGTGGCCATGCTGGTCAGGCAGAGAATGATCACCCAGCATTGATCAGAAAAGCTGGCATATGGGATAAGAACTGAAGCTCTGCCCTGAATGGGGTCCTGCACATTTAATAGTTCCTGAAAACACACAAGAATGTTTCCCACTGCCTCATGTACGGCTAGCAATGCCAATGGGAAAATACCAATGAAAATTAATGCAATTTGCCAGTATTAAAAAATATGAAAGCCTGTAAGAAAGATTTCCAGTAAGTGTTCCAAAAAAAGAACAATCTGCATCATCATAAAAGTTACTTCTCCGTCAGACTCTGCATAATACTTAACAAGACACTTGCATTCCCCAGTAAAAGCCTATGGATCATAGATTCTGGTTCTAAATCTTAGTAAATACATTTAGCCATGATGGGTAAGTTACACCTCTAGCTAGTTAATCAAATGAATGCTGCAGGTAGCAGAGCAAAGAACATGAAGAATCTTTAAAATTGTGATTTGTGTAAGATACATAAAATAGACCAGTTCTTGCCCCATCATCCTCAGTAAACAATTTTCTTGTTTGCATTAGCTATTATTCAAGCTTGGTTAATTTTCTCAAACAGTAAAGGTATTCAAGACATCCGTATACAGCTGACAACGGGTGTGTAGAAGACTTGTGCCATTCTGGAGAGGCAGCTAAAGCCCCATAGATGGCATGTCAGCACTAGGTGCTGATGAGGAGACATCAGCTCTATGAAACTACAAAATCCTTCATCGCATATGGAGAAAGATTCATAGTAAAAATGAACTTATAATTTCCTTATAGAAGTACACTAGTGGTATAGTAAGCTGCCAAGGGAAGAAATCTGGTCACCTAGCAACTGCTGTGGCCTGAAAATTTCTAAATCTGAGGATTAGGAACATATTTTCAAGGATTCCAATTGATTCACATGGCCGTTCACTCTCTCTCTGTTAACTTTTCTCTGCCATTGCCCAATTTTCCTCATCATGGTTCACTTTTGTGTAAACAGTGTTCTTATGCCCGTGCTGTGAGCTGGCCAACTCCACCACATAATGACAAGCAGTTTCCTTTCTGACTGTGAGTATAAAAATTAATTATATGTATAGTTCCTCTTCACAGTTACTCATGATAAAGACTATGTATTTCAGAATTTATACAAACGTAAAACCCACCTTACTATGCTCTGACTTGCTTTGCACATGTCATTGCTCCTACTGCCTCACTAATTTAATTGTACTGGTCACACAAAAAAAATGATGCCAACATTTAAATCCCTTTCTCTCAATAGGCATAAATGCCAGTGAAAGAGCACAGACTTCAGGTTAATTTCTATTTAAAAAGATGTACTTAGCTTCCCCAGAGGTCTTAAATAGGTAGATAACATTACTACAGAGAATCCCTGAATCTATAAAGAATTTTTACCAGCAAATTCTCATGGGCTTTTATACCACATTGCAGAATCTTTCCCTGCTCAGTGCAAAGATCTGTTAATGTTACTGTTGTCAGACCTTCTTTTTGTTCTTTAAGAAGGATAATTTGCTCCTTTTTCTCACAATAGTTAGTACCTCTCCTTACCACAGAAGTAACTCATTAATGCTTAGTTCTTCATTCTTCATGCTGGGACCAGATTTACCGATCAATGCAGAAGTATCAGAAACAGAGTAAGGATTAAGTTTTGGGTATGACTACACTGGAAAGCTGGTAAGCTGTTAGTATGTTTCAGGCTTTATCTTGGCCCATGGTCTTTGGCAGCCTCCCAGACAATGCCCAGCCAGTGTTCAGGAATTAGCACAAGCCAGATAGAATTCCCAAAGGCAATTTGGATACAGCCACCCTCTTTCAGACAGGAAAAGAGTTTAGACGTGCAAACAAAAGCTAAGTTTTGCCAGGTTGTCTTATAATCTGAAGCCGTTAATTTACTAGAGTGGACATAAATAGCCTATATGCCCAAAGATTATAAAAGTTTAAAATATATATATTAGGTTCTAGAATGAATGGGATTTTGTATAGATACAGTTGATTAATTCTTATAGCTTCTTCCAGGTTTGGTGATAAATTCGCACCAATATTAGCCTGTATAAAATGAATTTAGGATCCTTGGCCAAGTTAATAGGCCTGCACAACTGGACAGGCAGAACAGTCAGGCAAGAAGCAGCTCTGAACTAGTCTTTGTCTCCTCTGTACTCCTTGGACATAACCTGTATTTGACTGTTGCAACAACTGTTTAAAACAGAAATTCTTTTGCATTCATATCCACTGCACACTCATTCAACAGCAAGGTATCATTTATCCCTTATAACACATATTAATTAATCCAATATGTTATCTAATTCTTGTTGTGCAAAAACTATATATAATGAAGCAAAGTTTCATAATTTTTGGTGACAGTTAAGTCCAATGGATATCTTGGATTAGTTGTGGACATGCCTAAGATACTCATCTGACCTCTATGGGATTGCTTCCTCGAACAGTGACCTTGGCAATAATGAAAAAAGCTGTATTTTCACAGGGATAACAACTCTTGAGCCATCTGCTACACTTTCTGGACACAAGCAAGTAATTTTTTATCAGTAATATCACAGTATTGTGTGTTGCCTTTTTGTTTTTAAGATAATAAACTGATGGCTTCCAAACTGACATAAGTCTCAGTTTCTAACTCTATTTCCAGGCTATTTCAGCAGTGCAGTGATTTGTTCCTTTTTCTAAGGATTAATTTTTGGATAAGATAAAAGTTCCAGAGAGCATCTAAGTACTTAATTCGTAAACACCTTTAACAGATGTTCTGAAGATGTGCCAATATGATTTTTTTTTCATACTTACGTCAGGGATACTTTTTTAAGAAATAGGCTACTTTAGTACTGCCAAGACAGGTTTAATGATGACTGTGACATTGTGGAATAGCTGAACATCTTACCATTTTTGCTATCTACTTGTGCCTACTAATTATATCTTATGAATCAGTATCACCATCAATCTGTCCTTATTCTTTTTTAAGGAATTTACTATACATAATGTGATCATCTGGTCTTCTGATTCTTTCCAGATCATTCATTATTATATGTCACTTCAGAAAACAACTACTTTAAGTATTTAATTTAAAAAAAATCACTCTAAAGAGAGAAGAAACTGATAACATGTAATAGACTTTGTAAGTCTTGGATTGGCTTTGTCTTTTTCACCCTTTCTGTAGTAACCCTGGGAAAAGTACATGAGAGGAAAGGATTCAGAAATAAAATACATGTATTTTTGTCATATATGAAATGGGATAAATTAAATTTTTCTTAAAGCCTTATAACTGACAAGTCTCTTTAGAGCATTTTGGGTGCAGAAATTACTACGGTGTTTTATGAAAGTCTTCTCTACCAGTCAAAGCAAATAATCTCTTCATGACTTCTGAATGCTTTCTGCTGCAGTGTGCCAGAAAAAGGCTTTGTCAACATGTGATCCTTGTTTTCTTTATTCAACACAAATATCTCCAACCACATTTGACATTTCAAGCTTTAAACATAATACTGAATATAAATCAGGGCAATGGAGCCAAAAAATTGTCTCATGGGAGCCACCTTAAAGGGAATTTTTAACAGGAAAAAATATTTTGGTCCTAAGGCATACTCAAAACTTGTATAGGTGCAGAATTATTATTAAGATTTAGAAAACACAGTGTTCAGAGAGATAACTCCAGCAAAGCTTGTTTGAGTCCCAGAAGAAGCCAAACAGTGGTGTTGTTCTCTGCATAGACTCAACTAGGTCCTAACCTGGGTTAATCAGCTTTATTGAGAATGTTAGTAATAGTGATAATGCTTATGAATGTGTTCGGGTTTTCTTCTCTCATTGGTCAGACAGGTCACTTCATCTGGTTAAACTTGGAACAACTGCTCTTAATTCATGCTTTGTTTTGAAGTTTGCTGCTTCTGTTTCAATCCTATAGTGCCAAGAGTTTACCTACAGAGAAACCACTCTGTTTTTTCAGCTATTTTAGCAAATGCAATAAGAATTATTACTTGACCATGCAAAACTTGGCTACCAGAACATAATCCTTAATTCTACCGATACTTTCCATTGACAATATATAGAGAATATAGAAGGTATCACCACCTGCAAGTATTTTCCCAGATCTGGTCTCAGGAATTGAACAGGTAATATGATTCACTAATAGTCAGCAAGATACTAGGCATTATGGAAGTGAGATTTATTCCTTTGCTGCCTTTACTTTTATACCACATGGGACATACTAATTTTCGAAACCTTAGTTTTTCTTAAATTTTTAATATGCACCACTATTATTAGATGACAGCCTTCCAGTCTTGTTGGTTTATCAAGCCATTTATGTGCAATTCAATTTTAAATGTATGCATTTTCTGTCATATTGAAACAAGACACACCACAGTCACTAAGACTGCCTTAAATTCAAGAGCCTGTGTTATATGGTGCATTGTTTTACCCAGGAGTCTGTGAAGCTCACAAGTATGATTACATTTCACTAATCAGAGGTCCAGAAACATTAATTGTTTTGGTCTTAACATTTATCCTTGATAGTTATTCCCTACAGAAATATTAATCCAGACGAGACATCTTATTAATAATCTTTTAACTATGAGATAAAAATATACCATTGTGCTATGGTAATTTTCACCCTATAAAAAAACCCCTGCCAAATTATGATAACAGCAATATTGTGATATTATGGTGCTTTTATAGAATAGTCAATACATTTATTACAGGTATATTCCAACAATATTGTGAAGTCAACAAGTATATGTTTATACCATTTATTTCTTACAAAGATTCTTCTATATTTCATATTTATTCATGCTTGGATGAATCTCTTCACCCAGCTAGTTTATTAGAATTACAGGAGAGTGAAGCCATAAATTTCTGCATGGCTCCATTCTGAACAGTCTATGAAACACAAGATTGGAAGCATAAAATAAAGTGAGTAGAATCATGTCATGTTCTACTGGGAGACATATTTTACCCTTCAGCAGCATACTAAAAACTCATGTTTTAGAAATTGAAGCAAAGCGTACAGCACCTTTTTCCCATGAGATATATTCCTCTGCCAAGAGCAGAATTTTCCTCTTGGCAGTGTATCAGAAATGGCAAGTTCAACAGTTTAATCTCTTCAGAATTAAATTTTCCAATTCAGAAAAAAAAAAAAAATTCTATCACATTTTTAGGAGTTTTAACAAATAATTTTAATGCACATGGGCAAGATTGATAATTTTTCCACAAAATGAGTAATTTAGGCCATTGAAATGTCATTATTTCATAATGTAATTTTATCAGAAAATTCACACTGCGTTATCTCTCTAGTTCCTAGAGAGATACTCAAATTAAATTGGAAAGATAAATCCAGAGAAGGCTGAAAACCAATTCTGTTTGAAGAAAACCACTCATAGCATATATACATTATATAGTTTATATGGTACAGTAACCCAACCCGTATTTGCTTAACAAAATACTATTAGCAGACTACTTCTCCACTGGATAAAGGGCGCAAAGAGTGCTTTTTCCAGGAGAACCTTCCTGAAGATCATAGAATCATAGAATAGTTAGGGTTGGAAAGTACCTTAAAATCATCTAGTTCCAATGCCCCTGCCATGAGCAGGAACACCTCACGCTAATGTCATCCAAGGCTCTGTCCAACCCAGCCATGAGCACTGCCAGGGATACAGCATTCACAGCTTCCTTGGGCAACCCATAACATTGCCTAACCAACCATACAGTAAAGAACTTCTTCCTCATATCCAATCTCAACTTCCCTGTTTCAGTTTTAACCCATTACCCCTTCTCCTATCACAACAGCCCCTAATGAGGAATCCCTCACTAGCATCCTTAGAGGCCCCCTTCAGATATTGGAAGGCTGCGGTGAGGTCTCCCTGCAGTCTTCCCTCCTCCAGGCTGAAATGCCCCAACTTTCTCAGCCTATCTTCATATGGGAGGTTCTCCAGCCCCCTGATCATCCTTGTGGCCCTCCTCTAGAATTGGTCCAACACTTCCATGTCCTTTCTATGTTGAGGACAGCAGAACTGTACACAGTACTCCAAGTGAGGTCTCACGAGAACAGAATAAAGGGGCAGGATCACCACCTTCTACCTGCTAGTCACGCTTCTTTTGATGCAGCCCAGGATATGGTTCACTTTCCAGGCTGTGAGCGCACACTGCCGGCTCATGTTCATTTTCTCATCAACCAGCACCCCCAAGTCCCTCACTGCAGGGCTGCTCTGACCAACCTGTAGCTGTGCCTCCTTTTCCTCTGACTCAGGTGTAGGACCTTGCAGTCGGCATAGCTAAACTTCATCAGGTTGGCATCAGCCCACCTCACAAGCGTGTCAAGGTCCCTCTGGATGGCATTCCTTCCCTCCAGCGTATCAACTGAACCACACAGCTTGGTGTCATCCGCAAACTTGCTGAGGGTGCACTCAATAACACTACCCATGTCGCCCACAAAGATGTTGAACAAGACCGGTCCCAACACCGGTCCCTGGGGGACACCACTCATTACTGGTCCTCAGCTGGACACTGAGCCATTGAGCACAACTCTTTGCATGCAACCATCCAGCCACTTCTTTCTCCACATATCAAATTGATGTCTCTCCAACTTAGAGAGAAGGATGTCATGGGAGACAGTGTCAAAGGCTTTACATAAGTCCAGGTAGATCACATCAACTGCTCTGCCCCGTCCATCAGTTACGTAGCCCATCATAAAAGGCCACCAGATTGGTCAGGCAGGATTTCTCCTTAGTGAGGCCATGCTGGCTGTCCCCAACCACCTTGTTGGTTTTCATGTGCCTTAGCATGCCTTCCAGGAGAATCTGCTCCAAGATTTTGCCAGGCACAGAGGTGAGGCAGCCTGGCCTGTACTTCCCTGGCTAATCCATTTTCCCCTTCTTGTGAATGGGGGTCATATTTCCCTTTTTCCAGTCATTGGGAACTTCATCTGACTGCCATTATTTTTCAAATATGATGGACAGTGGCATAGGAACTTAATTTTCCATCTCCGTCAGGACCCACAGATGGATTTCATTAAGTCAAATGGACTTGTGTACATTCAGGTTCTAAAGATGATCTCAAACTAGATCCTCTCCTACAGTGAGCCTAGGGTCTTCATTCTCATAGTCCATAAGTCTGCCTTCCAAGAGTTGAGTGGTGTGGTCAGAGCATTTGCCAGTGAAGACTGAGGCAAAGAAGTCGTTAAGAACCTCAGCCTTCTCCAAATTCAGGGTAGCCAGTTCTTCCGATAGCTTCTGAAGAGGGCCCACGTTTTCCCTAGGCTGTCTTTTATGGATCACCTGCTGCAAGATCAGGAGTGATGCATCCCAACTAGAAGGAAGTGCTGCAGGAGGGCCAGGAGACCTCCTTGGATGGACAAGGACCTGCTGAGCAAAATTTGAAGGAAAAAAGAGGCATATAAAAGGTGGAAGCAAGGTCAGGCGGCCTGGGAAGAATACAGGGATGTTGTCCAGGAAGCTAGGGACCAGGTTAGGAAAGCTAAGGCCCACTTAGAATTAAACTTGGCTAGGGATGTTCAGGATAACAGGAAGGGATTTTATAGGTACATTGCCAATAAAAGACAGGTTAGGGACACTGTGGGACCTCTCCAGAAGCTATGGGGAGAACTGGCTACCCTGGATTTGAAGAAGGCTGAGGTTCTTAATGACTTCTTTGCCTCAGTCTTTACCGGCAAATGCTCTGACCACACCACCCAAGACTTGGAAGGCAGATGCGGGGACGGTGAGGGTGGGGACCCTGGGCCTACTGTGGGGGAGGATCTTGTTCGGGACCACCTTAGGAACCTGAATGTATACAAGTCCATGGGACTGGATGAAATCCATCTGTGGGTCCTGAAGGAGCTGGCAAATGAAGTTGCTAAGCCGCTGTAAATCATATTTGAAAAATCATGGCAGTCAGGTGAAGTTCCTGATGACTGGAAAAGGGAAATTTAACCCCCATTTTTAAGAAGGGGAAAATGGATTAGCCAGGGAATTACAGACCAGTCAGTCTCACCTCTGTGCCTGGCAAAATCTTGGAGCGGATTCTCCTGGAAGGCATGCTAAGGCACATGAAAACCAACAAGGTGGTTGGGGACAGCCAGCATGGCTTCACTAAGGGGAAATCCTGCCTGACCAATCTGGTGACCTTCTATGAAGGGGCTACGGAACTGATGGACAGGGGCAGAGCAGTTGATGTGATTTACCTGGACTTGTGTAAAGCCTTTGACACTGTCTCCCATGACATCCTTCTCTAAGTTGGAGAGACATCAATTTGATAGGTGGACCACTCAGTGGATAAAGAACTGGCTGGATGGCCGCACGCAAAGAGTAGTGCTCAGTGGCTCAATGTCCAGCTGGAGACCAGTAACGAGTGGTGTCCTCCAGGGATCGGTGTTGGGACCGGTCTTGTTCAACATCTTTGTGGTGACATGGACAGTGGGATTGAGTGCGCCCTCAGCAAGTTTGCCGATGACACCAAGCTGTGTGGTTCAGTTGATACGCTGGAGGGAAGGAATGCCATCCAGAGGGACCTTGACACGCTTGTGAGGTGGGCTGATGCCAACCTCATGAAGTTCAACCATGCTAAATGCAAAGTCCTCCACCTGGGTTGGAGCAATGCCAGGCACAGCTACAGGTTGGGCGGGGAGGAGATTGAGAGCAGCCCTGCGGAGAAGGACTTGGGGGTGTGGGTTGATGAAAAAATGAACATGAGCCGGCAGTGTGCGCTTGCAGCCTAGAAAGCCAACCGTATGCTGGGGTGCATCAAAAGGAGTGCGACCAGCAGGTCAAGGGAGGTGATCCTGCCCCTCTACTCTGCTCTCGTGAGACCTCCCTTGGAGTATTGTGTGCAGTTCTGGTGTCCTCAACATAAAAAGGACATGGAACTGTTAGAACAAGTGCAGAGGAGGGCCCCGAGGATGATCAGGGGACTGGACCCCCCCCCTATGAAGATAGGCTGAGAAAATTGGGTCTGTTCAGCGTGGAGAAGAGAAGGCTGCGTGGAGACCTCATAGCAGCCTTCCAATACCTGAAAGGGGCCTATAGGGATGCTGGGGAGGGACTCTTCATGAGGGACTTAGTGATAGGACAAGGGGTAATGGGTTTAAACTTAAACAGGGGAAGTTTAGATTGGATCTGAGGAAGAAATTCTTTACTGTAAGGGTGATGAGGCCCTGGAATGGGTTGCCCAGGGAGGTTGTGGATGCTTCATCCCTGGTGGCGTTCAAGGTGGGGTTGAACATAGCCTTGGATGGCATGGTTTAGTGGGAGGTGTCCCTGCCCATGACAGGGGGGTTGGAACTTGATAATCATGAGGTCCTTTCCAACCCTAACTATTCTATGATTCTATTCTATTTGCAATGTACCTATAGAATCCCTTTCTGTTATTTTTCACATACCTTGTGAAGTTTAATTCTAGCTGGGCCTTAACTTTCCTAACCTGGTCCCTAGCTTCCCAGACAACATCCCTGTATTCTTCCCAGGCTGCCTGTCCTTGCTTCCACCTTTTGTTACCCCTCTAAGTTTCCTCAGCAGCTCCTTATCCATCCAAGGAGGTCTTCTGGCCCTCCTGCTGCATTTCCTTGTAGCTGGGATGCAACACTCTAGAGCTTGTAGTAGGTGATCCTTGAATACCAACCAACAGTCTTGGGCCCCCCTGCCCTCTAGGGCTATATCCCATGGAACCTGTCATGGTTTATGCCTCTATTACTCATGCAGTTGCTCTCTCACTCACTCCCCACTCTTTCTTCCCTCAGTCCCAGGGGGATGGGGAGGAGAATCGAAAGAATGAAACTGCCACAGGTTGAGATAAGAACAGTTTAGTAACTAAGGTATAACACAAACCACTACTGCTACCACCAATAATAATGAGAAGGCAAACTCAAGGAAAGAATACAACCACTCACCACCCAATACCCATCCCAACCATGCAGCAAGCCCCCTTCCAGGTCTCTGCCCTCCGTTTTCTACATCCTGGACATGACGTGCTGTGGTATGGAATACCTCTCTTTGGTCAGTTTGGGTCAGGTGTCCTATCTCTGCTTCCTCCCGGCTTCCCCTCCTCCCTGGCAAAACATGAGGCTCAGAAAGTCCTTGGTCAGACCAAAACATTACCAAGCAGTAGCTGAAAACATCGGTGTTATCAGCACAGTTCCCAGGCCCAAAATCAAAAACACGGCACTGCACCAGCTACCGAGAAGGAGAAAAATGACTTCTACTGCTGAACCCAGGACAGAACCTTACTAAGCAGGTTCCTGAAGAGGGCAGTCTGCTCTCTTGAAGTCCAGGGCAGTCAGCTTGCTGCACGCTCTTCTCACTGTCCTGAGGATCTCAAATTCAACCATCTGATGATTGCTACATCCAAGGCTGCCCTGGAGCATCACATTTCTAACCAATCCTTCCCTGTTGGTGAGGACGAGGTCAAGCATGGCACCTCTCCTTGTCGGCTCCTCTATTACTTGCAGAAGGGCGCTGTCTTCCACACAATCGAGGAACCTCCTGGATTGCTTGTGCCGGGCCGTACCATCCCTCCAACAGATATCAGGGTGGTTGAAGTCTCCCGTGAGAACAAGGGCCTGTGGGCATGAGGCTGTTGCTATCTGCCTATAGAGTACTCATCCACAGAGTCCTCTTCATTAGGCAGTCTGTATCAGATCCCACAATAATGTCACCCATGGCTGTTCTCCCTTTAACCCTGACCCACAAACTCTCTGTCGACTGCTCACCTGTCTCCAGACAGAGTTCCGTACCCTCCAGCCTATCCCTAGCATAAATAGCAACTCTCCCTCACTGCCTGCCGGGCCTGTCTTTTCTAAAGAGCCTGTAACTTTCCATTCCAACAGTCCTGTCATAGGAGCCATCCCACCATGTTTCTGTGATGCCTATTATATCATACACCCATAGGCATGCACATATCTCTAATTCTTCTTATTTGCTCCCCATGCTATGGGTTTTCGTACAGAGGCCTCCAAGCTGAGTTCGAAATGAAGCAGCCTCATTGGCTGGAGTGGCTGGAATATCTCTGCATTGCTCCTAGCATTTATTATAGGTGCTGGCAACTAACTGGTTGTGTTTGGATGGAATGATACCCCCCTCTCTCAACACATCTAGTTTAAACCATGCTTGACCAGTCTGACAAGCCTCCTACCAAAACTGCTCTTCTCCGTCCTTGTCAAACCAGCTCCACCAGCCCCTGGTAGACCTGGCCTACTAAACTGAGTCCCATGTTCAAGGTACCCAAACCCCTGACTAAGGCACCACCCTTCTAACCATTTATTAACCTGCCCAATCCTCCTAGCCTTTTTCAGGTCCTGCCCTGTATCCTGGAGAATTGAGGAAAAGACAATCTGAGCTCCAGAGCCCCTAACCTGTGGAGATGTAAGACATGGACCCCATTTCTGGTTAGGAAACAAAATTGTTTATTTCATGTCTCGCATCCCTTTTATAGTCTACTAAGTGCTAAGCAGTAACTTTCCACTCTCTCACTCCCTTATCATCCCATTCAGCCTAACTGCTAAGAGTTACAAATATTTATATCATTTGGTCTGTCTTTGAGATGCACATCCTGCTTTATCTTGCAAACGTTTTGCTTTGTTTTGCTAACCTATCTTTACCCTTCGTAGTTGTTTTTACAGTTCCCAAGGCTTAGGCCGGACCAGGGCAGTAACACCTGGCATTTTCTTCATTGTTCCCAGGGCTTAAGCCGGACCAGGGCGATAACAACTGAATTCATTTCATTAACTATTTCTATCCCTGCACCCACACTAACCACCTCTCCCAGTGCTCTGTAGTCCTTCTTTATCTTCTCCGGGCTACTGCTGTCTATATCACTATCACCCACATGGATCACTAGAAGTGGGTAATAGTCAGTGGGACTGACTACAGTAGGCAGCTTCTCTGCAACATCCCTGATCCGAGCCCCTGGTGGGCAACACACCTCCCTTGAACCTGGGTCAGGCCAACAGATGCATGCCTCTATGCCCTTCAAAGTAGAGCCCCCTACTACTATGACCCACTGCTTTCTCCTGGCAGCACCAGTAGTGATCTTCTTTGCCAGTGCATCAGTCGCTTGTTCATGGTGCGTGTTTCCTGATTTAGTCCTCTGCAGAGCAGCAAAGTGGTTCTGGGTGGGGACATCAGATGTAGGAGGAAGCCCCTTGCTTTTAATTGTCCTCTTCCTCCTATTTTTTTTTTTTTTGTTGTTGTTTTTGTTTTTGTTACTATTTCGCAGCTTCCTGGGTTAATGCCCCCCTTCTTTCCTCCATGAGCCACAGTGGACGCTTGAGGCCACTGCATAGTTTCAGCCTGAAGCAAGCAGTGCTGCTTCCTCTCAGCTTCCCTGACACCTTTCAGCCTAGCAACAGCATCCCACAGCTCAGCCACCGGCTGCAGGAGAACCTGCACCAGAGAGCACTGTGCGTAGCCCTGCCCATTGAGCACCCTCCCCTCAAGAGAGCAGTGCAGGCGTTCTCTACACTCTGAGCTCTGCCCTGCAGCCTCCTCTCTCATCGGCTTTGTCTGTGAGCCTACAATGGCCACCGCCGGGGCAGCCAGAGCAGAGCCCCCACACTGGGCACTGGTCATAAGGCGAGTGCTTGCCTGCCCTCTCCCGCTGCCTCCACAAACTACTTCGCAGCGCTACTGGTTGCTCGCGCTCCCTGGGGCAGGTTTTTAACCAGTCAGGGCTGGTGCCGCTCCTCCTGGCACCGGCTCCTGTGAGTCATCTGCCTGCGTCAGCTGAGCTGCCGGCTACTGGGCAAGTCCTGTTGCGGACTTGAGGCTCCCTCGGTGGCTCTCACCACTCTGTGTCGAAGCTCCTGGACGCTGAGCTTCCACCCGCTCAGGTGTTGAAGGAGTCCTCTCTCGAGCTTGTCACCTCAGCAATTGTTTATCACGATGTTTATTGTTTATCACGTTTATTGTTTGTCAAGATGTTTATCATCAGAATATGAAAATACTAATTATTAAAAGAAAAAAAAGGATGTTTATGACTTTAAGTGGTAAAATATTCAAGAAATATGGTTTCAGGATTTTTATAAAGTAGTGTCCTAGGTAATTCTTTTAATTTATACCAATTATTTATAAATCATTTCAAACAATTTATTTGGACGTGCATTTTAATATTCTGAAGCATGTTAGTTTGATTTTGATCTGAAGTTGTTCATAGTATTTCACCCTTATATCTAGAAAGGAAACTGGAAAGAGTGTATTGGTTTAACTTCATCAGTGAAAAAGTGTGCATGTGTATGTGCAAATATATGTACTTGTAAACCATGTAATTCATTGGAAGACAAGAAAATACAGATTTTGGCCTTAGAACTAAATGTGGGTCTTTTTATTTAAGGTCTTCATAATGAAAGCATGAGAGAAATAAACTTCTCATTCTTTCTAAAGGCTGCTTGATGACTCACCAAGTTTATTTTCTACTTTTAAGGAAAACCAAGAAGAGTAAGTGCTTTTATTTTTTTTCATTTTTTTCCCCACTTTACCTAGATGTCTACTACCTCCTGTGGCAATGGTCTCATTCTGCTTCTCCGGTAAATTTTGCAGATGAAAAGGTGGGTTATTGACTATTGGCATGAAAAGGAATATTTGCACGAGTCTATGATACTGTCATCAAGTTTAACAGTTGCCATAGAAATTCTCCTGGTTCACTGAAGTTATGTTGAGCATTAAACTGAGCAATGCCATAAGTATGTGTGGAAAGGACTGAGAAGAACAAAGCAGACACAGAAAGGTCTGGCATTTGTTCTGAATTAGATTGAAAAAAAAGAAATTATCTACTGTGAATTTCTTGCTTAACCTTTCGAAAACCTCACTCGAGTTTGTGAAGGATAGAGTTATGCATGAGTGAATAAAAAGATAGTACTGAATTTTGATTACTTAGTGCAATCTCTATCTGCTAGCATGCTAATCTATTTAGAATCCAAGTAAAATCTAAGCACTTATGACCACCATGCTTGCAGTTCTGTAGTGTTGACTATAGAAGAAGTTACGCATCCTATGAATTTCATACTCCCCAGATTAAGAATTCATCATTTTCATTAGGGAAAAGCAGTCCAAGTCAAAAAAACGTTCACACTGATCATCAAAAAGATACTGCTGGGAAAAGGGAATGTAAGGAACAGCTGATTACCAGTCATACAACTGATTTTCTATAAAGTAGGAAATATACTATTAGTACATTATAATCTTAAAGTATATGAGATGTTTTAAGAGCCCTTAAGGGTTTTATGAAGTAAATAATTGTCATGCATATGAGATAAAAAGGATTTTGATCTTTATTTGTCTTCTGTTGATGCAGAAGTCCTGGACACAGCACAAACGACCGATATGATCAAGCTGATGCCAATTTTATTGCGCAGATAGCTCAGTTTATATAGACATTCTACTTCTCTATCATTAACATACACAGCTCTAGTTGGATACATGTATTGTTCATGCAACTCAAGGTACAATAGGATTTGTTCAGACCCTCTGTCCATGCATATAGTGCTCTCCGCCTACATTCTACTTGGTATCCTGTTTAATATCTAATTGGTTAATGTCTCTCAGCTAAGTGTTAGTAACAGCTTAATGATTGATTAACTATTACAGCATATGTTTCAAGGTTGCAATTATCAGTCCCTCCTGCACATCTCTCTCAGTAGCTTTCCGTGCCAGCTTCCTCAAGACTTCTGCATGTGTGCGAACTCTAGTAACAGTCTAGTAACAGTCAACGCCTCAAAACCTTTGGTTCACTGCCTCACAATTGTCAAGTAGTTGTCTGGATTGCTCACATGACTGTTCTCAGCCAAAGAGCTCTCCATAGTGTTCTGATCAGTATATCAAAAACTACTTGAGCCTAAGTTTTCTCAATTTTAAGAAATTAAATACATTTAGATCCATAGTTTTGTTCCCCATTTTTTTCAGAATTATACGTAAGACTTGCATGCAGTGTTTTTTCACATGCTTAGCCTAAGAAAACGAAGTATTTTCTTTTTTTTTGCAGCAATTATTAGTTGTAAAGAGATTATTAAGGAAATATTAAATGGGTAATTAAAAGGAATAGTCTTGAAAGACTTTTTACAAGGGCATATGATGACAGAAAAAGTGGTAATGGTTCAAGCTGGAAAAGGGCAGATTTAGATTAAATATTGGGAAATTCTTTACTATGGTAAGATATTGGGGCACGTTGCCTAGAGAAATTGTGGCTGCCCCATCCCCGGAAGTGTTCAAGGTCAGGTTGGAAAGGGCTTTGAGCGACCTGGTCTAGTGGAGGGTGTCCCTGGTCATAGCTGGGGGTTTGAAACCAGGTGATCTTTAAGGTCTCTTCAACCCAAACCGTTCTATGACAATGGTAATGATAATATTGAATTAAATAATGGTTTTAACAAGACTGTGCTATTTATAGTAGCACATACTCAGGTTCAATAATGCAATCTGCAAAGACCCTGTGTCTTGTATACCCTGGTCCTGAGTGATTGACAGCTGATGACATGGGATTAAAATATCAAAAAGGTTCAAAATATTAGACTCAGAGTCTAAATTTTCTAATAAGGATAATGTCCAAACAAGCTAAAGCATTTTGAAATGTTACCTTCTAAAATCTCTATCAGTCACTAGAACAGTCCTCATAATGATGACTTCTGATGCAATTCTTCATGCTTGAACATCTGTAACTTAAAATTTGTCTTCTCAGAATGTAATGCAGAATCACAGATCTTAATTTTTGTAACATTCATTTGTTGCAACATCAAATTTTCAGAAGCTCTAAGAAAGCATAATGGTAGAAGACAATGAACTCTTGAAATAAGCATTCAATGGAGAAATATGTTGATTGTTAAAATAATCATCTCCTTCAGTAGTTAAGGCATTGAAAGAGACCAGTGTTCTTCCTCTTCATTGATTTACATCTTAACTGTGTAAGAAGGCAAGCAGTTTCTATCTAAGACTTTCACAGTTGCTGTCATTTTGTTGTTGCTGGAGTGCTTATCTAGCAGATAAAAAGAGTGAAGCTAGCTCCTTTTAGCAAACCACAGAGATTTGATTCTCTTACAGATTCAGGCAGTTGTACCCATGTATATTACTAAAAGTGTGTTAAGAACTCTTTGCAGTGGCTGATTGAACTTGTAAGAATAGAACATTTATTTATTCCTCTGTTCTTAAAGTTGCAACCTAGAACAATAATCAGAATTGAAAGAGTTGGTAATTAAGATCAATTATTAACATTTCAAAGGGTAGGGAGAAGATAAATGATCAGTTCAGCTTGGTAACTTCAAGCAGAGTAGTGGAACAGGCAACATCTTCCTCTTACCTTTGCTGACAAAGGTGAGCCAGCATCTGGAAAAATTACTAGCATAAATTTCAGCAGCTAAAGACTTCATATGCAAGGCAGGAAGGGACTTCTGTGAATAGCAATATTGACTAATTTTGGTCCCTCAAGAGATTCTTGGTGCCTAAATCCCTATTATGATTCTAGTCCTTAAGGCTTTAGCTAGAAAACTTGTATGACAGTTTTAGTAATGCAGAAAGAATTCACAGAAGTCTTTTGAGGTTTAATTAGCAATTGCAGAATGCTTTGAAGTTGTATATGCTGTATCATTATTAATAACAAGATAGCAATTATTTAAAGGCAGAATACTTTTAGTCCTTTTATTTTGAAGACTTAATTTGTAATTGTTTGTTGCAACAATTTATTAATGAATTTACAGCCTTTAAGACAAGGGAGGTGAACTGATGATTTGTTGAATCTATTGTTCTGAAGAAAAGTTTATGAAGAATAGAAGAGGTATAAATAAAAGCTTATCCTATAAATAATACAGAAAAAAACCAAATGATTAAGGCTGATTATATTTAGGACAATAATGAAACCTGTAAGATTTTCAAGAAATACTCCTAGAAACAACTTGGGGGAGGGAAGGGGGGGGCAAAAAAAAACAAAAAAAAAAACAGTGAAGGGAAATTTACTTCCCCAAGATGCTGAAGAAGAGCTATGATAAGCTTTCCTCAACTTTATGTATTTTTTTTTGTTGTTCCTTACATACACATCTAAATTCTACATTAAGTTCACTACTCCCATGCACAGAACAGCCACAGTAGTGGTTTGACAGTGCTGATTTCCTCCATGACATGAGCTCTGAGCAGACACCTGCAGCCAAACACCCCAAGCTGGAGCAGTACACTCAGGGCCTTGTCACTCAGTTCCATACCTGCCTTGGGCACATCTCAACAGTCTTCCAAACAGCAGCTTCCAAAGACACAAAACTTAGGTCTGTGATTGGAATAGAAATTGCAGCACAGTCCCACATGCAGCTGACCTACAGTTATATGAGCTCTGGGGCATATGGCAGGATGCCCCAGAAAGTAACTGCAGACAGTCATGAGATTAATAAGAGTTTGAGTTTAATTAAGTTTAGTGACTGAAAATTCGGAGATGCTGCAACTGAGTTTGATAGGAAGTAAAAAGGAAATCTTCAAAGTATGAACACTGAGACTAAGACATCAAGAAAGTACATGAAGTAAGCATTAACATTTTTGATCAGAAGAACTTCTCTCCTAAGAAAGGAGAACCTATTTTTTTGACTTGAACTCTGCTTGAAGCTCTTACTTGCTCTCTGTGCTCTTCATAGATGCTTCTACATTAGCATTTTAGACCAAATCCTAGTGTGCTTTTGAAAAAAACTTCCAGTCACACCCACTTCCTTACACCTCCTACTCTACACAACCTAGAGTTAAGAGTGCTTACAGAATGAAATGCATTTCTTTCAGACGAACTAAGAAACTCTCAATGAGTGCAGATCATGAGTATTTGGTGCACGGAACCAAGACAGAACTGGCCCAAAGGAATTTCTGAAATGTACATAATGTGGATTCTTGGTCCTCAGCATCAACAGTTTCACTTTACAAATTCATTTCAATCAGTCTGTGTTATGTGGCAATAAACCATGTATAATTTTAAAACATTCTTCAGATGCTGTGTAAGAACCGAGAATAATACCCTCCTTACAAGGACACTGTTACCATGTGTTTGCAAGGTAGTCAGTGATTTTAGGATGCATGTTTTCTTCAGAGAATATTTTCCTCCTAAATTCACATGAATAAGTAATATTCTTTGAATCTGTACAGTTTACATTTTTTTAAAGATGTTTTTTGTTTGAACTTTACAGCTATAATCTAAAAATACTGTTAACAGTGCAGCTTCATTCTCCATTTTTATATTCCTTTAGTACTGTATGAGTAGCTTAGGAAAACCATTTTAACAAGTATGTTTAGTCTTCATTTGAATTTCTTAATATATAAAATATAGGTCAAACTTAATTAAATCAATGGGGAATGGAGATTATTTTTGGATTTATGCTTTAAAGCATTCAGGAGTAAAACCAAATCTCGATTCTGATATTTGGTATTGTAAGAGTTATTGGATCATATAACACTGAATCAATAACCCTTTCATCCACCATCAGCCTGTCTCAGAAGTTTTCATATTTTTGTGTTCTATATGTCCTTTTCTCTCCGTTTGCTACTTAGGCTTATTTTCCCTGAGTAGTTTTGCATCTCCAGTCAGGCATTTTCTTCCTTATTATGCTACATAATTTCTGAATGAAGTATTCGACAGTGCTCATTATGAATATGCCAATGCAGTTGTCTTCATCAGAAAAATCCAACTTCCCACAAATACTTTTCCTTACTGAAAATATTCTGATTTTGAAAAATTGTCTTGAAAAGAAAGACTTCTTCAGCCCAGGCTCAAAATAGAAATAAAACACCTTAAAAAAGCAGGAGAATCAAATCCAAACATACTTTCATTTCTTTGTTTCCAGTGCCATTGGTGACACAACTACTTAGTGAGGAAATTCCCTATTTTGTCAACTTGAGTAAATTTGAAGTCGTGTTCATCAAGTAGATTTACTCAATTGACCTCAAAGGTAACATAATCATGATGCTATGTGGTGCTATGGCTGAATTGTTAGTTTAGTGAGACTTTGCTAATGCCACCACACTTATTTCTTACCTACTTCACGTTTACTGTGAAATAATGTATCTTCAATGAGTATCCAGTGAAAATGAGTTCAGTTCCTGGTTATGGGATTCTATGCCTAAAGACATAAACAATCCCTGATGAACTGGCTTGCAAATGATCCAGTGCCTATATCACTAGACTATTGGCTATTTGAATTGATGGGATTCTTTCATTTTTGTCTCTATAGAAATGATACTGCACCAGGACCATCCTCTGGTACTACAGCCAAATGGGCAAACAATGCTGAGTAGAGGGAGACATTCGCCTCCCCCCCAACAGACTGGGAACTGTATCTCCTAAAATAGTTTTGTCAATAAAAGTAAATTGAGAATGTTGTTTCTACTGAAAAAAAAAAAAAAAATTTGGACAGTGGGGTTTTTAACTTCTTATTTCATGGATCTGGATTAAAGTCACAGTCCTATGAGTCTTCCAATAAGTTTCACAGGTTCAACTGAAGAAACATTGAACTGCAAGAGGAAAATGGGAATAAATACCTGGAGAAGGAGTGGGGCAGAAGCTGAAATATTTTCTGCTGCAAACAGTGTTGAAAAATTGAGTTATAGCCTGAGTCAGTTGGTCCTCTAATCAAAGCATTATCAGAAAGCAGGGATTATCGTAAAAGGAGAGAAAAAAAAGTTCAGTTTTTCTTCCTAAAGTTGGGATTTGCATTCACACATTCAGCATTCATTAGAATCTGAGCTAGAATATTGAAAATTATGTTTTGCATCCAAGCTTGCTTTATTATTTAGTCTTCCTTTTGGCAAAGTCTAATTTTGGAGGCTTACTACATTCACTTATCACTCTCTTTATTCGGATGTGAACTATACGCAATATGAAGCAATAGAGAAGCAGATCTAAAAAGCTTGGATGAATTTTGGTGGACTTTTTTGAGCTTTCTTTATTACAAGACAGCTACATTTTTACTAATTCTGCTTCTGACCAAGTAAACAATGCATTCTCCCACAAGGATCAGAATATAAGTAGTCTGTGGGGAAAAGGCAACATATTAGAAATGTATCTCTCTGTTATACTTAATCATAGAATCATAGAATAGTTAGGGTTGGAAAGGACCTTAACATCATCTAGTTCCAAACCCCCTGCCATGGGTGGGGACACCTCACACTAAACCATGTCACCCAAGGCTCTGTCCAGCTTGGCCTTGAACACCGCCAGAGATGGAGCATTCACAACTTCCCTGGGCAACCCATTCCAGTGCCTCACCACCCTTACAGTAAAGAATTTCTTCCTTATATCCAATCTCAACTTCCCCTGTTTACATTTGAACCTGTTACCCCTTGTCCTATCACGAGAGTCCCTAATGAAGAGTCCCTCCCCAGCATCCCTAGAGTCTCCCTTCAAATACTGGAAGGCTGTACAGGCTTTAAATAAAACCAAAACCACCCTCTCCTCTCCCCCTCTCCCCAAAACCCAAAACCACACAGAATTAACCTTTATAGAAGAGCACCACTATTTTCTGGAAGGCCTTCATGAAATGAATATTGTCATAACAATACTCCTGACTCTTCAACAGCAGAGTCAGCTCTGACTGACCTTGGGTAGTAAAGGCAGCAAGTAGGGGGCTATATTGCTTCAAGTGCTTAATGACAGCTTCCATATATGAGAGTTAATGGTTTTACTGTAAAGTTAGGACACTGGGATCTTTTTTAAAAATTGTCCTTTTTTCTTCTTTAATAATAGTGGCTGTAATGCTTATTTGTGAACTTGTATTCCCTGGACTACTCTTGTGTTGTCTGTAGTGATCAGTGTTTCCCTGAGGTTCTACAGTTCCTTTTGTCTGTATTGTATCACAGATTGCTTCTGTGCCAGCAAATTTGCTGTCTGAAGATTCCAGTTCTTTCCCAAGAAATTAGGGATGTGAAAGATAACATGAATGTATTCAATCAGTACGTTGAGAATAAAAGACAGAGTAGGGACAATGTGAGCCCTCTCCGGAAGCAATCAGCAGAACTGGCAACCCTGGATTTGGAAAAGGCTGCGGTTCTTAAGGTCATCTTTGCTTCAGTCTTCACAGGAAAATGCTCTGACCACACCACCCATGTCTTGGAAGGCAGATGCAAGGACTGTGAGAATGAAGACCCTGGGCCCACTGTAGGAGAGGATCTGGTTCGAGACCATCTTAGGAACATGAACGTACACAAGTCTATGGGACCTGATGAAATTCATCCTCAGGTCCTTAAGGAGATGGCAAATGAAGTTGCTAAGCCACTGTCCATCATTTTTCAAAAATCATGGCAATCAGGTGAAGTTCCCGATGACTGGAAAAAGGGAAACATAACCCCCATTTTCAAGAAGGGAAAATGGATAAACTGGGGAATTACAGACCAGTCAGTCTCACCTCTGCGCCTGTCAAAATCTTGGAGCAGATTCTCCTGGAAGGCATGCTAAGGCACATAAAAACCAAGAAGGTGCTTGGTGAAAGCCAGCATGGTGTCGCTAAGGAGAAGTCCTACCTGACTAATTTGGTGGCCTTCTATGATGGGGCTATGGAACTGATGGACAGGGGTAGAGCAGTTGATGTCATTAACCTGGACTTGTGCAAAGCGTTTGACACCGTCCCGCACAACATAGAATCATAGAATAGTTAGGGTTGGAAAGGACCTTAAGATCACCTAGTTCCAACCTCCCTGCCATGGGCAGGGACACCTCACACTAAACCATGCCACCCAAGGCCCTGACAACCCATCCTTGAACACCGCCAGAGATGGAGCATTCACAACTTCCCTGGGCAACCCATTCCAGGGCCTCACCACCCTCACAGTAAAGAATTTCTTCCTTATATCCAATCTCAACTTCCCCTGTTTACATTTGAACCCATTACCCCTTGTTCTCTCACTACAGTCCCTAATGAAGAGCCCCTCCCCAGCATCTCTAGAGGCCCCCTTCAGATACTGGACAGCTGCTATGAGGTCCCCACACAGCCTTCTCTCCTTGTCTCTAAATTGGAGAGACATCAATTTGACAGGTGCACCACTTGTAGGATAAAGAACTGGCTGGATGGCCGCATGCAAAATTTGTGCTCAATGGCTCAGTGTCCAGCTGGAGACCAGTAGCGAGTGGTGTCCCTCAGCGAAGGGTGTTGGGAGCTGTCTTGTTCAACATCTTTGCTGGTGATATGGACAGTGGGGTTGAGTGTGCCCTCAGCATATTTGCCAATGACACCAAGCTGTGTGGTTTGGTTGACACACTGGAGGGAAGGAATGCCATCCAGAGGGACCTTAACATGCTTGTGAGGTGGGCTGATGCCAACCTGATAAAGTTTAACCATGACAAGTGCAAGGTCCTACAGCTGAGTCTGAGCAATCCCCAGCACAGCTACAGATTGGGCAGAGAAGAGATCCAGAGCAGACCTGCAGAGAAAGACTTCGGGGTGCTGGTAGATGCGAAATTTAATATTAGCCTGTAGTGTGCGCTTGCAGCCCAGAAAATCAACCATATCCTGGGCTGCATCAAAAGGAACGTGACCAGCAGGTTGAAGGAGGTGATCCTGCCCCTCTGCTCTGCTCTCGTGAGCCCTCGCTTGGAGTATTGTGTGCAGTTCTGGTGTCCTCAACATAAAAAGGACATGGAACTGTTGGGACAAGTCTGGAGGAGAGCTGTGAGGGTGATCAGAGGGCTGGAGCACCTGCTGTACGAAGATAGGCTGAGAAAATTTGGGCAGTTCAGCCTGGAGAAGAGAAGGCTGCGTGGAGACCTCATGGCAGCCTTCCAGTATTTGAAGAGGCCTACAGGGATGCTGGGGAGGGACTCTTCATTAGGGACTGTAGTGACAGGACAAGGTGTAATTGGTTAAAACTTAAGCAGGGGAAGTTTAGATTGCATAGAAGGAGGAAATTCTTTACTGTGAGGGTGGTGAGGCACTGGAATGGGCTGCCCACGGAAGCTGTGAATGCTCCATCCCTGGCAGCGTTCAAGGCCAGGTTGGACAGAGCCTTGGGTGACATGGTTTAGTGTGAGGTGTCCCCACCCATGGCAGGGGGGTTTGAACTAGATAATCTTGAAGTCCTTTCCAACCCTAACTCTTCTATGATGCAGCGGTTCTATGATTCTATGATTCTATGAAATGACCACAGACTCTGAGAAAGGCAATTTTATTGTGTGCAAGGCATTACACTAACACATTCCAGATGAAGGTAAGGTATTGCTTTCCTTTTACAGACAGGTCAAAATAATAGTGTATTATTTTACATTAGCCTCTTCGCTTAAGTGTTTGCACTTCATTCTTACCATTTACACCATACTTACTACTAAGTAAGCTTATACTTCTCTCTTTCTTTTCCCTTTTCCCTGGTATTTTCTAGTACCACTTATCACCTACCACTCTCACAACTTTTTTGGAAAAATCCCTGTCTTGACCAGGGCTTTTAAGAGTTCGACTTTGACTAATGCATAGGCAAAATATTTCTGTGGTTATGCATAATAATTTGTGCTAAAACAAGGACTACAATGACCTAATAAGTCTGTCTTGAGTAGGAATAAAAAAGTCCCAGGAAAGACAATCATAGATTATGTTATGTTATGCAGAATAATTTTTAAATTTAAAAATGCATGTGTGCACATGTGTTCATGTGGGGTAGGAGAGGTAGAGGTTGGAAGGTGTAATGATTAGCAGGTTTGATTTGTTATTTAGCTGCTTTGTGTCACTATTTCCAGTCAAACATTCTGGGCAAAAAAATGTATTGTCAAAAATATGTATTTAGTATTAAAATTATATTTCACAAATTGTCTTTTCAATAACAACGAAGTATTTTTTTTTCCATTTCAGATTAATATATTTGAATATAAATGCTTCGTTAATTAGCAAAAGTAGGATTTATTCTTAATTAAGTCTTAGTGAAAAAAATAGTGAAAAAAGCCCTATGATTAAGCAGAACGGGTAGTTCACGAATGCAAGAATGAACCATCGAATCTTTGAACTGTTATTGAACCTCTGATGCTCAGTGTTCTAGAAGAACACCTGGAAATGTTACCTGCAATTAACCTCTTTAGAGTCCTATGTTGATCAAACTTCTAAATAAAGAAAAGTGTAAGGGAATGTTTGCCACCATTCATTCTTACTGGATAATACACTCTTAGATGCAAAGGGAGAGGTTTTTGTGTGCTTAGTTTCTGCATGCAACAAATTCAAAGTATAAAACTGGGAAACAAATAAGGGACAGTCTCAAGATAAAATTATGCTGTGTGAAAGACTGAGGTGAAGGGACATGCAGGACAGGGATGGAGTGAAAGAGATGACACTCAAAATACAAGGAATTTCAGGGAACAAAAACCCAATATCATAAAAATCAGAATATTCAGTAGCTCATGTCTTTCCCCTGTGTAAGCTTTTGTTCCTTTTTGTCTCATCAAGGGAAAATTTTAAAATGTTTTCACCTGTCATCCTACCTAAGCTATATAAGCTATATAAGCTATGATTCTAGAAGAAACCTTTTAGTGGTAGCGTACATTAATAGAATTTCTTAACAGTTGTTACACTAATGGGTCAATAATTCAGTTCTTGCACTCCCAGGCAAATAATTTCCATCTACATAGTTCTATATACAATTTCAGTGAGATACTTCGCTTGCGGGAAGTGCATCAGGTTGAATCTTAATAGCTTTTTCATCTTCACTGGCAATACTGGACCACAACTATTAATGCCTTACAGTAGGAAGCAAGCCACAGGGCACCACTTCAACAGGTCTTACTATTAGAAAGTGTTATGGAAATGCTTGTGTATTTTTGCAGTCTGTTATAAAACAGTGCTTACTGTTCCTTTCAGAATGGAAATATTTGCAGTAATATTAAAAGCACTCCAACTTAATATCATGTAAGTTAAAATTGCAAAGAATGTGCTACTGTAGCACTCAAAAGGAGTGTGTTTGTTGGGGTTTTTTTTTGCAAAATGTATGTTGCATTCTTTAATATTTAACTGATGTGTATAAACTAGTGTCATTTCCAGTACAAGAAAAATAGTCTGATTTTCCATTAGATAAACTGAGTATCAGTAAAGTCACATGTATTTCCTCTCATAGAATCAAAAAATGGTTAGGGTTGGAAAGATCATCTTAAGATCATCTAGTTCCAACTCCCCTGCTATGGTCAAGGATGCCTCACTGTCGAACATGTCACCCAAGCCTCTGTCCAACTTTTCCTATAAAAGATTAAAATAAAAATTATGTAGACTCTAAGGATTCATTTATGTTCTTTAGTGAGTTTTGAAAAAAGGCTGCAACAGTATAAATATGACTACCTGCAGCAAAACCAGATGGTTGGGATATTACTCTTGGTAAAATCTCCCCAGTTTCATGGTGCTCCAGATACTGGGTTTTTTTTGATGTTTGAAGCAGGATAGATGAGGCTTAATTATTGTTGTGCTTGGCCATCATTACAAGGAATTTGTCCTCTGGCTCCAGCCCTTTTGTTTAATTCCTCTGACCACACCTTTATTTTGAAAGGAAATAGAACCTTCAGAATTTCTTTTTTCTTTGAATGTCACACAACAGCCAACTTTCAGGAAGCCCCTCATAGTTTTGTTTTTTTTTTTTCCCTATAAGGTTGCACCCATTCTTTAATCATATCATGGAATCACAGAACTGAAGTAGACATCCAGTCTAATCCTCTGCTCAAATCTGGGTCAGCTAGAGCAGATTGTTCAGGACAGTATCCACTCAGATTTTGACTGAGACTGAGACTGAGTTTCCAAGAATGGAGAATCCACAGCTTCTCTGGGCATCTTGTTTCAGTGCTGGGCTACCCACACAGTAAAAATATCTTCTTGCATTTAAATGGAGTTTTCTGTATTTCAGTTTCTGTCCATTGCTTCCTGTCTTTTCCTTTGACACCAATGAGAAGAATCTAGCTCAAAATACCTTACTTCCCTATCAGATGTTTATACATGTTAATAAATTCCTCCCTCAACCATTTTCTTCACCAAGCTCAACAAACACAAGTGACTCAGAGGCATGTCAGAGCTTGTCCAGATCCCTCACATTGGCATCCAAACCCTCAGGCATGTCAACCACACAACTCAGCTTGGTGTCATCAGCAGACTTGCGGACGGTGCATTCAATCCCATTGTCTATGCCACTGATGAAGATATTAAACAGTACTGGTCCCAGTATGGACCCCTGAGAGACACTGCTTAACACCGATGTCCACCTGGACACTGAGCCATTGACCACTACCCGCTGGATGCAAACATCGGCCAATTCCTTATCCATTCATCAAATCTGTATTTCTCCAATTTAGTGAGATGATATTGTGGGATACCATATCAAAGACCTTGCAGAAGTCAAGATATATGACATATGTAGCTCTTTCCCTGTCCATTGATGTAGGCTTCCTTCATTTGAAACTCTTTCCATGAGGTTGCCTAGCCTGTAAGCAAAAATGCTCATGCCCCACTTGGTCAGGCAGATACTATTTCTTTCTAGGATCCTCTGATCCTGAGAAAGAGTTCCATAGTCATTAAAGTCAAATCCCTCAAGCCATACAGAAACTCAGAATTACAGAAAGACTAAGATTGGAAGGGACTTTCTGGACATCATAGAATCATAGAATAGTTAGGGTTGGAAAGGACCTTAACATCGTCTAGTTCCAACACCCCTGACATGGGCAGACACCTCACACTAAACCATGCCACCCAAGGCTATGTCCAACTTGACCTTGAACACCGCCAGCAATGGAGTATTCACAACTTCCCTGGTGTTGTGGTTTAAGTCTATAAACTCACACAGTCGCTCTCTCACTCACTCCCCACTCTTTCTTCGCTCCACTCCTGAAGGGATGGGAAGGAGAATCTAAAGAATGCAACTCCCACAGGCTGAGATAAGAACAGTTTAGTAATTAAGGCATAACACAGATCACTGCTGCTACCACCAGTAATAATAATGACAAGAGAAAATACAAGGGAAAAGAATACAATTACTCATCATCCAATATCAAGCCCGACCACGCAGTGCACCCCCACCAGTGCACCCCCCACCGTGCACCCTCACCACCCTTCCGGGTCTCTGCTCTCCGTCCCTTCATCCTGGATATGACGTGCTGTGGTATGGAATAACCTCTTTGGTTAGTCTGGGTCAGGTGTCCTGTCTCTCCTTCCTCCCGGTTTCACCTCCTCCTTGGCAGAGCATGAGACTCACAAAGCCCTTGGCCAGCCTAAACATCACCAAGCAGTAACTGAAAACACTGGTGTTATCAGCACTGTTCCCAGGCCCAAAATCAAAAACACAGCACTGCACCAGCTACAGAGAAGGAGAAAAATGACTGCTACTGCTGAACCCAGGACACCTGGGCAACCCATTCCACTGCCTCACCACCCTTACAGTAAAGAATTTCTTCCTCGGATCCAATCTGAACTTCCCCTGTTTAAGTTTGAACCCGTTGCCCCTTGTCCTCTCACTACAGTCCCTCATGAAGAGTCCCTTCCCAGCATCTTTAGAGGCCCCCTTCAGATACTGGAAGGCTGCTATGAGGTCTCCACCCAGTCTTCTCTTCTCCAGGCTGAACAGCCCCAACTTTCTCATACTATCTTCATATGGGACGTGCTCCAGCCCCTTTATCATCCTCGTGGCCCTCCTCTGGACTTGTTCCATATTCTCTGAATGTTTTTACTCAGGTAGAGATGAAGTGGTTTTTCTAACAGAATTTTTCTGAAAGAGGTTTTGAAAGAGCTTGTGATCTGCTGCTCATTGTTGCACGTAGAAATACTGAAGGACTAATTTAACTTCAGTCTTTAGAATACACTTCCTACCCTGTTGAAAACTGTTGGAATAAGGAAGCTAATAGTTAAAATGGAGTGATCTGTTTATTTGTCTAGATGAAAGGCTTGATTAAGGTACTCTATGAGAGAAAATATTTTAAAAAGGAGGACAAATATCTTTAAAGGAACATTAAAATAATCATCTCCAGTTCTGAGTTAAGCAGGTTGTTTCCTAGGGCTGAAAACAGCAGGAATTTATTCTAGAACTTTTTATTTGCAAGTTTTACATCAATGAAATTTAAATTGTAAAATCTGCATTCACACATGTATCTCGCTTGTCTTGTCAATGGGCTAGTAAAAATGTGTGAATCAGAGAGGCAAACAAGTTAGACTTGTAATTAAAATGACTCTACGGGTCATTCTCATTTAGGTGTACATGGAGTTAGAAATAAGTAAATCACAACACCCATTAGAAAATGCCAACAGGCCATAATCTTTGCATAGGTTGTTGCTGGTTACTATGTAGTGAAATTCAACTGAACTTGACAGTGAAAAAAAGCTATCTATCTGAGGAAATACCTTTTTTTGCTACAAATGCTACCTTCAGGTGCAATAACTCATGAGCGTTATTTTGGCTAAAAGTGGTTAGAAAAGAGCTCAGCTGAGGTCTGACCTTGGTGCCATATCCTTTCTGGTGCTAAAAATGTTTTAGATTACATCTACAAAATGTGTATGAGGAATTCACATCATTAGCAGTGTAGGAACAAAGCAGAGCAGATTAGTGTCGAAGGAGCCAGATTTATTTAACAAACATCAAGGTCTTCAATACAAACACCTTTGCGCAAAATCAACTTTCTTGTGCATTGTCCGCAAATGCAGCTGAATTGCATCTCTGGCATATTTCTTCAATATATTTGAATTTTTAGAAACATTTAAACTAAACAAATTGCTTTGGGTTTGGTTTTGTTTCTGCATACATCACAGTACCTAAGGATTCAGTAATAGAAATTTTGGCTCTAATTCTGCCATATAGTATATATTGAATTCAATTTTCTAGTTAAAAATTCTTTTAAATCAATAAACAGTTCTACTGATTGCCATTACTGAAGAGACAGGAGGAATTTTCTGCTAACTTGATGTGGTGGGTTGACCATGTCTGCACCCTAGGTGTTCACCAAAACCATTCTATTCCCTCTGCAGAGAATCTCTACTCTGCTGCATGGAGCACTTCCTCTGCTCCTTCTGCACTCAACCTGGTGACTGCAGAGCTGTTTCACAGAATCATTAGGGTTGGAAGGGACTTCTGGAGATCATCTAACCCAACTCAAAAACTCACTTATTCTCGCTCCTCTCTGTAGCTGAAGTTGCTGTTGTACAGCAGTTTTGCAGCTTATTTTACCTTCTTAAACATGCTATCCACCAGGCGCTACCACCATCACTGATGAGCTTGGCCTTGGCCAGCAGTTGGTTCATCTTGGAGCCAGGTGGCACTGGCTCTATCGGACCCAGAGAAAGCTTCTAGCAGCTTCTCACAGAATCCGCTCCTGTAGTCCCCCCCACTTCCAAAATCTTGCCATGAAAACCCAATACACTTGCTGACATACAGATGAAAATATTAATTAAAAATCCATTCATAAAAATATTCTTTTTTTAACCTTATATAATGTTTTCCATGGCATATCCCTTATCTGCTTATCCAGAAACTGATACACACCAGTTCTTTTGATTTAGATAAAGAATTTTGCTGGATTTCATGCAGATGCTTATTTGTAGTATCTTTGATGCATTATTTATTAGAAATTTTGTCTTAAGTTTGCATTCTGCAGAAATATTTCTCTCCTTCTCACAACCTATGTGAAGTACTGGTCTTTAAAAGGGATTGTGATTTTAAATAGAAGTTGTTAAAATGATATAATGGATGGGACCCTAGCTGAGAGTTGATTCCTGCTCATGACTAAGAGACATAAAGCATGATTCTGACAGAGTGCATTGGATAAAGTATATATATTTATGTTCGTTGTGACTATCTGTCAGAAGGAGGCAGGAAAATGTAAGGGTGCAGATGTTCTATGACCTTTATACTTGGCCACACTAGGGCACCTGGTCAACACTCTCAGCACAGACAACAGATCATGAGCAACTGAAAGGCTCCATGAGTAAACAAAAACTGGCATAGCATCAGTTGTTTTTCTAAGAGTAGAAAAGTCCTCTTGTAGCTGAACCTGAATCCTCACCTATGGGTGGATACACTACAGAGGAACTTTCCCAATTACATGGAATGAGCTGCAACTGGCCTTCCCAGCTTGAAGTGTGGGCCTGAGTGATGATTCGATGGCAATTGGTGATGCATTTTTTCTTAATCTCTGTTCTCTCTATGCAGTAATGATCTGATGCATTGCTAATTTCTCCGTGCTATACATATATCTATCTCTGATTCACTACATTGTACTTATTTGCTGTATATATAGATACAGATATAAGCCTGATTACTGTGCTTGTTTGCTTTAGCGTGCTTATTTGCTTTAGTGTGCTTGTTTAATAAATTGCATGTTATATGGCTACTGCAGGATAGACAGCGGAGTCTCTATGAATCAGGAGTAAATATACAACAGAAATGAAATGAGTGCAACTGTAAATTACACAGATTCTGAAAGTTCAGACTCTCTTATTTGGAGATAAACTCAGTGTCCGTCTGCTTTCATAGGAGTGTAGTGCCATAGTCTGTAAAGTCCATGAGAGAAATGAGGTAGTCCTGGGTTCAACTTGTCTTTAGCGTTTTCCTCTTGTATCAAGAGTTGTGTACCCTTCAGTAAAGCACTGCTTTAACCTTCATGAATAAGATATGCTAATACTGATAATGTCATTGCTTGTCTATCCTGTTTGTATCCATCTCTATGATAGCAATGTACTGAAACCCTACCACTTCATGCTGGTTTGTGCAGAGCTACATGTAGTCAGTGTAGACACTGCAGATTTGTTTCACTGGGGTCCTATGCACATTTGATTTTCCTTCCAATAATGGTTTTAAAATTTGGATTAATTAAAAGCATCAAAGAAAAAAAAAACTTAGTAGGCAGATTGAAAAATTTAGGTAGTTTAGGGAAAAATTGGGCTCGCGCTTGCTTGGAAATGTCTATGAACGAAAATACCTAGCACACTGAGAGAGAATACGGGTGTACTTCTGGGGATCAGCTGACTTTAGTCAGATATCTGAAAGGGCTTGCCTTCTCTAGGAATGCATGGTCTTGAATAGTTCTCTGACATTGGGGTACAATCTCGCGTTCAAAGACCAAGCATCAATATCTTTCTTTTTTTTAAATGGCTGTATGAGACACAATCTTCCCAACAGCAGTCAGCATGGGTCATGGCTGGGACAAGCACATGAGAGAGAGCCAATACAGTGCCTCTTTTTGACACTGATACAAATTCTTCAGTCTCCTGCAAAAGAACTGCAGCCTGCATGTTGCAAAATACTGGGGGGCGCAGTTATCCTTAATGTACCTCAGTATACCTCTTCCACTTTAAAAAAAAGACATGCAGGGGACAGCATGTGGTTGAAGCAGTTCAGTATGACTAGAGGTTAGAGCATCCACTTTGGAAGGAAGTTTTGAGCGTCTGTTGTTACTCCAGACATTGCAATTGGATTTTGCATGGTACACTTCAGGAATAAAATGAAAAAATACTTCAGCCCACCCTTATAAATGGTTACCTTCACTACAAAAGTTAGGTTATACATAAAATCTTCCATTGTTTTCTCTCTTATTTGGTAGATCTCAATTCTCTGTTTGTACACCTGATGGAATATTTATTATGTAACTTTCCACTATAATGCAGTGACTAAGGTGATGTGGATAACAAATTTTGAACTTCCTCAAAACAAAGGAAATTAATCCTATTCGTATGCAGTAGATCTCATCAGAGCTATATCCCTAACTGGGGAAAAGAAGGACACATCACTTCTTTTTGGTCTAAATTTATGTCTTGAAGATATCTAGCAGCTGTAACGTGTAGCATCTAAACTTGAAAGCATTATCATAAGATATGGCAAAAAAGTCCAGAAATATCTGAAGTATGAATGTGAAATGGGTCTTGCTACAAACAAAAGCTAAGCAAGCTTTACAGCTTCGTGTTAACTGAGGCACTCTTGCTGCTTCCAGAAATGGACTTTAAGCCACCTCCAACGTAAAAAAAAAAAAACGAAAAAAACTCCCCAACACAAAAAGCAGTATTTGTCTCACTTCACAAACCTATTGTGAAGAGTTATAAGGCTGAATAATTAAACTTGTATGTAGACTTTTTTACATTCAGGAGAAGGAAATAAACAGTTTCAAAGCCCTATTTATTGCTTCCTCAGGTATATATTTAATATAGTTCATGTAATTTTCGCAAAGAAACATCAATTTTTTTCAGTTGATTATAAAAGAAACTTAGGGAAAGTACTTCAGATGTCTTATTCAAGATATATCTGCACTGTGTAATAAATCCTAGTTTGTCTTCATAATTAGACAGAAAAATAATAAAAAAGCATGAGTCTGAAATCTAATATTTTGCATCTGAGTGACTTACTTCATCCCCAGTTCACTTGCTATAGCTACATTTTTTAAGTGTGTCTGTGTTCTTCACACACACCTATTTTGCCTATCCAAATTTGTACAGAAACAGAAGTCTGCAAAGAATGTAAAAACTAAATCTTTACTTTAAAACTCAAAGCAATATATAGCTTATGTTTATAAAAGCAAAGACAAAGACCCTTTGTTCTATTAGGCATCTTATTTTGTTAATGCGCTATTTTACAAAGATGCTTGTTGGATCAGAAAAGACTGGCTTAACAGGAAACTTTTAAAAAAATTTACAGATTCTGTGATGAAAGGATGGAAAAATATTACTTCCAGGGGTTACTTTACAATATCCATGGGCATGTACACTTCCTAATGTGTTAATAACACTGTAATATGCATAGTTTAAGAAAAAAAGATTGCCAAATGTATTAAAAAAATTGGAAGTGCAGAAACTGCATTATTTCATAAGTGGTTCACAAGCGAACATTCAAAATATTAAAATTCTAAAATGTGAAACATACTCAGCTTACATAAACAATATTCTGCTGTAGAACAAAAAAAATGAAGCATGGATTACTCAATATCTTAGTAACAGGGACTAAAAATAATAAAATCTGAAAGTGAAATAGTCTGAACTTATGTGGCAATTGTTATGGTGTTTTTTGTTTGTTTACTTCGATACGTTTTCTCCTAGAACACTCATGATCCACAAAAAAAATCTTTTGTCAGGCACAAGAATGTCCACAAACTGCTACCGAAAACAAAAATTCTAAAGGAAATTTCATAAAGACAGAAAAAGCAGATGTACCAGTGGGACAGGAGTAGAAGTAAGTAGTGAATCCGCATATATATGCAAGATACATCGTGGGGAGAGAGCATGGCCAGAAGTCATTTGTGGTTTGCCTTTTGCACTGCTATTAATTCATGATAGTGGTGTGTGCTGGTTTTGGCTGGGAGAGAGATTATTTGCTTTACAGTCACTACTATAGGGCCGTATTTTGGATTTGTATTGTAAATGCTGTTCATCATTCAGGGATGTTTTAGTTACTGCTGGACAGTGCTTACAGGGTCAAAGCCTTTTCCACCTCTCACCCCATCCCACCAGCAAGCAGGCTGGGGGTGCACAAGTTGAGAAGGGACACAAATGCAACACCTTACCCCAACTGACCAAAGGGATATTCCAGACCATATGACCTCAGGCTCAACATATAAAGCTGGGGGGGAAAGAAAGAAGGGGGGAACATTTGAAGTTATGGCATTCTGTCTTCTCAACTATCTGTTATGTCTGATGGAGTCCTGCTTTCCTAGAAATGGCTGAACACCTGCCTGCCAATGTGAAGTGGTGAATAAATTCCTTGTTTTGCTCTGTTTGCATGCATGGCTTTTTGACTCATGGCTTTTTGTGCGCCTCCTCATTGGCAGAGCATGAGAGACTGAAAAGTCCTTGATCAGGGTAAGTGCTACTTAGCAACATCAGTGTGTTATCAGCATTGTTCTCAGACTAAAGCCAAAACACAGCACTGTACCAGCTACTAGGAAGAAAATTAACTCTGTTCCAGCTGAAAGCAGGACAAGTGATCAGAAATGTTGTTTTCTTGATACCTTTTGGGGGAGATTCTAAGTCACTATGGTCTCAAGAACTCATGTGGGTTAAGATCTAGATTTTTGGGGGCTTGGTGTTGCATTCCAGGAAGTAATCACATCACAGAACAATTATTTAAAAACTTAGCAGTGTCCACAATGCTAAGCCCTACAAGACTAACCTCAGAGGATAAATCCCATCAAAATACAGTTTTTAGCATTAAAGAACCTTACCATCAGGCTTGTAGAAACATGCTTCCCAATACAAAGAAGTCTCCAAATCCCTATTTTAGTATTTCTATTTGCAGACATTTATGCAGATTGAAGATATATTTTCAGCTCTCACTGAATCAGAAGGGAAAAAAACCTGCACTCAGTTGATTGCCTCTCCAGCCATACAAATAACCACTCTCATCTAACAGCACTGTAGAATTTTACTTCTGATTTACAATCTAAGAAACCACTTCGAATCTATCATAAATAATCCTGTTACTATAGCAAATTATATGTAAGTCAGTGGATGAATGTCTTAATGTTTATTTTGAAATACATTTTTACATGCATTTTTATATAGTAGACTAGTAAAACATATATTGTGGGTCCTGATGGCTCTGCTTTAAGCCAGAGTGACTCGCAGCAGTTCTCGATTGAGTGTCACTGATTTAAATCAACATGATTTTTATTTATCATGCTGTTTCTTGGCTTTCCTCGCAGGAACCATAAAGATGCACTCAGCATTCTTCATTGCAGGCCAAGTTTTAAACTATGATTACATAACAATAGCCAAAAAAAAAAAAGCAGCAAAAAAAACCAAACAACCAAACAAAAAAACCCCCAGTAACATGAAAAAGATGTATAAAATTTCCATTGTTTAGAACAGGGAAAGCTATTATATGTAATACAGTATTATTAACTTAAGCTGTGATGTCAAATTTTTTATCTAACCCAAATTTAATTTTATTTTTTTTAATATGCTGTGGGTGTCCCCGATACAATTTAGTACATATTGACAATGAGAAAATCAAAGCAAGTATCTGACGAAGAAATTTATTTAAATGATTCTCCTATAATCTTCATGTATGGGGTGTTTTTATTACTTGAAATAACCCAATAGGATGCAAAACCAACATTCCATCTGTTTACAGGGTGTCCTAACTATCCCTAAAGAACCTTTAAAGCAAATAATTTTAATGAAGTTGAAAATCTGAGAGAATGCTTTAATTATACAACTATTTTATTTCTGAATTTTGTATAAAAGGGGAGAGGGAAGGTCTGTTTGCGTTTTTAACAAAAAATATATAAAATATGCAAACAAAAGGTAATCTTGAGAAACTAGGATGGGGAATGTTCAGGATACAAAAGGACAGGATTGGACTCTGAAACCCATCTTTGTACAACATCACTGAGTCAATGGACTCAGCAGAATTTAGGCTGGTGTTGGATTGCATCTGGATGATGTTTCCATTCCCCTCTGTAATTTAAGACTTTTTATAATAATCAGACAAGGTAATGAAAAAGAAAAAAACTCCAGTAACTCAAGTGTGTTTAGGACATTTTTCAGAGGATTTTAAAATTGAGATTTTTTTTCTATGATTTCTACTAGATTTTCCGCTTTACAGGTAAAAAAAAAAAAATATTACTTGGCACATGAATTATTCTCTTTAGGCTTGATTCCCAAATGTTCTTGATTATGAAAAACCTATTTTGATAAACACATAATCAAAATTTATTTGAACAGTATTGTTTCATTTGATTTCTCTTTAAACAACATTTTTTGCTAGAAAATACTTAAGCTAAGTTGAACTTTCCAATGGATAGCATAGATGCCCCGCGTTAAACACTACACCGATTAAGAAAATCTTACACATCTTTTTTTTTTTTAATTCCACGAAGACTTCAGGGTGCAAAGTGATTTTTAAAGCTAATAGGGTCTAGAAGGATCAAAAAAACGTGGATGACAGATTGTCCTCCACCTATCTACTGCAGTTCCAAATGAGGGCAACATTTCCTCCAATATGTTGTTTCTTAGGTATCAAGGCCCAAATTCATTCCACCTAAATGTAGATATTAGAGCAAGACTTTGAAGCTGGGAAAAACTTGCATTCTGTGCATTTGTTGTGAAATGAGTGGTTTAGGGTCACTCAAAGAATGACCATGAATGGTATTAGCAAGAGCTGTTTTAATAGGATTTATAAAAGCATGACTTAACAAAATATGATGGCAAGGTTCGTTCTACTAAATGGGTGAAGCATACAAAGGAGAACATAGGTAAAAACAAGTTAAAAATGACTGACAGAGACTGAAGGCACAAAGGGTAAGTGGGACCCTCCCACTGAGCCACAAAGTTCAGAGTAGACCCCCTTGCTTTCTGAACTCCTGATGGAGCCTAGGTGCAGCACAATCCAATCTTAGTCTCAGGCTTATACGAGGGTTTATGTCTAATTGAAAAGATATAGTGAATAAGGAAATCCTTCTGTTGAGTCACAAGGTTCAGAATAGACCCTCTTGCTTCCTAAACTCCTAAAGGAGCTCAGGTGTAGCTGGATCTATTCTTAGTTCTGACTCAACTTGGTCAACAGTATATATCTAAAGGATTATAAGTGTACCAGTTCACCACAAAGGGAATTTTTTCACAGTTTTCATTTAGCAGCAATTTGTGGTGGGTCTTATAAAGTCAGTCAATAGAAATTACTACACTTGCTATAGCAATCTGTACACACACAGATGAAGACATATAAAGGTATACTTGTCCAGAATTCCCCTCAAGATCAGTGAAATATTCACATCTAATGCCTCAGCATTTCTCAACAGGTAAGGGTTAAGTCTTGAGGAGTGGCGAACTTCAGCCCTGGCCTGGTCTTTAGGCAGCAGTCCTCCAATTACTCTGAGAGTTCTTCCACTCAGATGGAGATGCTGATCACAGTCTGCTTCAGCCCAGAAGGACTCAAAGGGCCTCACTTAAGAGCATTGTTTATAGGTTCTCAAGATGATTTGCTGTAGCAATTAGTGAATTTCCATCATGGCCACAACATGAGTCAGCAATTACTGGAAATTTTCAATCCAGTGACAGTGGCACCATTCCACTTGGGCTACAATCAAGGGAAGTAATGTTTTGAGGCTATCAGGGGATGACTGATTATCCTTATTCTCACTTCCCACCTTTAACCAAGAGTCAGGAGTCCCTGGTACAAACAGTGACTCACTCCTTAGCCATAGGAGATTTCACTGTTCTACTCATTACATAAAAGCCAAAGCATGGTGAAAATTTCTGAGATCATAGATCGGCCTAGAAAACCATGCAGAACAGATGCACCACTACAAACAATATTTCTTGAGAAAACTTTCATACACCAAGTAGCTATTACCAGTAGAAACAGACTTTCATTATTACTAAAATGATTATTAACAAAGCACGCACACTTATTCACTCACACAAGCTTTATTCGTGCATGCATTCTCGCATAATTATCTGTCCAGATTTCAATTTGGAGTCCATTTCCAACAATGGATTCAAGAACAAAGAGCCGCTGGCACACCAGAGTCTTCCATACAGTTGTTCATGAAGTCCCTCAAAGGTCTGTTTCATCTTACATGTATATATGACCCTACAGGTTTCATCTGCATTCAGCAGTCCTTCCCACTTGGGTGCAGCCTGAGTTACACGACCTGAAACCAGGGTAACCCATTTTGTAGTCAGCAGACTTTTGCTCTCCTAAGATTATCCATTCCTGCAGAATCAGCAGATCTCCTGAGGTCATAAATTCTGTGAAAACTTTCACACACTGCTTTGCCAGCACACAGGTTTTCTCACTTCAGTCTTCTGGCCTTTGGCAACAGTTTCTCTCTCCAAACCTACGGGTATGTGGTAGTAGACATTTACACCAAAGCACATAAGAGATATCTGTCAATCAAGGGTAGTGGATGGTGAAAGGTACACATACAGAGAAATCATTTTTCCCTCTGCCTCTCCCCAAGCACCTCTTCGTTTTTTTTATATAAATGCATGGTTTATATAAGGGGTCAGTATCACTCTATTTCCTAACTGAAATGTCCTATAGGGATGCTGGGGAGGGACTCCTCGTTAGGGACTGTAGTGATAGAACAAGCGGTAACAGGTCAAAATTTAAACAGGGGAAGTTTAGAATGCACATAAGAAGGAAGTTCTTTACTGTGAGAGTGGTGAGGCAATGGAATGGGGTGCCCAAGGGGGTTGTGAATGCTCCATCCCTGGCGGTGTTCAAGGCCGGGTTGGACAGAGCCTTGGGTGACATGGTTTAGTGTGAGGTGCCCCTGCCCATGGCAGGGGGTTTGGAACTACATGATCTTAAGGTCCTTTCCAACCCTAACTATTGTATGATTCTATGCTTCTATGTCTCAATTAAATTTTCGTAGTTGGATTGGACAGGGCCTAGGTAGCACATGACACCAAATTACATGAGGCCTACTCTGCCTGTGATGTAAACTTTAAATTTCTTCGCTATCTCAAATCATGACCAAAGATTAAATTTTGACTATAACATCAAGGAAGTAAATGAAAACATTTTTAACTAGCTTTCAGTAGAACTAGATTAAAGATCATGAGCATAGCCAATGCAATATTTTGACATTTTCTAAACTCCTGTTATCTTTGGATTCTATGCTTTTCCTTAACTACTATAATGCCCATTAAATACAAAACTGAAACTGTTACCACACAATTTGAACAAGATATCAGTGTGTTTATGATATCTGCTCAGCACAGAAAAAACAGAATATGTCAAACATTTAGAATGAACATTTATGAAATTACAAGATCACTTTTCTGTAGCATCCTGAATTTGCATAGGATGTTCCAGCTGTAGTGAGCTCTTTTATATTAGGACAGTAGAAATTACTATGACTGCCTCAAGAGGGGACGACTACAGCGCCTGATCTGGGGGAGGCTCAGCGTCCAGGGGCTTCAACTCCAAGCAGCAGCAGGCACCAAGAGAGCCTCAACTCCTCAACAGGGCTTCCCCAGGAGCCGGCAGCTCAGCGGAGGAGAGCAGCTGACTCAGAGGGGGCAGTGCCAGGAGGAGCAGCACCACCCTGGCTGATTAAAAACCTGCCCCAGGGAGCACGAGCGACCAGGACCACGGAAAACAGGGCAGGTGCGAGTCAGTTTGCATGGCAGCTCGTGCGGGCAGGTGAGCGGGATGGTGAGCACTCGCCGTGTGACCAGGGCCCGGCCTGGGAGCTCTGTTCTGGCTGCCCCGGCAGTGGCCAGTGTAGGCACCCAGACAGAGCAGATGAGAGGGGAGGCTGCAGTGCAGAGCTGGGGATGTAGAGAGTGCCTGCACTGCTCTCCTGAGGGGAGGGTGCAAAATGGGCAGGGCTGCACTTTGTTCTTCCAGGTGGAGGTCCTCCTGCAGCAGGTGGCTGAGCTGCAGGAAGCTGTTACTAGGCCAAAAGGTGTCAGGGTAGCTGAGAGGAAGCAGCACTGCTTGGTCCAGGACCAGGCTGTGCAGGGGCCTCAAGTGACTACGGTCGCTCATGCAGGAAAGGAGGCTGCTAACCCAGGAAGCTGGGAAACAGTAACAGAAAAAAAAAACAAAAAAAAAAAAACCAACAAAAAAAGGAGGAAGAGAGCAATTAAAAGCAAGGGGCTTCCTCCTACATCTGTTTTTCCCACCCAGAACTGCTTCGCTGTCCTGTGGGGGCTGATGAGGAACCACACTCCCACCAAGAACAACCGGCTGATGCACTGGTAAAGAAGATCACTACTGGTGCTGCCAGGAAAAAGCGGTGGGCCGTAGTAGTAGGGGGCTCTACTCTGAAAGGAACAGAGGCACCCATCTTTCAGCCTGACCCAGTCTCAAGGGAGGTATGTTGCCTATCAGGGGCTTGGATCAAGGATGCTGCAGAGAAGCTGCCTGCTCTAGGTAGGCCCTCTGACTATTACCCACTTCTAGTGATCCATGCGGGTGATAGTGATATAGATAGCAGTAGCCCGGAGAGCATAAAGAAGGACTACAGAGCTCTGGGAGAGGTGGTTAGGGGCTCTGGAGCTCAGATTGACTTTTCATCAATTCTCCAGGATACAGGGCAGGACCTTGAAAAGGCTAGGAGGATTGGGCAGGTTAATAAATAGTTAGAAGGGTGGTGCCATCGTCAGGGGCTGGCTATCTTGAACATGGGACTCAATTTAGTAGACCAAGTCTACTGGGGGCTGGTGGAGCTGGTCTGACAAAGAAAGGGAAGAGTGGATTTGGTAGGAGGCTTGTCAGACTGGTCAAGGATGTTTTAAACTAGATGTGTTGGGGGAGGGGGGCATCATTCCATCCCAACATACCCAGTCACTTGACAGCACCAATAGTAAATGTTCGGAGCAATGTAGAGATATTCCAGCTGCTCCGGCCAATGAGCCGGCTTCAATTGGAGCTCGGCTCAGATGCCTCTACACAAATGCCCGTAGTATGGGGAACAAACAAGAGGAATTAGAGATATGTGCATGCCTACAGGGGTATGATATCATAGGCATCACAAAACCATTGTGGGATGGCACCTATGACTGGTGTGTTGGAATGGAAGGTTAACGGCTCTTTAGGAAAGACAGGCCCGGCAGACGGGGAGGGGGAGTTGCTATTTATGTTAGGGATAGGCTAGAGAGTATGGAACTCTGTCTGGGGACAGGTGAGCAGTCAACAGAGAATTTGTGGGCCAAGGTGAAAGGGAGACCAGCAATGGGGGACATTATTGTGGGGATCTGTTACAGACTGCCTAATCAAGAGGACTCTGTGGATGAAGCACTCTAAAGACAGATAGGAACAGCCTCATGCTCACAGGCTCTTGTTCTCATGGGGGACTTCAACAACCCTGATCTCTGCTGGAGGGATGGTAAGGCCCAGCACAAGCAATCCAGAAAGTTCCTCGACTGTGTGGAAGACAACTTCCTTCTGCAAGTAATAGAGGAGTTGACAAGGAGAGGTGCCATGTTTGACCTCATCCTCACCAACAGGGAAGGGCTGGTCGGAAATGTGACAAGGGCAGCCTTGATTGCAGCTATCATGACATGGTTGAATTCGAAATCCTCAGGACAGTGAGAAGAGCGTGCAGCAAGCTGAGTGCCCTGGACTTCAAGAGAGCAGACTTTGGCCTCTTCAGGAATCTGCTCAGTAAGATTGCATGGGATATAACCCTAGAGGGCAGGGGGGGCCAAGACTGTTGGTTGATATTCAAGGATCAACTGCTGCAAGCTCAGGAGCGATACATCCCAACGAGAAGGAAGTGCTGCAGGAGGGCCAGGAGACTTCCTTGTATAGATAAGGAGCTGCTGAGGAAAATTCAAAGGAAAAAAGAGGCTTATAAAAGGTGGAAGCAAGGACAGGCAGCCTGGGAAGAATAAAGGTATGTCGTCCGGGAAGCTAGGGACCAGGTTAGGAAAGTTAAGGCCCACTTAGAATTAAACTTAGCTAGGGATGTGAAAGATAACAGGAAGGGATTCTATAGGTACATTGTGCATAAAAGACAGACTAGGGATAATATGGGCCCTCTCCATAAGCTATCGGGAGAAGTGGCTACCCTGGATTTGGAGAAGGCTGAGGTTCTTAATGACTTCTTTGCTTCAGTCTTCACTGGAAAATGATCTGGCCATACCACCCAAATCTTGGAATGCAGACTTAGGGACAGTGAGAACGAAGACCCTGGGCCCACTGTCGGAGAGGATCTGATTCGAGACCATCTTAGGAACCTGAACATATACAAGTCCATTGGACTTGGTGAAATCCATCCGTGGGTCCTGAAGGAGCTGGCAAATGAAGTTGCAAAGCCACTGTCCATCATATTTGAAAAATCATGGCAGTTGGGTGAAGTTCCCGATGACTGGAAAAAGGGAAATATAACCCCCATTTTCAAGAAGGGGAAAATGGATGAGCCGGGGAATTACAGACCAGTCAGTCTCACCTCTGTGCCTGGCAAAATCTTGGAGCAAATTCTCCTGGAAGGCATCCTAAGGCACATGAAAAGCAACCAGCATGGCTTCACTAAGGGGAAGTCCTGCGTCACCAATCTTGTGGCCTTCTATGGTGGAGTTACGGAACTGATGGACCGGGGTAGAGCAGTTGATGTCATGTACCTGGACTTGTGCAAAGCGTTTGATGCTGTCCCACATGACATCTTTGTCTCAATGTTGGAGAGACATCAATTTGATAGGTGGACCACTTCGGGGATAAAGAACTGGCTGGATTGCCACACACAAAGAGTAGTGCTCAATGGCTCAGTGTCCAGCTGGAGACCAGTAACGAGTGGTGTCCCTCAGGGATCAGTGTTGGGAGTGATCTTGTTCAACATCTTTGAGTGTGACATGGAGAGTTGGATTGAGTGTGCCTTCAGCAAGTTTGCCAATGACACCAACTGTGTGGTTCGGTTGATACATTGGAGGGAAGGAATGCCATCCAGAGGGACCTTGACACTCTTGTGAGGTGGGCAGATGCCAACCTGATAAAGTTCAACCGTGCTAAGTGCAAGGTCCTCCACCTGGGTCGGAGCAATTGCAAGCACAGCTACAGGTTGGACAGAGAAGAGATTCAGAGCAGCCCTGTGGAGAAGGACTTGGGGGTGTGGGTTGATGAAAAAATGAACATGAGGCGGCAGTGTGTGCTCTCAGCCCAGAAAAACAACCGTATCCTGGGCTGCATCAAGAGGAGCGTGATCAGCAGGTTGAGGGAGGTGCTCCTGCCCCTCTACTCTGCTCTTGTGAGACCTCACTTGGAGTATTGTGTGCAGTTCTGGTGTCCTCAACATATAAAGGGCATGTAACTGTTCGAACAAGTCCAGAGGAGGGTCACGAGGATGACGAGGAGGCTGGAGCACCTCCCATATGAAGATAGGATGAGAAAGTTGGGGCTGTTCAGCCTGGAGAATAGAATGCTGTGTGAAGACCTCATAGCAGCCTTCCAATATCTGAAGGGGGCCTACAGGGATGCTGGGGAGGGACCCTTCATTAGGGACTGTAGTGATAGGACAAGGGGTAACAGGTTCAAACTTAACCAGGGGAAGTTTAGATTGGATATGAGGAAGAAATTCTTTACTGTTTGGGTGGTGAGACACTGGAATGGGTTGCCCAGGGAAGCTGTGAATGGTCCATCCCTGGCGGTGCTCAAGGTTGGGTTGAAGAGAGCCTTTGGTTACATGGTTTAGTGTGAGGTGCCCCTGCCCATGGCAGGGAGGTTGGAACTAGATGATCTTAAGGTCCTTTCCAACCCTAACTATTCTATGATTCTATTCAGTCCCACTCAAACAAAAGCATTTTACTCGTAGTGCTATGTATTCATACCTTTTTTCATAAGAAACCTTTGGAATATCTGTGAATGGTAAAGGTTGTAAAATGATCTGAGAATATTCCATTTTCATATGTGCCTAGTTAACGCATCACACCTGCTACACCATCACCGAACATTTCTAAATATCCAGGACGTTTTGAAGGAATTTCTTTCTGAAATTGTAGGTATTAAGTATTAAATATCAGATTTTTAGGAAAAAAAATAATCTCCTACAAGTGATTTCTCTGTGGAAGTGATTTTTCCTCATTCTTACATGCAAAAAAATATCTGTGATATGAGTCAGTGTTTGAGATAAATAAGATTAATTTTAAAAATTTTCTAAGATTCAGTGTTCCTACATTCCCGGCCTCTTAGGATACCTCATCTGCAAGACAACCAGCCAAAGCTTTGTCAGCCAACATAGTATTTAAGTATCTGCCTAACTTTAGGAAAGAAGAAATAATTTAGTTGAATTTACTACATTTTTTTTCCTTTTCTAATGAGGGTGTGTGCTTAAATATGTTACTGAACTAAGGCCAAGGTCAGTATCTAGTTCATCTGGACCGATCAGTTCTTAAGCAGCCTTAAAAAGAACATTCCACAGATTAAGATTGATCAATACACATTAGACTGAGTGTGGGTGAAGAGATAGAAATAGTTAACAAAATGGATTCAGTTGTTATTGCCCTGGTCCAGCTTAAGCCCTGGGAACAGTGAAGAAAACACCAGGTGCTATTGCTCTGGTCTGGCCCAAGCCTTGGGAACTGTAAAGACAACAATGAAAGGTAAAGATTGGTTAGTAAAAAAAAGCAGGCAGTTTGCAAGATAAAGCAGGATGTGCATCTCAAAGACGGACCAAACAATGTAAGTATTTGTAACCCTTAATAGTTTTGCTGAATCAGGACGATAAGGAAGTAAGAGTGGAAAGTTACTGCTTAGCACTAAGTAGACTATAAAAGGGATGCGAGACACGAAATATAGAATTTTGTTTATAACCAGAAACAGGGTCCGTGCCTTGCTCTCCGCAACTGAGTGGCTGGAGTTGGGGCCAGAAGATGAAGTTACTGAACAATAACTAATTAATCAGCAGTGCCCCACTGGGGTCTAAAATGCTAATGGAGGCAGAAATGCTACAAGTTTGAGACAAAATCACCCTGGAGTTAAACCGATCGACCACTGAGACAAAATCACGTCAAATAGGCTCTGTCATCTACCTTGGAAAGCTTCTTGTTATTAATTATTTATTGAACAACCCCTCTCTTTAGAACTTATGTGGCCAACCACCAAGGAGGATAACATCGCTTCTATGGAGCTAACATCTGCTTATTCAGAATTGAAAGCACTTCATCAAATAGTTATATCAACAGCATCATGATGAAAGAATGTTGGAAGGTCACAAAGGGAATCTGAGAAGCTTCTTCAGCATACAAGGATACAGGCAATACCGGTCAGATTAACACGATGTGGTACACTATGGTTCGTTGTGGTTATGATATATACTATAGAACTGTATACTATAACAACCAGTGTATTACATACAGCTGTGTAAAACTGATGCTGGAAGTTGTCTTGAAAATTCTCTTGATTTTTAAAATGTTCTTTTAACTGTTGAGAGGTGATGCAAGAATTTCTTCTGAAATCGATAGCATACCACACAAGAAACATTTGTCTAACACTCACTGGCAGGAGAATAGCGCTGGGTAGGGCACCCTGCAGAAGGAAACAGACCTGGTAACCTGACACATGGAGAAGGCTGAGTTACATAATGACCACTCAAGACCAGATACAACCGGATTGAAAGCCTCAGTGCTGCAAAAAAGGTGATCTTAACGCCCTTCTCTCTTCTGCCTAATGCATACTTCTGCACTCAGCAGCATTGGTGATTAGAAAGAGAATACATTAATGTATAAGTATAAAGGGAAGTCTTGTTTTCACACAGTCTGCAAAATGAACAAACAAATATCTAATTTACAGCACAAAAGTCAATATAAGGAATATATAATCAAAAAGTAATCAGATCATTATTATGCAATGAGTGATTACAATAAGTAGCTATCACAGAAAATTGTATATTTAATTGTGCATTTTTGTGCAAGTGTTGAGGCCACAGCATGCTTGATTTTTTCCCCTCATTCACAAATCTGGCAGGCAAAAATACCGAGTTACCTGATGTATATTCAACAGTTGGACAATGTAGAAAGCTATCAAGTCTTACAGTACAGTAGAATTTATCCAACAAGAGTAACTATTAAATGTAGAGAACAATTAAGGTAATCCAAAATCTGGCTAACAGTGATGATTAGTTGTGGCTGACGTAGTAGAAAAAGAAGTAGCAAGGAAGGAAGGTGGTAAAACCAGTGATATGCTATGATACCGATGCACATGCATTCTTAATACATATAGATGCATCAGAATAATGTCTGTTTGAGAATTGAAAATATATTACCTTTTGTTTTCAGAAACATGAGTGAAACACATATACTGGCTTGCAAATAGATGACTCAAACTATTTAAACACTGCCTAGAGCAATGTCTGCTTTCTATTCTGCCAGTGGAATCTTTATTGCATTCGGGTGAAGTGCCTACATATAAGCATCTGTTATCCTGAATTGTAATAAACATAAGCAAAACCACAAATTGCAAGGAAATAATTCTCTGCATGACAGGGAGCACATCATAGTGCTTCATCTATGTATCTTCCGTTTTCTGTAAAGCAACACGTAGACAGTCTATACTGTGTATAAAGAATGAATATCCAAAGAAGAGAATCATAGAATCAGTTATGCTGGAAAAGACCTTTAAGATCATCGAGTCCAACCATAAACCTTGCTGCCAAGTCCATCACTAACTTATGTACCTAAGCCCCACATCTACATGTCTCTCGTGCTTTAAACCTAGCCAGCAGGTCAGCCACCCAGTGGTTCGCTCACTCCCCCCCTTCCTCCCTCCCACTCCTGGAGAGATGGGGAAGAGAACCAAAAGAATGTAAATCCCACGGGTTGAGATAAGAACAGTCCAGTAACTAAGGTATAACACAAACCGGTACTGCTGCCACCAATAAAATGATAAGGGAAATAACAAGGGAAGAGAATACAGCTGCTCACTACCCAACGACCGATACCCAGCCCCACCCAAGCAGTGATCTAGCCCTTCCAGGTAACTCTCTTCAGTTTATATAGTGGGCATGATGTGCTGTGGTATGGAATACTTCTTTGGTTAGTTTGGGTCAGTTGTCCTGCCTCTGCTTCCTCCCGGATTCCCCCCCTCCCTGGCAGAGCATGAGTCTCAGAAAGCCGTTGATCAGAGTAAACATTACTGAGCAGCAACTAAAAGCATTGGTGTTATCAGCGTAGTTCCCAGGCTGAAAGTCAAAACCACAGCACTGCACCAGCTACTGAGAAGGAGAAAAATGACTGCTACTGCTGAACCCAGGACAGTATCTTTTAGCTACCTCCAGGGACAGTGGGGAAACGACTTCCCTGGGCAGCCTGTTCTAATGCTTGAAGAAGCAAATAAGAGGAAAAAAGGAATATTTCACAGAATAATTATATGTGCTATATGGTTTGGAACTAGATGATCTTAAGGTCTTTTTCGACCCTAACTATTCTATGATTCTATATAATCATTCTAGGCCATTATATACCTTCCTGTCTAAAAATGATATTTCGAAGCTAAATGGATGGAAGGACTTAGATACACTTGAGAATAAAATCCTCAGAACTGCTTGTACCTACAGCTACTTTATAGCTTCTCCTCTGTAGTTACTTTAATTTGTAACCAAGTTTCTGGCTGTGGTGAACCTCTGTTTGCATGTTTAATTAAGTGATTCTAGCCCCATCAGTAGTGCCATGTGGTTCAGTGGCCTGCCTTTAAAGTTATTGCGTGAATGAAAACTATACAGCAGTGCTTTCCCCTCCTTCTATCTTACATTATGATGGAGATGGATCCAGCCCCATCCACCCCTACGCTATTAAAAGCCCTTGCTCAAGGCACCCCTAGCAGGTATCTCAGTACTGGTATGCTGTGTATAGCATATCTTGTAAGACTATATCTGAGCCTCACACAAAGTCAACTGAGGACATGGCTGCACATTTTATTACATTTTTATGCATTTGACAAAACCTCTTCAATTAAAACCTATCTGGGACATTAAAAAGCTAGGCTTGTATTCTCCTTTTATCTGACTTACAGCTGAGATGTCTCACAGCTGAGTGGAGACAGAAATCTCCAGCTGGCCTAGATTCAGATGCTTGGGAATGCAAAGGGGTGCAACATATGCCCTATCTGCTCCTTTTCATTTTCTGCTCTTTGACTGAGGCAGCCAGCAGTGTTGTGAAATCCTATTTTAGATACCTACCTATCTCCTTCATGGCAGCTTGTCACTAATTCTCAAACATTAACTGTAGTGGCAAGCCAAACAGTTGAAAGCTAGGAGCTACAGTATACGAGCGAACTGAAGTCCCCTGGTACCTTTCACATTCACTTTACATGTTGTGATTATAACTGAAAGATATCTTGACTATCATACTGTGTATATCAAATGTATTGTTTCTAATTTTGATCATGATCTATAACATGCATTATCTTGTAGAAGACAAAAGACGGCTTTCCCAAAGAGCGTGCAAAATAAGCAGTAGCTGCAGAAAACACAATATGCACTAAAGCCCTTTGGTGTTGTATTTTCTTGAATATAAAAATCTATTTTTGTGTGTTTCTCAGGAGCAGTGAATCTTTAAGGGATATTTTAATGAGGAAAAGGTAGTAATAGAGAAGTGTAATACTTTCACCTGTGCCTCTTTCTGAGTTCTCACCTCTGCAAAGTTTCTCTCAACAATCTTAAACCCTTCCCAGCCCCAGCATTGCTTTCCTTCACTTTTTTTTCCACGTCATTTGCATTATCCTGTGAGGACTCAGAAATACTGTGTTGTCAAACTATTTAATAATAAATAACCAAACTACTTCTGAACCAGCTACAGAACACGAGTATGGCTTGTTAATTGCTTTAGAAAAGAACCCCAATATTCTAACTGCCTGCCAACATCTGTCAAATTATTTGTTATAAATTGCTTACTTCTTAATCCAAAGCAACAACATCTGTATATCCAACTTATGAACAACATCTAGGTTGTGCTCAGGTCCTAAGTTAGTTGTCTCTATGCTAAAGGACCGAATTCAGTGTGATATACATTTTTTCCTTCATAAATGAGAAACAAGGAGGCACTGATGGAGGCTGTATGACTGAATTTGCAGCAGCAGCAAAAAATAGAGAAATGATGCTGCTTGTATATCTGCAGAATTTGATACTGTAAATAAAACATCATTTATATTCCTACAGCTGCCATGAAGACTAGAGGGAAAATAATGAATAATATTTATAGTGACTTCTTCCAATACTCCCTCTGAATTAAGTTTTTCTTAGTCTTCCATCTTACAAAGGTCAGATCACATTAATGTTATTGTCATGCATAATGCTATTAAAATCATTAGTGAATTGAAAGAATACGGAGAGAGTTGTACAATCACAGGAATACTAGTGGAAATTTTGTAAAATAAAGTTTAACTTATGATACCCCTTATAGAATATGTATTTGTTGTTAAACATAGTAGATTTTCGATTAGAAAATTTTATCTTTAAAATACAACACTAGATATCTAAAAAGTAGCAAGATTTTGTGCTTTATTTCTTTTTACTCCAAATGTTTTCCTTCTCTGGATTAACTGTAACAAGCCATTCCATGTGTAAATGAGAAAACAGACAGAAAGATACTTTCTTTCATTTTCTCTGCTCTTCAGAATTACTGAGTTTAAAAGAAAATAGAGATGGGCTTTTTCTTTCTGTCGGTAGGTTTTTCAGAATCCTTTACTCGTGATGCCTTTTAAGTTTGTTGGGTTTGGTTGGGTTACTTTTAGATACTTCCTTTCAACTCCTAGAATAATTCAGACTGTATTCCTATATTTTCAGGGAGAGACTAGATCAGTTTGATTCGGAAGAGATATTTTGTGTCAAAATTCCAGACTTCAGCTTGCTGCGCACTCTTAGGGTATGTTCTCAGTTTCACAGACATTTAGTGTAAAACACTTTATGCCTTTTAAATAATTATCTATGAAATTTTCACTGATAAAATACACTGGACAGAAATCTTTACAACAGCAATTGCTTGCAGTCATGCATAAACTAATCAATCAGTAGAAGCTTCTAGTCTAAGTTTTAATGCTGTGGCTTCAGTGGGAATTTGACTTTTAGCCAAATATTGCCCCCCAGCAAAAAAAAAAGTTCTCACTCCAAAAAACAAAAACAAACAAACAAACAAAAAACAAAAAAAAAACCAAACAAACAAAAACAAAAAAAAAAAACAAACAAACAAAAACAACAAAACACACAAACAAAAAAAACCAAGCCCCAAAACACACACATACGATAAAAAACCCCAAACAAACAGATTTCCATTCTTGCATTTTCTTTTCAGAAACATATTTCTTGTCCATTCTCCAAAGGAGTAAATTTGACTGCCATGTACTGTTCCACTTGAAAGATCATACTCTGTAATCAAAATCAAGTAATTCTATCTTTCCTTTGTTGAAGAAATCACTCAAGCAAATAAGTTGAGGATTTTAACCTCAGACAGTTACTTTATCTCCCCAGGCACATGCAAAAGATCCAATACCCATTCTTTAGACCTTTATATACACATGTATATATGCATACATAGAAATCTATCATATATGTTCTTATCAACATTGAATTTGATTTTTGTACTATAAATTGCAATTTTGCCTAAATAAATTGAACAAGTACCTTCCCTAGTACAACTCAATATGTAAAAGAGGCAAGCAAATTCTGAGTCATGAAGATCTGCAAAGTGGGATTGCGAGGATTTTACTATGCCACTTAGTGTTTCTTACTTTATATGGGTTCTCAAACACATTGCTTAATTGTGCAAAGGCCATAGGAATACAACTGTCCACTAGTTTCTTACACACTTTAAGAAAGAGCAATAAATTCAGTAAAGGATTAAGTATCTGTTAATGGTATTTTTCTGGAACGTCAATTTTATGCTACTCTATGTGGATCAAAACAACATAGGAAAGGTCAAGTTAATGAAATGCAGAAATCGTGCTGTGTTTATTTAGAAAGTAGGAACAATATATAAAAAGAATTCTGTACAACAATGCTTTCTAGTTTTTCAGAGATACTTCATAGTAAATGTTCTAGTTGCTTAAAAAGAACTAAAAGCCAGCTCATGACTTACTTTTAATTGACATTTTATCTGCTTTATATCACTCACCAGAATGACAGAGATAAAAGCACTATATTTCTGAGAAGGATTAGATCACACTGACACAAAGGTGTTTTTAAACACATATGTCATGGTGGTAGATGGGAGCCCTTACAGGGAATGACTCAAGCTCTTAATAGAATCATAGAATCATAGAATAGTAAGGGTTGGAAAGGACCTCAAGATCATTGAGTTCCAACCCCCCTGCCATGGGCAGGGACACCTCCCACTAAAGTAAACAAGAACTCTCTCATATGGTCTTACAGGCACCTGGCAGTGAATCATCAGGTAAGAGTAGGGGAGGCTGAGCAAAAGAGAAAGGGTAGGGAACCAGAAGATGAGGAAGAGAGGGAGGAAAGGAATAGTATAAATAGCAAAAATGCAATTATTCAGGAAAATCATATGCTCCAGAACAATTGCGATTTTTTCTAAGCTTCATTATAAAGAAGTTTCTATTTCCATGCCATATAATGTGTGCAAGAAAAAAAAAAAAAAAAAAAAAAAAAGAAAAGAAATCCAAAAAGAACAAGGTGAAATATGGATAAAGAACTGGCTGGATGACCGCATGCAAAGAGTAGTGCTCAATGGCTCAATATCCAGCTGGAGACCAGTAATGAGTGGTGTCCCCCAGGGATCAGTGTTAGGAGTGGTTTTGTTCAACATCTTTGTCGGTGACACGGAGAGTGGGATTGAGTGCACCCTCAGCAAGTTTTCTGATGACACCAAGCTGTGTGGTGAGGTTGATACATTGGAGGGAAGGAATGCCATCCAGAGGGACCTTGACACGCTTGTGAGGTGGGCTGATGCCAACCTCATGAAGCTTAACCATGCCAAGTGCAAGGTCCTCCACCTGGGTGGGAACAATCCCAGGCACAGCTACAGGTTGGGCAGAGAAGAGATCCAGAGCAGACCTGCAGAGAAAGACTTCGGGGTGCTGGTAGATGCGAAACTTAATATTAGCCAGAAGTGTGCGTTCATGGCCCAGAAAGCCAACTGTATCCTGGGCTCCACCAAAAGGAGTGTGACCAGCAGGTCAAGGGAGGTGATCCTGCCCCTTTACTCTGCTCTCGTGAGACCTTACTTGGAGAATTGTGTGCAGTTCTGGTGTCCTCAACATAAAAAGGACATGGAACTGTTGGAACAAGTGCAGAGGAGGGCCACGAGGATGGTCAAGGAGCTGGAGAGCATCCCATATGAAGACAGGCTGAGAAAGTTGTGTCTGTTCAACCTGGAGTAGAGAAGGCTGACTGGAGACCTCATATCAGCCTTCCAGTATCTAAAGGGGGCCTATAGTGATGCTGGGAAGGGACTCTTCATGAGGGACTGTGATGATAAGACAAGGGGTAACGGGTTCAAACTTAGACAGGGGAAGTTTAGATTGGATATGAGGAAGAAATTCTTTACTGTAAGGGTGGTGAGGCACTGGAATGGGTTGCCCAAGGGAGTTGTGAATGCTCCATCGCTGGTGGTGTTCAAGACTGGGTTGGACATAGCCTTGGACGGCATGGTTTTGTGTGAGGTGTCCCCGCCCATGGCAGGGGGTTTGGAACTAGATGATCTTAAGGTCCTTTCCAACCCTAACTATTCTACAATTCTATGAAAAGGCCTGAAAAATGTGAAAAAATTTCTAGCATATTTCATTTAATAGTTTTTCTAAAGAATAGTAAAATAGTGCAGACAGATATGCTAACTCACATGTTAACAGACATGAGCTGGTTCCAGTCTTAATGATATTCATTTTAAAATGGTTTCCACCTCTCTGAAAGAGCGCCTGCAAGGCAGATGATATTTAATGTGCCATACCTATTTGTGTGATCATGCTCTAGCCATATAAATTTACATTGTTTCAAAACTTCCCAAAAATTGTCTTCTGTTCTACCCAATTGCAATTTTATGGCAAGATATGCAGTTGAAATTCTAATTTCTTTGTAATAATTGTTTCTTAGCATAGCATATTTGGATTACTTTAACTCTGGACTGCCTATTTAGTGTTTTAAATTACATAAAGTAATAACTGAAAGTTTAGAATCCTCAAAGTACCAATTTTTCTTCCTTTCCTTAACTCCATTCTATTATGAATTTTGTCTCTAAAAAAGGATGAACAGGAAAACAAAGGAAAATAATAAAGGAAGAAAATAAGCTTAGAAATTGAGCATTTAATATCATAACATAATAGCCCACAATTCTGTTACTATCGTATACATTATCACACATTTTACAGACATCTTATACACCACAGAATAATAGAAACTATAAAAGGTCCTAACAGTACATTAAAGGATTTAATAATCTCCACAGTATTTCACAGGGGAGGAATTAGTTTATAGATTTAGGATGAATAGTCAGAATTTTTAAACAACGACAATTACAAGAGTTATAAAGGTATAAAATATATTTTTTCCCTTAATCCTGAAATCCTGTCTTCTCAGTCTTGGTAATAGAATTCAGTTTTAGTTGTGAAATCCACTTCAACTGGCCAGGTGTATCACTACAGCAATAACTGCTTGCAAACTGGTAATATCCAAGAGAATGAAAAGCAGAAGTAAATTACATAGAAATATCATACATACATAAATAGAACTGATCTATAAATACAGAATCAAAGAATGGTTTGGGTTGAAAGTAACCACAAGATCATGGGCAGGGACACCTTCCACTAGACCAGATTGCTCAAAGCCTCATTCAGCCTGGCACTGACTGCTTCCAGGGAAGGGGCATTCACCACTGCTCTGGGCAACCTGTTCCACTGTCTCACCACACTCACGATAAAGAATTGACACTGGTTGCTCTTCCCTTATCTACCAATGCTCTAACTCCATTGTAGAAGGCCACTAAATTTGTCACACACAATTTGCCTTTAGTGAATGCATGTTAGCCATCACCAATCACTTCCTTATTTTCCATGCATCTTAGCTTAGTTTCCAGGAGGGTCTGCTCCATGATCTGGACAAGTACACAGATAAGACTGATTGGCCTGTAGCTCCTTGGGTCTTCCTTTTTAGCCTTTTTATAAATAGGGGTTATGTTTCCCATTTTTCAGTGAGTGGGAACTTCACTGGACTGCCACAAGTCCTCAGATATGATGGATAATGGCTTGGTCACATTCACCCACCAGTTCCCTCAGATCCCACAGATGCATCATCTCCTCAGATCCCATGGACCTATGCACCTTCAGGTACCTTACATGGTCCCAGACCTGATCTTCTCTTACATCATGTGGTTCTTCATTCTCCCAGTCCCTGCCTTTGCCTTCTACAACTTGGGTAGTGTGGCTGGAACACTTGCTGGTAAAGACCAAGACAAAAGAGTTGCTGGGTACCTCAGCCTTCTCCATGTCCTGGGTAACCAGGTCTCCCATTTCCTTCTGGAGGGGACCTGCATTCTCCCTGGTCTTTTTTTTTATCACTGATGTACCTAGATGTCATGGTTTAAGCCATAAATCATGCAGTTTTCTCACTCACTCCCCCCTCTTTCTTCCCCCCCCCCACTCCGAGGTGGGGGTGGGGGAATGGGGAGAAGGATCAAAAGAATGTAACTCCCATGGGTTGAGATAAGAACAATCCAGTAACTAAGGTACAACACAAATCACTACTGCTACCACCAAAAATGATAATGAAAAGAGAAATACAGGACAAGAGGATACAACTGCTCACCATCCACTGACTGAGCCATGAACTGAACCCTTAAAGGTTCCTGCCCCCAGTTTTTACATCCTGGGCATGAAGCGCTGTGGTATGAAATACCTCTTTGGTCAGTTTGGGTCAGGTATCCTGTTTCTGCTTCCTCCCGGCTTCCCCTCCTCCCTGGCAGAGCATGAGACTCAGAAAGTCCTTGGTCAAACCAAACATTCTAAGCCATAACTAAAAACATTGGTGTTATCAGCACTATTCCCAGGCCGGAAGTCAAAAACACAGCACTGCACCAGCTACTAAGAAGGAGAAAAATGACTGCTACTGCTGAACCCAGGACAGTATAGAAGCTTTTCTTGTTGCCCATGATGTCCCTGGCCAGATTTAATTCTGTCAGGACTTTAGCTTTATGAATGTGATTCTTGGCTGTCAGACAATTTCTTTGTATTCCTCTCAACCTATGTGCCCTTGCTTCTACCCTCTAGACACTGAAGATTTGATTTGATTTTTTTTTTTTTTATTTTACTGTACTTTATTTTCACCTAGTTTTAAGGGGAGATTAAGGGCTCTTGCTTATGAATTTTCTTGTACAGTGGAGATACTGTTATATACAGTCGTTGAAGAGCAAAATGAGAAATAAGTACTCCAAGAGGAAAAGGAAGTAAAATCTAAAGTACAGAAGAGTTCTCTGCGACAGAAAGGACTCCTCTGGGAGGATGAGTGTCTGTATTGCAAAAGATTTTGAGGGCTTTCCAAGCATCATGAGTTGGATTTCCATGATTTACATGCTGACTGTATTTCTCTGTTGAAAATATTATCTATGAAAAAAACTTTTATTATTTTATTCTTTTCCTGAACAATCCTCTCCTGCCACTTTTAGCCTTTATAAACCATTTGGCTTTACTTCATACTCTTCTTTGTGCTTTTTATGTTTTGTTTTATGTCACGAGATGTTTTTTCCCCCCCACTGATACCTTTTATTACTTTCTTAGTTAACCACATGAGTCCCTTGTCCTTTTTTCCATTATTACTTCTTAGTGGTGGTACATACTAATTTCAGAAATATTTAGATATACTTTCTGAACTTTTTAGCCTTTGTTACTTCTCTAGCAGGAACTCAAAATGACAGCCCTGGAGGCTTGCATTTCCCTTTTTTGGATGTGGACATAACATTAGTAAGAGGGTTACAGTTTTCCCCATCAACTAAAGATGGACTTCGTATTTTACACACCTAACTTCTAATACAATATCCTATAATTCACTTCTTTAAAACACTTGTATTCATTTTAATTTTTCTAAATATAAGATACAGCAAGGAGTGATGGGAACTTATTTCTACTGTGTCTTCTGTTCAGTTCTGTTTTCTCTCAGAAGAATCTATAGCCCATATAATTATGTAAAAAACAGCCTGCGTAAGCTGTCTTCTTTCCTAAAAAAAAGTAACTTCTATGACTCCATAAGAAAACATGAATCTATTGCTCCTAACTTCATCAAATAAAGGACACTAAAATGTAAAATTTTGACTTGTTTTCCTGTTTAAAATCAAGCTAAATGCTGATGTTCTGGTTCCTTCTTCAGTGCTAATCAGCACAGTCTAAGTTTCAGAGAAGCCTCTGTGCTTGAATTTACCACTGTCTTCTTGTATGACCTTAGTCTAGTTTAATGAGCTCTTCGATTGACAGTGTACATGATTTTCGTACTAGGTTTCTAGGTTGAATTAATTCCATGTTAGTTGTGACTGAAAGTCATTACCGTCTGACAGGTGTTCTGTGTTGTCGTCTATGAAGGGTGAGTTATGGGGTTTTATCTATCCACAGTAGCTGAAAGTGAACAAGTGTCTCCATCATTAAACCACCAGTGCCAAATTATGTCCTTCTTGGTGTTTTATGATGTGAAGAAAACCGAAAGTGAGTTCTTCCTCCCTCCATTGAAACAATCCAGCTGTTACCTGGTAACAATATTTTTTGTCAGAGGTTGTATGACTATGTCCATGATGTCTCTCAGTATAAATGAAAATTTACAAATAATTGTTAAGAAGTACTGCAGCAGTCTGAACACTTAATAATTAAGAAAAAAAAATTATTATTATTATTAGATCTGACAGAACTACTCATGAAAGGACATGATCTAGTAAAACATTAATACCAGTTTAAGAAAGCAGTATTTAAAAGACTTTCCCAAGTGGTTTGATCAGAATCTAATTTTTGCTTTAATCAACAAGGTGGTACTGCAATAAAAATAAATGGGAGAAAGAAAATGTAAATTTCTCTGTTTCAATCTCCTGCAAAAATATGCTGATTTTATTTTTTGTCATTTTACAAGTCTTTAATTCCCTGCTTTAGCCTCCTTTTCCCCGACTGTTACTGCTGAATGTAGCTGATGGCCATCTTCCTCTTTAGCATGATTGTTCTGGGGCAAACACCCTCCAAATGCTTTTGTGTATTCAGTCTGCAGACATGTCATTTGCACTCACATTCTTATCAACAGTTGTCATCCACATCATTTGCCATGGGTGGGCCACACAGATGCTACCATACCTTGGACTTCTCTATGTCACATTTGTTTAAATGATCACTAACTCTACTGCAAGGCAGAGCTTCATTCCACAGACTCTGGTTTTAGGCCCAGTGACCATAAGAGCAAACAGTACCAGTTAATATTGAGGAAAGATTCTGAGTACCTTAGCCTTTTCCTTGTCCTTGGTCCCTAGCTCCCTTGCCCCACTGAGCAGCAGACCCATGTTTTCCCTGTTCTTTCCTTTTTCCTGTCAGTGTATTTACAGAAGCCCCTTTATACCCCTCAGCTCCATACTTTCAGCTCCAGTGGAAGTTTGGCTTTCCAAATTCAATCCCTGCAAGCTCAGGCAATGCCATTATATTCTTCCTAAGTAGCTTACCCCTACTTCTACCTACTGTATACTTCCATTTTTGGTTAGATCTGTCATGAGTTCCCTGTGCACCCGTGCCTTTTTGACACCTATTCAACTTTTCTGGCTGCACGTTCTTAAAAGTTTGAATACATCCAATTTCAGTACACTTGCTAGCAGCCTACCCTACCATTTCTCTGTAATCCCAATGAGATGTAAGCTCTGAACACACAGACCTCAAATTCTCTCTGCTTGTTTTCCACAGCGTGAACATTTGCATGCAGGCTTGAGGTATAGGTGCCCATTCACAGAGATTTCCTAGAGATCTGACAGCTAACTCCATCATGTAATTTCTTGGGTTCCTGGGTACTTCCTCACTGCCTCTGGTACATTAGCTTCTCTTCAGTATTTAGTCACTTTTCACAAACCTACTGTAAAACTCTCTGAAATTATTGACTCATTAACTGGGCTTTGCCTTGCTTGTCAGCTAGATCCTGTCTCTCTCAATTGTTCTCAGTACTTAATGAGGGTCTCCTGATTGTTAAGCCACAGTCCTTCCAGCAGCAATGGCTGGGTAGACAGGTTCTGACTCTTAGGATGCACCCAGGCTTGCCCAGTTCTTTCCATGTCACTGCTGGATCCAGAAACCATCACCTGGACTCCCCTGACTGTTGGAGTGTTTCTTGTTGAGAGTGAACATGTGAGCAATCCAGCCTCTGACTTAGCCTCGCTCGAGTAGTGAGCTGAGGGCTTCATAGGCTACTGAAAGGGTTAACAAGGGATGCCTACATGCCGACGTGAAGAGGAGGTTGCCTTGGGGAGGCACTGAGCAGGCTTACCACAAAGGCACTGAGCACCCGCATTCAGGTTACCACAAAGGCACTGAGCAGGATGTCGGCGCCGGATCAGGTTACCACGGAGCAGGCCTTGCTTGCAAGGCGGGAGCCTGTTGCTATGGATGTTTCATAAGTTAACCAATCAGATAACGACTGTTCCAGTACTTTGTAACTTTTCTATAGAAGGTGGTGCTTGCGTTTAATAAATTGTCAACGTTTGATCACATTGGTCGTTGCTGCGTTATCCATGTTCTCCCGCCGCACCTGACTTTCACATTAACCCTCTGAGATCTGTGCTCGCTGCTAATGCCCTCCAGGTCTCCCTTGGCAATATCATTCATGGCCACATGGATGATAGACAAGGTTTTATAATCCAAGGGCTGGACAGCATCTCAACAGCCCCTTGAAAGACCCTTGAAAAAATCATATTTTTAATGAACCTACAAGTTAGTAATTTAAATTTCAAGCCACATAACTACACTGATACTCAATTTGAGAAAAGAAGAAAATAACGGTAAAAAAGAAAGATAAAGAAACAGGAACGGTTAAAGAGCTAAGAGAGAAACTGTCCTGGGTTCAGCAGGAGCAGTCATTTTTCTCCTTCTTAGTAGCTGGTGCAGTGCTGTGGTTTTGACTTTTGGCCTGGGAGCAGCGCTGATAACACTGATGTTTTTAGTTACTGCTCAAATGTTTAGTCTGAGCAAGGACTTTCTGAGTCTAACTCTCTGCCAGTGAGGAGGGGAAGCCAGGAGGAAGCAGAGACAGGACACTTGATCCAAACTAGCCAAAGAGGTATTCCATTCCACAGCATGTCATGCCCAGGATGTAAAAGATGAAGGGCAGTTACCCGGAAGAGTTAGTTCACGGCTAGATCGGGCTTGGTATCAGTCGGCAGGAGGTGAGCGATTGTATTCTCTTCCCTTGTTATTTCTCTTGTCATTATTATTGTTGGTGGTAGCAGCAGTGGTCTGTGCTATACGTTAGTTCCTGGACTGTTCTTATCTCAACCAGTGGGAGTTACATCCCTTCGATTCTCCTCTCCATCCCTCTGGGAGTGGGGGGACGAAGGATGGGGGGTTGTTAATGAACTGTGGCTGATTTACAGCTGGGCTTAAACCACAACAGAAACCAATCTTCAAGTCGAAAAAATTTGATCAGTATACCAACAAATACAAGAAAGAAAATAATTATGTAATAATCAGTACATGTCCCAAAGTGTAATTACATTAAAAAATAAAAATGCATTCATTTACAACAACTGAAAAGGAGAAAAGATATGAGTCAAAAAAAAAAAATAAAAATAACATTTTTACAATGTGCTGGTAATATTTTCTATTTAATTTGACATGAAAAGAAAATATGATTTATGAATGATAGCATAACTTGTTTTTTCTATCCAGTTAAAAAGAAGTTCTTTACAGAAAGACTAAGTTAAAAATAATAAGTCAGGTTTGATAAATTAAATTATTGTGTAGGGCAATGCATTTTATTAAAATCCATTGCAATTTTGGTCATTCAAACCCCAACTGTGCTTCTGTAATAAAACTAAATAGTAAAATAAGACAGAGTCCCATTGATTTCATATATTTGTTGTATACTCTGATACTACATACCACACACACAAAAAAAAAATTCTATAATCTATTAAGAAAACCAAACAAGATAGCTAAAATATGTGGCAGAAGATCAAAAATCACTATTTGTGTAGCTGGACTCTTTTGTGCACTCAGATTCCTTCTATTGATAATAGAGGGAACATGAACACTTAATTGAGAAGAAATATTCCACTTGGCCTCTAAAACTTCAGGGAAATTTGGTGCCTAAGTGAGAGGAGCCAGTTCATACACAAAATTAATCACTTTATTCTGTTTCTCTTGGAACATTCAACCCTATAATTCTGGTGCTTCATTAATTTTCATTAACTGCAGTTCAAATGGAGTATTATCTGCCTTTTACAGAAGCAGCAAACATTAAGTAATACACTAAAGGCAATAGGCTATTATTTGGATATTTAGTTTGTTAGGTATCTAGTTATTTTTTAGACAGATTTCTACAAGTATGGTAGCATATTATAGAATTTCTATGTTAAAGCATAGTTTGCGCTGAATTCTCTGGATTTGTGAAACCACTAGGAATCTTTAATCATTCTGCAAAGGTCTCTGACTGAGAAGACAAAACCAAGGAATGCAAACAGTTCTTGTGAAAACTTCAGGCTAAACAACTTGTTCTTTTGCTACATAGAATCTGAGGAGCAGAAGCAAATTAACACACAGTGGTGTATTTTTCTGTCAAGAAATGCCAGTTCACTAGGATTGAAATATTTGGCAAGTGGTGTTTCAGAGGCCACATCTTCTTACCATCTCACCTTCTTATAATGGTCTGAACACAATTTTGGCATGAGAAAATATAGTTGTTACTGCTCACATTTGTGACTGGGGATGTGAAGGAACTCATAGTACTCTACCACTTTGATAGTATAGATAGAGTCTGATTTGTGAGAACTTTGACAGTGCGTGGTAAAAATGAAAGCTTTGGCAGGTCAGTTACAAAGACTAGAGTTCCTACTAAGCAAGTGAAAGTTGTAGTTTTCAAGACTGGCCAGTATTTAGCTGATACAAAATGAAGTGTTGCCCCCTTGCAATGTGGTTCCCTTGTTCTGAACTGTGCTAAAAATAGAACAATTTAAGAGGAAAGCAGGCAGATACTTTCATCATGCAGAAAAATACTTATCATTTCCTGAAAATGACTGAATAGCTTCCATTTTGCTTTTCCACAGTTGTCAATTGTTGAATAACTTTAAAACAACAGTGGAAACTGCAGCCTACCTAAAAAAAATCTCAAACTGAAAAAATACCAGAAAAAAAAATAACAAAATCAAGACTGATGTTGGGATTTAAGCTCTCAAACCACAAATGCGTACTGCAACCTCGGTATCTGAAAGCATTTCTGTACATTTAACTTTGTACTGGTTCAGGCTGGGATAGAGTTAATTTTGTTCGTTGCATCTCATGTGGTGGTGGTTTAGACCTGTGACAAAAAAATGCTGATACCACACTATGTGGTGTCACTTTTAGTATTCCTTTTATTTTCCACCATTCCATCGGGGATGAAAAGGGAAGTGAGCGAACGCATGTGTGGTACTTAGCTTCATACTGAGGTTAACTCACAGTGAGCTTACACATACATTTTCAGGAAAAGGAAATAAATGTGAGCAGTTAATAAAATATGACCTCATAATTTCCTTTTGTAATTATCCTTTCATCCGTGCACTAGGTGGACAACAATTAACACAACCAATTTCAAGAGGAAGAATGCTAAGACTGTCAAGTTGTTATGACTGAGGATCAACTGTAATAGATGATGGAATGAAGGCAATCTTTATACTATTGGTATACTCTTGTGTTATTATAATAAATGTATGTCAACAAGAAATGCCCATGGTCTTCATTTGACAGTGCATCAGAGTAATAAAAATAGGAAAGAGATGCTACATAGCTTTCATAGGACATTACTCAGAAGGGTAATGTGGGTGAAATTAATCCCTTCAATAGTAAGTTAAAATGATCAATGACCTAGGTTCATTCTGTCTTTCTTTCTCTCTCTTTCTTTCATTTTCTCTTTTTTCCTTTTTCCTTGAAACAATTCGACATCCTAAGTGGACTACATATTACATACAACATATCTTATGTATGTGTGGTTCATTGACCCTGACCTGCCTGCCAGATCTTTACTCAGCTGCTCTCTCACTCCCCCTCCCTTACAGGACACGGAGAGAAAATGAGATGGAAATACTCATGAGTTGACATAAAGACAGGGAAATCACTTGCCAGTTACTGTCATGGGCAAAACAGATTTGATTTGGGGTCTTCTCCATGTGCTTGCAGGGGAATCTCTGCTCTGGCACCTGGAGCGCCTCCTCCTCTACTTCTCTCTCACCTTGATGCTGCCTCTGTATTTTGTCAGTCTTTTATGTTCATCATCGTTTCACCATTTGGCATTCTTTGCCCTTTCTGAAACACCTTTTCCCTGAAGCACCGCCACCTCGGCTGCGGGGCTTAGCCGTGCCCTGAGGTGGATGAGTTGCGTCCGGCTGGAGCTAGCTGTGTACAACAAAGGGCAGCCCCAGCTTCTCCTCACAGAAGAGACCTGCAGCCTCCCCCTCCACTGCCAACAACTTGCAAGACACCCTATACCCTGCCTATAGTTTTGTTTAGCTTCCCATCAAAGATCTATTTTAAATCTAAATTGTAAAGCTTTTGTTTAAATGAATATCAAGCCAAATAGCTTCGACTAAATTTTAGAATGGAAAGAGAATGTGAGAGTAATAAAGAATGCTTATTACCTTTGCTGGATGCTAACATTATGCTTGTCATTCTCACATGCATCGCTCTTTTTACCACAAAGTGTCTCAGAAGACATCACAAAAATACAAAGGGAAATCAGTCTAGCTCATAGTATGCACATGTAGAATAAATACATGACAGTAGTTTAAGTAACAGAGAAGAAATAGAACTAAAAGTTTAAAAGCTGAGAAAATGCCAAACAAATAAATCCAATAAATTAACAAAAATGAATACATATTCTTCTCTCTAAAATGTCTTTTTCCTTTCTAAATTGCAAAAGCTTTTTTTGTACTGTACAGTGTATATTCTTTATCTTTCTAAGCCTGAAAACAATATAACATTCAATGTTTCCATCCTTTCAAGTAATATAGGATCTTTACAGCTCCCAAATGCTGGGTAGTGTCCTAGTCCTCGTAAGTCAGTGGGAACACTGTTATTTCTAGTTCATAAAACCTAATTTTACCCTGTAACCATCTAGGTCCCATTTAATAATTTTTCTCTTTTATATTTTTTTTCTATAATAAATATATTTTCTTCTTTATGCAACTGTCATATCAACACTAACAAATACAATTCTCCTGTAGGCAGTCTTGTGCAATTTTATAAAAACCTTTTCAAACTTGTAAAAAGAAACTTGCAGTCTGTCATGAAGGTTTTAGTGTGTATTGGGGGAGGAAATATTTATTTCTGCATCTTAACAGTGTGAGAAGGGCTTTTGAATTATTTTCTGTTCCGTGGTTTCTGAGCTTTGTAATAAACTCACTAATTGAAGGCTTGATCAATAAAAAAGGGAGTTTTAAATTGCCAACCAAATGTGCAATAGCAGGAAGTAAAATGTAGTGGAGTTTAATAAAGAGAATAACATATTTGCCACTCAGATGAAAATGACAGAACCTCAATATCTATAAATTGGTATTTTGATAGTATTCAAAATATGTTTATAAATATTCCTGAAGAATTTTCTCAGGGAAAAAAAAAACAAACAACAAACAAAAAAACCCCAAACCAAACCAAAAAATAAAATAAAAAAAACAAAACAAAACAAAACAAAACCACACGCACAAAAAAAAAAAAAACAAATCAAAAACAAGAACACCGCCACGACATCCAAAACAAACCCACCTAACAACAAAAACCTCTCAGATTTTTATGTACATGACAGAAAATGAAGAAGGATGTATTCAATGTCCTTGACAAAATACATTTCCTCTTTAACTGAATATGCAAGATGACAAAATAATGTGTAATAAAATAAACAGTTTAAAGGCTTATATATGTATTACTCTTCATTTTCTTCAAAAGTAATTTTTCTTATGGCTATACTACCAGCTCTAAAAGGCAGATATATAAATATGCACTTTTTTTGGAAACAGCTTTTATATCACATTAGCACTCAGCTGTTAGCAGCTAGAACAGAAGAAAGTAAAAAGTGTGGGTATTCAATTGTATGTGTCAGTGTTATATATGACAGAACACAGTATTCCTCTACTTTCTGGCAGCGTGTGTCAGAAAGGAAAAGCAAAGACTCGTTGTCGAAGCAACCCATGTAGTCACATAAAGAAGCCTAGAGACAGCTAATTTTAACAGCCTATCACAATTTGCATAAATTTGGCTCACAGATGTATGATATTTAGTTTCACCCAACACTGTGGGGCTGTGTCAAAATTAAAATACAATGATTTCTATTACCAAGTAACTCACAACAACTATTATGAATTATTCTGTTGATGTAAATTAACACTTGAGAATAAAAACCTTAAAAGTACCAGATGCAGCCAACCGAGAAAACAAACACAAACCTCTTCTCATTTTGGCTGCTCATTAGGTTTAGGCTTGTCAATAAATACCCTGTGATCTGTTGCTGGTAAGGAGTTCACATCTGTGCTTCTGAGTTCACTCTAATATATGCAAACCAGAAGAATACCCAGTGTCTGCTCACTTCTATTTGTTACAATGAGTTGTACTCTGACTTCATAATAAAAAAATGCCACAAAAAATTCAGAAATGTACTGAATATAATGCACAAGAAAATCTTGAAAACAAAATTTTTCTACAATACTCGTACATCTCACAGAGTAGTCTTTTACACTGTCAAGCAATTCTTCTTAGTGACCACTGATCACTGTACATGGGAATTATTTTCTGTAAGCATGATGCAATAGTAAAAAAACGAGGTGATACAGGACTGTAAGAGATGCAGAACCTGTGCATCTTGTTTCTTGTAAATTGGCTATTTAATAATGGAGATTCTTGTCTGAACAGTACTGCTTTGTAAAACCACTTCAATTAATTTTTGTATTGCTGCAAAAAAAGCAGATACAAAATTGGCTGAATATGTGGTCCACAAATTGGGTTTATATCTGATGCCAGCTTTAGTCTATAGAGTTCTTATTATACTTTCTTAAAGTCTAAAGACTCTTCACAGTCCTTATGCTGTATCCGTATGTATTGGGTTTATGTGGCAATGTCATTACAAAAGAATGCTTACATACATGAGAACAGATAGATCATAATACAATCTATCTTGGCTAAGAAATGAGCTAAGAAAGGCTAAGAAACTCAATGTAAATGCAATGTTTTTTGTTTTGTTTTGTTTTGTTTTGTTTTTTTACTTTTGTACTTCCAATTTCTTCAGCTTTATCTTATTGGACTAAATTACAAGGATGAGAATAATTATGTATCTAAGAGAACTACAATGGCTGTAATTTTAAGCGTCGTTTTGCACTTGGCTGACAAGTAATACAGAACCGTTTCAAGAGTTTGGAATCCACAAAACAGGTCTCATTTAAAAATATTTCTTAGAATTACCATTTAGGTAGCCAAGATACAAACGATACACAAAACTGCCAGCTCTTAGAGACCTCATTTTGTCTATGTTCCACACTTGTTCCAAAAATCAGGAGAAGCAATAACGGCATTTGAGCCCAAGTGATCTGTGTAGCCACAGTTTCTATAGGCTCTGACTTATATGTGTTCCTGAAAATAAGGCAGGTATGCCTGAAGCCAATGAAGTATTGTTTCTAAGATTTGCAGTGGTTCTATCTCCTGCCTCACGAATTGATCTGAAAAGCAGAGGACCACAGTCATCTGGAAAGCCCAAGGTAAACAGTTCTGGCTTCCCTTGAAATAACATTAGAACACCAAAGGAGTTCAGGCAGTGACGGTGGGCAATGTATTTTAAATAAGACCTTAAGTACAGCGCTTCTGGCAAGGAATAAATCAAGTAGTCCACAAGGCTTGAAGTATTCTGTGTAAAAGTGTTTATCATTTTAAAAAAATAATATCCCCTTAAAACTAACCAAAATTATTAGATTATAAAACAGTATTGAATTCTGGTATACAAATATAAGTATAAAAAGAGTAATAGAAGGGCATTGAAGTCTAGAATGGCACAAATTAAACCTACCCACAACATTCAGCACAAAACACTTCTGCTTTCTTTTTCCTATTCCCAACAGATTTCAGTTATCAAACACTTCGAATTTTTCTCTCGTTCTATTTCTATTCACTGAGGTTTCTGTTCCATTGCTAGAAGATTCTATATAGCCCCATAATGGTCTTAGGACCATTGTGTCATCCACCTCATAAAAAAGCACCCCTTAAACATCTGAAATAATTTATTTTCTCACCCAGAACATGAATCCTGCTGGCCCAGTCATCCTGTCAAGGTCTCTCTATGGTGACTCTTTCTCCTGATATATCTACCTCTCCTCCCAGTTTGGTATCATTCGCAAAGTTGGTATGGGTGCATTCAACCCCATAGAATCATAGACTCATAGAATAGCTAGGGTTGGAAAGGACCTTAAGATCATCTAGTTCCAGCCCCCCTGCCATGGGCAGGGGCACCTCACACTAAACCGTGCCACCAAAGGCTCTCTTCAACCCAGCCTTGAGCACCGCCAGGGATGGAGTATTCACAACTTCCCTGGGCAACCCATTCCAGTGCCTCACCACCCTTACAGTAAAGAATTTCTTCCTCAGATCCAACCTAAACTTCCCTTGTTTAAGTTTGAACCCGTTACCCCTTGTCCTATCACTACAGCCCCTAATCAGGAGTCCCTCCCCAGCATCACTATAGGCCCCCTTCAGATACTGGAAGGCTACTGTGAGGTCTCCACACAGCCTTCTCTTCTCCACACTGAACAGCCCCAACTTTCTCATCCTATCTTCATATGGGAGGTGCTCCAGTCCCCTGATCATCCTCGTGGCCCTCCTCCGGACTTGTGCCAACAGTTCCATGTCCTTTTTATGTTGAGGACACCAGAACTGCACACAACACTCCAAGTGAGGTCTCACAAGAGCAGAGTAGAGGGGCAGGAGCACCTCCCTCAACCTGCTGGTCACGCTCCTTTTGATGCAGCCCAGGATATGGCAAGATTTCTGGGCTGCATGTGCACACTGCCGGCTCATGTTCATTTCTTCATTGACCAACACCCCCCAAGTCCTTCTCCGCAGGGCTGCTCTCAATCTCTTCTCTGCCCAACCTGTAGTTGTGCCGGGGATTGCTCCAACCCAGGTGGAGGACCTTGCACTTGGCACGGTTAAACTTCATGAGGTTGGCATCAGCCCACCTCACAAGCGTGTCAAGGTCCCTCTGGATGGCATTCCTTCCCTCCAGCATAGCAACCTCACCACACAGCTTGGTGTCATCAGAAAACTTGCTGAGGGCACACTCAATCCCACTGTCCATGTCACTGACAAAGATGTTGAACAAGACTTCTCCCAACACCCATCCCTGAGGGTCACCACTCATTACTGGTCTCCAGCTGGACACTGAGCCATTGAGCACAACTCTTTGCATGCAACCATCCAGCCAGTTCTTTATCCACCGAGTGGTCCACCTATCAAATTGATGTCTCTCCAACTTAGAGACAAGGATGTCATGTGAGACAGCGTCGAACACTTTGCACAAGTCTAGGTTAATGACATCAACTGCTCTACCCCTGTCCATCAGTTCTGTAGCCCCATCATAGAAGGCCACCAGATTGGTCAGGCAGGATTTCCCCTTAGAGAAGCCATGCTGGCTGTCACCAAGCACTTTGTTGGTTTTCATGTGCCTCAGCATGCCCTCCAGGAGAATCTGCTCCAAGATTTTGCCAGGCACAGAGGTGAGACTGACTGGTCTGTAGTTCCCCAGCTCATCCCTTTTCCCCTTCTTGAAAATGGGGGTTATATTTCCCTTTTTCCAGTCATCGGGAACTTCACCTGACTGCCATGATTTTTCAAAGATGATGGACAGTGGCTTAGCAACTTCATTTGCCAACTCCTTCAGGACCCATGGATGGATTTCATCCGGTCCCATGGACTTGCATACATTCCGGTTCCTAAGATGGTCTCGAATCAGATCCTTTCTACAGTAAGCCCAGGGTCTTCATTCTCGCAGTCCCTGCATCTGCCTTCCAAGACTTGGGTGGTACGGCCAGAGCATTTTCCTGTGAAGATTGAGAAAAGAAGTCGTTAAGAACCTCAGCCTTCTCCAAATCCAGGGTAGCCAGTTCTCCTGATAGCTTCTGGAGGGGGGGCATATTGTCCCTAGCCTGTCTTTTATGCACAATGTACCTATAGAATCCTTACCTATTATCTTCAACATCCCTAGCCAAGTTTAATTCTAAGTGGGCCTTAGCTTTTCTAACCTGATCCCTAGCTTCCCGGACAACATCCCTATATTCTTCCCAGGCCGCCTGACCTTGCTTCCACCTTTTATAAGCCTCTTTTTTCCTTTGAATTTTCCTCAGCAGCTCCTTATCCATCTGAGGATTTCTCCTGGCCCTCCTGCAGCACCTCCTTCTAGTAGGTAATCCCAACTGTTTACTGAATGCTAACAGCTGCAGTATCAACTTCTGAGCAACTCCACTTATGAATGGGTGCTACTTTGAACCATCAACTATCACCCTTTGAGCCCAGGAATTCAGCTTGTTTTCCATCTATTCTGTGATCTGCCTGTCCAATCAATGCCTTAACCAGCTTGTCAACAAGAATGTTGGGGAAATCATGTCAAATGCTTAGCTAAAATCAAGATACACAACATCCACATCTGTGCCTACATCCACCGAGCAAGTACTTTCATCACAGAAGACAACTAAGTTTGTCAAAAACAATTTACCTTTGGTAAATTTTCACTGCATTTTCCCATCACTTTTTGCTGTTCACTTTGTCTTTCAGGTGCTGGTAAATAATTTCCATGAGGACCTAGTCATTAATTTTCCCAGTAAGGCTTAAGTGGGGCTAACTTGACTAGTTTCCTGGACCTTCCTTTTTTGCCTTGTGTATAGATGGATATATTATATTCCCTTTCACAATCATTCAGGACCCCACCTGACCCTTTCAAAGATAATAAAGAACAATTTTGCAAGGATGTCAGACAACCCTTTTAGCACCCTGCCATGTATCCTGCCAGGCCCTGTAGGTGTTTATATGTCCAATTTGTTCAGATGCTCACTTCATCATTCTTTGCTTCATCACTGCCTCTTGGAGAAAAGGCTTTGGGACTGACCTTATCCATGAAGACTGAGACAGAGAGTGCATTAAGTATCTCAGCCTTTTTATGCAATTTATAACTAACTTGCCAGTCCCATTCAGCAGTGGACCTACATATTCTTTGTACGTCTGCTGTCTACTAACATAGGTACAGGACCCTTTCTTGCTGTTTTACACATCTCTTGCCAATTTGAGCCCCAGCTGAGATTTTGTCCTCCTAATGTCACCTCTGAATGCTCACGCGTATTTCTGTATACCTCTTTTGGAGCCTGTCCATTCATAGAATCATAGAATCATAGAATAGTTAGGGTTGGAAAGGACCTTAACATCATCTAGTTCCAACACCCCTGCCATGGGCAGAGACACCGCCTCATATGTTTACTTCTGTATGTTTTGTTTTATTTTGGTATATAGTTACTCTGGGTTTAGTTTGTTTATTTGTTTGGTTGGTTTTTATTGGATTTGTTGTTGTTGCCAAGAGAAAAAATAACCAAACAAACCAGCCATGTCTTTTTCTTGCAATGGAACAGTTTCATCTTGGAAATTACTAAGTTACAACAAACACAATCTTTCTTCACCTTCTCTGTTACTATACTGAGTGCTAGCCATTGCTTTACACCTACCTCAGAAAATATTGCTTTTCTATACAATTGGTTAGAGTTAAAACTTTTCTTAAACTGTAATACCTTTTCCTATGCTAACAAAACAGAAAGTTTTATATATATATATATAAACTGAGTGAAAATAAAACCACATTTTTTTCTAACAGCTGCATTTAAGTAAATCTTTTGACAGTATGGAAGCTTTTTTATATTTCCTATGTTCCTTCAAATATGATTTTACTCTAAGTATTATCCTCATGTGCTTGATAATAATTTGAAATCATGCTAATCTCTGACACAGCAGGTTTTTGATAGCTCTCTAAAAACCTTAATATCATTGCTTCAGGCAAGGTGACATGTGTAATAACCTTCTATAATCCATGTTTAATACCTGAGTGACAGAGAGAAATCATATAATATCCTTGATCCAAAATCCTTAACTCTGCTATGTCATTCTCCCTCTAGAAAATACTTGTGAAAATTGCTAAATCTAGTCCGAATTTAATAGCGCTGAAAAGTTTTAAAAGCATCAAAACCGATATAATTCAAAGGCATAACTCTTAATGCCAAATTTATATTTTACAGGATTTTTTACAGTCTTCTACACTCTCTTTTCTGCAGTCTAAACATCCAAAAGAGATTTCTACTACTCACATTTCCCCTGTCAAGAAAAATGGCAATTACTTTGACACATGAAAGAAAATTTCTTCATACAGAAGCTTTTGTAATCTGTTCACCCTTTGAAGAGTATCCGCAAACACTAAGCTTAAGGAAAGTTGTATTTGGCTTGTTGTACCAAGACAGCCATCTTTTAACAATGTAACAGAAATCACATGTGCAAGCATACACAGTCTAAATTATATATTTGCAATGAATGCATAAATATCTCAAGGAAGTGCAAGATTTTGTATGTGTCTGAAAGTGCTATGCAAATAAGAAACATTTCTATACAGGAACATGCAAACAGTCCTGTGTTCTGAGCAGATTCTAAAATGATTAGACATGACTCCTGCCTATGTGTCAGCTTGCAGAGCTGTGCCTGGAAAATCTAAGCTCACAACACGTGGATTTCTCTATCATCGGTGTAGTCAGACACATTTTGGTTTCCTCTAGAGTTTATTAAATAGCAGTCAGTTCCATGAGGCATTTAGACATACCCTACTCTTTTGAATCAACTTCATATTGCTATTATCTTGATAATGAAACGCAGCAGATATAATTTCTGTGTCAGTGCAAATGTTCTGTCGCATATTCCGTAGCATTTAAGCTTGATCTTAAATTATGCAATTACCACATTGTTGTTGCAAGTCACCAGGAATATGCAGATGGCAGGACTATAAGAGAATAACTCTAGGTGGACAATGTAAAGTCAGGTGGGGAAACTGTGCCAGGGGTGAAAAGTGCATAGTGAGGAAGACCTCTTACTTCATCCAGAAGACCCCGGCCCAAGGCCACCAGATGGCAGTGCACAGGCGTAGAGGGAAAGGGAATGGTATTAATGAGTTCTTGGAGCCAATTGTAATAATCTCCTCCTATACTTGTGAAATCTGATGAATATGTATGCTTGTATGTGATGAATATTTAGCTCGTTGAGCTCTCAGTGTGCGAGTTAGGAAGAGCAATCCCCCTCACACCTGGCACTGCAATAAACATACCTGCTTTATAACTCTTCGTGAGTTATGAAGTTCTGTTCCATAAATCAAAATACACATTGTTTTGCAGATCAAGATGGAAACAGATACATGAACTAGGTACTGGACTTCCCATAAAGGAAAAAATACTTCCGCTAATGGGAGACCTCATAGCAGCCTTCTAGTATCTGAAGGAGGCCTATAAGCACCCTGGGAAGGGACCCTTTGTGAGGGACTGTAGCGATAGGACAAGGGGTAATGGGTTAAAACTTAAACAAGGGAAGTTTAGATTGGCTATAAGGATCTCTTTACTGTAAGGGTGGTGAGGCACTGGAATGGGTTTCCCAGGGAAGTCGTGAATGCTCAATGCAGTGTTCAAGGCCGGTTTGGACAGAGCCTTGGGTGACATGGTTTAGCGGGAGGTGTCCTTGCCCATGGCAGGGGGGTTGGAACTAGATGACGTTAAGGTCCTTTCCAACCCTAACTATTCTATGATTCTATGGTTCTAGTCTTCCAGAACTCAAACATTAATCTTACTCATCGGAGCAATGCTTGATTTCTTTTTTTAATAATTTCAATTTTAAGTTGAAACCTAGGATAATCTGAGGCATAATGTGACTCATATTACTCATGATCTACATCAATGGCAAGCAACTTGTGACTCTTGAGCCATATGTGTTTGTTGGGCAATGTAAGTAAGGCTTTCTGTTAGGAAGGATGAGACATCTAGCAGGAGGGTGTTTGATACATGGTAAGTTTTTGTGTCTTGCTGCTATATGAATATTTTGTGAGTAGTTCAGCAGGTTGAAAGTAGTAGATATTCGATACTTTTGTAATTCAATATTATCCTATTGAATTCCTTTACATACAGGAAAAGAGAAGAGAGTGAAAAAGAACAAAAAAAGAGCTTTCTGTCTATTCTGAGAATGTTCTCACAGAACGATATATGGTAATGATCTTTTTAGTAATTTTAGTAATACAAATGTTTTAGAAATGCACATAGAATTTTACAATCTAGAATTCCTTGCATATAAAGAAAAATCTAAGCAATACTGCCTTGTTCAAAGCATATTTGGAGAAGAGGTGCTGATCCTGCTAACGCCCAAAAACACGGCGAAATTGTAGATAAAGACATTAACATTGAAAGTATACAAGCATGTTTTGGAGTTAAACCTTTAATGTATGAATCATGATGTAATTAAGTTCTTAATGACACCTATATAAAAGCTTTACAGGATATTCTTTGTGGAACAAAATTGCCATTTTAATATTTAGGATTAAAAAATACTTGCTAAGTGTTAAATGTTATGTTGGTTTGCTGAGACAGATTTTAGCTTCAAGTATTTAGAGACTGGATAAATCCAAAAGGTTGATATTGTATGCAAAAAGGTCATGTAATTTAAAGAGAAAATACTCTCCAGAAAATGTCAATTGAGCTACAAAATTCCAGAGAAATTTATGAAATCTAATGTTTTTCCTTTTTTTTTTTTTTTTAACTTTTCAGTCTTTTACTGTTTCAGAATCTTTTCTAAAGTATTTTGGTATTTTTATTTCTCTTTGAGACAGTAATGTTCAATTGTTCTGTTGGGTTGTTTTTTTTTTTATGTTTTGGTTGTTTTTTTTTTTTTTTTGTGATCCATTCTGCTGTATGCTCTGGAAGAAACTATGAAACAGGGTTTTTTTTTTATGTCCTCTTATCCCCAAGCTTTAAACTAATTTACATTTCCTTTCTGATCAGCACTGAATAGCATGCTTCAGTTTTCAAAACATATAAAATGCTTTTGAGACTTTCATGTATATTTAATACAAGTGATAGCCTGCTGTTTATTGCCCGAGTAGTTTTTAACACTGTGAAACAATGAAAATGTCTCTTATTAATTGCTTTTGAAAAATACTCGTCTATTGGGTAAGGTTTTGCCACTCTGGTCTCCTTTTAAAGACATGCCGAGATGATGAATGAACATTTAAACTAACATAAAACTGTGCATTTAAAGAAAGAATTTTAATGCCTGTAAGATACATTTAAGAAATATATAGATGTCTTCATACAATTTTTATATACAAAAGTATTGTAAATGATCCTCAGGTTTGCATGTTTAATTTTAAAGTAGAATGACATGCTTTTAGCATACTTCATTAGTCAGTTTCACTTTTGTGCGCAACAATTTTACTGATGAAGCTCCTTTCATGCAGAGAAATTAAAAAAAAAAAAAAAAAACTTAGGAAAATATTGCAATTCATTTTTTTTGTCTAAGTCTTTAACGTCACTAAACTTACTTACTTCACCATATTACATGCTTAGTCTGTGTAGAAGTGCAGTGCCTCCCTTTCTCCACTGGATGTATTGGCTTAAAGTATACACAGACTTTCAGACCGATCATTTAGTGCAGCAAAACCACCTTAACTTACCCAATGTAGCATAGCATTTTACCTTCCATCCCCTGAATTAAAACCGCACACACACTACAACTGTGTAAGTTGCTAAAATGCCATTGCAAATTGCAGAGGAAATATTAATGGCTCTTAGTAAGAATATTGACTTGGGATTTTATTGTGGTTTCTTGGATTATTTTTTTGTGGGTTTGGTTGGGTTTTTTTAAACTCTTATAATGAAAATTTTCAAGTGTCATTCAATTCAGTATTTGTTTCAGTCATTTGTTTAGAAAAAATATTACATAAGGCTTGCTTTACCAAATTCCCCCTATGCCTATATCATGTGTATACTGAAGTCTGAATACTAGGCATGAGTTAAAGGTAGCTGTACAATTCATACTGGTATAAATTAAAAAGCATTTTCCTTCATGAAGAAAAAAATATCAAAACTGTGTGTCTAGGTTCTTGAGATGCAGAATACCTTCCTATAGACTTTGACACTGTCGTTCAGAAAGCTCAGAAATTCCTGGGTAAAAAAGAGTTACAATATTTATTGATGTAGACCTTTTGTTTTTTCATAAGACAGTCAGTTCCAGAACTGATGTGCATTATACTAATTCAATTGTGGTTGACAGGTTTCCATCTTAAAACCATTATGGCACTGGTATTCTCTGCAAAAAATAATTACAGTAAGTATTGTTTAGGGTAGAACTAGTTATTATTTTCCTGTAGAACGTAATCAACAGGTTTAGGCTGGGTTTTTTATTTTTCTCATAAATATTGCTTAGAAACCTCAGTTGTGCTTGTACTATGGTACTGTTCTGCATGATCTTATTAATTCCCCAAGGCTACTGTGTTCATCTATGCATTTCAGTTTAATTTGTCTATTGGTATGTGTTGCTATTTCATGAGTGAATTTTTACATCTGGGGCTCATCTCTATTCTGAAGATGATAATAAAAATTTCTATTGCTTATGCTATTGCTAATATTATGATCAGGATTTAGAAAGGGAATGTTATCAAGAGCAGTAGAACATCTGTAAAATGCCATGCTGTTTAAAAACTTTGTATGCACTGAAAGCAGCATTGTGTCATTCCTGTGCTTTTTTTAAAATTGACATCCAAAAAGCTGTTGTGATTAAAATCTACATAGATTGTGAGTGAAAACTGCACAGGGAACCCTATTAGAGACTTACTCACAACTACAGGGTTACTCCTAGGACGGCTTGCCCTGGTGTTCCGGTGAGACATTTTGTGTCAGTAAAGAACAAAGTGTATTACAGGACTCATAACTTCTATGGTTCTTATTGTGTTAGACTTGTTGAGGAGGAAGCACATCTATTCCATGCTAGAAAACAGATTTATCCAACATGGTAGCAGCCAGGGATGTAACATTTATGGGTAACACTTTAGAGAACCTATTTCTGCAATTTGCTAACATTTGCAAGACTATATCACAACAAAGAAGGCTGGTAATGTTCTCTAGTTTAAAGTGTATGAAAGTTGAGATTAACATTGACATTTCAAAAACTTGCTGAATCAGTGGAAAAGTTATGACCCTAGTTTTATGGAACCTAAAATTTAATTTGACTTGCTAGTGGTCTTGCTCTGTATGTCCAGACGAAAGTCAGGTTCTAAATTTTGTAAACATTATTAAAACTAAGAAAAAATATCCTAGTATAAAGAGTAATTTTTTGGTTTTGAGCCCAAAATATTTTAATGGAAAAAAAATATGCATCCGCTTCTGTCAGTGTATAAAACCAGAAAGTAATGAATTAGAAAATCAGTAAATTAAGTATTCTTCTTAAGTGATGGGGAAAAAGGGAGTAGAACTTCTGTACCTTTTCTAAAATAAAACACCATTTCCCTTAATTTTATTGAAAAATCAAATGTGTTCTCTGTTTCTATTTTAGCAACAAGACAAGGCTGCACCTCCAAGATTAAACTCATCACATGAAAGGACTACACTATGGGTTTATCTCTGTCATCCAGATTTCTAAGTTCAAATAGGTGTTTCTTTTGTTCTCAATAAAGATGGATCTCAAGGTTTTTCAGAGGGTGGCATCTTGACTTTTGACCCTATTCATGTCACCAGCACTTTCGTACTTTCCAACAATTTCCATTACTTTTCGCTGTAAACCCTTGCATCTGCTTCTTTCTTAACTGGTCAAGTGCCAAATTCTGTAGCAGAAAGTCTTACTCCCTCACTCAAGTGGCCATTATTCATACACTTTATGGTTTAATGAAATAGAGGTAAGCCCCTGTAATGTGCACTGGTTCAATTTTCTGAGTCACACAGATTCTATGTGCCTGGATTACTGAATATTTGATAATGAGATAAATTAATGTATTCAATATCTTAGAAGATATTCTTATATGGCACATAATATTCCCAACTATCTGCTGGAAATATTATATTCCTTTCAATGAAACAACTAGTGGTGTCTGTTCAACCCTACTGCTTCATGCTTCCAAATGACAAATTTAAATATTTTCAGATTACTTTAAAACTTAATTACCATCACCAGGTAATTTCCCAAAATAATTTTCATTGGTACTTCTTGTCAGTATCCCTGTAAACACCAAATCAGTATATAAAATGCTTAATTGAGAAAGAGAGGAAATATTAGACTGTAAATCAATAATAAACCAAGAGTATTTATAAAAATTTTGAACAAAACTAGTATTTCTAAAGTATCTTCATTATGCCTTAGCCTCTCCATTATTTAACATAGGCATAAGGGTGAACAATATCCTTATTCTCTCTGTTCAATGCCATGTTACTCACTGGGCAGAGCTGGACAAATCCCTGTGTTGGCCACTTTTACACACTGGTTAGTTCTATATCAAATATTGTATAGGACTGTTTGCAATCTAAATGTAGACTGATTTGCTACACTTTTCAGCACTGAGATAGGCAGGAAACATGAACATCTGTGAGGAAAATGCAAATTAGTCCACGGGTTTAAAATCTGAGTTTATAGCAACATACTCCTCTTAAAACTAAATGTTTATGTAGTATTATCACTTTCTGCATGTCAGTACTACACTTTGTCTGAAAATATCAACAGCATGGAGAAAGGGAAAAAAGAAGAACAGGAAAAAGGCAATTTTCAGCTATTCATATATGTTTGAATTCAATGTAAGTGATAAAATTATTTTGCTGTGTTCAGCTCTGCCAAATACTAAAGGAAAAAAAAAAAAAAAAGGAAAAAAAAAAAAAAAGGCAGGTCTGTAGTAGGAAGAAGGAGAAGTCTTTGATGGTAAATTGCCAGAAGAACAATAGAATTAGGAAAAAAAAAAAAAAAAAAAAAAAAAAAAAGAAAGAAGAAAGACAAGAAAAGAAGAAAAATGCCTTAAAACAGAATTACCATGTAGTTTAAACGGAATGAAAGAATAAAATTTTAGGAAATCCTGTGGGCTGCTACTGTGAGGAATAATGTATGATGAAAATATTTTCAGGAATTTAAAATCCCAATTTGTCTCAAACTTAATTAGGTATTTAGCTTTAGAATATAAAAGTATTTCAAGTCAGTGTGAAATCCTACTGAACCAAGATGAATGTTATGTATAAAAGAAAAGAGAGGAAAACAGGAATGTTGTAAAACATCAGGTTTAAAGAGCATCTCAGTAGCCCTTTTCAATCTCTTATTGATTATTATAAACTTATGTTTAAAAACACTGACGGTGGATAAAGTGCTCAAATGCAACCACAGTTTTAGTAAAAAACGTAAGTATCACATATGATAAATATTTTAAAACTATGATTATGAGAATAAACAAATCGGTAGACTTTTGGAGGTTTGTATTCAGAGCTAAGAAATCTATGTAAAACACCTTTAATTCACTAATAGCACCATATAAAAATGTTAATAAAATAAAAAAAAAAAAAAAATTTGAAAAGGTAAACACCGCTGGCAGTTTTTCTACCTTGTGCATATGTCCTGGTTTCAGATGTCACAGTTATTTTTCTCCTTACTAGCAGCTGGTGCAGTGCTGTGTTTTGGCTTTAGACCCAAAACAGTGCTCATAGCAACAACTAAAAATATTGGTATATGAAGTAGCCCTTACCTTGATTGAGGACTTTTCAGTCTCATGCTCTGCCAATAAGGAGGGGCACAGGAAGCTGGGAGGGAACAGAGATAGGACACCTGACCCAAACTAGCCAAAGGGGTATTCCATGCCACAACATGTCATGCCCAGTATATCAATTTGGGGGAGTCATCAGGGAGGGACCCATCACTGCTAGGTACTGGTCACTGGGAGGTGAGCAACTGTATTGTGCACCACTTGGGTATATTATTTGGGGTGGCTTTTGCCCCCTTTTTAGTTTTATATTCTTTCCCCTTGATATTTCCCTTATTATTAGTGGTAGTAGTATATTGTACTTCAGTTATTAAACTGTTCTTATCTCAACCCATGGGGTTTACATTCTTTCAATTCTCCTCTCCATCATAACCGGGGTGAGGAAGAGGAGGGGTAGGTGCTCAGTTACCATCTGTGTATAATCCACAACAGCATAACTCAGTGCGATATTTCCTTACTGTTTCTTTCTATACACTTAGTACAATGGTGGGGATGACTTCATTTTTTAAGATGTCAGCATCTAACTCCTGAGCACAGGAAGCAGCTGGATTCCCTTTAGCCAGCAGAGAAGTAGCTCCCTTTGGCAGCACTAACTAGTGGAAGGAAAGAATTCACATCCACTAAGGATATGGAGCAGAAAATTGCTTTGAGAGTAGGTACTTCGAAAGACAGACCACTCTTCTCTCAGAGGAACGTGGTCTCACCAAAACCCACTGCTGCTCAGAGAATTTACCTGAGATCTGGGAGACTCAGGAAGTTCAGTCCCAGCTCTCAGAAAAGTGATAACCCCGCTGGCTCACCCTCTTCAGTGTAAGGAGCAATCTTTTAAGTGGTTCTTACAAAAGCTTACCTATTTTGTAAAAGTAATTGATTGTCCCCTGAAACCAACACCAGAGTTTGCATTTACCCCATGAACAAGACGTGAGAACAATGGACTGCCAAAACAGTCAATCACTGCCAAACAGTGTGATAATTTCTTTTCTTCTACTTATCTGCTGCTACTGAGCTGCACTTGTTAATACACGTGTAACCAGTACAGGCAGTTGGTTGCTAGCACTTGAATCTGTGCATCAGTGCTCTTTGCTGGCATACATGTAGTGTGAGAAACTAATTACTCTTTCTCACAGCAAAACTAGTAAAAGAGACAGAGGGAAACCCAGCAGAAAACATCCCAGTTCCAAATAGCAAGATACATACCATTTTCATTCCCCATTTTCTGCCAAGCAAAAAGTGACATTTAAAGCAGAGAGGTCACTGAGATATGTTGGAGAATGGTTAACAGCACAAGGTAACGGGTCACTGGTGGAGCTCTGCGAACAATCGCCTGTGTGAGTGTGATAACATCTGTTCTAGCTTGTTGCTGTGGTACATCAAGAAACCATTACCAGGAGATGTAACCATGGTAATAATGATCTAGAGAACCAATAATGGACAAGGACAGTTTCTCCCTGAGCCTTGGGGAAAGTACCTAGGAAGATGGTATCAGGTAGAAGAATGAAGAGAAGACTGATAAGCAGACCACCACTGGGAAGGACTTGGCAAGATTGTGTTGTATGGTAACCAATCATGTTATAGCACGTTGCAACATGTATCCAATCAATGTATATGACGTGTATTACAATCAGAGTAAAACATATATAAAGCGATGATTTTTGCTAATAAAGTAGAAGCTTGCTTTATCAACCATATTGGTTCGTCCGCTTGCTTCCCCCACGGTCGCAAGTGGCGCCCGAACAGGGACCCCCAATCCCTGTTTCCACCGGACCGTGGGATCGGAAAGGCACCGACAGCAGCGGTCGGGGGGCAAAAGACTGCACATGCTGGATATGTGCCGTCCGTGCCTGAGCCCAAGAGAAGAAGATAATAAGGATAAGGCCAAAAGATAATAAGGATAAGGCCGAAACAAAATAAAGGAGGCTCGCCACGCCGATACTGTTGCTACCCAAGTGAGAAGGCTGCAATCAATAAGTCGCGCGCAATGGAGAAAGAGGTAGCAATATCTTTGTTACAATGCTTTTTAGAAAAGCGGGGGGTATGTCCTAAGGATATTAGTTCAAAGGAATTACTGGGTCTAATCGACCTAGGAATATCAAAGGAATTTTTTAAACAGTCAAACCTATTGTTTGAAATCACTGAATGGAGAGCGTACGGTGATTGCCTGTGGGACATGGTAATAGACGATGATAAATCTGCGAAAAAGTTAATGAAAACTTGGAAGGAAGTTATTAACTGTTTAAAGAAATATAAGGAAGAAAAACGCATAGCTGCTGTAGCACAGGAAAAACTAGATGATGTTAAACCAAAATCTCAAGTTGACAATGACAGGGGAAATACCCTGCAACCAGCCAGCGACCTGCACCCAGCGATCAGAGGGTGCCTCAGTTTGGACTTGGCAACCGCAGTAGAAATTGTTTTAACTGATAATCGTCCTCAAAAAATTCCTACTGGCATCAAAGGACCACTTATTATTAATGACCAACCACACGGAGCCCTATTATTAGGACGTTCTTCAGCTAGCATAAAAGGACTATTTGTATTACCAGGACTGATTGATAGTGACTATACTGGGGAAATACAAATAATAGTTCAAACGCATTTTCCACCAATGGTTGTGAAAAAGGGAAGCAAAATTGCTCAATTAATACCCTTGTCACAACTAACAGCATCTATGACTGCAGAAACTACTCCTTTTCGGGGTAATTTTGGATTTGGATCAACAGGAGACATAGCTTTGTTAACTATGTCAATGAATCAGCGACCAATTATTTCTGTGACAATTATACATGAAGGTGAGCAATTGCAATTACTGGCTCTGTTAGACACTGGAGCAGACATCACCATTCTCTCTAGCGCACAGTGGCCATCTCACTGGCCATTGCGAGCTATGATGAAAGGTGTAGAAGGCGTTGGCGGCACGGCCTCAATCCAACGCAGTCTAAACAGAGTTCAGATTGTTTTAGATCAACAAACTGTGTTCACCCATGTCACAGTAATGTCGTTACCTTTGGGTGTGAATATGTTGATTGGTCGGGATGTTTTGAATCACTTGGGACTAATCCTTACCGACAAACCTTTTTAATTGCGGTCACTGCAGAATGGACTTTCCCGATCCAACTCACATGGACTGTTCAAGATCCCGTGTGGATCGAGCAGTGGCCGTTGAAAAAGGAAAGTCTAGAACAAGCTCATTTATTAGTTATGGAACAGTTACAACAAGGACATATACAACCATCAACAAGTCTGTGGAATACCCTAATTTTTGTCATCAAAAAGAAATCAGGAAAGTTTCGCTTACTACATGATTTAAGAGCTGTAAATGCTCAAATGCAAACAATGGGAGCGCTTCAACCTGGACTTCCCAACCCGGCAATGTTACCACAAGACTGGCATTTACTGATAATTGACTTGAAAGATTGTTTTTTCACTATTAAGTTACACCCTAAAGATACTCAACGTTTTGCCTTTACCCTACCTGCAATCAATCGAGATGCTCCTGCACAACGCTTTGAATGGACAGTTTTACCACAAGGCATGAAAAATAGTCCAACACTGTGTCAACTCTTTGTGGACAATGCTTTGTTACCGATTCGCCAACAATGGCCTCACACAATCATATATCACTATATGGATGATATTTTGTTGGCACAAAAATCTGCCTTTACAAATCAACAAGAACAACATCTCGCAGTTACACTGTCAAACAAAGGCCTAATAATTGCACCAGAAAAGATTCAACAATCACGAGAAGTACACTTTTTTGTACAATATAAAGATCCAGCCACAGGTATTTGGAAAGGCCCAGCAGAAGTTAAATATTTAGGGCGAGGATACATGCGTGTACTTACACCTACAGGTCCCTAATGGATACCATCGAAATGGACCAAACCTGCTCCTGCTCCTGACGGCACTCACTCTACAGACAACTTTGAGTCAACATCTCCCCGAGGAACTGACTGATAGTCATTATATGGGAAATGTATGGACAAAATAGGCTCATGAAGCGGGGGTAGACGACTTTTGTTTATCTTTGCATCAAGTTGGTAATCCATTTAAAACTTGTCTGATAGGAAGCCCTGTTGTTAATCTCTCTGATTTTACAGATAAATGGGTAAAGTTGTCAATCCCTTTAAATGTTACAGTTATTAGACAAGCCGCTAACCTTACCTCTTGGAATTTTATGTCTACTTTGAATGCTTTATTAATCAGAAACTCAACAAAGGTAATCTTACCTCCACAAGAATTAAGTTTATTAAGCTCAGAACCGGCAGAGGGATGTGTTAAATTTAGCCCTGTGTCCAACGGAAAAGGACCAGTTGAAACAGTTGTATCACCCTTAGATGTGAAATACAATAACCAATCATATTGTTCAATGCAAGAGGTTAAATATCCAGAAACCAGGGCCAAGGCACTACCTCCAGGATATTTTTTGATATGTGGAGATAGGGCCTGGCCAGGTATTCCATGCAAACCTTTCGGTGGACCATGTTACATAGGGAAATTAACATTGATAACACCAAAGAAATATCAACTGTTGCAACTTTCTCAGTTGAATCAAGAGCAACATCGATCAAAAAGAGCATTGCAAGTTTTGGATGATAATTGCTCTGATACAGTAACCTTATGGGACACTGCAGCAACAGTTGCATCTGCTATATTTTTGCCATCTCTTAGCTCAATACACAATGCTTTAGTGATTAAAGCCCTAACATGTTGGGCAGGAAAACAAATCAATATAACTTCTAAAATTTTGTATGATCTTGCTACAGAAGCTGATAGTATAAGAAAAGCTACCTTGCAAAATCACGCCGCTATTGATTTTTTATTGCTTGCTCATGGTCATGGCTGTGAAGAATTTGATGGAATGTGTTGTTTTAACCTTACTGATAAATCCCAGTCCATTCATGACAAGATCAGACAGTTGAATGATAATATGAAAAAATTGCAAGAATGGCAGAGCCCACTAGACACATTGTTAAACGGCTGGGGTCTATCAGGATGGTTAAGAGAGTTAGTCAAGCAAGGATTTATTATTTTAATTGTGCTTATAATAGGATTATTGATTATTGGATGTCTTATATCTTGTGTGAAAACTATGGCCACGAAGGCCATGAACAATATATTATTGGTGCAAAAAGAAAAAGGGGGAATTGTTGGAGAATGGTTAACAGCACAAGGTAACGGGTCACTGGTGGAGCTCTGCGAACAATCGCCTGTGTGAGTGTGATAACATCTGTTCTAGCTTGTTGCTGTGGTACATCAAGAAACCATTACCAGGAGATGTAACCATGGTAATAATGATCTAGAGAACCAATAATGGACAAGGACAGTTTCTCCCTGAGCCTTGGGGAAAGTACCTAGGAAGATGGTATCAGGTAGAAGAATGAAGAGAAGACTGATAAGCAGACCACCACTGGGAAGGACTTGGCAAGATTGTGTTGTATGGTAACCAATCATGTTATAGCACGTTGCAACATGTATCCAATCAATGTATATGACGTGTATTACAATCAGAGTAAAACATATATAAAGCGATGATTTTTGCTAATAAAGTAGAAGCTTGCTTTATCAACCATATTGGTTCGTCCGCTTGCTTCCCCCACGGTCGCAGAGATAGAGCTGCTGAGCAGAAACATCTTTATCTCCCATCCTTTCAGAAGTCAGGGAAGAACACAGGCAACATGCTACTGAAGGTACGTGAGGCAGAAAGGGAACTAAACACTAAATTAAGCCATAAAACATATGATAAATTCTGCAAATGCCAAATAACAGAAATTGAGGTGTTAACTTTATGGTAGAGAACTTATGAATCTTTAGGGCTAGAAATGAGTTTTGAGGATTTAGGCAGTGAAATTGTATGACAGAGGTTGTATGACAGAGGTACAGCTGTATTAAACCAAGTCTAAATCTGCAGTGTTGCTAAATGCTAAATGTTTTCAGAAACATTTGTTGACAACAGATACCTCCTAGACCTAGGAAAGTCACATTGTAATAGATCTTTCTGGTGTTAAAATGTTTGGACTTGAATTATACATACTTCTGTTTCAGTCAGTTTTTTAAACATTTATGAAGACTGCATTAAAAAGATAGACTTTGATCTTGCTACCAGGGAACATATTTTAATGCTGGATAACATGTTCTTAGAATCAAGCTTTAAACTGTCAGATCGTGACTGGAGATGAGCTTGGCCTATAAATAATCCAAGTAAATTCTAAGTTGATTTTCTGAAATTTTATATCATTAACCAGAAATAGTTGTATAATAGCAAAAGAACAAGACTCAGTATATCTGTATATGTGTTACCCATTAGGCAGCATTACCTTCGATGCAAATAGCTTCAAATTAACATTTTTCAACTGGCCAACTTAATGCTATGCAGTAAGACAAGCGTAACTTCCTTTGGCTTCCGGAAAATATGACAGATCTGAGGAAAAAAATACATTTTTCTTTATTTCTTCGACTGAAAAGATATTAAGAATTAGATAAAGAAGAGCTATTCCTACTATGATTTTTCTAAAAGAAGTTGGATCTTGAAAATTAGTAAGATTACACGTACTACTGAATACCCTTGCTGAAATTTGCACAAATACAATGACACCAGTTTTATTCTCATGTATTTCCCATGAATTTTTATTATAGTAAATGGATTGATATTGAATAAGACCTTTGGAATTAAGCTCAGTGATTCAGAACTAGAGGTCTAAATGACAGTGTTCTTTCTTTGTATGGTAGATTACCTCAGATTCCTTCTACAGTTCATGAGTGAAACAGATCACTGTATTTTTGAACATTAGCATAACAGTATCTAAACTATGCGTGCCTGAGGTAAAGAAACAGTGGGATGAAAATTAATTACTTGGCGAATATACAAGAGAAGTTTTTACTTATAACCTAACTGTAATCTAGAGCCTAATAATCTCTAATTAGAATGGCAACCTGTCATGGTTTAAGCCCAGCCAGTAACTCAGAACCACGCAGCTGCTCACTCACTCCCCTCCTCTTCTTTCTCCCCCTGCTTCCGGAGGGACGGGAAGAAGAATTAAAAGAATGCAGCTCCCACGGGTTGAGATAAGAAGATTCCAGTAACTAAGGTATAACACAAACCAGTACTGTTACCAATAATAATAATGATAAGGGAAATAACAAGGGAAGAGAATACAATCGCTCACCATCTGCTGACTGATACCCAGCCAGACCTGAGCAGTGATCTAGCCCTTCCAGGTAACTGTCCCCAGTTTATGTACTGGACATGAAGTGCTGTGGTATGGAATACCTCTTTGGCTAGTTTGGGTCAGGTGTCCTGTCTCTGCTTCCTCCCAGCTTCTCCTCCTCCCTGCCAGAACATGAGACCTAGAGAAGTCCTTGGTCAGAGTAAAAATTACTTAGCAATAACTAAAAACATCGGTGTTATCAGTGCTGTTCCCAGGCTGAAAGTCAAAAACATAGCACTGCACCTGCTACTAAGAAGAAGAAAAATGATTGCTACTGCTGAACCCAGGACACAGCCCAATTGTAGCTCACAAGAAAGAAATAGCTGTTAGATATCCTTTGTGATTATGACTGTTGTACAAAGCATTCTAAAAATTTTAAGCTCTAAGGGACAGCCATTGTGCCAGCATCCGAAAGTACTTGTATATCCTCCTACTTTGGATTCCTAGTTTTAAATCTCTCCTGAAGTTAAGCCACTGTACTCTTCTTCCCTTTCTCTTAAGCACTTTGAGTGGTAACTTTTACGTCTGAAACAACCAGAAGGATCTTTCTCCTCTCCTGCTTTACCATGTCCAACAGTTTTCTAGTTAAAGTATTTGGCTGTCATGTAAAACGGGTGCTTTTAATTGCCCTTCCAAGCCCTTTGGGCTTAAATTCACATACACCACATCTTACAGTGCCTGAGTGGTTCAATTTATTTATTATTCAGTGGTTGCTTACTGTATACACCTTACAGTAAACAGCCTGTAAGAGAAGGGTTTATACATCATTCTCACACAGGTGTTCTCATCCCTAGATTAGACAGACATTTATATTTACACTCTTCCTGGCTCATCAAATGTGAAGTTTCCCTTTTGCCATTTAAAACAGCTTCAAGAGAAAGCCTATCGACCATATTCCTCAACTTTCCAATCTACCATATCAACTCATGGCTAAAATATTTATTTGGGAGGGAGAACATAAGACTGTAAAACTTTCCCAGAAGAAGAATTTAAATTAATCTTTAAATTAATTCTTAAGTCATTCAATATTCAGTACTTAAATAACATTACAGGTTTTCTTAGTTGGTATCTTTATTCATTTTTAAGTCTTGCCAACATATTTGGCATCCACCATTTGATATCCTCTTAAAAATGGAATAGTACAATCTCCTTCAGTGAAAGAATACGATGATTCCAAAGCACTGTTAAACTTCCAATATTGCCAAAAATATTTTACATATCTGCAGAAATTACTTGTGGAAAATGAGACATCCTAAATGTTTTGGGGTTTTGGTTTTGGTGTTTTTTTTTTTTTTTTTTTTTTGTAACTTTTGAGGAGTAGGGTCAAAACTGAAACTTCTTAGTTTCGCTTAGGGTTCCCAAATTATGTTTGTAGAGCTGGTCTTTTAAAAGTTTCAGTACTTACAGTTCCATGAAAACTCAAGTTTTTCATTATCTTGCAAGGTTTTTCGCAAAATCAAATCTAGTGCAACCAAGTGATGAAATTTTCATTCTGTGTTATTTGAGAGCTGTCTAGCAAGCTGTTCCTCATTAACTAAAGCTTTAGCCTATGCAGGGATCCACTGAAGTAAATGGGGACCCACTTAGAAGAAGAGACTGCATTTACTGGCCAATGTGCAAGGTTAGGGTCTTTGTAAGATAATTTAAATTACATTAAGTAATAAAACAAAAGAAAATCTGATTTATTTAAAGTCAGAAACAACAACATAACTGAGTTATGAGGAATTATTTTGGATAAACTGAGGATTCAGACTGCAATATAATCCCTAAAAGCCAGAGGCATACTGCATCCATCTCTGAGGAAAGAAAATGATATTATGGAACAGCCAGCAAGATTGCACAGGTAACTGTAATATGAAGCAGATTAAGAACCAAGATTTGAAGACTTAAAAAGACTATCTCAAATGGAAATGTCATGGACATCTGGTGAGAGGTCATTACATTTCCAGCTGTGGCTATTCATTTCACAGAAACTTATTTTTGAATATGAAACTCAAAACTGTGTTTCCTTCAGCTGATAACTGGAATATTACATTAGAGAAAAGAAATGCAAGATTACATTTTGCTTGCAGAATTAAAGAAATAACATTACTAGTTCTAAATTTTTGTCAGTACCAAAAGCAGAAACAAAGCACATACATACATTATTCTGATTAGCTGACTATAGACTGAGTGATGCAAGACATTTAGAAGGTTGCAGTTTTCCCAGTAATATAGGTCTTCAGTAAATGAAGTTCAAATTGAGTGAGAAACAGGCAGTAATCGAGGAGTTAATGTGTTCTATCATTTGATTTAAATGGTAGCCTGAGGATAGATATTTTTGCAATTTCTCTATCACTACTGATTTTCTAATGAGTGACATATTTATGAACAGTCTAAATCATTTGGTCAAACCAGACACAATTAGGCCAGCCACAGCCCTTCATGGTACATTAGATGGAAGTGTCATAAATAACTGGAGAAGACAGTGTATATATTAGAGCTACGAACACATGCAATTTTTTGATTCAGCTGTTAAACTAAGAAAAAAAAAATCGCCCAATATCCAAAGCAGAATAAAAAACACCACCAGAAGGAAACCTCAACAAAACCCAGAAATTAAGGGGGGGGGGAAGGGGGATGGTCCGCCTTTTCTTCATCAAAAGGAAAATCAAAATATGTTTCTATTTTAGCACGAAACTCCCAATTTTACCAAAAAATATGAAGTTCTTTTTTTGGATAATTTTCAAGAAAAATTAAAATATTTTAAATGTGCCTGTCTCTTATCCTAGTATGAAAGACTTGTCACCGTAATCTAGATTCTGTGTGCCTTCATCTAGCTGAAATTATTCAAATAGATTTCTTACAGAATCATAGACTAGTTAGGGTCATGGAAAGGATCATAGAGATCACCTAGTTCCAACCTGCCTACCACAGGGGGTAACACCCTTCACTAGACCAGGTTGCTCAAAGCCCCAACAAACTTGGCCTTGAATGTTGCCATTTTTTCCCCATCTCGTTTTCTCCTCTGATTTCCTGCTGAGGAGTGCTAGAGGAGATGGGAGGACATCTCACACCCATGTCCCTGGATTGTTTTAAATATAAACATTTTCTTTCTTACACTGAGATTAGGAGCTTTCCAGTGAAACTTGTACCTGTTGCCCCTTGTCTTCATGCGGCGCCTACTGAAGTGATAGACTTTGTCTTCCTTCTAGCTACTAGTACATTGTGGTGAAGGCTTTTCCCCAAATCTTCTACTTCATGGAGAAAAGACCTAACTCCTTCAGTCTTTCCTCATTGAGCAGGTTCTCCAAACCTTTGAATATATTCATGACCCTCCTTTGGTCCCTCTCCAGCCTATTTGTGTCTTTCTTGACTTGTGGGGACTAGAGCTGGGCGCATTAACCCTGGTGCAGCCTGACCAGCACCGAGTAGATTCAGATGATCAAATCTTTATCTCTATTAAGGACACTGCAGATGCAGCCCAGGATCTGATGTGTCTTTGCTGCTTGCTGCAGCACTGCACTGCCCACCTATGTTCAGTTAGTTGACTACCCTCTCCTATCTGTCTCGCAGACCATCCATCGAGTCTGTATCTATCTTGACAGTGTCAAGGAGGAAGCTGTGGTAGACAATGTTGAATGCTTTGCTGAAGTCCCTGTTTACTCCCTTTCCCAGATCATGTATAAATAAGGAAAAGTTCCAACATGGAACCCTGAAGAACCTCAATGATAACATCCCTTTTTGCCAGATCTGAATCATTGTTTAAAATATTTTCTAAAGTTTTTTATTTGTCCTGCTGAATAAGAAAAAGGTGTACGTATGTTTTCATTCTTACGGAACCTCTTCTTGATATCAAACAACGCATAACAAAAAATTAAGAAAAGCTTCATTTCATCTAAATCATGCCACAAGAAACAAATTATGATTTACCAAGTTTACAAAAAGTCATGTTATTATAGTTTTACTACAATCTTACTCTGAACTAATTAGATGAAAGTCATATAAAGAACATCTAACTGTATTAGTCAAACTTGAAATGAATGAGCTTTATTTCAAACTGAAAGTTGCTCCCTTTCTCTCCTTCCAACATGAAGAATGGCATTAATTTTCTAGCTAATTAGAATACAACATAATTCTGAAGTCTAGCATCAAATTTTACTTTCTCTATACGATTTTTAATTAAACAAGCAACTCAGCAGATTACAGCTTTGTGCAGAAAAACATTAAGAAGGGGATGGATTAAATTCTCACAGAATGAGCTTACCAAAGCATTCTAGATGCCTTAAGTCATAATGAGTCCACAAAAATGTCAAATATTTTCATCTTAAATATACTCAATTAATGATGAAAATGTATTTTAAAAATAACATAGTCAATGACTGACAGAAAGACTAAAATTATTTATGAGCAGTTTTAATGAGCTTTATTCCTAATGTAATTCAGGATATTTAAAAGATTTATTATCTACTTAAACTCTACAAAACTCTTGTAAATGTAAGAATGTTTTCATGATGACTATGTTACTGCCACTGAGGTAACAGTGCCTTGGTCTACACTGCATACACTACTATTTTTGTAGAATTGAAATGGAATGCTTTTCTTAACATAGCCCTTTGTTAGAAAAACTATTTCCAAGTAAGTAAGAGTTATTCCCTACCCAACTTTAAGCACTCAATTTATCTGCCAAAATTAAAAGCTTAGGTATTGCATGTTCCCTATCACCAGTGAACACAGATGGCGGGAGGGTGGTGGCGGAAAGAGAGGAGGAGAACTGGATAAAGAGAAGCATTTCCACCTGCTTTAAAAACACTAAACTCAATGCCTGAAATAAAAGATATTAATTCTGTCATGGTTTTGTTGTTTTTTATAAAAATAACTGTAGTGGGCCCAGATGCAGGTCTCTGAGTAGAGTGGAACCAAAAGCTATCTTCACTGTAAATATATATATATTATATATTAAATATTTATATATTATAAAATCTACCTGAATTTCAGACAGAGTTGTCCAAAGTTATACAGGGATCTGTTTTGCCCCAACAATACCCCCACCAACAGAAGCATGTGAAAAGATGCAAAATGCAAAAACAAGAGCATCTGGTATTATGTTTATTTGAAATATAAATTTCAAATAAATTATAAATTTGAAAATAAATTTCAAATAAAATTTGAATTTATTTGCTTTTTTAACTGTTTGAATGCTCAAGATAAGTGCTATTGCTTAAAACACTTTTCCCTTTTCTCTGTATGCTACCTGTCCCAACATTTCTTAGCTAACTGCACTAATAAAATAAAATATCATACTCCCTCGTCACAATTTGTTGTGCTCTTAAGGGCCAGTACTATAGTTGAACACTGAAGGAAATAGCTATTAATTAATATTTATAATGTTCAATTCAGGAAGAATGTATCAGACATAGCAATAAATGCTGTAATCCATCTAAATTCTGTAACTCTTGAAATGACAGGCTGGAAAACACAATGCAAGACAGAAACTGAATGCCTTTTTGTCTTACTGAGAATTGACTTGATGAAACTGAGATTTGGGAAGTTAGACATTATGGACTTAAGATTTAGAAGGCAAAGGTCTTAAAACATGGATTTTTCCCATTTACATTCAATACAGACTTTATATTCTTCTTTTATACATAAAAGAATAAGTTAAGGGCAATGAGTTCAATGATTTTGTTTTAATCTATGTCTTTCATTTTACCCAAAGGGATATTTAAACTTTGCTGTAAAATATGTATTAAATCAGCCCCCACAAGCACTACTATGAATAAGTGTTTGCCAGAATATACATAAATCTCAAGAAACTGGATCTGCAATACCTCAGGCATAACATTTTACTCTAGTCTGAAACCATCTGGGTAAGGTCCAAACACAAATGTTTGACATGAGTATAGTAAGCTATTATTATAATCAAGGTTTTTGTTTTCCAAAGTGCATGTGCCTGTGTACATGACATGCTCAGACACAGTCTTAACAGGTGCATGCAGAAGTCTAATACAAAATAATTGATACTTCAGATTTTTTTCCTTTACAGATAGATGTAAATAGACTTCTTCCTCCTCCCCTCCCCCCAAAAAAGTTTATCAGACTCAGTGAATAACTCACCAATGTTCCTTTTGATTGTGGAAGCAACATTACCTGAATCTTCTTTGTTGCAGAACTTAAAGATTTTCCACTATGTCCTGGGACTTCCCATCCAGCAGGGACAATTTTCCTACATTTCTTTATGTCAGTGCTAGTAAGGCAAGGAATGCTGGCTAGTACTGTTACTATACTGACTCCAGTGACACAAAAAATAACTATTTCTTTATAGCATTACAATTTTTGTGACACTTCCTCTTTTTCTGTTGCCAAAGGGAAACATTTTATGTGCCCATACAGCTGAAAATAGTAGTTACTAACTCTTACATCAAATGTCTCTTGGAGTAGGATATTTTTTGTGAAGTCCCCTTTTCTTTGGAAATCTTGATCAAATGTTGAGTTCGGGGCATTTACGTAACATATCAACTTTGAGAATTGATGCAGAATAATATTTTCTGAGGATATTTTCCAGTGTAGAACTTAGAGCTATCATATTTTGTCATCTATTATATTGCTACTGCTCTTTTAATTTGATTTTTTTTTTTAATAAAGAAATATTTAACATTTGGAAGAAGCAGGATATGGGCTTTCCCTCCTCCTCCAACAATTTTTTCCATTTCTCCAAGTCACAAGCTTGCTGACACATTTACCTTCTATCCAGAAGAAACCTAAAGTATCCTTATTATTCATTTTGTTGCATTCTGGAACATCTATATTAAAGTTAATCTGTGCTATTAAAATTCATTTCTCCTTATATACTTTGGGTTTAATTTTAATAGATGCACATGCATTAAACTAGCAGGAGCACAGTGTCAAAAACCTTTTTCTGCCTTTTGTCTTTTCTGCTGTGTGTTACACCATTTGACATAGCATAGGACTTTGGATTTTTTGTCATTCAGAGGAAAGCAAAATTATCTTTTTTCACTGGACTGCCACCATATTGTACCATGTATATAGCACTATACTTAACTCTGATATTAAAGAAAATATTAAGGCCATTACACACGGTAGATTCTGTGTTTGACAATCATCAGACTGCCAAAATCCCCTTTTGAATTCAACTTACAAACGTAATGACAGTCAAAAATTTCTGTGTATATGGCTGATTACTCTTCTCAATGTCTTCAGAAGTTTCAGATCACATTTTATTTAATGTTTTCTATTTATTAATAAAATTGTATTTCTCTTTCTATTATAGTAATTATTGTGGAAATTCAACTGAGTCTGTTCAAACCTCACATCAAGGAAGGAATTTTCAGAGAGTAATTTAGGTTTATAATAAAGATTACAGAAGTATTTATAGAAAAATGTTCAGTTAACCAGTTGTAAATTAGGGTTAAATAGGCCTATAATAAAGGACCTTGACCAAAAACACTACTAGAGGGATTATTTTGATGGGTGATTGATGACTTTTTACTATTATTTGAAAACTTCTACCACAGCAAAATCTTGGTCAGGAATAGCCTGCCTTTCATTTTTCAGAGAGTTATCAATAAAGCCAGCAGCAATATTTGTTTCTAGCAGGAGGGACCTCACTTCATGACCCAGTAGTGTCCTGTCTGTGTTTTCTCTAAATAGCATTTAGAGGCAAAGAGAAAAATAATTTGTAAGTATCAGTGTCAACCAAGAAAATTAGGGTACAAGAGACTGATAGAGCTTATCTGGTCCAACCCCACACTGACAGCAGGATCAACTTGGATCAGACTGCTCAGGACTTTGTCCAGGTATGTTCTGAAGCATGCATCTAAAGGATTTATCTAAAGCATTTTTCTTCTGGTCTATATACCTAATTTAACAGCTATAGATATATCTATGAGACTCAATCTTTGTCCAGTTCTTCTCTTTCAAAATTCCTTATTTCTTTATAGCTTAAACCTGGTAACATACTTCAATTAACTTCACATCTTCAACAGGATTTCACATCAATCTATGAAATTAATTTTTCAGTGTCATGAGCCTATCCATTCCTTATTTTAATACACAGTAATTAACATAGCTTTCTGAGGAAGTAGGTGAATAAGAAAAGAGATATAAAGCCAGTAGAAATTAATTTCCCATATCTACTGCTTCCAGATTAAAAGCAGATTCCCTTAGAGTGATTATAGTTTCTCCCCATAAAGCAACCATCACATAACACTGGTGTTTATATCAGTGTTGAAGCCATACCATTCATAGAGATTGCTTCCAGAACTGTTCTCAGCCTCTCAGTCTGCAGCATAAGTGTCTCACCAGGCTGTCCTCCCCATCCTGCAAACTGCACAGACCTTTTCTCTAACATCAGACCCACATCCAGGCAAAGAAAAGACAGAGCAGACCAGTCACGCAGTTACAGACAAAAGGATGCAAATCAGGTTAACAAGTGGAAGACGCCCAACTGTCTAGCACAGGAAAACCTCAATAACAAAATGGGAGGAACTGTTGCATACTGAAGCCTTTGTCAGGGTGTCTCTGGGGTCCATCTGTCCCTATATTTGCCCATCTCTCTGTCACAGACCCTTTTCCTTCTCCCAGGACGCAGCCCCAGCTTGGCAGTGGTCACCAGCCCTGCCAGCCCCAGGCATGCAAAAGGCTGTGTTTTGCCAGGCGGTGACAGGCAGGATGTCTCACCCTCTGCCCAGCGGAGCCACCCCCAGAGCTGAAGCTGGAGCAGGGGAGGCAGCAGTCACTGGGCCCGGTGCAAGGGTTGAGCCACCAGCGCCCAGAGGGAGCCTCCCCCTGCTGAGGGCAGACATATTTACAGGGCCAAGGTTTCTGCCTGCTGTCCTGCCTATAAGGCCTAATTGGAAGTGCAGAGACAGGTTTCTTCTGCCTTTGAAATGTCTCACATTTTCTAGTGAGACAGCAGCCCGGGGATGAAAGTCTTGACCATGAATGAGGGGACTGAATAGTAGTTACTTCAGCATTCATGTTTCATCAGCCTCCACTCTTTCCTTCACCTTGCTGTACTCTTTAAGGGGGCAGTTTATAAGAAGCCAGAAAGAAAGAATTAAGAAGGCTTTACCATGTCTCCACTGAATAAACTTTGAAGAACGTGCCTTTAGCAGTCAGCTAGAAAGGACTTTGTGAAAAAAAGAACTCTAAAGTGCATTCCTCCCACTCAGACAAGGATCCTTGGTGGTCAAGCATACCTATATTTACATCCACAAGGTTTTTTGTTCATCAGCAACAGGTTTTCTGTTTTGTTCCACACATTTACCTCCACAGAACAGGTTATAAAATGTTGCCGTTATTATTTCATAGTGTTTTACCCTCCTTGGAAGGATATAAGTGACAACTCAAAATGCAAGGTCACTGAGAAGGCACAGCAGGTAGTCCGCTGAGTAACATTAAGACTGTTCTGCGCCTTCTCTACAGCATGCACTTCACAGTGCACTGGTAGGTATGTCGATATAAACAATAAAACTTTATGCAGCACATAAAAAGGCAGAAGATACCTTATACAGGGTGCATTGGAATAAGGAATGAGGGGAGCAATTAGAGAGGATGGTAAAATAAAAGAGGAGTTAAATTAATTTTTTGCATCTGTCTCTTGACTATCAAGGGCTACAGGGAGACTACTCTTCCAAGGGCACTTTTCATCAGAAAATATACTATGGCTTTGACAAAATTATAGCCTCCATGAAGAAAGTTATAGAGCAACTTTAAAAACTTAAGTGTAGTAAATCACTAAAACCGGGTATTATTCATCTGAGGGTTGTGAAGGTAATTAAGTGTGAAATAGAGAAGTTACTGGCAAAGATATGTAGCACATCACTAAAAAAAAATAACTAATACACAGGCTAAAAGCCACTGTGATGGTTCTTGGCTTTGGAATAATCCTACACTTTGTACACTTTTTACATCACAATGCCTACAGGAACACCAGAGTAGTGTAAGTACTCAGGACTGAGAGTACTCTTCTACCAAAGCAGTTCATTGTAGGCCACACATAACACGCCATATACAGCGTAAATTCATCATACCATAAAGATACTGAAAATAAATCCCTAAAATCAGAAAGTCATCCATTAAAAAGTAATTCCTTTGAAGACTTCTGACTGTTTAACCCTTAGTATTGGAACACATCAATTTTTGCAAATTAGTGTCACCTATATTATATGCAAAAGCCTAAGAGAGAAATAATAAAACAAAAAGTTAGTTTAAAATAAATCATTAATTAAGAAAATCAAAACTACTGAACCACAGTTGAAGAGAAATAGGGATGAGGCATCTGAAAAAACAGATAATTTGCTGAAAAATTAATTTCTATAGTTTGGAATATTCTAAAATTCAGCCTGTATCTCCTGTGCAATTTTAGCCCATACATGTTTGGGGGTTTTCTTCTTAGTCTCCAAATCCAGTAGAATTATCCCTTTAACCCAATAGTTTAATGAGACTGGATAATCTTCCAAGGCTTGGACAAAGATTTTAGTGTCTTCTTCTGCCACCCTTGAGCACTGCCCCCATGTCCACCCAGCACCCCTGCCCAGACCCCAGCCACTCTCACCTGGCCTACACTTCCCCAAATCATCAGCCAGTCTATCTCTGTACCGCCTTGCAAAAACAGCACTAAAAGTCTCCCCAAGCATACTGGTGTGGACACTTGCCTCTTACCGCAGACCAACCAGTGTTGAAGTTGGTCTTCCTGGAAGTGGCACCTTTAGTTTCTTGCTAATCCATTAATTAGGGTAACTGGCAAGGGTTTCTTTCTTGTCTCTATCCCCATGTTTATTTTGTCATGCCTGCTTCCATTTCACCCTTTTTCCCCTTTCTCCCTTAGTTCCTCAGCTGAAAAGACTCACAGTCAGATAACTTAGCTAGAAAAAACATTCTCACTCTCACATACCCACATCAATCTGTCTGCTTCCCACCACCACCTCCCTTTCTAGTTGTTGGTCAGGTTTATGTCCCTGTATGTCTTCTCTATGGCTTCTTCCCTTTTGCATTTTCCCTTACTGTCCCTGCATGCAAGAAGGTCCTTGATCAGGCAGCCTTAAAGGAACAAACACTCTCATTCCACATACCCTTAGAAATAGTAACAAATAATAAACTCCAGAATGCTATGCATGCCATTAGATAGGCCCACCCAGCCAAACATTTCAAAGCAGAGACCACACAGTTTTGTTAGAAAGCCTGATAAATATTCAAAACTTATTTAAAGCAGTGGTTTTAGATGGGAGAGTTACTATTTTCTTCGTGGTAGCTTGTATGATGCTGTGTTTTGTATTTGTGATAGCACTGCTGATAACACAGGGGTGTTACTGAGTTGCCCTTACACAGCATCAAGGTCTTTTCTGCTTCTCAGACTGTCCCAACAGCAAGTAGGCTAGGGATGAGAAAGAGGCTGGGAGGGGACACAGCAGGGACCAGCTGACCCAAACTGACCAAGGGAGTACTCCATGCCATATGACATGCTCAGCAGTAAAGGCTCAGATTAAAAAGGGTGATGGGGGAGAACATTTGGAGTTACAGTATTTGTCTTCCCAAGTCACTGGTACACATGATAAAGCTTTCCTGGAAATGGCTAAATGCCTGCTGATTGGAAGCTGTGAATGAATTCCTTATTTTGCTGTTTGCATTATGCTACTTTTGCTGTCCCTATTCAATTGGCTTGATCTCAAACCACGCGTTTACTTCTTTTACCCTTCTGATTCTCTCCTCCATCCCTCTGGGGAAGAGAGAGTAAATACCTCTGTGGGGTTTAGCTGCAAGACAGGGTTATATCTTGGCATGAGCCTAGCAGAGATATGTTGAGAACATAAGGCTATTTCAGAATAAAGTAATTTTATTTTTGGCAGTAACACTCATCTTAGCCATGGAAAATTCCTGACAAATATTTTTTTGTAGATAAATTGTGCAATAGTCTCAAGTTGAACTTGAGGTCTCTAGCAGTGATTCTAGGAAGTGCAGATGAATAAATGTAACTCTACTTCAAGGCAACATAATAGATGCTATAATAATAATATTGGTAAATGCATAAATTAACATGATATAATGCAAAGATCAATACACCTTTGGTGAAGGAAAGTCATGCTTCATGAATCTATTAATGTTCTTGAAGTAAATTTTAATATTGATCAATCAACATTCAATAATAAGATTAAAAAAGAAAAATTGTGTCATTAAAGGGAATTAACAATAACAAATGGTTATTGAATAGATTCTTAGTTGGTTAAGAGAAACATAAAGGGCAGAAGACAAATTGTGCAATGGTGAGAAGTTACCATTCACTCAAGACTAATGTGTGAATTACATAAAGGATGTAAAGCTGTGTTTTTTTAACAAAACCCTATATGTGGAAATCATGTTTTGTCTAACACAAAAGAGCATGCACTATCAGTCCTGTGATTTATGTATGTGAGGTTCCAGTAGGAAAAAATGAAATATAAAATCACTACTAACTTGCAGAAATAGAAGTCCTGTCAGGTTTTTATGGACTACATAATTATATTCAAGTGTCTTGTTAACATCGTCCAACATTAGTAGTTAAATAATTATGTTTCATAAAAATGAAATCATATAAATGGCTGACTTTATTGTATGTCCCACATTCCAGACCTTTATCTAGTTTACTTTCAAAATTAACACAGAATGATTCCCTGTTTAGAGTTTATTTCCAAGAATAAAATTTGCCTCTGATTGCATATACCATGTCACGGTCTCCTGTTCATACATACAGATGAGATGTGTTACTGCCATCCTACATAGGTTATATACTCCCTAGCTGGGGTTCATGCCTTGAAGGTACCTATTTCTTTATAAAGCTCAATAGAAGTACTTGCTCTATGTAGATGTTTACGCTATAGACATAAAAGCCGTGATGCTATGAAAGACTCCCATCACATGTGTGCCATAATTCTGTCACAGGGCTGTGAAGCAGACTTACTGTTGCTACAAAGAAATGGACTCATTTTAAATGTCATTAGAAATGGTTTTTATGCCTCGGTGAACACTTCTAAATTTTCTTACACTTTTTAGATACTGAGTTTTTTTCTTAGTCTCCAAATCCAGTAGAATTAGCCTTTTCACCCAATATTTTAAGAGACTGGATAATCTTTCAAGGCTTTTTCCTTTTTTGGGGGGATGTAGGGAGTGTGTGTTTTGATTTTTTTTTTTACAGCAGTATACAAATACTACTGGAAGGAAGGCTAGATTCTATTTGTTGCTTGTTTATTAACTGAGAAAATAAAGCTTTAAATTAGTATGCAAGAGGGATACAGACCTTATATTTGCTTATGCCTATACACATCACATATGTGTATGTGTAATGAACTGAGAGTATGTTTGTTATAGCCACTGTACTGAGACTGAATTTACATATAGCAAAGCCAGGCTGGACAGGGCTTTGAGCAACCTGGTCTAATGGAAGATGTTCCTGCCAAGGGCAGGGGGGTTTGAACCAGATGATCTTTAAGGTCCCTTCCAACTCAAACTATTCTAGGATTTAACACGCAAAAGAGCCAGTTCTGACAATATCAGGAAGACAAAGCCGGGCTCTTCATGTGGTACATGGTAGGAAGATAATAGACAATGGGCATAACCTGAGAAGACAGATGCATGTTAGATCTAAAGAAAAGCACTTTCACAATTAAGACAGTTTAGGAACGGAGCAGGTCCACTATAGAGGCTGTGCAGTGTCCATTCCTGGTTTTCAAGACTCAACCTTGAGCAGCCTGATCTAAACAAACAGCTGACTCTGCTTTGAGCAGGAGGTTGAGAATAGAGACCTTCTGAAGTCTCATCCAAACTGTATTATTCTTTGATCCAACCCTGTAATTATACTTACCATTATTTTGTGTATTCATTTCTTTAGCTGTAGATGAAATGGCTAGAGATTGAGCTGTTGATGCAAAAGGTTCTAGACTAAATGCCTAATTTTGCTTATACAACTTTATTCTTTTCACATGTATGATACACTCATATACACAGATAGGTGTTCACACTGTGAGCCTCTTCTGATGACAAATTTTGCTAATAAAATGGGAAAAAACTATCTATCCACCTGGAAATGACATTAGAACAAAACCAGCAGACCATTTTGGAAGAAAGGTGGTATTAAAAGTAAACGGCACAGCTGCTTAGGGTTCTTATACCACTTTCAAGCACACAATGTGCAGGTTAATAAATTTCTTTTTGTAAAAAAATGTTTCTGATGTATCAAATTTAATTATAATTTTCTGCTTAGTTCAGTGCAATTATTAATTCTGAGCTATGATTTATTATTGTTTTCTGTTAAATTCTTTTCCTTTATATATTTAGAAAGGTAGTGATTCTATTTTGAATTACTTATGAAAGGAGATAAAAACGTTACCTGGTTATTTTTTGTGTTGCTGTTCTAAGTAAGTGCTTAGTTAGAATCTGCAACAAATGAAAAATTTGAGTTTTCCAATTGTTCTGGGTTCAGCAGTAGCAGTCTTTTTTTTCTCCTTCATAGTAGCTGGTGCAGTGCTGTGTTTTTGACTTTCGGTCTGGGAACAGCACTGATAACACCAATGTTTATAGTTACGGCTTAGAATGTTTTGGTCTGACCAAGGACTTTCTGAGTCTCATGCTCTGACAGGGAGGAGGGGAAGCTGAGAGGAAGCAGAAACAGGATACCTGACCCAGACTAACCAAAGAGGTTATTCCATGACACAACACGTCATGTCCAGGATGTAGAAACGGAGAGCAGATACCCAGAAGGGTGGTGGGGGTTCGCTGCATGGTGGGGGTGCACGGTGGGGGGTGCACGGCTTGGTCGGGCTGGATGGTGAGCTATTGTATTCTTTCCTTGTATTTGCCTTGTCATTATTATTATTGGTGGTAGCAGTAGTGATTTGTGTTATACCTTAGTTACTAAACTGTTCTTATCTCAAGCTGTGGGAGTTGCATTCTTTCGATTCTCCTTCCCAGAGTGGGAAGTGAGTAAGAGAGCGACTGTATGGGTTTATAGAAGCTTAAACCACAACATCAATGAACACATCCTTGCATTCATATGAATCCATTGGTACATTAGGTATGTTAAAACTGCCAAAGTAAATTCTGAAAAGCCATAGTTTTCAATGGGTAATTCCAGTCAGGCCACCTGTTCTGATTTTGCAAATTAATCCTCAAAAAAAAAAAAAAAAAATCAATGTTGTACAACAATATTGTGGGCATGCATCTTGCTAACAGTGGATTCCCGATGAGCCAGGCCCATGGTCTGGGCCTCTGTGAGGCCATTGAGGGTTGCCTTGGGCCCCAGTACGAAGGAAATGAAGTGGCTGAAGCAGCAAGTAAACAGGGAGTTGTGATTTGAGATCCGGACCTGGGCCGTACCTGACATAAATGTGAAGGACCAGTCATAATCTGTAAAAGGGCGCGTGAACAGTGCATGCAACCAATCATAGTTTGCATGATTGCACGAAGGGGAGGAGTTTTGTTATATAAGGCTAACTTTGGAAGCAAAAAAGGGGCTTCTTGATTCACACTGAATTGCGTGGAGTCTGTTATTTCTTCCCACATTGCACAAAGCTCTTGGTGTGATTGGAAGATACTAGAAAGGAGCCCAGATGTTTAGAACCATGCCCTGGGCTCAGCAGTAGCAGCCATTTTTCTCCTTCTTAGTAGCAGGTGCAGTGCTGGTTTTTTGACTTTCATCCTGGAAACAACACTGATAACACTGATGTTTTTAGTTGCTGCTAAGTAATGTTTACTCTGACCAAGGACTTTCTGAGTCTCATGCTCTGCCAGGGAAGAGGGGAAGCCGGGAGGAAGCAGAGACAGGACACGTGACCCAAATTAACCAAAGAGGTATTCCATACCACAGCACATCATGTTCAGTATATAAACTGGGGGCAGTTACCCAGAAGGGTTAGATCACGTCTTGGGTCAGGCTGGGTATCGGTCAGTGGGTGGTGAGCAGCTGTATTCTCTTCCCTTGTTATTTCCCTTATCATTATTATCATTGGTGGTAGCAGCAGTGATTTTGTGTTATACCGTAGTTACTGGACTATTCTTATCTCAACCCATGGGATTTACATTATTTCTATTCTCCCCCCCCTCATCCCTCCAGGAGCTGGGGGGAAGGAAGAGGGGGGAGTGAGATAGAGCAGCAGTGTGGTTCTGAGTTACTGACTGGGCTTAAACCACAACAAACCAAAATCTGTATTTCATAATGCTTTGAAAATTTTGTACACTTTGTAATTCTCTAACAGCCCCTTTGTGTACATTCATCTCAACAGTTCTCTAAATAGGCTTTCCCAAATACTTACTTTATACACACACAAAAATATTGTGTTCTACTGATTTATCTCATATCTTTTTCATTTAATAGGAAGAAACTAGTGCTTGCTATTTTCCTTAAATTTTCCTAAATGACATATTTTATATGTTTTCCATTAAATGCATTATATTTTTCAAAAGTTCCAAAGAATGTGTCTGAGATAATGAGAACTGAAAGTGATAACTGTAGTATGGAACTGTATTGTCTGCTTCTTGATAATACATTCGTAAAAGCACAAAAATTTCTAAGCCAATCCTCTCCAAAAAAGAAATATTTTAAGAATTGTGCAGAACACAGGAAACCAAGGGCTTGACGTCCTATTTGCTCCATTTTATAAGGTCACTTCCATAGGCTCTAAGTAAATACAAAAGACTACCAAAATCAATAAAGTAGCATTTTCTATTTATTTTTCCTGTCTTTGAGATGTTTGGATGTGTAATGGAGTAGAGAATCAGGCCAAAAGTTCCTAACCTGTAAATGTTAGAGTTGAATGTTGTAGTTTTACAAGGAAGTAAAGAACCATGAAAAGCTACTTTCTCCCCCCCTCCCCCTTTGAATTATTTCCGAGCGCCAACATGCATTTTTACACTAACGTGAATAATCAGCTTCGAACAAGAAGTTGTGCAACATGGAAATAAACTGAACAGGTCAATAGAGTCCTCTTACTACAGAAATGATCCTTAGCTAGTGGTGATCTATATCTAAAGAGATCCATCCCCTATTAGTTGTCAAGCTGTAGATCCCAATTCAGAGATATTCAGGGACTATAAGCTATGCCCCCGGCAAAAGCAACTGAAGAGGTTTTTTCTGCTTCTTTAATTTGTAGGCTAAGATGGCATTCATTAAATTTACATCACTTCTTTTGTTGCTGGTTAACTATAATTTGAAAGTTAAGAGATCATTGTTGAAAATACTATGGATATGAGCTTTTTGAAAGGGAATTTTAAAATAAGTAAACCTAAAAATATATAAATGAAAGTGTTACGTATTTCTTTCTCTCATGCTATTGTTTCCTTTCTGGTCTGCCATACAATGCAACAGAACAGATGTTTTGCATGATCATGCTACAAAGAATAAATACATGAAAAAAGAAAACAACAAACCCCAGCTTTTCTGCATTTTCCCCAATAGATATTCTAATTGCTTTCATGAGGCACTAATTAAAAATGAGCCTTTTTTCGGCATTACATATATGAGGTTTGTTGATATTCTTAGCACAGCAATGGATATCTATGCTCTTCTAAACACCCCTTCAGCTGACATTTAAAGTAGAGGCAATTCCAATTTATGTCAACTACCATTGCCAGCCGTGTGGGAATAAATGAGAGACACTTGTCATTAGTCAGTGTGAATATGCTGCTGTTAATACTTGTAAGCTGCAGTGCGGAAATCTGAGCCTCTTCTTGGTGAATGCAGAAACCAGTTTCTTATCAGCATTCAGTATAACACCATAGGAAAGAAGGGATTTTGAAAATGTCACAGCTTTCCAACTATTGAAGGAAGCTGAGACTTCTGGGATACCAGTAGTCACTAAGATACTTATGATGTTTGAAAACAGATATTTTCAGGCATTTATATAAGAAATTATAGAGAATCTTTTACTTTGCATGCCATACATAGGAATGATACAGTATAGCAACCTAAAATGCAGATGGTTTGGAACCCTACAATACTGATGAAATAAAGAGGGTTTTCTCTAATTAGAAAATCAGAATGGAGTTATAACTACCTTTTTTCCCTTCTGTACGGCTGGTCTTTTCTGCACAAGGGAGTTAAAATTTTCTGGTTTTTTTTCTTCCCCTTTCTATTTTGCATGTCTGTACACCAGATCTAACAACAATGCAGAGGTAACTAGCACTCACTTCCATCACACTGATGTAAAACCTGTTTCATAAACCACAACTACCATCAACAGGTTGAATGCCAATGACTGGTGGTTATTGGGAACGATCCCATAAACCTTACGCAAGCTATTAGTGCCATGAGGAGCACGGGTGAAGGTAACATATGTCCTGTCCTAACTGTCAGAACCAGGCAAACCTGATCAAGGTACATTTTGTACTAACAGTCTTTTGTGGGGTCTTTAACTAACAGGCCACACCAATAAAATCTTATGGCTTCTTCTCCACATCATCTGTGTAAGACAGGTTCTATGCACAATGCTGAGTGGGTTCAGTCCCATAGGAAATGAAACCTGGAGAGAAATTTATCTTTAAATCTACCTTAGCAATATTATTGACACATGGCAGGCATTTTTTGAACAAACTCACATTTTTTTCCTGTCTTTCACTAGAGCTAGAGAAACTGATGAACAACAGCACACAAATTATCACTGGATAATTATCAGACTAATTCAACTAGTAAAAGTTACCGTTTATCATGCTTTTTTTATGCCTGACTGATAGGTAGATTCATTGATCAATGAGTCAATAGGCAGACAGCTTACTACTGAATGATGGGAAGACTGATAGTGTCCTGGGTTCAGCAGCGGCAGTCATTTTTCTCCTTCTTGGTAGCTGGTGCAGCACTGTGTTTTTGATTTTGAGCCTGGGAACAGCGCTGATAACACCAGTGTTTTCAGTTATTGCTTGGTAATGTTTAGGCTGGCCAAGGACTTTGTGAGTCTCATGCTCTGCCAGGGAGGAGGGGAAGCAGGGAGGAAAGAGACAGGACACCTGACCCAGACTAACCGAAGAGGTTATTCCATACCACAGCACATCATGCTCAGGATGTAAAAACGGAGAGCAGAGACCCAGAAGGGTGGTGGGGGTGCATGGTGGGGGGTGCACAGCTTGGTCGGGCTGGGATTGGTGGTGAGCTATTGTATTGTTTCCTTGTATTTCTCTTGTCATTATTATTATTGGTGGTAGCAGTAGTGATTTGTGTTATACCTTAGTTACTAAACTGTTCTTATGTCAACCTGTGGGAGTTGCATTCTTTCAATTCTCCTTCCCATCCCTCCAGGAGCGGAGGGAAGAAAGAGTGGGGAGTGGGTGAGAGAGTGAGCGCGTGGCTGAGAGGCTTAAATCACGACAGATAGGAAGCAAGACTAGGAGAAAATTAAATTGCAATTTATAAGTATTAGAGGTACTGGTTTTGTTTTGTAGAATGAAGGCAGAAATCAGATGGCAGTTTATCTTTTATTTCATAATGAACCAATACAAAAAACATGGTTTTGTTATTAGGAGGCCCCCAGCTGTGTACTGACCCAGCAGTGCAGGGGATCTGTCCCGCTGGGTCTGAGCTGGGTGCTGTTTATATAAAACCTGCACCATGGCCTGTCACTGCTGCCTCCGCTGCTCCAGCTTCAGTTCTGGGGTTAACAAAGGAGCAACACCTTTCCCTCTCCCCACTACAGTCACTGTCTGAAAAAACCATAGCCTTGGGTGTGCCTGAGCTTAAGGAATGCATCCTGTCTGGCTAGGTGGGTCACAGGAGAGGCGATTACTTACAACAAACCCTGTGCAGTTCATAAATGAAACCCTCCAGAGACTGAAGGGGAGAGAGGGGAGAACCCACAATTAATTTTATCAATAACTCCCCTGAAGTTATATCAAGAGAAACAAAAGTCTTCACACATTTTTGTTCCTATAAAAGACACACAAGAAAAGGGAAGAAAACGATAAAGGAAGGAAGGAAAAGCAAAAATAGACTTACCACTCCATAGATCCAGCAACATTTTCTCAGTCAGCAACTGGAAATTCTTTCTGTTGCAGTCCTGTAACTCAAGATGGAGAGACACCACACACTTGTGGGACCGTTTTATCTTTTGATAGGGTCAAGCTGTCTTGGAACCCTTCCAGAGGTAAGACCCTTTTCCATGCCTGCACGTGTTATGAGCTGTTCTGGAATTTTCCAGCTGGTGGCCAGGGGATCTAGTAAGCCCTTGACCCAGTTAACTCAGTGCCTGGCAGGCACTGCAGTGTCTGTGCCACTGCCTCTGGGCACCTTGTTTCAGGGGCGGTTGATCTTGGTGGCCTCAGGGCAGCAGCACAGGAAACCATCCCCCCCTTGGTGAGCAGGATTCTGCTCTGCCCCCTGCAAAGTTGCCTGCCCAAGCAGGAGCACTCGGTGAGTTCCTTCTATCATTTGAGTTGTTTAGAGATGAACACTGAAAAGGTCTCTTGACCATCACACTGTGTCACGTCTGGGAAAGTGAGTAGATGCAAGGAAATGAAGTTTGTTTTGGTTTTTGTGCCATTTCACAACACGGACTCAAGTTGATGAGGAGACTCAAATCCAACTTTATTACAACCAAGCCCTTTTTATCCCCCTATTCAGTACTTTTCCAACCTGCACATACATACAACACATACATACAACATTCAATCTCATTGGCCCCCGTAAAACTGTCCAGGTAAATAGTCCAATCACAATGCTGCAGACCCTCTCTGCAGGCCTTCAACTGAGATTCCCGCCACAACTACATCCTGGCCCATCCTCCCAAGGCTTGCTGTTCTACCTTCCCTGCTCTCCAATGCCCCAACTCATTGCCCCAGGGCTTGTCAAAGCACCAAGGCCTCTGAGCTCATTCCCAAACTGCTCTTCATGCAAATCTTATCACCTTCACTCCCCACAGGTTTTGGTGCAACAGTTTTAACCCTTGTATTCTTGAGACTTGTGTGCACTAATTTGCACCATGAGTGTTAATGTTACTAACTGGGCCAGCAATATCTATTTACTGTATTTTGGACCAATAAAAAATTCTCATCTTCATATACATGTTTGGTTCCCTTTTGCCCATAGCAAGTTTCTGGGTGTGATGCATCCAATAAGACTGAAAGCTATGAAAGCAGAAAAATAGTTATTTGGGCCATTATTATGTTGTTGGTTTCATTCTAGCTGTTGTCAGTATATGTTTAGAGGAAACAAGAAACTTAAGGGTAGAAGAGCTGTTGAAATTTGTCATCATAGCAATGTTTCCCAGATGTAGTGTGCTAGCATGAGATTAATGTTGGAGTGCAAATTATCATTCATCTATCAAGTGTAATATTTACTTCTGGTCAGATTGAATGTGGGCTTCATATTTATATTTTGTATATAGAACAATTTATATTTTATATATAGATCATTTCTTTCAGAGGATATTGTAACTTTTTTCACTTTCAGCATTTAGTGAAAGAGAAAGCAATTGTAAGGAGCCAGCGTCTGCAGCTATATTATGATCTTGTCTACCATAGGCAAGAGGCCTTAGGCACTGGACATTACCTGTATTAGTAAGAGTTGGCGCAAACTACTGATTTTATACTCTCTTCTGAAAAGCCACTATGTAACTTCCTACATCAGCAGTCCTCAATGAATCATGAAAAATACATTTATCTTCAAATGACAACAGTAACTACAAGTATCATGGAGACTTTGCTACTTTATCAGTAGGAAAGCAAGGAGTTAGTGAGAAGAAGTTTTTGCTTATTTTGAGACTTACTAGGCAAGAAAAAACTTAATGAAGACAAAGCAATCAGAAAAGTCAAATGAAGATACAGGCCTCGTCAAATTCTAATTATGTTTTATTTAACTATTTTTAATTATGTTGAGTTATGTTTTATTTTCACGTCTTTTGTGTGCCAGACAATATATGAAACCTGCATTTATGAAAGTGTTATTTTTTAAAAGATACTGCTTACCTCCAAAATGTATGAATTTTTACTAAGAAAATTGTGGGATGACAGTGTAGTCTTATTTGTAACCTCAAAAACTGAGTTTTCTAAATTTTGCTGAATGAATTCCTTCTAACATAACAAATTCTGTGGGTTGAAACCTTAAAATGTGAGTAAAGTGGTAGTTGCTTGCATCTACAGACCAGTCTAAAAAATAATTTCAAATTTTTTAAGTCTTTTATTGAGCTAAGGAATAGGAAGCTTTTTCCTCTTTTTTTTTCCCTCTTTAGAAATGGTCTTTATTAGATTTGTTCCCAGATCTTTTGAATAGTTATATAAAATGATCCAGTGAAAATTCTATTAGATTGTAGAAATTAGATGATTGTTGAGGTGATTTTGCCACTAAAGGCGCTGTTACAATAAAAAGTTATAAGCAGAAGTGAAGAACCACATATTTGAGAAATAATGGAGGCCTGCCTCAAAATAAATGTAGACTATCTTTCGTTAACATGCTATAGACTGGATTTCTGAAACATCTCTTTTACATTCTGTAGCATACATTATAGAAGATGAAAAAATATAATCAACAGAAGCAACAGAAAAGAATATGAAAATATGCTTTAGTTCTGACCTTCAACAAAATAGATGAAGCAACTACACTTGTATTATTGGATACCACCTGGAAATTGTAAACAACACACTGTGCAAACACATTAGAATGTGACCGGCCTCTTAGTTGTCATCTTCACATTGCAGTTCAGATTGAAGTTTTTGAAAGGAGATGGCCACTTACACACTAAATTACACTAAATTGTGTAACAGTGACATACTCAATTCTGAGATGAAGGAGTGTGGTTTATACTGCTACTGGAAATGAAACAAACAGCTGTTTAATGGGGGTTTGTTTTGCAGCACCTCTTTCTGAATCCTCAAAGTAAATGGAAAAATCAGGCTAATGACTTTGTTTATCAGCCACTTTCCAGTTGTTTGTGTCTGAAGATAATGAACTTCTAAGGGACTGATGGGACTCTAAGGCATGATAGCATAGCTGCAAAGCATATGTTAAACAAATATGCGAAAAAATATCCTATCTGTTTTGAGATTTCTTTTTGTCTAGATCACCTCCTACATTAAGCAATGTACTTGAAAATTATTCACCTTTTCAGTATGAATACACTTTGATAGAAGGTAATGGTTGTTTGCAAATAGCCATCAACTCCACTACCATAAATTAGATCCAGTAAATATATCAACAAAAAAGTAATTCCAGGTTTTGTTTTAAAGCATCAAAAGCAGTTGGAAACTTCTTGCTCCCTGAGTGTTTTCATTTAACCCCAGCTGACAACTGAGAACTACACAACCACTCTCTCAATCCTTCCAGTAGAATGGGGGAGAAAATTGGAAGAGTAATAGTGCATTGAATAAAAGGTGGTTTAATAGTTAAAGCAAAAGCCATGCATGCAAGCAAAGCAAAATAAGGAATTTGCTACTTCCATCAGCTATCTCTAGTAAAGCTGGGCTCCAGCACTCAGAATCTTTGCTTGGGAAGACAAAATGCCTTAACTCTGAAATCTTTCCCCTTGCTTCTTTTTCCCACAGCTTTATATGGTGATCATGACGTTATGTGGTGTGGGATATTCCTTTAATCAGTTGGGATCAGCTGTGCAGGCTGTGTCCTCCTCAATCTTTTATGTGCATCCCCCAGGCTACTTGCTGGTGGGGCGGGGTGAGGAGCAGAAAATGCCTTGGTGCTGCGCAAGCACTGCTTAGCAGTAGTTAAAACATCTCTGTGATATCAACACTGTTCCCAGCACAAATCCAAAACATAGCATCATACTACCTATTTCGAAGAAAATTATCTCTACCCCATCCAAACCAGCACACTGAGTTACATAATCCTACTTTGCCTGTTACTGAATGCCTGATGCTCCTCAGCTACCCCTATTCACACTGTAAAGCCAGAATAAAGCGGATTAATGTTCTTGCATCAGATATGTCTGATTCCTTTTATAACTTCAAGTAATATAGTGAAAGAATTATTTTCTGCACAAAAATATCTGACTTAATGATGGGTGACTCATATTCATTCCAAAATAATGAATGTTAATGCTACTTTGAGATGCTGCATGTAGTTGTGCACCACCCACTGATTATATTTATAAATAAAATAAAAATCCTAATTGTTACTACTTTTTTACCTTTAGACTGGAATTTATATAGTAATTTGAGATTCAAGAATATACATATATGCTGATTTTCAGTATAATTTGGAATATTATATGTAATGTACATATGGAAACAGTCTTACTTTAATGAAGTTATTGAGCTTTTCTGTTTTAATGGAATGGTTGCATTGAGTACAGGGCTCTTAGGGGAGAAAAACAAAGAAGAAATAGAGTAACAGTTTAAAAAAATCCAAACAAAAAAAGTAAGATAAGTATTTTTCCTAGCTTTTCCTCTTTTTATATCCTATATTCCAATTCTTCTTCCCTTTAATTTAATGCTTTTATCATAGACGATCATGAGAACATTTTATAAAAAGCTACAGAAATCTAAAAATACAATCTAAAAATAGTTATGTCAGTTTTCTATAAATTTTCGTTCAGTAACTTTCTATTCATTTTTTTCCACTTTTTCTCTTGAATCAATGAAAAACATTCAAATTGTCTTCTGGAAAAGCAGTTACAATGGATCACCCAGCTTTCTTAAGAATAATTCATGTTTATAGTCTTAATAAAGAAAAAGCAGCACAACTGACACAAAAGTTTTCTTGAAAATGTATGGTTAAATAATATATGAATTCATAAAAATCTGTGCATTAGTTACTATCTGAGAGATGAACTAAGGAAGTGTATCATCCAGAATATGAAACTTTATGCACAAAATCTGATGAGGCATTTTTTCAAAGATTATAAATAAGCACAACTAATAAAACTTCATTTACTGTTTCATTGGCTTTGTGTTTTTTCTCTTGCTATTTACATGGTATTTTTGGAGTGTAACACAGTATTATAATAAACCAAAGCACAAACCAGATATAAAAATGCAGATGAGCATATGTGTAGACCAGCTATCCTTTTCTTAATCACTTGAATGAAAGTAGTATTGCTGATACAGTGAAAAAATTGTAATTATTCCAGTGTAAAACTTTTAGCTGTACATTTAAAACATTGTATTGGGGGAGAAATGGGGGAGCATTTCCAGTAGGGTCCTCTAATAATAATATACTTTTCCAATAACAAGTAACTATAACCTGCCTCTAAGGAAAAACCAGGCTTCACAATATGCTGGGAATGTAATCCTGTGTCGTTCTGATTCATTGACCTTTTTCCTTCTTGAGTTCAAAAGTTTGATAACAATAATTATTTAAAACTCTAAGGTCCTCAGTGAACTGTTATCATCTTTTGCTGTTTTATTAAATGTACAGAAAGAATGTCAGTGGAAGTAATTGGAAATTTGGAGGCTCAGAAATGTTAAGTGACTTTTCCGAGGTTACAGTGAGGATTTTTTTGACATTTTGACTTGAAGAACTATATCTAGTTCCTTCTCCAGCTTAATCCTATTAGTAGCTTGATCATCAGTTCAGCCCCAAGAACAATTTTCAGCCAACTGCTTTTATAATGTAGTAGCTGAACCTGCCTTATATGCTCTTTGGGAGAAGGACATGAATTCAGATGCACATTTTCTTCTGCAGCACCCAGAACTTGAGGGAATGGCACTGCTCCCCTGCAGAAGAATGAAGCAGACTGGCACACTGACATTTTACTGTGCCTGTCCTAACAAGTGCCTCAGCCTCCATACAACCTTCCAAAAGTACTTGGATAATTTTTGAGTACCTGGATAACTTTTCTCTTCCACTTCAGCAGCTATAGCTATGGACATTAAAATAAATGACTTTGGTCCTAAAATAAATGTGCTGCAACAGTTGACAGATCTTTGCTTAAATATACCATCATGAGAGCTTGTCAAAATATGGTGGTTCAATCAATTATGCATTAAATCCAACAATAAAGTGTGAGTTCCAGGAATGCATTTACTCCAAATGATTGAGCATATTGCCTACTGAGTTGTAGCGATTTGCATTTTCCAAACATTGTCAGGAGATAGCAATCAGGTTGGTACACGGAAACTTGCTGTCAGTAAGGACCACAGTACTACTTTATTGCACTACTCTTTTCAGCTATTTTCAAGTCATGCGTCTGTCTCCAGTACACAGTTTATTAAAGCACTTCATCAGTAACACAGTTTTCATTATGACTGAGGATACTGCAACACTGGAGTAGCATAAGGAGGAAGAAAAAGAGTGCATAAAAAGTATTGAGCTCAGCTAAGCCAGGAGAACATCTGTGCCTTTGAAGATGAACCTAATCATTTTAAGAAAGAGTTAAACACCTGCATGACAATTCCTGGTAAAAGTACGCAGGTATGAGAAAGAGTCCTTAATATTCAAAGCATCTTAAAATCGTAGGATCATAGAATGGCTTGAGTTGGAAGGGTCCTTTAAAGATCATCTAGTTCAATCCTACTGCTATGAGCAAGGACATTGTTCATCTTTATTAAATCAACTTTATGAAATATTGGTAATTCACATGTTTACAATCCAAATAAGAATTTTTCAAGTCTAAGAACAAAAGAACACAGGATGCACTCAAAATATAGCATTTTTGGCCAAGGATTCAATTACAGCTGGAACCTGCCTAGCCACTACCTGAAGAAAGTATCTAAAAGCGGCTGTTGTGTGCAACTGCAGCCAGCTGTCAGATGGCTAACACAACTACAGCATAGGAGGGCTGCAATCAGGATGTGCTTTTGTAAAGCAAAATTGCATTGTAAGCTTGATATTTTCCAATGTTTTTCAAAGGACAACCTAGCAGTTTTGGAGTTTAATATTTGTCTGTAGTCACTTGGAATTTGCTGAAGTTAGTCTTTAAGTAACAGATATACTACTGACCAATCGTTTGCAACATCTCTTAGGCTGTATAGTCAATGATTTCATTTATCTTACTCTTTTCCAGGCAAAAGTTGCTTTCAACAGCATAGTGTAATGAATATTCAAACACTTGAGTGATTTTGTTTTCTTGTTCAATAACCATGGATTATCACATAGGAGAGAAGAAAGCATGATAAAATAATGTTATGAACAATGAACAACGAATGTGAGTGAAAGTCAGCAGAGCTATGCCATTGTATAAAATGGTCCAGATTTTCCTGTTTTCTGTATGTCATGTGGCACTCCAAATGATTTGCTACCATGCTAGTGTGACTTTAAGATGATTCCTGTATAAGGGAATGGCTTTGAATACATGCACTGGCTGAAATGTCAGTTCCTCTGCAGTTAGATTTTTGTCATGACTTCAGAGCGCAAAGCGCTTGCTCCTGAAATTTGGACATTACTATCTGCTTGCTGGCTGCCAAGGCCATTGCAAGCTAGCTTAGATGAAACACATCATGAGTGTTATAGTTTAGTCTGCAGTCAGGGCAACAAACAAGTCTGTGTAAAGAAACTTCCCACATTCATACCACAAATGTCCAGAAATTTTTACTGTATCAGAAAAACTTCTTGTTCATCAAAAGCAGCATTAATATTGAAACGTACTGAAGTATTACATGCTCTGCTTCACTGAAGCAAGATCCAGCAGTGCAGTAATTCACTGAATTCTAACTAAAACTTTGATTCCTTCCATAAATAAATAATTAGAACTATCACTTTATGAGAAACAATATTTTGCACTATGTTAGTTCCAAAGCCTGAAGGAAGAAATCTTTTTGTAAAATCCTTTTTCACAGATGTTTCAAAATTAGATAGTATTTAAAAATTTACTATCCTAATTACTGAGAAAAAAAATCAATAACTTTATTTTAGATTTAGGCTGGCCTCTTTTATCACATCATACTATTTGATGCTTAAAGTCTAGTAAAATTTGCAATTAGGGGAAAATTCAAAAATTGGAGCCAGCATATTTATTAGGCTTAAATATTAGGGAAGTGACTTTGCTTATGTACTGCAAAATAGAACATTTGTGAGGCATAGTTTATGGTAATAGTACATAATCAATGCTTGGAATCATAAACATTAAGACCTGACCAAATTAATAATCGAATATATTGGTTGAAATTTGCATTTTATGTTGCAGTGCTAAATGTTTTAATATTTTACTTTTTAAAAGCCAAATATAATTCAACATTTGCATCTTCTATGAGATAGAATTGTATGGCTTTCAAATAATAACCATCAAAGAGAGTTAATATGTTAGTGAGACTTTCTTCCATTAAAATAAGTACTTTTTATTGCTGCTACTGCACAGCAATTTATACAATGGACTGAAAAGGTGATGGATTATGATACAAAGGACTGAAAAGGTAGATGCATGTAACAGTATATAGTGGGCAATTTTTATTTTTTTTTTTTAAGTTTATACTGCTGGAATCTCCCTCTCTAGGCAAAGTCACCAACATTAAAGAATCATTGTTACTTGTCTTGCAACAGCAGATTTACTGCGTAGTTCAAGCCCGGAATGAATGTCAGTTTTAGAAAATGTATGCCCTAACAATAATGAGATATAAAATACAATAATTTGTATTTTACCATTTTATCATTAATATATTCATGGGCATATTAGTTCTATTGGATATGTAAATCTATCTGGTCTGAAACTGAAAAGCTGTTTAGAAAAACTCACCTAAGTTTCAAGGATTTCTATATCCATATATAAGTCATAGCTTAATGTACAATTTCTAATTGTTATTCTTACCTAACTGATACATTTCTGTCTGTATAGCTTTCTATTTTATATTTTTTCATATCCATCTTTTCATCCTTTAAATGATGTATATATATTAAGCAATCCATAAATAATCTTTATTTGAACATATTAACGAAACAATATACAAGAATTCTGTAATAAACACCAAATTGCTTATTATTACAGCTCTAGTGATAGACTTTAAACAATGGCCCATACTGTTAAGTTCAAAATCTTATGTAAGGGCAAAGAGAAGCACACCTTATGTATATAGAAAGTGAAGGACATATATATTCTTCATGTAACTGAAATACTAGCATTAACCTAATCAGTATTAGTCTCAATCTATTACAGAACAAGAAAAGTTAATAATACAGTTTAAACTGTTACACAGATATTTCTTATTTTCTGCCCTTTTCCTGGTTTGATGCTGACCCTTCCTTTTCTCCTCTTGATCCTAAAGTTGGTGCTTTCATCCTTATGTTATCAGCAGTTATTACATTAAGCATTTGTAGTCCTTCACTGGGGGGATATGACATTCCTGCTGATGGTGCTCTCTTCCTTACTCTAGTATCTACTTGTGTATCACTTTTATATGTTTATCACCCATGGTTGTGTCATACAAAGAATCAAAATAAATTAGCTGAAGGCACATGGTCATTTAGATAAATTGCCATCAGAACTAAACCAAGTAAAAAATAACTGCCAGCAGATAAAGAAAATTTGTGAGAATTTGCTTTCCTCAAAAGTTATTTGCAGCTAGAAAGTGTAGATTCATCTAATCAGATAATGGCATGTGGATTAATGGAAACTATTTATAATGTCTGTACTTTTTCATTTTCAAGAGAAATGTGCAGTATTGGATTATGTTAGTGAGCATATTAGTGTATATCATTATCAAGGTCCAAGATTTTGGATAGATTTCTTTTCCATGGATGTGGTTTTTTTGTTTGTTTGATTGTGTTGTTTTGTTTTCCATTGCTAGATCTGGAAAACTCAGATCAGCCAGGTTGTTTTCCCGGCATCAAATATACCTGGATTATTATAACCATATTCCACTGTCTTTGTCACAGTCACTGATACACTAAATTTGAGTTAATAAATTAAAAAATAATAATTAAAAAAACCATATTCACAACATAAACAAGAAAAGGTAAATACAGTCTTAAAATATTACCAGGCTACATAGAAATATTTGGGTAATGTCATAGAGTTTTAAGGAAGTTTAAGATTTATATATATATATATTTAAATTTCTTAAATTGATCTTTATTACATTTTAAGTAATCTGGCCAATTAAATATTGTCACGGATGAGTGTCTTTCAACAGGTGATCTTTAAAAGTGCATTTCTACTGTTTGTAAGCTTTACTAGAGGACTGTTTTTGCTGTCTGTATACCTTCTATGCGTTTCAAATTATTGCAGAACTGACTGTATAAAATTAAATGAATTATATAATACATTTTATTCTTGCTCTAGTAGCTTCACATAGCTTGCTTGTGTTGAATTACTTTAAGAAGTAAATTGCTAGCTGGTGAGTCTTCTTAACATGGGAAATTTAATAAAACTGGGTAAGACCATATTTGGTTTGACTGCATTCATTGGAGGAAGAAACGTGTGTAGCAGATGCTCTCAGGTTGAAATGTTTTTCTGAAACCTGTCAGGTTTTAAGCTTTCAAGTATAGGAGTATTTATCCTTACATAAATTACAATGTATTTGTTTTCATAGCTTTCATGTCTGTTATAGTCCAAGATGAAAACATGCTTCTGATGCATATGTCAAAGTTTTCCACCATATTAATCCCCCCAAATATAGAATCACAGAATGGTTAGGGTTGGAAAGGACCTTAAGATCATGTAGCTCCAACCCCCTTGCCATGGGAAGGGACAACTCCCACTAAACCATATCATCCAAGGATATGTCCAACCCAGCCTTGAACACCGCCAGCGATGGAGCATTCACAACTTCCCTGGGCAACCCATTCCAGTGCCTCACCACCCTCACAGTAAAGAACTTCCTCCTTATATCCAATCTAAACTTCCCCTGTCAAAGTCTGAACTCGTTACCCCTTGTCCTATCGCCACAGTCCCTAATGAAGAGTCCCTCCCCAGCATCCCTATAGGCCCCCTTCAGGTATTGGAAGGCTGCTATGAGGTCTCCATGCAGCCTTCTCTTCTCCAGGCTGAACAGACCCAATGTTTTCATCCTATCTTCATGTGGGAGGTGCTCCAGTCCCTTGATCATCCTCGTGGCCCTCCTCTGGACTTGTTCCAGCAGTTCCACGTCCTTCTTATGTTGAGGACACCAGAACATTTTAAAGTAAACAATATTATTCTTACAGTTCTTGTTCAAGGTGGACTCCCAACGTCTATGAGATCATTTTACATGTTGTTTATCTTTTCCTTGTTTTGAAAATATTTTAGTGCTACTATGTGCAGAACTTCTAAATCTAAGGTATTGTTCTTTAATATCTTTCCTCTCACTGGCTGCATGAAAATAAGGAATTTTGTACAAAACAAGTCATCAAACCCATTAAATGCACCCTTATGGCTAGGTTATGTCATTTCCTCAGCCAAAAGTCACTAATTTAAGTGCATCTTTGTAATATACGAATATCACTGCATATTAATGACAAATTTCTGACACCACGTGCCTGGTCCTGGCTTACTTTTACCCTGGGAAAAAGAGAACGAGGCCAAAAACCATGGGAATCTGTTCCAACAAACTCCATTCCTTCTTCATCTGGAGTACCAAGTGTGGAATCTCCACTCTTCGAAAACTGCATCAGGAATAAATAAGAATATATTTTCCCATTATGTTTTTGAAGAGAACTCTATCTAAAACAAGGTGCTGTTTCAGTTACATTTAAATGAGTAACTGAAGAGAAGAAAGTAAGTGAGAAGAAGAGGTAAAACAGAAACAAAACACAAAACCAAAAACCAAACAAAAGAACTAAACAATAAGGCTGTCTTCAGGCTGCATCATATATGCCTGATTCTCTTTCTTATCCATTCATCACAGTATGTTGCTGTGAAGGACAGCTGAATGCTAACTTTTAAAAGCATCCCTTTTTCTTTCTATTTCTTTTTTATTTTTATGGAATACCTCTTCTGGAAACCTTTTCCTCTTAGACCACTTGACATCTCTTCTGATGAAGAAGGTACCATCAAGTAAATGCCACACAAACTCTGACATGCAAATCACACACAGAATCCCGTGCTTTGGCTTTGACACAGGCAGACATGGTTTGTATACAAGACCTCTGAGAGCTCTTTGTGGTCTTGAAGAAAACAAAGCACAATTCCCTCATGCACACCTTCTTTCTTGCCTTTCACCAGCACAAGATGTAGTCTTCTCCCTTTCATTATGTACTTGCCAATAACTTAGCACAGAAAACCTAAGGCAACAATAATTGTAGCAGGAGGGAATGTATGAGGAACAGGCAGAGTGTGAGCAGGGGTGATGGAGAGTGGTGGTGATTTGAAAGGGAAAGAATGGTAGGGAAAGATGCAAGTGCTGAGATCATGCCTTGCTGTTGCTTTTAGAAGTCTTTTAGAGATTTCTTACTAGAAATGAAACAGCGAGGTGTGATGATTTTGCACAAATTTTGTTTTGGTAATTTACATACACACCATAGTGATTTTTTTAACATGCCAACTCTCTTACCACACTTATTCTGCAAAAGTTAGTCTTTATGATTGGTGTTACAGTTCACTAGTTTCTGTTAGCAAAACTCATCCTGCAAAGTGATTTTAATGACTTGTGACATCAGTATTTTGTGTTGTCTGCAAAAAATCATATGTGAAACACAACTGCCATTGTGCCAAATAATCAACAGCCTTACTTTGTTAGAAAAGTAAGAAAATGAAGATTCATTTTGTTAATTATCAAACAAAATTAGAATGCCAGAAGGATGCTATATTTGTCTTGTTAGTATGCTCTAATGGGAACTTCAGAAACTTCTAAGAAACATTTTATTAAGTTTTAAAAAACTTTGGAAAATTGAGCACATTGAAAAGCAAGGCATATCATTTACCCTCACAGGTGGAAAAAGTGTGAGAATATGAGATAAATAGAAAGTGTGATACTGAAGATAGCAAAATACCAGGTTATGTGCTTCAAACATAATAGCGGAATGTAAATGCTCTAACTTCTGGCCCTTCTTCATTTCTCCTCACATGTTTCTTTTCCTGAAAAATTCCTGTGGACCAGTTTGTAAGATTCACAGACAATAGCAAGTTAGTTTAATTTCTAATAAAGTGGAAAAGTACATTTTTTCTTAATCAATATGCTATATAGTATTCAATAAAATGTAATTAAATCTTTTCTGTGCAATTTGGCACAACTATATTAGTGAATGCTGTTATTTTACATGAGTTCATCTTGGAGATGTAAGTCCTGATATCTCAAAAGAGAACACTGTGAATGTAACAGTTTATTGTAAAATGTATTGAAAATAATAATAATGCATTGCTTCTTTGTCCCAGATCTCACATTAGTATTATGGGTTTGCACTACTGCTCTACATTGAATCTGGTCAATAATACATAGATATTTGTAGCGGTTGTTTACCCTTCTTAAGGGATCTTTAAACATGAAGATTGTGAAGGTATAGTGCTTCATAATAGGATTTTCAAGTTCTACCACACGTATTTCGATGTCAACATCTAAATATAAAAAAAAAGTTATTCAGAGCTGCTCAGAACAATTTTGTTTTCTTTTCTTGTAGAACTGACTGAAATTGTACTACTCCAGACTGTTCATCTGTCCCCAAAACACATTGTCTGGAACTCTTACCAAAAAGTTGTGTGTCTGCTTTTCCACATTCTCTTTATTTCCCCTAAGACACCATGGAAAGACTAGATAAACGTGTTATTTCTGATAACACATGTTCTCAGAAATAGTATTTCATTTCTAGACTAAAAGACTATTTCTATAAAAAGACTAGAAACACCTAGCCGCACCAGAGTTTAAACTACAAGCACAGTGTATATGCTTAGACGTGTTCATTAACATCTTAAGTGAAGAAACTGGTTTGTCTACAGACCCATGTGGTTTCTGACGCAGAACTGTTTGTAAAATTTATCACTGTGTGTAAACTTTGTACTCCTTTTTTCTTTTTACTAAGTTCAGCCACAGCTTGTCCCAGTGTGTTTTCTTGGCTCATACATGATATTGCTGCTTCTGATGCTTTGATCATGCTTAGATGTACGGTTTTACAAAATGCTTGCTACAATATATGCATTTCTGTTGCTGTTGAGTATTCTCCTGCTATATTTTAATGTCCTACTGAAACTGCATCCCTTTGCTTTTAAACCATATGGGCTAAAGGAGAGAAACATTAATTTAAAGACCAAAAGTGCTCCAAGGGGCCAAAGGCTTGTCTAAGCATGATCCTAAATCTGTGTCTTCAGTAAAACATCATCTTCTTAGAGTCAGCAGATGTGTGATGCAATCAAAAAAATATCTTCAGTTTTTATTCTAAGTAATCTTTCCTCAGTGTTGATTGGTTATTAGATTTGTGGGTTCAGTAATCATTCTGGGCATGAGGTAAATGAGACAGATGATGCAGCGAGCAAATATTTTAGTTTAATAAAATCACCAGCATTTGCAGATCCATTCCAGACTTCCTGCATTTATAGCTGTCACAATAACAAGGTATAGTTAAAGGTATATCTCTGAATAATTCAGGCTGCAACTTTCTAATGGTTTCTAGTTTCCCTTCTTTTTATTTTTTCTCTGCATTTCATGACTATTTTCTCTCCTTTTCTCATTATCTATCTCTCTCTCGTGTGATTACTCATAGGAACAATTCTCTCCTTAGACCGTTAGAAAAATGTGGGCATATTTTAATGTATTTTTATATTCAGTGTCTTTCTACATACTCAATAAAACATTTATCAGGCAAAACAGATATAGACCTAACATATTTTTTAGCAGTGTCATAGCGTCATGCTGTGTAAGTGTTGTAAAGTCTTTGACTATCCTTTGCAAACTACCTTTTCCTGGTTCTAAATTGAACAATATTTAATTCATTTCTGTACTACTCTTTAGCCTATCCTTTTTCTCACAGAGTCATGATGCTGGACAGATACTTGAGATATTTCTGTGTTAAAAATAAATAATAAACTCTATTTAACAAGCCTTAGGAATAATAATCCTGTGACATAGATGGTGTATACCAACCAACAACAAGAAACAGCAAGTTTATCTGGACACAAAACAAGCAAAATTAAGTCCTTATACAGAAAGAATATCTAACTTAAACAGTTGTTTTTAAGAAACTTAACAACTCTATTGTTGAATGTCAGACATTCCATGGAAATATCACTGACAGTTTATGCTTGATAAAACCCCTTCAAGCATCTATATTTTGCATTTTAATTTAGAAAAAAAAACAACTATTTTGCATTTTAAAATTTGTCAGTGTAACTCAAACTTGGGTTTCATCCATATTCTTGTCTATCTCCAGTTACTCAGAGGCATTTATGACCTGGAAATAGTGTCTGTATTCTATTACATATTCTGTACTATTGCTTTTAGATTCTGCCCTTACAGATATTTACTCAGTTTCTCTAGCTCTCTTGGAACTTCATCAAGACTTTAGGTCTGGGAATTTGAAACATCCAAACTAGAGCTGATAGAATTGCATAAGAAAATATAGTAGCCTTCAAAATATATCAGCACAACCTTTGCCATAGGATTCTTAATTTATTTTCTTCTGTAAATAAAACAAGCAAAGAAAGGAATGTTTCTCATCAAATTCCTTGCATTTCCACTGCTAACTCTCTAGGACTGAAATGTCCTATGAAAATGTCACTGTGTATGTTGTGATAAATGTACTTTTTTATAGATGACAATTTAACAGAAAACAACAGTCTTCATTATTCTTAGAATCCTAGCCTACATCAGAACTGTATGTGAAAAGACATACAGAAATGTTTAGCATTACAGTGTAAAAATATTCTCAAAACAGTTACTCTTTTAACTGAGTAAACACACAACTTTACTAAATTATTAAATTATAGAATAAACAAATCAGGATGAGCCTTGCATTGTTTATTTTCATTATTTGCAAGACTGAAATTATTAACACAGAGACAAATTATCATAGAAAGCTACAATTCTTATACATTCCAGATGCATCTTCTGTGGGATTCTCATACTTCATTGGTTCCCCTATCTTTAATGATCATTGCTAATCTGTGCAACGGAGAAGCAGAAGACTAACATGGATGCAGTATGTACTTCTTTCAAGTAGATTTATTAACATCCTACAAATACTATATGACCTTACAAATCACAGATCTTAATTCTCATATTGATGTAATTAATGAGCATAAGTGTACTGTGGTCATAACTATGTTTCCATGAAAATGGTTTGCTAGAGAGGTAAGTCAGACTCATGCAGCTACCATCCCTCACCCTTCTGAACCCCTCTTACAATGTAAAACAGTTGTCTGCCTGTCATTCGTCCTTGTCTGGTTTAGACTTGCTTTTTCAGCCTCTGCAGTGTTAGAGCTATGCTTGCAACCGAGGGGCAAAATAGATAAGCTCAATTCTAACTGACCAAAATTCAGCTAGTTCAGATAGATTTTTGGAATGTCTGACCTGCTGTTCTGTTTTACCTCACTTAACTAGTGAAGGTCTTCTTGCTCCACTTCACTAGAAAAAAGCCTATTACCCTAGTATAGCCAAGGATTTTATTTTACTGAGAGGTATTTTAGATTTCTAAGTGACTTTTTTCTACCTGAAACAACATAAAGCACATAGATAAAATTATTTCAAGAGAAAGAATATTCGGTCTGTCTCAGTTCTGAGACCAGCTAGTACATTTAGCTATTTCAAGTCTAAGCAGGGACTGAAGTCAGGTTCCAAAATTCAGTGTAACCATTGATGTAAGTTTTCACACTGACCATAGACCTTTCGTTCTCAGCCAGAAAAAGTCTTACTCATGAGCATATGCCACTTCTCAATTTGAACGGTGCTAGATCAAAAAAGCATAAAGATGCCTCTACTGTACACTGTTGCAGAGTGTAGATGTCGCCTCAAAATTTGTTACATAAAAGTACCTAAGCCATGCTTAACTTTGACTCTGTAACAAGCCTGCCAACTTCTAAACTGTACTTGCTGTTAAACAACTGCTTAAAAGGTAGACTAACCTTAATGAGCTCATGAATCTGGCCTGTAAATATATGAAGGGGTAATGGTAAGGGCTAATCACGCAACTTCCAAAATAGTCATAGAAATATGGCATAATTTTGCTGTTGAAAAGTAAATCTGAAACTGCTACAGTCTGTGTAGTTTTTATTATTACTATTATTTTTCAGATGAGAGAGTTTGTAGCCAAAAGAAAAGCCTATAAATTATAATTACATTAACTAGGATATAACTGTCTATAGACAAAGTAGCATAAAGTAGCGTAAACACTTCAGCTCCATGCTTGTGTATGTTCAGAGCTTATTTAAGATATAAACGCTAAAGACAAAGTTTTGAAAATGCAATAATGATTAACATTGTGTAAGATAGCCAGGACAATAATGTGTTGCTAATGAATATATTTAATAAGCTGTATTAATTTTTTATGGTTGAAACTGCTCATCACAGTTATGTCTAGATACCTGACATATATATGCATACATCTATGCATAAAAATTCATACAACTGCAATAGTGCTCACCTCACCAAAACAAATCTAAATTATGTGCTGATAGTAGAATTTGTATGGCTGACCTATTCACCAAATCTTAGAAATTCATAAAAAATAAGGAGCAGAGGGACAACAAGTTAAGTTACCACGTATTTTATTCTGATAGGTTTACAAGTGCTTCTTCAAGGTAACAAAGCTTACTAAAAATGATTATGAGAACAAAACTCTTGGAAATAGAAACATATATTAACATATAATATATTTGAATGGTTTCTACTTCACCTTTCTATGCGAATTACCTTTATTTGCAATTTGAAACTCCTACAGTTTCATTCCAAATTCAGATTTAATCACTACTGTTTAAATTGCTCTACTGGAGTTTTCAATTTATTTTGTTCTTCAGGTGTGCAACATCAGTGAAGAAGGCACTTAACAACTGTAACTGGTTAAGCTCTCACTCTTTATTTTGCAATAACAACGAAATGTTCCATATATTATGTGAAGATCTATTTAAATACTACATTTTTTAGGATGCCATGTGCTATCACCGAAAATGCCATTTAGAGAGCATTGAAGAAAAAGCATTTCCATTTAACAGAGTTAGGTACACTATCAAATCATTATGAGTTTTGCACAGAATGCTTATACTTTCTTTTCTGAAATACTGAGTAGCAACTTGCATTCAACTTTTTATCAAAGGTAGAAAATAAATGTACTTTGTCAGGTTTCACAGTGTAAATACATATATCCTTATGAATGCAGCAGGTAATTGAAGACATTACTCTTGACAGCTATTGATAGCTGCCACCTACCTGGAGTGTACCACTCAGTGAAGCCAACAGAGAAACAACCCTTTGAGCATCCCTATTCCATTTCAGTGTAATGTCAAATCATTTTGTGTTAGAGTAGTCCTGGAGATGGATCATGGAAACTTGGCCGAATTTGTATAAATGTATTACATTCTAGCTATTCAATAACTTCTGCTAGTAAGCCACTGGGATATAGTAGTATCTTAAACTCTTGTTGTTTCTAAAGTGATGATGTGATTATGTTCGCATTCTTTCAGTACTTTCTAGGAGCTGCATTTTGACTCTCTAGTTTTTCTAAAACTCTCCTTTTTCCTGATTGTTATTGGAAACAGCAAAAATAATTGCGCAGTGTGGAATAGCTACATTTACAGTAGCTGCAGGAGAAAGTATTGCAAATAGAGATTTTGTTACTACATAGACTGTACCTTCCAAATGTAATTAAAGTGTCATCTTGCTCTCATATACTTCTTAAAGCTAGAAGCACTTAGTTCTGTCCTCTGTTTGGACATAATCTTAGAAAGATTGTGTTAAATGCCTCTTTCACAGATTGTAAAAGAGATTTTATCTGTAGATTCAACAGCTAGAAAATGTGCTTTTCTGAGTCAAGGACCGGGGGACTAATCTTTGCTATAGGGTAAATATTCATAATGCCACTAATCTGCTTCAGTTTCCCATGTCTGCATTTATCTTTCAAAATTTAAACAAATAAACTGCCTTTATAGTTGAGGAGAAAAATAAGCAATTTTGGGATGTGATTGATCTCACTTTAAGCAGATATCTGAAACAAGTCAGACAAACTGCATCCAAAAAGTGCATCTTTGTCTCAAAAACGAGGAAGCCTTGAGTGGGTAGAATAGTTGTAGACATCTATGTATCTATATTAGGTTTCTTTTGTTCTAACATTATATTCTAATTTGGAAATCTGTAACGGGGACCAATACGAGTTTCTTAACAACTTTTTTTTTTTCTCTACAAACATCTGTGTAAAAATCTGCACTGTGATCCAGACATTTTAAAAAGCAGCTATTTAAATTCTAATTACATGGACTGAATCAACTTACTGATTTCATGTTATTTTGTCTTTGTACTCAATTTAATTTCACGTATACTATTTAAAAAAAAGAAAAGTATGTCTCTGTTATTTTTTTTCTTTTACAAATAATAACTACCAATAATTACCCAAATGTGGCAAGGTTACAGAAAGAAAAGAGAATTAATGTATTTTAATGTATAATAAGAAGGGATATTGTTCAACTGAAAATTCCAATGTCATTAATATAAATCTAATTTATAAATGATTGAACATGTGTGAATTGAAAAGGATTGAAATGCTGTAAAGGTTGCAAATTCAATTATTTAAAAGATAGGATGCATTAATTTTTTGTCTAATTTTCTCCTAAGTATCAATTCAGAATTTTTTGTGTTTATTCCTTTCAATTTCAGAGTTACTCATGCAATACTTTGGTTTCTATCACTTTGTTATTCAGGCATCTCCCCTTTTAATACTGTACATGCGTTCATTTCTTCACATTTCGTAGCTATACCAAATCTGAATACCTATGTTCAAGATTAGTACCATGAGTTAGAAAATGCTTACAGAATGAGGTGAACTCTCAATATTGCTTTTTGTCTGCACTGTTCACCATGACACCCCTACTTATTTTTTGTATTTCATTCCTATATTTTGCACTGTGTAGAGGATCTTGTATTTTACTGAAGGTCTTTTTGATTACAGTCCTCACCCACTTAACCTTTAAAACCATTCATAGTAAAAATATTGTTTCATCAGACTTGGCAGATATTATTATCCTTATTTTACAAATGAGATGCAAAAGGATAAGAAAATTACAGATTTTTTACTAGAATTACTTGTTAGTTAAAAACATTGTTATTTTTATGAGTTTGTGGAACCTGTGTCAATGAAACAAAGTTACACTTTCTGAGCTGCCATACTACAAACTAAAATGATCATGTACTAGCTAATAAATAACTACAGTGGTCTCTATGGTACAACTTGAATTATAACTTTTAAATTAAAATACTGATCTCAGCTGCAGCCATTCAAATCCAGAGTGGCTCCAGGTTTGTGCTTTTTAGTATTTTATAGAAAGAGCTTGCACTAATTTGCAGACTGGAGGAAGGATTTCAGAATGCACCCTAGAGCTTTATTAAATTTGCTTTCTGGAATATTATTCTGAAGTTCTTTTATTAAAGAGCACACATTACAGTATTTTAGGAAAGAGCTGAAGCAATAACAGTTACCAGAAGTCTTCAATTTTTATTAAAAATGTAAAAAAAAAAAAGTCAAAATTAATGTAGGAAGTTATTTTGCTACTGAGTTTACTTCCGGAAAACACTTTTGAAGTTCAGTATCTAGCTTTGTTTTCTGTCTTTTGTTTGTTTTTTGTTTGTTTGTTTGTTTGTTTGTTTGTTTTGAGGGGTTTTTTTTTGGTTGCTTGGTGGTTTGGGGTTTTTGGTTTGTTTGCTTCTCTGACTCCTTTCTCATGCATTGTTAATGGATGTTAACCAAGCCTGAATTCTATTCACTCTGTGCAGGTACCCGCATCAGATCTGTATGACTGAAATGTGAAAATATTTTTCTCAGTATTTACTCTAATTATAAGCAAGTAAGAGGTTATGCCCAAAATGTGTAAAAGCATTTTGAATAACGCAGATAAATACAAGCACGATTATCAAGTGTTAGCCTTATGGTCAGTCCTAAAAAGGACTTTAAGGGCTCACTCTTTAAGGAAGAAGATAAAACCTCCCTACGTACAAAGTTCTTTAATATCTGTGCTTCCCTAAAGGGAACTGGATTCCCACATTACCTGAGTTCTACCTTTTATCTATGATACACTGTGAATAGGGCTGGCTTTCCAAGAGGAGATTACACTTCCAAGAATTAAAAACAAATAAATGAAAAAGAAAACCCAACAAAAACCAAAACAACTGCTGCTCATTCTAAAAGGCCTGCCCGGAAATATTACCCTTCCCAAAGCAGACTTCCTTAGTTCCTCCTATGAAGCAGGTAATGCTTATTCTTTTTGAGATTTATGACCTGCATGCAAAAAGCCCCAGGCAAATTTTAATTTAATAGTGGTCTTTAGAGGTGTGTGATCTAGAAACCAAAAGTCTTAGACCTTTATTCCCATCCAAATTTATATTGTTATTTTTTAACGATAACTAATTTTGCTTAGTTGTAAAATGCACTGAAAGAGATATAATGAGTACAAGATGCTCAACCTCATTAGATATCTTGGACTACTTTATGTATATATAATTTCCAAAGAGGGAATCCTTTTTACTAAATTGACACATTATCTTTCCACACAAAAAAATTTAAAAAAAAAAAAAAAATTAAATGAAAATCAATCTTAGTAGCACTACAGAAGATTTAAGGAGGGCTAAAATTATTTAAATTAAATTTAATAATTATTAAATGAGCTGCACTAATATAAGCTTATATACACCTAAGTTATAAAATGACATAGATGTCTAAAGGACTCAAAATGCTTTTCCCTTTAGGCATTTTCAGGAACATCAAATGTTTAAAAAATTTCTACTTCCATCAGAATGATGTGAATGGCAGTCTGAAGTTACTTAAATTCTGATTCTCCGTCATTACTTATGCATATGTATCTTAATTATTTCCATTTTCTTGCTCCAACATTCAATCAAGAGTCTGCTCACAGATAGCAAGAAATAATGGATAGTGTTAGTATTACTTCTTGAGGGTCTCAGTGCCCAAACTTTTGCATTAAAGTCAGTTGGTATTATTATTGGTACTGTAAATTTGGTATAATATTCAGCTCCAGGAAATAATTCAATTTTTATTCTCCATAGAAATATTTGGCCTATAGGCCACTTTGCTTATTCTAGATTTATAAAAATAGCTGCTAGTGGCAAGAAGAGTGACAGTACTTGAGACGTTACTTTTAGCTAATTTCTGCAAAAAAGACTGTACATATAGTCAGACTGTCAGTTCCAACCTATTCTTATATTCATCTTCCAGCTGTCATTTCCATGCTTGTTAAGCATTGCTGCCACACAATACTTCCCTCATAGCCACTAAGGGCCAAATATCCCTCTCCATACATAACAGGATTCCTATTGACTTTAGTGACAGTTGTGCTTGCAGAAGGAATAGAGTTCAGTTGACTGTCTATTACATTCAACAGCGCACTGAAGAATGTTTAGGTTGTTTTGTTGTTTGGGGTTTTGTTTTTCATATACAGTACTATTACAAGAAGCAAAGCAATGTATTTCTCTTTTTATTTATGCTTGCTGCATTTACCAAAACCTGTCAAATACTCTACCACAATTCTTTTTTCTTCAGCTGTCTGAAGTATCTGAAATATTAACATTTTGAAATGTGAAATATGACATTTGAAATATTATTTAAAATATATATATGTAAGTATTGAGTTATTTGTGTCTTCATAAGAAAATACCATTTCATATCACTAGGTTTATATTTTCCCTCTTTCTCAGTTGATAAACTGGTAACATGATCTGTAAGTTTGTAAAATAATTAAATACTTGTATAGAAATACAAATGTTGTTGTAATGAAAGATGCCATAGAAGTATTATCTAGTATTTATATTCTAGCAGTATAAATGAAGTGGAGATGAAGATTCTTCCACTTTGCAACAATGAATTTTGATACATTTTAGAGGAAAAAAAAATATATATAATGCTTATGAATTAAACCAAGACTGAAGACTTTCTCTTGGGAACTTCTGACAGTAACTAACAGTAGAGCAGTCTCTAAAATATCTCACTCTTTGCCAGAACTAGAATAATGGAAAGTAATTATGGAGTCCTACATCCACTGGAGTCTACTTAACAGTCCAATTATTCTGCTGGAGTCACTGTAAACTGAAGAGAATAGAAAAGCAGATCTAATACTATTATTACCTCTAAATATGAAAAAAAAAAAAAAAAACAAAACAAAAACAAAAACAGACCAAACAAAACAAAACAGAAAACCCAAAACAATTCTATGAAAAATGTAAATAGGGGAAGATGAAATTTTGGTTGAAATACCCGTTGTTCTGGTTTTGTAGTCTTTACAAACAGTATAAATTAGTGTATAAGTTTTACATTCAAAACCAATATAAATTTGAAATATAAAATATTATCTAGTGTTTTCCCTACTGTTTTGGATCGTGTTTGTCTCACATTTTCAGGTTTCCTATAATAAAGTGGGAAACATCTCAAACACTTCAAAGAAAACCCAGAAAACTTCAAAAAGCTTTTAATACTCAGAGTAATTATTTAAAGGTTAATTGTCTTTGACCAATAAGGCCACATTTCTGGAATTCTGCATGTTTAGATCTTGTACAGTTGAAAGCCATGTTCAGGCTACTGTTGAAGCTGCTCATATCAGTGAAACTTTTTTTTTCCTTTTTACTCCTTTTTTTTTCTTTCCTTGGCAATCCTTTTTGTTCAACTCTGATGAGCAAAGATTGAGAAAGATGTTCTAAATACCCTATTCTTAACTTTTCTCTTTGGCTCCAATTGAATTTGCATGCAGGCCTTATTTTTTTATTACACTGAGATAATATAGGTTGTCGTAGTTTAACTCTTCAAAATTTATTCACAATAGCTTGCAAGAGACAGCAACTCAGTAAGGTATTTTAAGATTTGGGATAAAGTGAAGCACCATATATAGGAATCTATTTTTCTACACTGACTTTTTACAGATCCTTAGGCATGTAAGTTCTTAACTTGGTACTTTATTTATGCACCCAAAATTGGACAGGATGAATATGGGCTGCTGTATACATTATCTCGCCTCTCTTGTTACTTATCTATTTCAATTGTTTGCTGGAAACTTTAAAATTAATTATAGTCCATGGGACCTGATGAAATCCATCCACGGGTCCTGAAGGAGCTGGCAAATGAAGATGCTAAGCCACTGTCCATCATCTTTGAAAAATCATGGCACTCAGGTGAAGTTCCTGACGACTGGAAAAAGGGAAATATAAGCCCCATTTTCAAGAAGGGGAAAATGGATGAGCCGGGGAGCTACAGGCCAGTCAGCCTCACCTCTGTGCCTGACAAAATCTTGGAGAGGATTCTCCTGGAAGGCAGGCACATGAAAACCAATAAGGTGGTTGGGGACAGCCAGCATAGCTTCACTAAGGGGAAACCCTGTCTGACCAATCTGGTGACCTTCTATGATGGGGCTACAGAATTGACGGACAGGGGTAGAGCAGTTGATGTCATCTACCTGAACCTGTGCAAAGTGTTTGACACTGTCCCACGTGACATCCTTCTCTCTAAGTTGGAGAGACATCAATTTGATAGGTGGACCACTCGGTGGATAAAGAACTGGCAGGATGGCCACACACAAAGAGTTGTGCTCAATGGCTCAATGTCCAGCTGGAGACCAGTAACGAGTGGTGTCCCCCAGGGATCCGTGTTGGGACCGGTCTTGTTCAACATCTTTGTGGGTGACATGGACAGTGGGATTGAGGGCGCCCTCAGCAAGTTTGCCGATGACACCAAGCTGTGTGGTTCAGTTGATACGCTGGAGGGAAGGAATGCCATCCAGAGGGACCTTGACACGCTTGTGAGGTGGGCTGATGCCAACCTGATGAAGTTTAACCATGCCAAGTGCAAGGTCCTCCACCTGGGTCGGAGCAATGCCAGGCACAGCTACAGGTTGGGCAGAGAAGAGATTGAGAGCAGCCCTGCAGAAAAGGCCTTGGGGTGTTGGTCGATGAGAAAATGAGCATGAGCTGGCAGTGTGCACATGCAGCCCAGAAAGCCAACCGTATCCAGGGCTGCATCAAAAAGAGAGTGATGAGCAGGTCGAGGGAGGTGATCCTGCCCCTTTACTCTGCTCTTGTGAGACCTCACTTGGAGTATTGTGTGCAGTTCTGGTGTCCTCAAAATAAAAAGGACATGGAACTGTTGGCACAAGTCCGGAGGAGGGCCACGAGGATGATCAGGGGACTGGAGCACCTCCCATATGAAGATAGGCTAAGAAAATTGGGGCTGTTGGGCCTGGAGAAGAGAAGGCTGCGTGGAGTCCTCATAGCAGCCCTTCAGTACCTGAAGGGGGCCTCTAGGGATGCTGGGGAGGGACTCTTCATTAGGGACTGTAGTGAGAGGACAAGGGGTAATGGGTTCAAACTTAACCAGGGGAAATTTAGATTGGATATGAGGAAGAAATTCTTTACTGTTTGGGTGGTGAGGCACTGGAATGGGTTGCCCAGGGAAGTTGTGAATGCTCCATAGCTGGTGGTGTTCAAGGCCGGATTGGACATAGCCTTGGATGGCATGGTGTAGTGTGAGGTGTCCCTGTCCATGGCAGGGGGCTTGGAACTAGATGATCTTAAGGTCCTTTCCAACCCTAAGTATTTGATGATTCTATGTTTCTATGATTCTATAATTATTCAGTGATTTCTTTTCCAGACTTGATTCTTACCCCCTTTTTTGTTTAGTTTTGTTTTTTTTTTTTTTTTTTTTTTTATTGTTCCTCAAATACAACATTAAAAACTACTCAGTGTGGAAGGCTGTGCTTCCCTTGCTCTCTAAGGCAACTTATATTCTCATTATAGGAAGAAGTGTATGGTAGGGAAATTTGCCTTCCCTTTTGCCCATGCAAAATATACCATTTTCCCATTTTGTTTCTCCATTAAGTTTGGCTAGATTTTTCTGTACTTCTCTCTGCAGCACAACCTCAAGGCACTAACTTTATTCCTCAAGTTTGTAGTTGTGAAGCTCTTCAGTCCATTTTTCACCCAGTTTACTGTTTGGAAAGACCTGGCTTTTCATTCATTGGATGGAGGTTTTACGTCACAAAGGAAATAAAACTGTTTGATAGCACTTCTTCTATCTATTTTATATCAGGAATAAACTAGATTAGTGCTGAAGCATTAGGAAAAGATCTAAAATTTTCTGTTGCATAGGCCTTAACTTCTGCTTAGTCTGTTATAACTGTCATGTAGGAAAAATTTATTTGTATTTGCAAACTGGGCCAAATACTGCACATCTCCAAAGGCAAAAGGGAAATGCTGTTGCCTAACATTTTTCTATGGAAAAATAAAGAATCTTTCAAATCTAGATGGATTACAGAGTTTTAAAAAGTTATGGAACATAAGAACATGGAACACTTTCCAAAGAAATAACTATTTGATCATTACTGTCTTTGCCATTTGAAGTGTTTTTTCAAAATGGTTTTGTTCTGCTGTAGCTCCTGAAGGTACATTCTTTCTTATCATCATATACATCTCATATAAACATAAACATACTTATATTTCAAACAAGATTCAGAGAAGTCATGAAGACTAAGAGTTTGCACCAGCGGAAGTGTAACAATCTGATAATAAAATGTCAGCTGTTACATACAGTATATGTTGATACATCTGGTAGTTCTCCTCCCTCATGGCTGTCTTAAACACCTATAGGAAAACTCTCTTCTTCTGTGAATAGTTCTATAACTCTCACATAGAATGATAGAGGACTGTAATGTCACCCGGTCTGCTTTGCAGATCTAAGGCAATATTAGCTCTAGCTATGAATCTCCCAATAGATGGTACTTAACATCTTTTTAAAGGCATCTACAGTCTTCCCATATTGAACTACTCCAGTGTTTCATTATTGTTACCATCAGAAAGCTATTTATAATCTGAATTTCCCTTGCTCTGAAACCCACTGAATATGGACATAAAGAACAAATAATTCCCCTCCCCCTAGCAGTAGCCTTTGATGAATTTGGAGAGCATCAATACTTCCATACTAAGTCTCAAGTTTTAGCAAATAAATAAGTCTCTCTCTAAACCCATCTTCATGCTCTCTGCTTTCTATACAACTGCTAATTTACACAACCTTCATTTCTGTAGTGGTTTAAGTCTATAAACTCACACAGTCGCTCTCTCACTCACTCCCCACTCTTTCTTCCCTCCGCTCCTGGAGGGATGGGAAGGAGAATCGAAAGAATGAAACTCCCACAGGTTGAGATAAGAACAGTTTAGTAACTAAGGTATAACACAAATCACTACTGCTACCGCTACTACTACTAACAACAATGACAAGGCAAATACAAGGAAAGAATACAATAGCTCACCATCAAACCCAGCCTGACCAAGCAGTGCACACCCCACGGTGCACCCCCACCAATATCAAGCCCGCTCACGCAGTGCACCCCCACCAGCAGCAAACCCCACACCCTTCCGGGTCTCTGCTCTCTGTCTTTACGTCCTGGACATGATGTGCTGTGGTATGGAATAACCTCTTTGGTTAGTCTGGGTCAGGTGTTCTGTCTCTCCTTCCTCCCGGCTTCCTCTCCTCCCTGGCAGAGCATGAGCCTCAGCAAGTCTTTGGTCAGACCAAAACATTCTAAGCCGTAACTATAAACATGGGTGTTATCAGCACTGTTCCCAGGCCGAAAGTCAAAAACACAGCACTGCACTAGCTACTATGAAGGAGAAAAAAATGACTGCTACTGCTGAACCCATGACAATTTTGATCCATGAGTTGAGCTCTTTCAGGAAGTGCAGCGTCCAGATTTGTATACAGTTTCCCAGTGCAGACCACATCAATGTAGGGTAGAGCAGAAAATTCTCTTTGCATACCTTGTAGACAGGTTTTTCAAAGTTATCTGTCAATATATTGTGTACCTTTTTTTTTTTTTTTTTGTGGTAGAATAACAATTTGTTTCATGTGGAGCCTGATTATTTCCCCAAATTGATTTCTGCAAAACTGGTACTTGTCTTTATCCTGCATTCATGCAGATTATTATTCTTAACTGCAGAACAAGTCATTTTTGTCCCTGTTGATTTATGACTTATATTTTTTCAGATTAATTCTTTAAATAATTTAAAATTCTAATCCTTATTTACAATTGTTCATATTGTTTGCAAATTTAATGAGTCTATTGTTAATTCCAATATGATTACTGAAAATACCAACACTGTATTCAGTACAGGCCTAACAAAACTTTAACAGTTAATATCTAAGTTGAATAGTTAAGCTCTTTCCAATTTTCTTAAATTTTTTGAATATATCTTGTCATAATATCATGCAAATATGATTTCTATCACAACTGACACAAATTGAGTATTAAAATAAATTCACAGGCAAGAAAAACAAATTGCCAGACATCTGTGAAAACAGTTTAGACTAAAGTAGCTTTATGATACCTTTTTCATTTCTAAGCGGCCTATTTGAATACAAAACTGACCAAAGTAATGTATATGTGATCAAAGATAAACTTCAGTGAAGTAACACTCCACTTGAAATGGTGAAGTATTCTAGAAATCTTGTAGCAGTAATCTTTCAGAGGTATCAAGCATAAATGTGTGCAAATGTGTCGTGGTTTAAGCCTCTATAAACTCACACAGTCGCTCTCTCACTCTTTCTTTCCCCAGTCCCAGGGAGATGAGGAGGAGAATCAAAAGAATGCAACTCCCACAGGTTGAGGTAAGAACAGTTTCGTAACTAAGGTATAATACAAATCACTACTGCTACCACTACTACTAACAATAATGACAAGGCAAATGCAAGGAAAGAATGCAACAGCTAACCATCAACCCCAACCCAACCAAGCCATGCATCCCCCACCATGCACCCCACCCTTTCGGGTCTCTGCTCTCCACTTTTACATCCTGGACATGACGTGCTGTGGTATGGAATAACCTCTTTGGTTAGTCTGGGTCAGGTGTCCTGTCTCTCCTTCCTCCCTGCTTCCCCTCCTCCCTGGCAGAGCATGAGACTCACAAAGTCCTTGGCCAGACCAAAACATTACCAAGCAGTGACTGAAAACACTGGTTTTATCAGCACTGTTCCCAGGCCCAAAATCAAAAACACAGTGCTGCACCAGCTACCAAGAAGGAGAAAAATGACTGTTGCTGCTGAACCCAGGACAAAATGTTAGAATTAGGATTGCAAAATTAAGTTGGTCATACAAAAAGTTGTTGTTTATGTCATAATTGAGAATCTACAATTCACATGATTAATGTTTCTCTACTTCGGCATTCAAATTTTTTTTTTTTTAATAGTAAAGCTAATTTACCTTTCAGATCCTCAATCCAGGTCCTGCCCAGATATTGCAAAGTGAATAAGAAAGCAAAATCCTTATTGATAATTGTATCTCTTTGGGGACATTCAACTATCAGAACAGATGTCCACTGTCTTAGCCTCAAATCTCTGACAAGCAATCATACAAGGCAAGTGGGGTTTTAGTCTTTCCTCAATAAAGACTTCAAAAATAACTGCTCTTATTGTCTTATATTTTAATGCATTGAGATTTTAAAATTATATAGTAGTATTAAAAACAAGCATTTATTATTCTTCCTGAAAACTGAGTGCAAATGGTACAAACTTGTTTTTTTGTTTTTTTTTGTTTTTTTTTTTTTTTAAGTTCAGGAATTATTGCCAGTGTAAATAAAAAACACCGCATTACAAGACCAGAGGGTTTTTTCAAGGTTACTTCTTAAGAGTTGCTGCCTTAACAGCAAGAGTTGAAAGAGAGGGGAAAATAAACATGTAAGTCTTGGTGGAGCTGACCTTCCAGCATTATCCAACTTAAGTCTTGTCAGTCATTGATCCATGAAGTTAGCTGATGTAATATATGTAACTATCAATTTGCTGATAAAGAAGATGATTGTTTGTGCTTACTGATTGAGTAACGCTGATATGCAATGCTTAAACAATCCTAAAACAAGTGATAGTTTGTAAATGTCAGACCACATAAATGCTTGGTCAATCCTAGAACAAATAGTAGTTTGTAAATGTCAGATCACAATATCCTACACATTGTCTAAGAGAATAACGAACATCCGGGAGGATTGTATTAACCTGTCTAAAAGATGGAAGACGGGAAGAAATGGACTGCACATGCACCGAGTCAGCGAGGTGGAAAGTACATAGTCAGAAGTCTGTACAAAGGTGACTGAGAAAGGCGACTTACTTCATCAAGAGACCCCTGCCCGAGACCACCAGGAGGCAGTGCGCATGTGGGACAATATTGTGAAACTAATTAACATGAGAGATGGGAGACAATTTACGTATTGTGAAACCACAATGAATATGTATACCTTGATTGTTTAAAAGAACGATTGGTATGTGCCTGAAGTGTGCACGTTGGTGGAGCGGAGACTCCCCGTGCACCCAGCGCTGCTTTGCTTATTACCTCTCATTAATTAGGCAATAAATTACTCTTGCTACTATAATTTGACTCTGGTCGTTTATAACATTTAATCATTTATAATGTTAAACAGCCCTCTACCACATTCTTCTTTTTGGTCATAAGGTACAGATTGCCTCATTTTGATCTACATCAAATAAGAAAAGGGTTAGGGTGAAAATAAATCAGAACGAGGAAACACGAATTCTTTGTACAAGATTCAGAATTGCTTTATTACATGGCCATTGAGAAAGACGTCACAAATCACAGGCACTGCAAGTTAATTAAGGGAATAATTCTGTTTCTTGAAAGCACTTGCACCAACAATCAGGTAAAACAAGGCCAAATTAAACAAAAAAAATCCAATACCTGAAGGGGGCCTATAGGGATGCTGGGGAGGGACTCTTCATTAGGGACTGTGGTGAGAGGACAAGGGGTAATGGGTTTAAACTTAAACAGGGGAGGTTTAGATTGGATATGAGGAAGAAATTCTTTACTGTGAGGGTGGTGGGGCCCTGGAATGGGTTGCCCAGGGAGGTTGTGAATCACAGAATCACAGAATAGTAAGGGCTGGAAAGGACCTCGCTTCATCCCTGGTGGCGTTCAAGATGGGGTTGGACATAGCCTTGGATGGCATGGTTTAGTGGGAAGTGTCCCTGGCCATGGCAGGGGTGTTGGAACTCAATGATCTTGAGGTCCTTTCCAACCCTTACTATTCTATGATTCTATGAATTGCTTCCAAACCAATCTTTAGGCTGATACAAAACAAGTGACCTCGTTGATAATAATATGTGGATGGAAACTGGACCTGAATGAGGAATTCACACAGTAACAACTTAACTTCCATTTTCTCCTCCACTAATGTGTTTCAGTTTTGACTGAAGTTAGGAGAGCGATATTTTGAAAATAGAAAATTGACATATTTAATTTTGTGGGTTATAAAATTCTAAATTCATGCTATAGGAAAACATTCATTTTCTAGCTTTCATTTCTGGGACTTGACAACTTTGTTATTACTTTTCCTGTCTACTGTGAGCTGATGAGTTAAAGTCCCAGTTATAGTGAATACCTTGCTAAAAAGCATTATTGATTTATTTTGTATTGTACTGCAGTGTACTGTTTTAGAATAAATGTCTGATCTTAGTAGATAGTAGTTTAATATTAATTTGATATTGGTTGAATACAATTTAAATTTTACATATAACTTTATAACTTTTTTCTTTTTGCAAAGTTTAAAATACTCATCAACTACTAATGTACAATATAAATGTAATGAAGTTCTTTGTGCAAATCTGTTGTTCTGTTCAAGTGAGGTTGTTATTAATGAAATCTAATCAGAATATCAATACTCTTCAGTATCAAAGGCCAAATAATCATCTGTTGTATTTTACTTTCTTTTTTTTTATGTTGGCGTGTAATCCACTAAAGTAAATTTCATAAGGCTATAGTAGGGTGGAAAATGAATGTACTAGTGGCAGTATTAAAGTCTTAATGGCCAGCAGGTATATTGATGAAGAATGTGCTGCATTAATTCAATTCTTTTTTGTCACTTATCTAGTTTTAAGGGGTACATCAACAGGGACTGTTTTTTCTTAACCATTATGACAGTTCAACAGTATTCTGATCTTGTAAATTTTGTTAATATCCTGAAAATGTTGCATAATGCTCACATACCTCAGGAAATGACACCACAGACTGCATCTGATGTACAGTAAGAGTTCATGCAGTATTTCTAACAGACTTGCATATGTAACTTAAAAGACCTCTAAACTTAAGATTCATACAAAAAATGCACATCTCCTAAAACTAACAGTGGAATCTATTTGAAATGGCAGTTACAGTTGTAATCTCTAACATTTTGTAGATGGTGGAAATTTAAATGCTTAGCTTCTAAAACAATAAAGCATAATTTAATTTACAATCCTTCTTATGTGCATATAGTATAATACAGTCAAATTCCCTAGGTATTCATGCTTTAAATTTGCTGTGTAGAAAAAGATTCTTTTTTTCTGTTTTGCAAATGAGTGTTTATGTTTAAAATTATATTTGAAAAGGAAGGCCTATGCTCAAGTACCTGTTATTTGTTTCTCCCTAGAAAATATTTGTCAAATGTTAATCACAAAGGTTTAGATCCAGATTCTCAACTGATTTAAATAGGCTTACTAACCTGAAGTCAACAAAGCCAGTGTACAACTAAGACAGCTGTGCTAGTGACAGCAAAGATTATGAGAACAAAAGAGATTCTATAAAACAGCTGCTGCATAAGCAGTATCAATGGAGGAGACATAATGGTCCATACATAGAGCTATAGAGATTAAATGATGGAGTCACAGCCCCAGGGAGAAAAGTACATATGAAAGATTATCTTTCTAAAAAAAGCTTTAAGTGATAACTTATCAACATTTATAAATGCTGAAATGCATAATCTCAGTCTTGTCAGTATGCTATTTTATTTCCACTAGTTGTACTATTTATTACAGTTTTGTTGATTCACAGCTGACAACATAAAAAAAATCCTCCAGTGAAGGGCCTACTGAACAGTGCCCCATGCTTCCTTTACTGCCTGTATCAGACATTAATAGAAAAACACTATTACCAAGATGTGCTGACATCATTGATTAGGCTTTTTGAATACACTAGAAAGTAAACAGAAGCATTAATTTTAATTTTAAACTCCATTAGGAATTTGAGAGTCAAACAAAACTGGTGCCTGCAGAATGCAAGTGGAGCTTACTTAATTTAGCCACAGCCATTTGTTTTGTGGTTTCTAAGGGAAACTTCCAGAATAGATAAAAAAAGCACTTGAAAAAAATGAGAATATTTGTCCAACTTATTGTCTACGTAATTCAAAGATACTTATTTTTGATTGGCTGCACAATATAGGAAAAAAGAGGGGAAAAAAAATATCCGTACTTTAATCAGTCATTGTAAGGCATTACTGACAGTTACAGTTATGTCACAGTCTGGTGATTTCTATACACAGAAATAATGTTGAATAAGTCAAACGTTAAGAACTGTGACCAAATCCCTGCCTCTGTTAAAATCAGTGACAGTCTTAATATTTAATGAAAGCATGTCAAGTTTCTGCATCTTATTGTATTCTCCTATAGTGGTCATATGCCAGGTGTAAAATGTTTGAGTCCAGATCTTTAGCTAATGTAAATCTCAGCATAACTGAGTTAAGATCAATGAAGTCAAAGAAAGTGGAAAGAAATGCAGAATATGCAATAGCAATAAAGTAGTGGATGTGGACAGATTCTGCTGTGGCTTGGGTAGCCGGACTTTTTTTTTGTTAGAATTATACATTTAAGTTTTAAATATTGCAGCATCAGGAGGTTCCTTAGTTACAGACACAATAATGCCCAATATTGATACAATTCTGCTGTTTTTCTCTCAGGTTCTGATAATGCCCTTACACACTCCACTTTGGGCAAGGAATTTTGCTAGATATTTCTTTCGTCATCTAATGATGTGGCAATATCCCTCCATCTCACAGTTTGTTGCATTTTTTTCTCTTATGTTGTGTTTTCAATCCATTTTACTTAATTTTTTAATTTGACAAGGCAGCTTATGTTTGGAACAAGCTGCTTCTTTATTTCTCATTTTGTCATTTTTGTTTACACTGTCTTTATCTTTTCACTTTTTTATTTCTATGAAAAAGATCTTTTATGATTCCTTCAGTTATACACAGATCACTTTCCAGAAATATTTTGTTTTCCTCCTCTCCTCTAAAACTTCTAAATTGCTCACCTTTTCCCACCACTCCCAAGTAATTTCCAGTAGAAATTACTTGAAGTAAAGATTATCACACAGGACAGATCTTCACATACTATATATTCCAATCCTATATCACATCTACTCCTCAAGTTTTCACATATATAAGGCATCCTGACCATAGTTCAAAGTAATTTGCTAATTTCATTAATGTTAATTGATTTGACAAAGGGGGTTTCACACCTGTAAAGCAAAAGTTGATGTGGCAAGGAGGACAGCAATTAAGCTCGTGGTACATTTGGCAGGGAATAAGATTGTGGGCAATTATGATATGCCATAAACTATACTGAACACTTTTTCATTTAAAATAGCTGTGCATTTTTGTCTGGTCTTTCCGATTTTAGTTCTCATTTGAGAAGAAACACTGAGAGATCAGAAATGGAGAAAGAAAGAGTGACTGTAACTGGTTTTTTCTGCCATTTTTGTCGTTCTGGTTGTTAGTGTCATCACTTTTCTCCTTTTTTCAAGAGGACGTTAAGATTAACTAGGAAATAAATTGAAGAGAAGTATAGGGATCCTGGAATTACAATCTAGTAATTGTTATGTATGCCAATTATTGTGGCAGCCATGGAGATGCAAATATGGGTAGCTTACTGAAATTATGTGAATGGTATGATCTCAAAACTGACAGTCTTATTCTTCTCTCCTGTTTATCTCCCCAGTATAAGTTTTGGCATATTGAATGTGCTCTGTATATTTTTCAGGAAAGGGGTGAAGATTGATGTCTACCACTTTGTCATGGGGGTAAGTGGAGGGGGAGATGCTTAACTCTTCTCTCTGATGTCAAATGAATAGTGTTTAAGGGAATAGCTTATGGCTGCATCAGCAGAAGTTCAGATTGAATATTAATAAAAAGCTCTTAACTGAGGGGATGGCCAATCACTGGCACAAGCTCCTCAGGGAAGTGGTAATGGCCCCAAACCTGTAAGTGTTCAAGATGTGTTTGGACAATGCTTAGATATATGGTTTAACTTTTAGGTTGCCCTGTGTGGAGTCTGGAGTTAGACTCTAGGATCCTCCTGGATCCCTTCCAACTCAGGATAGCTGTACAGAAACCTGAACATCAATCTTGGACCTGGAAAATTATCATTTCATAAAATTAGGTGCTCTAAGAGTACTTTCTCCCACCCCCTCTTGACGTAAAGGCTTATGCTGAAATATCATCTGACATTTCCTGAAACTGTAGTAGAGAGTCATGTACTTCTGCTTCACCGATAATGTAAGAGAATCGATCTGTCAGAAAACTGTGAATTATTGTTGTGAATGACTGGATTAGGTCACTTTAAGAATCACCGTAAAAGGTATTATCAAAAGTGGGTTTAATGAGTATTTATAAAAGTGCAACTAAACAAAGTTTGCTGGCAAGATTCACTTTATACTTAATTCATGAATGAATGTCCTATCACGTAGTGATAGGAAAAAGAGTAATGGATTTAAACTGAAATAGGGTGGATTTAGATCAGATATTAGGAAAAAATTCTTTACCATGAGGGTGGTGAGACACGGGAACAAGTTGCCTAGAGAAGTTGTTGATGCCCTATCTCTGGAAGTGTTCAAAGCAGCCAGGTCTAGTGGAGAGTGTCTGTGACTGTGGCAGGGGGATTGGAGAGAGATGACCTTTAATGTCCCTTCCCACCCAAATCATTCTATGGTTCTATAATTCTAGGAAACATAGAAAGTAAAATCTAATTAGAATAGATTTGGAATTATTTACACAGAGATCAGAGATGCAAAAGGATAAGGGAGACCCTCCCACTGAGTCACAAGCTTCTGAGTTGACCCCCTTGCATTCTAAACTCCTGACGGACCTTATATGTGGCTAGGTCCAGTCTGAGTATCAGACTTGGACAGCAGTTTATGTCTAAAGGAATTAACTACATGGATTTCATTAGTATTAATTCAGCTTGCTATCAACAATTTACTTGCAAACAAGGGGTGTCTCCACCTTGGGTAAGAAAAGATCTCTCAGTCTCAGGTAAGGAATCTCAAACCTTGAGGGATGTCCCAGGAAACGGTAGAATCACTGGTGCACAGTGCAGTTGCAATTTAGAGAGAACTTGAATTGGACTCGTCCAAAAACTGTTTTTGGTAGAAAAGTCTCTCTGCCTTGAGAAGCAAACTTGAGAGGTCTCCCAGCTGTACTGCCATACAACCACTCTGCCTAGATCACTAGGGCGTATTTTGGGGATAAAGTGCTTGGCTTGTAGTGAAATTGTATACAGTGGGAAATGGAAAAGGTGCGCATGAGACCTCTCGTACCCACGACATTTTTTGTTCCTTGACAAATGAATCTTGGAAAAGATACCTGCTATTCATGTGTTAAGTACATGATCAGTGTTCCAAGCTCATACGCATTGATGCTCATTGAGTCACTCTGCCCCTTTGTTAGTTTCATGGAGGAATTATTGACCTGGCTAAGTCTCAGCCCTTCACCTCCTTTGGAGTCTGTACCAGACTACAAACTACTTAGTTTGTTTAAGGGGGTCAAGTGCATCCATCAAAATTATTCATTAGGATTCAGAAGAACTCTGATGACTCAAAACAGCTTTGGTGACTTAGCAAATGAAATCAAAGCATTAGGATTCCAGTTACATCCCGGGGCCTTAGAGCTGTAGGATACATGCTGTCAGTGAACCTGATGCTTATGCCGGCTTTTACAGTATTTTCTTAAAAAATATGGTGAAGTTTTACTGCTACAACATATGCAAGATGTAATGCAAAACATCTTTGTTTACAGCAGAAGCCCTAATGCTCCAGTGACTGCTTATTATACAAAAAATTGATTGCCCCATATTTAGAGCTAAGAGCATGAAATTGATTGAAGCAGCATGGAAGAATTAACGAAAAAGTATAGGCACTCTCAGATGCCTTGCAAATCTTTGTGTACTTCATCTGTTACATGCATAGAACTCATGTAGTGAATCACAATTAGTTTTAGAGAGTGATTATAAGTATGCAACAGCCCTTTCCTGTACAGGATTATACTTATTGTCTTTTTTGTTATAAAAACTCCCTCTGGTTACCTTTCTGGTACTGTAACCAGTATTTAATAATTAAAAATAATTACTGTAACAAGCTATGTACTTTTAACTTTTGATACTCAAATAATATGAAAGTCGAAGTTGATGAAAATTTCTGAATTCACCTGAAGGCAAATGACATATGCAGCTTTCATTCTATTACTATTCACTTGAAACGTGTAGAACATGAATTGTTATGAAGTTTTTAAATATTAAAGATTGAGATAGAGACAATTCCATCACACACTCCATTAGGACCCCTTTCTTATCATACTCAATCACTAGATGCGTGTATTAAATTTCCAATGTTTTTTCAGTTTTAAGGAAGTTGTGTTCCAATTACAATAAAGCATTGAAACGCATAATGATTTATAGTAATTATTGTGTAATTCTCCAAACAACCAGTTTTTTAAAAAGGTTGTATTTTTTCAGCAGTTACCCGAATGTCATTTTTCTCCTGGGTCATGAGATCTGGAATAGCTACTAGTGTAATAACCTTTAAAAATTCAACAGAATATTTTGAAAAGCATTCTGTGTGCTATACAACTTGTCTTCATCAGCTAATAGCTAGTTAAGAAAAGAGGACTCTCTGAGAATATTTTGTTGAGCTTAACACAAGTGAGATATCAGTCATTCTATCCGCATTTGGGCATTAGGAAAAGGTTCACCACTGAGAGGTCACTAGAACAGGCTCCTCAGAGAAGTGAGTGTTCATGGCACCAAGCATTTCACACTTCATGGAGTGTCTGAACAATGCTCTTATTCATATGGCTTAGTTTTAAGTAGTTCTGAGAGGAGCATGGATCTGGACTCAATGATGTTTATGGGTCTGTCATGGTTTAAGCTTCTATAAACCCATACAGTCGCTCTCTCACTCACTCCCCACTCTTTCTTCCCTCTGCTCCTGGAGGGATGGGAAGGAGAATCGAAAGAATGCAACTCCCACAGGTTGACATAAGAACAGTTTAGTAACTAAGGTATAACACAAATCACTACTGCTATCACCAATAATAATAATGACAAGGCAAATACAAGGAAAGAATACAATAGCTCACCATCCAGCCCGACCAAGCTGTGCACCCCCCACCAGTGCACCCCCACCATGCAGCGAACCCCCACCACCCTTCCGGGTCTCTGCCCTCCGTTTCTACATCCTGGACATGACGTGCTGTGGTATGGAATAACCTCTTTGGTCAGTTTGGGTCAGGTGTCCTGTCTCTCCTTCCTCCCAGCTCCCCCTCCTCCCTGGCAGAGCATGAGGCTCACAAAGTCCTTGGCCAGCCTAAACATCACCAAGCAGTGACTGAAAACACTGGTGTTATCAGCGCTGTTCCCAGGCCCAAAATCAAAAACACAGTGCTGCACCAGCTACCGAGAAGGAGAAAAATGACTGCCGCTGCTGAACCCAGGACAGGGTCTCTTCCAACCTGAGATATTCTATGAATCTATGATTCTATTATTTCCAGAATAAACAAAAAGTCCAGAGGGCTTTTTATTTCTATTATAAAAAATCAGTAAGAGTTTTTGTTCTTCTGTTACCTTCCTATATTTAAATATTATTACTCTTTCCCCTAATCTAAGTAGCTCTTTGTTAAATTGCTTTTGTTGAATTTACCTTATTTGGGCAGTCACCATGATGACAAATGGTCTAAAATGATCTGTATTCTCTGTAGTAAATCTGATGCCACAGGAGCTTCTAGGTTTTCAGGTTAGGCTGGGGGGCTTGGGTTTGGGTGGGCTTTTCTGGGAGTTGTCTTTTTTGTACACAGATGATACAGTTTGTGGATAGTTTAAATCTCAGAGACAAAATACTTTCAGCAACCAAATATTTTCTAGAACAAGATCACAGTGAACAAGTAGCACTTTGCCTGTGTGGATAAAGGGCATTAGCTCTTTGTGCTAGGTTATTAACTCTGTAAAGACAAAATGAAAGCAGAATTATTTCTTTAAGTAAGTGATTAAATGTGTAATATCAATATAAAAGGTCTAATGGGTAGGAAAAAAGAACTAGAGCAATCCCTCAAGGAACTCGTTTTCTCTAAGATGGCAGTAGGAAGGAAGAGTTTCCATTTCACAGAGTATATTTAGAAAATTGAAGCATTTTTCAGCAAACATCATCTAATAGGTCATCTGCCACAGTTGATTTAAAAGTAGGCGAAGATTGAACTATTTTTACTTATCAAATAGCTAACATATTTCTTGTAATTTAATTCCCATTTCATGAAAACTGAATTAGTCGGAAGATAGTCAAACCATTACTGTGCTAACATACGTGATGTGTTGGCAAGTGCTCATGGGAATCATTTAGTTAAACCATCAGCAAAGTAGGTTAGGGTAATTTCACACCTCCTTTTGGAACTCATGCAGTTTCTGTCTCATTAATCATCATTGTTGTTTTTTGTTGTTTTTTTTTTTTTTTTAAAAAAAGCTGGTGAAGCTAGACTTAACTGCTAGTCATAGGCAAGAATAATTCTCCTAATATTGAATAATAATTGAGAGCTGATAGTCTATAAGATCCTTGGCTGTGAAGATGCCTATTCCTACTCTGCTGTCAGAAAAGCAGCCAATAGAACAGTGCAGAAGAAGGGTTATAAAGTTAAAGTGACAGACCAGGAGAAGAAGTTTTGCATTAACTTTTTGGCTGCCTGTCAGAAAGGCTTAATTGTATTTCATGAAGGTAAGTGGAAGGAATGTTTTAGATAATCAAGATGAGAGATGATTCACAAGGTTACTAGTGATGTGGACCCATAGAAAAGATGTCTTTTAGCCATTATGCAAAACGATGTGAGTAACTTTCGATAGGTTTGATGTGAGAATCTAGAGGAGAGCCCAAGCCAGTGCAGATACCCAGTTAAAGACTTAAGATAATGCTGTGCAAAGTTACTAATTTAGAAAGTAAGCAGATTTTAGGGTAAAATCTGTTTAAAGAAAAAGAAACATCAGCAAAGTCAAAGAAAGTCATAATGTTGTGGTTTAAGCTTCTATAAACCCATACAGTCGTGCTCTCACTCACTCCCCACTCTTTCTTCCCTCCACTCCTGGAGGGATGGGAAGGAGAATCAAAGAATGCAACTCCCACAGGTTGACATAAGAACAGTTTAGTAACTAAGGTATAACACAAATCACTACTGCTACCATCAATAATAATAATGACAAGAGAAATACAAGGAGAAAGAATACAATTGCTCACCATCCAATATCAAGCCCGACCACACAGTGCACCCCCCACCATGCACCCCCACCACCCTTCCGGGTCTCTCCTCCCCATTTCTAGCTCCTGGACATGACGTGCTGTGGTATGGAATAACCCCTTTGGTTAGTCTGGGTCAGGTGCCCTGTCTCTCCTTCCTCCCGGCTTCCCCTCCTCCCTGGCAGAGCATGAGACTCACAAATTCCTTGGCCAGCCTAAACATCACCAAGCAGTAACTGAAAACACTGGTGTTATCAGCGCTGTTCCCAGGCCCAAAATCAAAAACACAGCACTGCACCAGCTACCAAGAAGGAGAAAAATGACTGCCACTGCTGAACCCAGGACACATGATAAAACTGATTTCAAAATGAAGTACATGGAGTACAGCAGGTAACTGAATTGGAAAATCCCCTGAATTATTTACTTACTATTGTATTAATTTCTTCATAGCTTTGTTAGAGAATAGCTTTACTTCTGCAGCTTTGGGGGCATTTTGGGGGGGAGGAGAAGGAGTGTTTGATTGGTTTGGTTTTGACAGGTGTACAGGAGGAATATATCACTAAAGTGTCTTTGTTTCTCTCTAACTCTGTATAAGATATGCACACATATTAAACACCAGGATAGATGACCGAAAGAGTGTTTTTGGGGGCAGGTATGATCTCTAACCCATATCAAAGAGATTTCTAGGAGGGATGTGCCAGACTGTGTTGTTCTTATAAATAAAATGAAGACTGGGTAAAAGTTGTAGCCTTACATTGCATCACAGCATGTTTTTATTAAAAAATGAAAAGATTAAAGGATATTAGTAAAAAAAAAAAAAATGAAAGGATTAACCGGAAGAATGAGTGAATGAATGTGAATAACAGGAAATCTTGAGATGTGTTTCACTGAGTGCATTCTGTCTCTGCCTGCCAAGGGATTAAATTGTAGGTGTCTTGGTCCTCAAACAGAACATTACAGAGAGTTTCTATAGCATAAGAATGTAAAATGTTGCATTCCTCATCAGAATATCTGTTAATATTTACGGGGTTTTTTTGAGGATATTTGTACTGAAGTATGTACTGTTTACTTTTGTAAAGGAACAATTAAAATGTTTAAAGTACATTTTCTATGAATTGATGCAGACTTGATACTCATTCAAAATGAGGTTTCACTGGGCTGGAAATTATGATATAATTGAAAAGTCAGGTTAGTTCATGTGATTCAAGTGGGAAGAGATTACACAATCAGTCTCATCTGGCTGTCAGTTCACAGATAAAAGATGGAGGTGAGAAAGAAACTGACAAACATATTTGGTTTCCCTGAAGAAATTGCAGCTGTGGTATGGCAAGATGTCCTAGATTCACTTTCTTCCTTCTAGCTGGTACAGTCCTGGGGTTTTTATTTAGGATGACAATAATGTCGGTAACACACTGATACTTTAGTTGTTGATCATAGAATCATAGAAGAGTTAGGGTTGGAAGGGACCTTAAGATCATCTACTTCCAGCCCCCCTGCCATGGGCAGGGACACCTCACACTAAACCATGCCACACAAAGGCTATGTCCAACCCGGCCTTGAACACCGCCAGCAATGGAGCATTCGCAACTTTCATGGGCAACCCATACAGTGCCTCACCACCCTTACAGTAAAGAATTTCTTCCTCATATCCAATCTAAACTTCCCCTGGTTAAGTTTGAACCCATTACCCCTTGTCCTATTACTACAGCCCCTCATGAAAAGTCACTCCCCAGCATCCCTATAGGCCCCCTTGAGATATTGGAAGGCTGCTATGAGGTCTCCACGCAGCCTTCTCTTCTGCAGGCTGAACGGCCCCAACTTTCTCAGCCTACCTTCATATGGGAGGTGCTCCAGTCCCCTAATCACCCTCGTGGCCCTCGTTTGGACTTGTTCCAACCTTTCCATGTCCTTTTTATTTTGAGGACACCAGAAGTGTACACAATACTACAAGAGGTCTCACAAGTGCAGAGTAAAGGGGCAGGATCACCTCCCTCAACCTGCTGGTCAAGCTCCTCTTGATGCAGCCCAGGATACGGTTGTTTTTCTGGGCTGCAAGCACACACTGCCGGCTCATGTTCATTTTCTCATTGACCAACACCCCCAAGTCCTTCTCCACAGGGCTGGTCTGAATCTCTTCTCTGCCCAGCCTGTGGATTTCATCAGGTCCCATGGACCAGTATACATTCAGGTTCTAAAGATGGTCTCAGACCAGATCCTCACCTACAGTGGGCCCAGCGTCTTCATTCTCACAGTCCCTGCGTCTGCCTTCCAAGACTTGGGTGGTATGGTCAGAGCATTCGCTGGTGAGGACTGAGGCAAAGAAGCCATTAAGAACCTCAGCCTTCTCCAAATCCAGGGTAACCAGTTCTCCCACTAGGTTCTGGAGGGGGCCCATGTTGTCCCTAGTCTGTCTTTTATTGGCAATGTACTTATAGAATCCCTTCCTGTTATCCTTAACATCCCTAGCCAAGCCAAATTCTAAGTAGGCCTTAGCTTTCCTAACCTGGTCCCTAGCTTCCCGGACAACATCCCTGTATTCTTCCCAGGCCGCCTGACCTTGTTTCCACCTTTTATAAGCCTCTTGTTTCCTTCGAATATTCCTCAGCAGCTCCTTATCCATCCAAGGAGGTCTCCTGGCCCTCCTGCTGCACTTCCTTCTAGTTGGGATGTATCTCTCCTGAGTTTGCAGCAGGTGATCCTTGAATATCAACCAACAGTCTTGGGCCCCCCTGCCCTCTAGGGCTGTATCCCATGGAACCTTACTGAGCAGGTTCCTGAAGAGGCCAAAGTCTGCTCCCTTGAAGTCCAGGGCACTCAACTTGCTGCACGCTCTTCTCACTGTACTGAGAATCTCGAATTCAACGATCTCATGATCGCTGCAATCAAGGCTGCCCTGGAGCATCACATTCCCAACCAGCCCTTCCCTGTTGGTGAGGAAGGTCAAGCATGGCACCTCTCCTTGTCGGCTCCTCTATTACTTGCAGAACGAAGTTGTCTTCCACACAATCGAGGAACTTCCTGGATTGCTTGTGCCGGGCTGTACCATTCTTCCAACTGATATCAGGGTGGTTGAAGTCTCCCATGAGAACAAGGGCCTGCGAGCGTGAGGCTATTCCTATCTGTCTATAGAGTGCTTCATCCACCGAGTCCTCTTAGTCAGGCAATCTGTAACAGATCCCCACAGTAGGCAGTGTTAAGCAGTTCTCAGCTTCTCACACCACCAATGAGGAGGCTAGGAGGGATCAAGGAGCTTGGAGAGGACACAGCCAGAATAGCTTACCTGAACTGCCCCAAGTAGTATTCCATGCCCTATGACATTGCAGCAGGTGCACCCACAAGCAGGCCTGATAAAAGCCCTCAAGAAGTCCCTGCACAACTCTTGTCATGTCCACACGGTGGTGGTCAGCAGATACAAAGGTGAGTGTCCTGGCTTCAGCAGTAGCAGTCATTTTTGATCTTGAGGTCCTTTCCAACCCTTACTATTCTATGATTCTATGATTTTTCCAGGACAGTGAGGAATTTGAAGTCCTCAGCCAATGGGGGCTGCATGTTCATATTTGACTACAGATCATGTTCTACTAGGGTATATGTGGAACCCCACCAGAGAGACATTTTGAGTTGTTTCTCCTCAAAGCAGCAGGCCTGGAGTTGTGGACTCTTGAGTTGTGATGCCATCCAAAGAAACTCCTCAAGGCCACTCACCTTTATTAGATGAGTGATTGAACATTTTGTATGATTCACCATATACCTTTAATAATTAATTCTTGAGTCAGCAGTGTAGTGACAAATCCATACAACATCCTGAATCTATAGTTGATGTCAATGGAGCTTTAATTGAATTTGAACAATAAATTTCATTTAGTCTCAATATATTGGCTTCATGACAGATGCTGTACTCAGTATATAAAGTAGGGGAAATGCTGGCTGGGGCATGCTGCTCAGGAACTGGCTGGGCACCAGTCAGTGGGTGGTGGGCAATTGCATTGTGCATCATTTCTTTTGTATAGTCTAATTGGTTTATCATTATTATTATTGTTTTATCTTTCTTTTCTGCCCTGTTACAAAAACTGTCTTTATCTCAAGCCACAAAATTTGCCTCTTTATTTTTTTTTTTCCTTTCTAATTCTCTCCCTCATCCCCCTTCAGGGGAGAAGTTAGCAGGAGGCTGTGTGGTGTTTATCTACCTGATGGGTTAAACCACAACACAAGATGGAAAGGACAGAGAATTTAAAGTTTTGTGTTTAATTTTCATATCTTGATTGCACCGATCATGAGATGGTTGAGTTTGAGATCCTCAGGACAGTGACAAGAGCGTGCAGCAAGCTCACTGCCCTGGACTTCAAGAGAGCAGACTTTGGCCTCTTCAGGAACCTGCTCAGTAAGGTTCCATGGGATACAGCCCTAGAGGGCAGGGGGGCCCAAGACTGTTGGTTGATATTCAAGGATCACCTGCTGCAAGCTCAGAAGCGATGCATCCCAACTAGAAGGAAGTTCAGCAGGAGGGCCAGGAGACCTCCTTGGATGGATAAGGAGCTGCTGAGCAAAATTCAAAGGAAACAAGAGGCTTATAAAAGGTGGAAGCAAGGTCAGGCGGCCTGGGAAGAATACAGGGATGTTGTCCGGGAAGCTAGGGACCAGGTTAGGAAAGCTAAGGCCCACTTAGAATTAAACTTGGCTAGGGATGTTAAGGATAACAGGAAGGGATTTTATAGGTATATTGCCAATAAAAGACAGGTTAGGGACACCGTGGGTCCTCTCCAGAAGCTATCGGGAGAACTGGCTACCCTGGATTTGGAGAAGGCTGAGGTTCTTAATGACTTCTTTGCCTCAGTCTTTACCGGCAAATGCTCTGACCACACCACCCAAGTCTTGGAAGGCAGACGCGGGGACGGTGAGGGTGGGGACCCTGTGCCCACTGTGGGGGAGGATCTTGTTCGGGACCACCTTAGGAACCTGAATGTATACAAGTCCATGGGACCGGATGAAATCCATCCGCGGGTCCTGAAGGAGCTGGCAAATGAAGTTGCTAAGACACTGTCCATCATATTTGAAAAATCATGGCAGTCAGGTGAAGGTCCCGATGACTGGAAAAAGGGAAATATAACCCCCATTTTTAAGAAGGGGAAAATGGATGACCCAGGGAATTACAGAGCAGTCAGTCTCACCTCTGTGCCTGGCAAAATCTTGGAGCGGATTCTCCTGGAAGGCATGCTAAGGCACATGAAAACCAACAAGGTGCTTGGTGACAGCCAGCATGGCTTCACTAAGGGGAAATCCTGCCTGACCAATCTGGTGACCTTCTATGAAGGGGCTACGGAACTGATGGACAGGGGCAGAGCAGATGATGTCATCTACCTGGACTTGTGTAAAGCCTTTGACACTGTCTCCCATGACATCCTTCTCTCTAAGTTGGAGAGACATCAATTTGATATGTGGAGAAAGAACTGGCTGGATGGTTGCATGCAAAGAGTTGTGCTCAATGGCTCAGTGTCCAGCTGAGGACCAGTAACGAGTGGTGTCCCCCAGGGATCCGTGTTGGGACCGGTCTTGTTCAACATCTTTGTTGGTGACATGGACAGTGGGATTGAGTGCGCCCTCAGCAAGTTTGCTGATGACACCAAGCTGTGTGGTTCAGTTGATACATTGGAGGGAAGGAATGCCATCCAGAGGGACCTTGACACTCTTGTGAGGTGGGCTGATGCCAACCTAATGAAGTTTAACCATGCTAAGTGCAAAGTCCTCCACCTGGGTTGGAGCAATGCCAGGCACTGCTACATGTTGGGCGGGGAGGAGATTGAGAGCAGCCCTGTGGAGAAGGACTTGGGGGTGTGGGTTGATGAAAAAATGAACATGAGCCGGCAGTGTGCGCTTGCAGCCCAGAAGGCCAACTGTATCCTGGGCTGCACCAAAAGGAGTGTGACCAGCAGGTCGAGGGAGGTGCTCCTGTCCCTTTACTCTGCTCTCGTGAGATCTCACTTGGAGTATTGTGTGCAGTTCTGGTGTCCTCAACATAAAAAGGACATGGAACTGTTAGAACAAGTGCAGAGGAGGGCCCCGAGGATGATCAGGGGACTGGAGCACCTCCTGTATGAAGATAGGCTGAGAAAATTGGGGCTGTTCAGCCTGGAGAAGAGAAGGCTGCGTGGAGACCTCATAGCAGCCTTCCAATACCTGAAGGGGGCCTCTAGGGATGCTGGGGAGGGACTCTTCATTAGGGACTGTGGTGAGAGGACAAGGGGTAATGGGTTTAAACTTAAACAGAGGAGGTTTAGATTGGATATGAGGAAGAAATTCTTTACTGTGAGGGTGGTGGGGCCCTGGAATGGGTTGCCCAGGGAGGTTGTGGATGCTTCATCCCTGGTGGCGTTCAAGGTGGGGTTGGACATAGCCTTGGATGGCATGGTTTAGTGGGAGGTGTCCCTGGCCATGGCAGGGGGCTTGGAACTCGATGATCTTGAGGTCCTTTCCAACCCTTACTATTCTATGATTCTATTCTATGACCTTGAGCAGTTTTCTGTGGATTTCCCCCTCTATAAATGACCACTTCTGATGTTTTAAGGGATATGTTTTTCAGTAAACAGAACAATGTAGGCGGCCACTCTGTGCCCCCAAGTCCTATAATTTCCTCTAAGGGCGCAATTTTTTAATATTGCAAGTGTCGTGGTTTAAGCCCTGCCATAACTCAGAACCACGCAGAAGCTCTCTCACTCCTTCCCCTCCCTCCCCCTGGCTCCTAGAGGGATGGGGAGGAGAACTGAAAGAATTTAAATCACATGGTTTGAGATAAGAACAGTCCAGTACCTAAGGTTTAAGACAAACCACTGCTGCTACCACCAATAACAATAAAGATAAGGGAAGTAACAAAGGAAGAAAATACAACCGCTCTCCACCTGCCGACAGATACCCAGCCCGACCAAGCAGTGGTCTAACCCTTCCAGGTAACTACCCCCAGTTTATATAGTGGGCATGACATGCTATGGTAATGAATACCTCTTTGGCTAGTTTGGGTCAGGTGTCCTGTCTCTGCTTCCTCTCGGCTTCCCCTCCTCCCTGGCACAGCATGAGACTCAGAAAGTTCTTGGTCAGAGTAAACATTACTGAGCAGCAAGTGAAAACATTGGTGTTATCAACACTGTTCCCAGGCTGAAAGTCAAAAACACAGCGCTGCACCAGCTACTCAGAAGGCGAAAAATGCCTGCTACTGCTGAACCCAGGACATGCAAGTAATCCTACATCTGTAAATTTTGTACAGGAAGTAAATGTGGATATTGGTTTGGGGGGTTTTGTTTGGTTGTTTGGGTTTTCTTTTACTGATGTGTTGGATTAACCTTGCCTGGCTGCCAAATGCCCACCAAGCCACTCTCTTGCTCCCTCTCCTCAGCGGCAGAGAGAAAACAAGATGAATAACTCATGGGTCTAGAAAAAGACAGCTTAATGTAAGAAAACAAAGGCTGAACACAGAAGAAAACCGACAGAAAAAAAGATTCATTCTCTACTTCCTATCAGCAGTAGATGTCCAGACATTTCCTGTTAAGTAAGGCCTCAATACACATAGCAGCATCTTCAGAAGACAAATGCCTTAACAATGAAATCCCCTGTGCCCCTCCCCTATCACTTTTTTCCTTTCAGCTTTTATTGCTGAGCATAATATCATTTGGTATGTAATATCTTTTTCGTCAGTTTGGATTAGCTATCCCAGTTTTATGTCTCCCAGCCTTTTGCCCTCTTGAAGATACTGATGCACACACACGCATGTGTGTATGTGAGATAGCCTAGGTGCTGCATGAGCACTGCTCAGCAATTCCAAAAACACTGGTGCGTTATCAACACTCTTCCAGCTACGCTGTATGGGCTGCCGTGGGCAAAGTTAACCCCATCCCAGCCAGATCCAACACAACTGAATATATGCATATTTATGATATGGCAAAGACATCCTACCAAAAGGCAATTTAAAGTACTGGGAGGTATAATAAATACATGGAAGGAGGAATAGGCAAGAGTAGGGCTCCTGAAAATATCACACTAAATTCAGAGGGCTAGAAGCAATAGTCTTTCTACAGCAAACATTACATTTCATCCTAAACACTTTTACTGTCTTCACACTAAAAAAAGTGATTTAAAAAACAGTCTTTAACAGTGCTTATCCTACAGCAAAGGTATACTTTGTTCTTCCAGATTTAAAGAATTGTTTTCTTTTATTGAGTTCCTAAAATATGGTGGCATTGTGGGGTTCTTTGTTTTAATCAGATGTAAATTATTTCAAAAGCCTGTCCAAGGCTCCAAGCACCCTGACACAATTAATCATATAATAAATGCAATTAAATCCTAAGGAAATTAAAACTGATTTCATATGAATGAAATTAGTAAATTAATCAGATACCAACGTTCTTTATTGATTAGGAACCAAACCAGTATCAGTCCATAAAGAGCCTGTCACATACGCCGGGAAAATTATTTAGTTTGGCCTCTTTTTTCATGAGTCCATGCAAAGATCCTTCCCTCATATTATCCCCATTTCTTCTTTTTAGTGTGAGTGATTTTGCATCATCATAAGATACTCAATGCTAAACAAAATATTTTTTTTTCACAAATTTGAGTTAAATAATGATTTTGTCCAATTTAGAAAATAAATTGCACTATGATTTGTGGTATTGCATTTGACAGACAGAAAAAAGTTTTTCCAAATGAATTCCATACATGTCTGCTTTCCTTAAAAACAAAAAAGCCACCAAAACCCCAAACTTTTACTTAAAAATGAAGTCTCTACAATTAGAAAAGTCCTCTTCAGGGGTCTTTGTTAATGATTGTCTATGGAAAGAAAATATTACTTCTTCCAAGTCTGAAGATTTTCTAAAAATATGAACAAAAGGGAAACTGAAAGATAGTTTTAGTTAATTTCTTCTCTCCCTTCTCTGGGGGAAAATAACCATAACCTCTCTTTGGTCATGCCTATACATCCCAGCATTAGTCCACACATTTAATGCCTCATTTTGCCTGCATTTTAGGAGATATGGGACAAGCAAGTGGTGTCCAAGGAAGCGAAATGTGAGAAAAGAGAGAATACTAGAATATTCAAAACACTGTGAAAGAAGCAACAGAGATGCAGTGTGCTGTAGATGCCTGAAGAAAGAGCTTCTAGATCTCTTCCAGGATTAGGTAAGGACTCTAGGCTAAAATGTTGCATGTTGGCACAAACTACATGATTTAAATAAACTGTTTTACCTGAGTCCACAGGTTTGAGTAACAACTACTGTCACCTAAAATTAGCCTGGTACACCAACAATGAAACACAGCAAACAGAAGTAGCAAGGTAGAAAATAGGGAAGCAAGGCGAAATAATATTTCAATGTTTCACATAATCATGTGAGATATTTCAGTACTGAGTATTCATGTAAAGGCATCAACTCTCTCACACTTTTTATAAGGCTTCTTGTACTCAGCTTTTGGAAAACATAGGGAACACTGAAAGCTATTATATAGTTATGATAATGATCATTAATTCAATGGCAAAATCTCTGTTGGGACAAAGAAATTGATATTAGGACATAATTTCTTAGTTGAAGCTACCAAAATATTTCCTCAGTAAGGAATGCCTGGAAGTATCAAGATTTAGTATTTCTGTTGACTTTTTTTTTAATCAATATTAAAAATAATTGAAAATTGCAAACGTGGTAAAAATTCACCTGGAAGCTGAAATTCCTGTTACTAATTACTATGGCAAAATCGATAATGGTATAATCCAAAAGTCCACACACATCTTATAAGAGCACAGTGAAAGTGGCACGCAGAATTCTGTATGTTGCTGTGAGTACACATCCCACATTCTGTGCCAAGTTTGTAAATTTATTTAAGTAAAACAAAAATTTATAATTTCATACTTTACAGATTGGTTTATGAAAAAAATAGTTTTTGAAAGTCTTCAGATCTCCAGAGAATTACACCAGAGTGTTTACAATAGTTCAATGTATGTCTGATGTACTCAAAAGTTAGCAAGGTTCATTTTCATGACACTAATATAAGCCTCTTTATCATCTAACAGGAGTTATGTTCATGCAAATTTAAAGTGAGATTCATTATAGCTGATAGCAGTTTGTACATTAAAACATTAATACCATTCTAGAAAAAAATGAACTCTATACTAAAATTTGAACAGGAACATATAGTATGAACTTTGTGATAAGCTTCATAAATATCTTTGCAAATTTTTAGATGACAGCAGTATATATACAGCTGCATATTTATTAAATAGCAAGACAGGTTTGTTTACACAGTGCACATGTTTTTGTTATCCTTCCACGCTTATCACCAGCTGATTTCTTTTTGCCTGAACTCTTTCTAGATTCTGTTTAAATTGCATTTCCATTTAGAATAGCTTTGGACTCTGCTGACTCTTTGACTTACTTCACAGCTACTAATTCTGAGAAATGTTACTAAAATAAGAAATGGTGTTGAAAGTCCCTGTAATTATTACTGTAATTATTATCATAACAAGGAGTCTGTCAAGGAGTAACTTTGACTTAATGTTATTTTATTTTTTCAGAGCAGGGTATGAGAAGTTTGAAAGTTCTTATACAGCTGTGGAAACTAACTTAACATTTGCCTCCTTTAGCCATTATTTCAGACTTTTGAAACTTATTTGAGTTGAAGGTCTTAATGACATTTATGGAATAGAATGATTACTTAAAATAACTATTGCTGGGAGAACGTCAGCTGAGATGATTTTTAAATCCTCAAAAGCTTCTCCCTCTGCCTAATACTTTTCCAGTGGGTATTGATATTTATTATATTCTTTTAGGCAGTACTTAAACAATTATATATTTCTACTAATCCTTGTCTTTGCCATTTTAAGATATATTTTCAATATGCCAGAGTTTAAGGAGCATCTGGATGACAGTCATTTGTTTCAGTTTCATGTAGTCATGTGAGGAGTTGGACTCAGTGTTCCTGTATGTCCCATTTAACTCAAGATATTCTGTGGTTCTGCAAAACATTATCCTATCAAACTGTACTGATTTAATTTTTTATTTTTATTTTAGTGGAAAATCATTCTTTTGGTTTTCCTTATTCCATGGAAAATCCGTTACATTTTCTTGTTTTTTTTTTTTTTTTTTTTTTTCCCTTCAAGCTGTAAAGGTTTCAAACATGAGAGCTTCCTAATTTTCTGCCAGAGTTAACTGAGAGGCAAAGAATACTTCTTAATTATTATGGGTTTATCTTTTTGAACAGTCTTTATTTTACCCTGAATGCCTTAATGCCTCACAGATTTCCTGGTAGAACACTTTTTTATATATTTGAAAAATTTTTTTTATGTTTATGGGTCTGGTGTATAATAATTTGGATTACTGGAAGTGAATAGTCTGACACAAGGGAGAAGGATGGGTAACTAAGACTGAAACTAGTAATTTCTTCTTAACATGCAAATTTTATTTCCTACTGGAATTTTTCACTTTTTTAGCTTTAAGATGTCAATGGAGATTAGGGATTTCCTTCAGTGTATCAAGACATCTTTTCCAGCTGCCTAAATTTTTCAAATAGACTGTATGATAAAATTCACCCTTATGACTTGCAAGTGCTCAGCAGACTTCTCATAAACTGCTCCATAGCAGTGTATCTTAGATGACTTCAAAGAATCTGTTTCTGTTGCATGTCAGGCTATAATGGTAAGAAAAAATGCAAACAAATTCATCTTAACTAACTGCAGGAGTAGATGGATAACCTCTTTTTCCAAGTCCTGTTGGTGCAGTCCAGCCAGAAGAGCTCAACCGAATGGTATTCCAGCAAAGCTTGTTCCAAGAAGGACAGAACACTGACTTAAAACTCTGCTCCACAGAGGCTAAGACTGACAGAATTATTTTTCATTGAACAAGAAAGAGCACTGTAGATCAAATGACAGAAGACCTAGTTCTTGTCTTGTATGGTTTGTTGTAAATTTCTGGCCAGTTGCTGAGGTGACAGCCTCGAGAGGGGACGCCTGCAGCGCCTGATTGGGGGGAGGCTCTGCACCCAGGTGCTTCAACTCAGAGCAGCAACAGGCACCTAGGGAGCCTCAAGTCCTCGACAAGGCCTGCCCAGGAGCCTGCAGCTCAGCGGACACAAGGAGGTGACTCACAGTGGGTGGCGCCAGGAGGAGCGGTACCACCCTGATGGGTTAAAAACGTGCCTCAGGGAGTGCGAGCGATCAGGAGCGCGGGGAACAGGGCGGATTTGAGGCAGTTTGCGCAGGGTGGGCAAACAGGGCGGGTTTGGGGTGGTTTGCGCTGCAGTTTGCGCAGGCAGGCGAGCGGGATGGTGAGCACTCGCCGTATGACCAGGGTCTGGTCTGGGGCCTCTGCTCTGGCTGCCCCGGCAGTGGTCAGCGTAGGCACCCAGACAGAGCCGATGGGAAGGGAGGCTGCAGTGCAGAGCTCAGGGTGTAGTGAGCACCTGCACTGCTCCCCTGGGAGGAGGAAGCAAAATGGGCAGGGCTGCACTCTGTGCTCCCTGTTGGAGGTCCTCCTGCAGCCGGTGGCTGAGCTGCAGGAAGCTGTTACTAGGCTGAAAGGTGCCAGGGAAGCTGAGGGGTAACAACACTGCTTACTCCAGAATGTGCAGGGGCCTCAAGCGTCTACTGCTGCTCATGCAGGAAAGAAGACGGCTAACCCAGGAAGCTGGGAAACAGTAACAGAAAAAAACAACAAAAAAAGGAGGAAGAGGACAATTAAAAGCAAGGGGCTTCCTCCTACATCTGTTGTCCCCACCCAGAGCCGCTTTGCTGTCCTGTGGGGGCTGATGAGGAACCACACTCCCACCAGGAACAGCCGGTTGAAGCACTGGTAAAGAAGGTCACTACTGGTGCTGCCAGGAAAAAGCGGCGGGCCGTAGTAGTAGGGGACACTACGCTGAAAGGAGCAGAGGCACCCATCTGTCGGCCTGACCCAGTCTCAAGGGAGGTGTGTTGCCTATCAGGGGCTCAGATCAGGGCTGTTGCCGAGAAGCTGCCTGCTCTAATCGGTCCCACAGACTATTAACCAATTCTAGTGATCCATGTGAGTGCTACTGATATAGATAGCAGCAGCCCGGAGAACATAAAGAAGGACTGGGAGAGGTGGTTAGGGCCTCTGGAGTGCAGGTCGTCTTTTCATCAATTCTGCAGGATACAGGGCAGGACCTTGAAAAGGCTAGGAGGATTGGGCAGGTTAGCTAGAAGGGTGGTACTATAGTTAGGGGTTTGGATACCTTGAACATTGGACTCAATTTAGTAGGCCAGGTCTACTGGGGGCTGGTGGAGCTGGTCTGACAAAGAAAGGGAAGAGTGGATTTGGTAGGAGGCTTGCCAGACTGGTCAAGGATGCTTTAAAGTAGATGTGTTGAGGGAGGGGGGCATCATTCCATCCCAACACACCCAGTCAGTTGCCAGCACCTATAGTAAACATTCGGAGCAATGTAGAGATATTCCAGCTGCTCCAGCCAAGGAGCCGGCTTCAATCGGATCTCGGCTCAGATGCCTCCATACAAATGCCTGTAGCATGGGGAACAAACAAGAGGAATTAGAGATGTGTGCACATCTACGGGGGTATGATATCATAGGCATCACAGAAACGTGGTGGGATGGCTCCTATGACTGGTGTGTTGGAATGGAATGTTACAGGCTCTTTAGGAAAGACAGGCCCGGCAGACGGGGAGGGGGAGTTGCTATTTATGTTAGGGATAGGCTGGAGAGTATGGAACTCTGTCTGGGGACAGGTGAGCAGTCAACAGAGAGTTTGTGGGTCAGGGTTAAAGGCAGAAGAGCAATAGGAGACATTACTGTGGGGATGTGTTACAGACCGCCTGACCAAGAGGACTCTGTGGATGAAGCACTCTATAGACAGATAGGAACAGCCTCACGCTCGCAGGCCCTTGTTCTCATGGGAGACTTCAACCACCCTGATATCAGTTGGAGGGATGGTATGGCCCGGCACAAGCAATCCAGGAAGTTCCTCAATTGTGTGGAAGACAACTTCGTTCTGCAAGTAATAGAGGAGCCGACAAGGAGAGGTGCCATGCTTGACCTCGTCCTCACCAAAAGGGAAGGCCTGGTTGGGAATGTGACGCTCCAGGGCAGCCTTGATTGCAGCGATCATGAGATGGTTGAGTTTGAGATCCTCAGGACAGTGAGAAGAGCTTGCAGCAACCTCACTGCCCTGGACTTAAAGAGAGCAGACTTTGGCCTCTTCAGGAACCTGCTCAGTAAGGTTCCATGCAATATAGCCCTAGAGGGCAGGGGGCCCAAGACCGTTGGTTGATATTCAAGGCTCACCTGCTGCAAGCTCAGGAGCGATGCATCCCAACTAGAAGGAAGTTTAGCAGGAGGGCCAGGAGACCTCCTTGGATGGATAAGGAGCTGCTGAGCAAAATTCAAAGGAAACAAGAGGCTTATAAAAGGTGGAAGCAAGGTCAGGCGGCCTGGGAAGAATACAGGTGTTTTGTCCGGGAAGCTAGGGACCAGGTTAGGAAAGCTAAGGCCCAGTTAGACTTAAACTTGGCTAGGGATGTTAAGGATAACAAGAAGGGATTTTATAGGTACATTGCAAATAAAAGACAGGTTAGGGACACCGTGGGTCCTCTCCAGAAGCTATCGGGAGAACTGGCTACCCTGGATTTGGAGAAGGCTGAGGTTCTTAATGACTTCTTTGCCTCAGTCTTCACTGGAAAATACTCTGACCATACCACCCAAGTCTTGGAAGGCAGACCTAGAGACAGTGAGAATGAAGACCCTAGGCCCACTGTAGGAGAGGATTTGGTTCGAGACCATTTTAAGAACCTGAATGTATACAAGTCCATGGGACCGGATGAAATCCATCCGCGGGTCCTGAAGGAGCTGGCAAATGAAGTTGCTAAGCCACTGTCCATCATCTTTGAAAACTCATGGCAGTCAGGTGAAGTTCCCAATGACTGGAAAAAGGGAAATATAACCCCCATTTTTAAGAAGGGAAAAATGGATGACCCAGGGAATTACAGACCAGTCAGTCTCACCTCTGTGCCTGGCAAAATCTTGGAGCGGATTCTCCTGGAAGGCATGCTAAGGCACATGAAAACCAACAAGGTGCTTGGTGACAGCCAGCATGGCTTCACTAAGGGGAAATCCTGCCTGACCAATCTGGTGACCTTCTATGAAGGGGCTACGGAACTGATGGACAGGGGCAGAGCAGTTGATGTTGAGTGCGCCCTCAGGAAGTTTGCCGATGACACCAAGCTCTGTGGTTCGGTTGATAAGTTGGAGGGAAGGAATGCCATCCAGAGGGACCTTGACACTCTTGTGAGGTGGGCTGATGCCAACCTAATGAAGTTTAACCATGCTAAGTGCAAAGTCCTCCACCTGGGTCGGAGCAATGCCAGGCACAGCTACAGGTTGGGCGGGGAGGAGATTCAGAGCAGCTCTGCAGAGAAGGACTTGGGGGTGTGGGTTGATGAAAAAATGAACATGAGCTGGCAATGTGCGCTTGCAGCCCAGAAGGCCAACCGTATCCTGGGCTGCATCAAAAAGAGTGCGACCAGCAGGTTGAGGGAGGTGCTCCTGCCCCTTTACTCTGCTCTCGTGAGACCTCACTTGGAGTATTGTGTGCAGTTCTGGTGTCCTCAACATAAAAAGGACATGGAACTGTTAGAACAAGTGCAGAGGAAGGCCCCGAGGATGATCAGGGGTCTGGAGCACCTCCTGTATGAAGATAGGCTGAGAAAATTGGGGCTGTTCAGCCTGGAGAAGAGAAGGCTGCGTGGAGACCTCATAGCAGCCTTCCAATACCTGAAGGGGGCCTCTAGGGATGCTGGGGGGGACTCTTCATTAGGGATTGTGGTGAGAGGACAAGGGGTAATGGGTTTAAACTTAAACAGGGGAGGTTTAGATTGGATCTGAGGAAGAAATTCTTTACTGTAAGGGTGGTGAGGCCCTGGAATGGGTTGCCCAGGGAGGTTGTGGATGCTTCATCCCTGGCGGCGTTCAAGGTGGGGTTGGACATAGCCTTGGATGGCATGGTTTAGTGGGAGGTGTCCCTGGCCATGGCAGGGGGCTTGGAACTCGATGATCTTGAGGTCCTTTCCAACCCTTACTATTCTATGATTCTATGATTCTATTATTCTATGTGTAGTATTTTGGAAGATTTCTTTAATACACACCGGTTTCTACTAGCAGCAGGGAAATTAATTTTTTTTTTGTTCACTTAAAAAGAAGGAATTATGAAATATTTTAGTTAAATTCCAGAATTTGAATCATGTGCAGTTGAAAAGTGTTTCCAGGTTCTGCAGAATAGCTGTTTCCGTAATGGGCATATCCTTACAACAATAAATGCAATGAGATAATGTTAAGCTCTCGTTTGCTTTTACAACTGCTTCAAAGTTTATTTTTTTTTTCTTCAATAGCAAGTATGCTTACAGCTAGAACAGTGCCCGAGTTTGTACTTAAGTACATCTACAGTCAACATAAATTCAATTTAAATTGAGCAATTTTCCTGATTTTTTTCATAGTTATAAATATTGGCTCAGGAATAAAATATACCATCTTTTTAGCAGGGAAGAAGCAAACATTTAAATTTTTCAAATTGAAGTAGTATGTGCTGAGAAGATATCATCACACAAGTGAAGTGATATTTCTCATGCGGTCTCTAATACCATGAGTCTAGACCAACTAAGCTACATTATCTGTAAGAAAAAAAGAAATCATATACCTTGTTTCTTAGATGCAATTCTTGCTACTGCTTACCTCTATTGGTTCCAATAAGGCATAAATAAATTATCCCTGCTTGTAGTTGTGTTGGTAAAACTGTTCTACTGATTTAAGACACATAGTTTGAATTTAACATCTGATTTTTCTTTAATTATATATATAGTATATATAAACATATATAGATATATAGCAATATTTACACTCAAATTAGTTTATTTTCTTGGCCTTGCTGCATGTCTGCGCTATACACAAATACTGTTTTTGCTTGCAGTTGGTAAGCCTTGGCTAACAGCCGAATTCCCTCCCAGCTGCTTTCTTACTCGCTCTCTTCAGTGAAGCAGGGGAGAAAAACAGGGAAGAGAAAGCTTATGTCTTGAGATAATGACAGAGAGTAAAGATAGGAGAAAAGTACCAGTTACTATCGTGGACAAAACAAACCCAACTTTGGGAAATTAGCTTCATTTATTGACAATTGATATAAATGTTCAATTGCTGAATCAGATATTGCGAAACAAAAGCCAAGAAAAAAAACAAACAAATATTTCACACTTCGGGAAAGCACCTTTCATCCCCCTTTCCCAGGCTTTTCATCACCATAGGTACCTCTTGTCCCCCTTTTTATATCATTGCATTTAAGTTTAGTCGCTTCATGAGGCAACCAGTGACACAAGGGGCACTGTGGTGAGGAAGCAGCAGTTTCTCTCTGCAATCTCTGTCCTTCTCCATCCCTCTCCTCTGCTCCACTGCACTCAGCCACTGAGCTGTGTTATTCCCCATCATCATTTTATCTCTGTGTTTTCTCAACTTTTTCTTGCTCCTTTTCCCACTCCCACCGTCTCTTTGTGGCATTTTCTGTCCCTTCTTACACATGCATCCCAAGATGCCACCGCCTTGGCCGTGGGGCTCAGCCGTGCACTGTGGTGGGTGGGTTGGATCTAGCTGGAACTGGCTGTGTCCGGCACAGGGCAGCCCTGGTCTCTCCTCACAGGGACCTGCAGACCCTGCTGCCAAACCCAGACACACATCCCCAGCACAGCTCCAGAAGGAAGAACTGTAATTGCATCTGCACTCAAATGTCCAACAGTTATCATGGAGATTCCCCAAGCAAGCAAGTTCCATGCGAAGATTTGCAGCCATTTGTGACTGACATCTCTGTCCATAACTCGCACCCCTTTGCCTTCGTTTGCTGGGAGGGACCCTTCCACAGGACTTGCAGGTCGCTTACATTGCAGTACATTGCAATTACACTAAATGAAAAATAATAGCAGAGTAAAAATGACTCTTAACCTTTCCAAACTTTGTAGCCTATGCGCCTTTGCCCTAATTTTGACAAACCTACATCTGAGCCAGAAGCTGAATTAGTTTAGAAGTCATAAAAATCTCTGTGGAAATGTGGTATGTTTCTCATTTTATTCCCTACTCCTGTGTTTGTTTGGCCTCCACCAGTTCCTATTTAATGCTTATATTGTGCTTGAAGAATAGATTAAATCAATTATTTTCTGTGCTAAATAACAAAACAAAAGGCTTTGCATAGTTGTATCACAATTTAGCTGACAAGACACGTTTTCTAAGGTCAGCACTTCAGACCAAGACTGTGTGGAAGAGGAAGTGGGTACTTTCTTAGCATATCTTCTGCTCAACTGCCAAACTTGTGCAGGTTATGAATTAAATAAAAATAACAATAGTGAAATTCCAAGTCAGGAATACAGACTCAGCAGTTAGGCTCTTCAAATAGAAGTAAATTTGATAGGGATGCCATTGAGGGCAAGCTGGTGTGAAGTACCACATAGTATTTCCGTAGTTCCCTGTCTGATTCCAATCACACTTTAATGATTTCTATTCCTTATATATGTACCATGCCCTCTGATTTATGCATTAACTCTGGAAGCAGCACAATAAATAAGTGCTTGGCATATGTTGTTTTTTCACTTCTTACTGGATATTGGCACCAGAAATACAAATACCATTGTATATATTTCCCTGATGAGTCTGCTGTGGTACTCTTTCCTGTCCTTGCTGACTTCTATAACCATCAATTCCCCCGGCTATAGATGATTTAAGCCTCCTGGGAGAAGCAAACACGTTTTGCTTAGATCTTGGTTTAAAGAAAGACAAAATAATATTGCACCATCCTGTGTCTTTCATCCTACCATTTCCCCTTCTCTAGAATAGATGCTTTTAAGTACTGCAGTAGTGCCATGGGATTCATACACAGAATTCCTTTGCCTTGCAGTTTTATGTCTTAATACCTACCTCACGCATATCCCTTCTTTGTTAGGACGGGGAGTTGTAACAGCCTGTGGATCAAACGAGCAGCAGCAGCAGCAGTTTTATGTGGATGAAAAGTCTTCGGGTCAAACTCAGATGTGATTTGAGCAAAGAGAAATTTGTGTGTCCTTAGCAGAAATTCATCTGCTTAGAAGGTCCAACATTTTTACCTCAGTAAAACTCATTTCTTCATTTATTACTAGTCAGTGAAGTTACACATCAGGAAAGTTTGAAGTTCTGCAAAATAGATAGACAAAAAGACAAAGAAACTGGAAAAAGACAATTTAAATATCACCATTTGTAGTGAAGTTCAGCCATGCTTTTTACTACACACAACACTGTGCTGATCTTTTGTCCTTGGGCTAAATTTTCTACTGTACATTAAAGTGAAAGGGGTTTTATTATTGGGATTTTCTCTGGGGTAGATTTTTTTGTTTGGTTGGTTTTGGTTGTTTTTTTATTTCTGTTACAACACTTATTAAACTTATTGTGTGTTATCGATGCTAATTCTAACTACTTTGTGTTCTTTATTTTTCATTACAAATGAGAAAAAAAAAGGTGGTTATTATAACTATCTCCATTTACATTTATTTTTATTCACTTACTTGAAATGTTAAGATCTTCTTTCTGATATGATTTTAGTAAGACTTGAAAACTTTTGCTCAAATATTTTGTTTCCATGTCCTTTCAGGGACATATAAAAAGAGGAAATAAACATTATCCTGCATGAAGTTATTTCAAAGCTGACATAAACTGACATCTGGCACAGTTATTTTCTGAAGACCAGTTAATAACTAAAGCTTTTCTTTTCTAATTTAATTTTTATTTATTTTTTTAATAAAGATGTTCCTCATAAACTGAAAATGATTTTTATCCAGATAAATTGTTTTTAGAAATAGAATGTTGGTGATCCTTTATTTTAGTGTTTCAAATCTTGCATACTGCTGGCTTCAAACAAGCTAAGTGGAGTCCTATTTCTTTTCACAGCTTTTATTCAGTTAATTATTCTAGAATATTTTCATTTCCTTGTACTGGAAAATTCAAGCCTATTTCTATATGTATTTTGAGAATTATTCTCATCTCAGAAGTAGAGCAATTCCTTTCTTTCTATCTCTTTCACTATACTGGCATTCATAAACTAAGATTCCCTTAAATGAAATGCTACTAATAATGCAACTATAATAAAATAACCCAATGTATCCTTGCCATCACTGCAAATTAGCTTAATCTGATGGAAGATTTCTACAGAGGATAGACTATAATATATTCAGTATTTTAGTAAAATAGAACTCAATTTGCCTTGACAAATATATGTGGGTATAGAAGAATCTTGGTCTTTTAACCCTTTATACCAAGAAACTATTCAGTCAAGCATAATGAACACATAGAATATTTACTTTTAACTCCAGAATATCTTCACCATTTGCTCAACAATTTAGTTCTGAATGTGCCCGATATCTGTCTTTCTATATTACTTCTGTGTTCAGGAAAATTTAAAGACCATGAGACAAGGTAACAGCCTTCCAGTAATAGGAAACAATTGGAAAGAGGAAGACGATTAACTGTTCTTTATTCCATTGGCCCAAAAGTAATGCGCTTAATTTGCAAGGAGGGATATTTTAAGTTAGACATAAAAAAGGTAAGGATCTATCTAGTGGCAAGGGTAGTTAAGCTTTGTAGTACATTGTCTAGGGAGCTTTTAGAATCCATACCATTGATATTAAAAAAAAAATATAAATACAAAAACAGGAAAAGCAAATGCATTAGCAATACCTTGGCTACAGCTGATTCTGTCCTAAGGCAGAGAATTTGATTATATGATACCTCAATTTTCTTTGCAGGTCTATTTTTTGTGTTTTCTAATATGGCAAATACTGAGGTAATCATACGCACTTTTCTAAGACGATACTGGAAAACTATTAGAGGTGATTGATGTAAAGTAGGATACATGGCAGTATCAATTACAGTGTCTTGCCTCCAGTTTAGTACATCCTGGCATGGATTTCTAAAGAGCCTAACCTCCTCATTAACCTGTGATTACCCTACGTGAGAGGGCCATGTGCCTGTTCAGCTGAGGTGGTATCAATAATGACAACCAGAGCAAAGAAAAGCCTTTTATCTGTTTGTTGTAATTTGAGAGTTTTAGTAAAAAAAAAAATAAAAAAAAAAATCTAGAAAGTTCTAGCTTGTTTTTTCCTGTCCTTTTTTAATTGTGCCAACCATGCCATTATTCAGTGTCTCTGAGAAGCAAAGTGGGTTTGAGTTGTTTTTTTTTCTAGCCCAAGCAGATACATTGGTTAATCAGACAAATTTTCTAATATTGCAGCCTAAATGCTCTGATTCCTGGACAGTTTGAGAGTTCATCATTACTTAAATTGGAATTACAGCTACTTGGATGGCAATTATGTCTACATAAGATTCTCTTTAGTGGGTTATGCTATCATAAATCTTCATGTCCTACAACATTATACATTTCATCAGAGGACTCCAATTTGAGGTAAATGTGGTTTCAAAATGCTTCAAAATTAACTGAAAAGGGCATTTCAGAAGCAGGGGTGCCACAAACAACTAGGTCATATAACAAAATAAAGCCGATTTTAGGATTTTTTTGAAATTATAATAACCTACACAAGAGAAAACATGTTAGAATTGCTAAAAATATTTTCACAAGTAATATTTCATAGATGATTGCAAATAACAACCTTAGGAATCAAAACTTTTGGTTGCAGTCATCCAAATCAACACCAAATAACTCAAGAATGCACATTGTTTAACTGAGCACAATTATTTATCTATCAAAAAAACTTATTTCTTGTCTCAGACTTTCTGTGGAATAGTATGCATTTAACTCCAGACTGAAAAGTATGCTTCCACATTGTTTCAACTATGAAATCTGTGGTTTTAAGGGACTATCAATTTCAATGGGATATTTTTCAGTCTACGTATACTTTTGAGTTCTTACAGTAAAAAATCCAAGTGCTTAGTCTCAAGGGAAAAGTAGACATATCATTGTATGTCCAGAATGGCAATAACAAAAATCTTTGGATACTTTTAAAATATTGCTTACAAGATTTCTGGAATTCACTGTTTGTCAGAAAAACATATTTCCTTAAGTAGGCGTGTCCTTACAGTTTTTTTATAGTTCTCACCTTATGGGATAACTTCTCTTTAGAAAATACTATGCTCAAGACACTACAGTATCTTTTTAAGATAACCAACAGCTCAGCATAATCTTTGCACCCTTCTCGTCCTCTCTGGAACAGCCAGTCAGCTACTCAACTTCAGTACTTTGCTTCTCAGCTCATGACAGCAGCCACCCCACCCCAGGAGACAGAGGTGGAAGAATCCAACATCAAAAGCAAGGAAGTGGGTGAAGAGCAAAGCAGGTCCCCATGCAAAAAGTACCTGAAAGCTCATTGTTGTGGTTTAAGCTTATAAACCCATGCAGTCGCTCTATCACTCACTCCCCACTCTTTCTTCCCTCTGCTCCTGGAGGGATGGGAAGGAGAATCGAAAGAATGCAACTCCCACAGGTTGAGATAAGAACAGTTTAGTAACTAAGGTATAACGCAAACCACTGCTACCACCAATAATAATAATGACAAAGCAGATACAAGGAAAAGGAGAATACAATAGCTCACCATCAAATATCAAGCCTGACCACCCAGTACACCCCCACCAGTAACAATAATGACAAGGCAAATACAAGGGAAGGATACAATAGCTCACCACCCAGCTCGACCAAGCTGTGCACCCCCACCGGTGCACCCCTCACCGGCTGCACCCCCCACCGTGCACCCTCACCACCCTTCCGGGTCTCTGCTCTCCGTTTCTACCTCCTGGACATGACGTGCTGTGGTATGGAATAATCTCTTTGGATAGTCTGGGTCAGGTGCCCTGTCTCTCCTTCCCCCCGGCTTCCCCTCCTCCCTGGCAGAGCATGAGACTCAAAAAGTCCTTGGCCAGCCTAAACATCACCAAGCACTAACTGAAAACACTGGTGTTATCAGCGCTGTTCTCAGGCCCAAAATCAAAAACACAGAGCTGCACCAGCTACGAAGTAGGAGAAAAAAAAAATGACTGCTTCTGCTGAACCCATGACATTCCACCCCTTATTCCATACCATTCACGTCATCCTCAGATCCCACATTTTTTCAATATACAATCACATGTGTATATATATATATATACATCCACACACATGCCCAGAGGGAGAGACATCATCCCTCAGTGCATGGACCAATCCCTACAAAGCTGCTTAGTCCATCCAGTCCATGATGCTGGGCTCCATCTTTTATAACAGTCTTTCAGAGCAGGAGACTGTGCAGTGTTCACACTCGTGAATAACCTGGGCAATAGTGTCCATTGCTAAGTCCACCCCTCCATCATGAGTCCATCTGCATGTTGCATCTCTGCTCTGATGGCCTAAAGTGTCGTAGGCCCACCAGGCTCAAAATAATTCACCCTCCCCTCCAGCAGTTTCTGCAGCTTGTCGTTGGGGTCTCCATACAGCTGCCTTCCATCTCCAATGCTTCCAAAGCACTGGAGGGGCCCAGAGGACTAGATACTCGCCCATACTGTCCCACACACCCTGCCACTCATGACTGTCCATCCTTGGGGAAAATCTCTTGATCACCCTGCATCGCAGTCTAGCCACAGGCAACGCCCACACCCCACTCTGGTTAACTCTCAGGACCAGACAAAATGGTTGTGGGTAAAACACACTCTGTATGCATGCCAACATGCTGATCCCCACCAGAATCAGCAGGCAGGTCTCAAGGGTACCCAAAGGCCATTGAAACCCTTCAGAGCTCTCAAATGACGCTGCTGTACATGTCACTGGGGCTGGTGTAGCTGCTGGGCTTGCCGGCTCTCTCACCACCAGCTGCTCTTTGGCTGAGTCCACATCTTCCTCCTCTGCCTTGCTGGGAAGTGCTGCGTGGTCTCCTGCGTCCTCCTGGGGCTCGGGCTCGCGGGGCTCTGCGGGCGGCTGCTGGGGAATGCTCTCGGCCGCTGCGGGGCTGGCCTCTGCCGCCGCCCCCCCTCGCCGCTCGGGAGCTGCGGGGTTCGGCTTCTCTGCCGTTTCCCCCTTCCCGGCCTCTTGATCCCCCGCGCCGGTCTCCCGGGCCGTTTCGGCCGTCGGCGGCTCCCGGGGCCGCCCCTCCTCCGCTCCGCACAGCCCCTCAAAGACGGAGGCGAAAATGAGGGCCTGGACAGTAAAGAGCAGCCGACCTGCCAGGTACAAGTCCACGTCCACGTCCATGTCCCCGTCCGCCCCTCCCTGCTTCTGGAGCCCACCCGTGTCACAAGCCCTTCCTATAAAGCACACTGAAACAAGAACCTTAGCCCAAAACTCATATCTGAGTGCTAAGATAACAAATACTGGCTGTAAGTAAGGTAGAACAGACTGAAACCATGAAAACCAGAGCAACAACTTTGAGAGCCAATAAATCAGCATTGTGACGAGTGGCTATTAATCCTGTCGTTATCTCAACCCTTCGAGCCCCACGTTGGGCGCCAAAAAGAACTGTTGTGGTTTAAGCTTATAAACCCATGCAGTCGCTCTATCACTCACTCCCCACTCTTTCTTCCCTCTGCTCCTGGAGGGATGGGAAGGAGAATCGAAAGAATGCAACTCCCACAGGTTGAGATAAGAACAGTTTAGTAACTAAGGTATAACGCAAACCACTGCTACCACCAATAATAATAATGACAAAGCAGATACAAGGAAAAGGAGAATACAATAGCTCACCATCAAATATCAAGCCTGACCACCCAGTACACCCCCACCAGTAACAATAATGACAAGGCAAATACAAGGGAAGGATACAATAGCTCACCACCCAGCTCGACCAAGCTGTGCACCCCCACCGGTGCACCCCTCACCGGCTGCACCCCCCACCGTGCACCCTCACCACCCTTCCGGGTCTCTGCTCTCCGTTTCTACCTCCTGGACATGACGTGCTGTGGTATGGAATAATCTCTTTGGATAGTCTGGGTCAGGTGCCCTGTCTCTCCTTCCCCCCGGCTTCCCCTCCTCCCTGGCAGAGCATGAGACTCAAAAAGTCCTTGGCCAGCCTAAACATCACCAAGCACTAACTGAAAACACTGGTGTTATCAGCGCTGTTCTCAGGCCCAAAATCAAAAACACAGAGCTGCACCAGCTACGAAGAAGAAGAAAAAAAAAATGACTGCTTCTGCTGAACCCATGACACTCATTGAGAAAGCAAGAGGAGAAGGGTGTGGGTGTCTGTGTCCCTAAATTAAAATCTTACTTTTATGATTGCTATGTTTACCACAATGTAATAATTTTTGTCCCCACAAAGGCTATTTAGTGTAGGCTTGTGAAATTCCTTCTGCTTCAGATAAGACTAGGAGAATGACCTTTGTTTTCTATAAGAAATATTTACATTTTAGTTTCCACAGGATGATTTTTCCCCTCGGGTTTGCCACACTTAAAGTCACAAAAGAAATCAACAGCTTTGCTAGTAGAAGTATTTTTCTCTGCACAACGTTCTAGGCATAGATATTTTTTATGTCTGCATCATGTGGTTATGAAATTTTCAATTTCAATTTTTTCTGTAGGAAATTTTTTAGTGAATCACCCAGTGTATCAACCTGTTACTGCTTTACAATGTTGTCATAATGAGTCATTACTGTATCAGTGCCTCTGACACAGCAATCCCTAGAGGAGCTTCCTGACCTCCTATCACTCTACCATTTTCTTTTTGTAAGGAGAGCGATCAGAGCTCAACAATTTGAAAAGCAAGTCCAATATTTAGCTTTATAATTGGTAATATTCTGACCATACAGGTTGTTTTGCTTAGGGGTATATTAAGTGATTTCTTAGTTTCTGGTGCATAGTTTAGCTGCATGCCAGAAATATAATATTCATTATTCACTTTAAGGCATGCTAAGTAAGTTATTTACATATATCACTCTATTTCAAGAGTCAACCTAAAATGCATCCCTTCTGAGTGCTAGTTAACTCTATGTTTAAATAACTTTTTATTCTACTCTGCTATTTTTGCTTACTTGAAACTTTCAAACTTCACTGGGAAAATTCCTAGGTTTTCAGAATTGCATATGATATATAACTTGGCATATGCTTATTGAAAATCATGAGCTAAACTTCTCTATCCTTATAAACTGACTTTTGGATCTAGATCCATACTGGAGACACTCCTATTCCACTTTTGCTTCTGTGGTCTAGGCAACATGAATGAAACCTTCTAAGTAAAGTATATACTTTATGTGTAACCAAGGAGTTCCTCTGAGTGAAAAAAACATTCAGCAGGTAGGAAGCTTTTTTGCTTGACTCTGAAAATGTTACACAGAAGTTGAATGAACCCTTTTCCTGGGTTCAGCAGTAGCAGTCATTTTTCAAATTCTTAGTAGCTGATGCAGCGCTGTTTTTGAATTTCGGCCGGGGAACAGCGCTGGTAACACCGATGTTTTTAGTTGCTGCCCAGTAATGTTTACTCTGACCAAGGACTTTCTGAGTCTCATGCTCTGCTAGGGAGGAGTGAAGACGGGAGGAAGCAGAGACAGGACACCTCACCCAAACTGGTTGAAGAGGTATTCCATACCACAGCACTTCATGCCCACTATATAAACTGGGGGCAATTACCCGGAAGGGTTAGATCACTGTTCAGTCAGGCTGGGTATCGGATGGCTTGTGGTGAGTGGTTGTATTTTCTTCCCTTGTTATTTCCCTTATCATTATTTTTATTGGTGGCAGCAATAGTGGTTTGTGTTATACCTTAGTTACTGGACTGTTCTTATCTCAACCCGTGGTAGTTACATTCTTTGGATTCTCCTCCCCATCCCTGAGGGAGTGGGAAGGAGGAAGCGGGGGGAGTGAGCTAACAACTGTGTGGCTGATTTGCCGACTGGGCTTAAACCACAACACCCTTCCACCTTTAGTTCCACCTTGATTGTGGAAGATCCTTTTAAAAGAGAAGTTTACATCAAACAATAGATTTAATTGCGGGGAACACTTGGTTTATACTGTATGGAAAAAATAAAAAAGCTTCACCTATGTTTATGATTGGCATATTTTTCCTTGATTGATTAATAAGTCCTCAGATTATTTACTCTTCCTATATTATCAATTCCTTTTCATAGTTGAGAAATGAAGTTTGCTTTTTTATATTGTTTATACTGTCAACTCTACAGATTTAAAAGTCCCATCCATATAAGAAAATTATTGAATTTTGACAAACATTAATTTTAGTTAACCTCTGCAGGTGGTCATATACAATCCTGCATGTTCATATTTCAAAGTTTAATTGCTTGTATATGTTCTACTTGTCTGATGTGATCTTCCTACACTGTGTAGACAAAATAAGAGGCTGCAGAATGAAAATAAATAAGAAATTAAAAGCACTAAGATTTTTCAGGAATGCACTATACTGTGACACTGCATTATTTAATCATGGTTTGCATTTTATTATATCAGCTTTGTTTGGTAAATAGCAGCTGTAATAATAACAGTAATAACAGTATTCTTAGTAACAGTAGTCATACTAAAATACTTAATATCACAAGGCTCAGAATTCAGCTGGACTTGTAGAAACGTACCTCAGGAGTCAGACACAGAGAATCTATTTTCCAGCATAACACTTCTTCAGCATATGGTGAAAGGAGTGGGATAAACTGCACTGTCATTTTAAGTAAATTAAACAAAGCACTAATGTCCTGGGCTCAGCAACAGCAGTCATTTTTTCTTCTTCTTGGTAGCTGGTGCAGCACTGTGTTTTTGATTTTGAGCCTGGGAACAGCGCTGATAACACCAGTGTTTTCAGTTACTGCTTAGTGATGTTTAGGCTGGCCAAGGACTTGTGAGTCTCATGCTCTGCCAGGGAGGAGGGGAAGCAGGGAGGAAGGAGAGACAGGACACCTGACCCAGACTAACCAAAGAGGTTATTCCATACCACAGCACGTCATGTCCAGGATGTAGAAATGGAGAGCAGAGACCCGGAAGGGTGGTGGGGGTGCACTGGTGGGGGTGCACTGCGTGCTCGGGCTTGATATTAGGTGGTGAGAAATTGTATTCTTTTCCCTTGTATTTTCTCTTGTCATTATTATTCTTGGTGGTAGCAGTAGTGATTTGTGTTATACCTTAGTTACTGGACTGTTCTTATCTCAACCTGTGGGAGTTGCATTCTTTCTATTCTCCTTCCCATCCCTCCAGGAGCGGAGGGAAGAGACAGTGGGGAGTGAGTGAGAGAGCGACTGTATGGGTTTATGAAGCTTAAACCATGACAGTTGTTTTTGGCGCCCAACGTGGGGCTCGAAGGGTTGAGATAATGACAGGATTAATAGCCTCTTGTCACAACGCTGATTTATTGGCTCTCAAAGTTGTTGCTCTTGAGTTCATTGTTTCAGCTTGTTGTACCTTACTTACTGCTGGTATTTATTATCTAAGCATTCTGATATGGGTTTTGGGCTAAGGTTCTTGTTTCAGTGTACTTTATTGGAACGGCTTGTGATATGGGCGGGCTCCAGAAGCACGGGGGGGCAGATGTGAACGTGGGTGTGGACGTGGACTTGTAGCTGGCAGCTCGGCTGCTCTTCACCGTCCTGGCCCTCGGCCTTGCCTCTGTCTTCACGAGGCTGTGGGGAGCCGAGGGGGGGCAGCCCCGGGAGCCGCCGGCGGCCGAAAAGGCCCGGGAACACGGCCCTGGGAACCAGGAGTCGACCCCGCAGCTACCAAGCAGCGAGGGGGGGTGGCGGCAGATCCCAGCCCCGCAGCTGCTGAGCAGCAGGAGGGGGGGTGGAGAAGCCGAACCCCGAGGCCGAGCCGAGCCCCGCAGCAGCAGAGAGCATTCCCCAGCAGCCGCCCGCAGAGCCCCGCGAGCCCGAGCCCCAGGAGGATGCAGGAGACCACGCAGCACTTGCCAGCAAGGCAGAGGAGGAAGATCTGGACTCAGACAAAGAGCAGCTGGTGGTGAGAGAGCCGGCAAGAACAGCAGCTACACCAGCCCCAGTGACAAGTACAGCAGCATCATTTGAGAGTTCTGAAGGGTTTGAATGGCCTTTGGGTACCCTTGAGACCTGCGTGCTGATTGTGATGGAGATCACCATGTTGGCATGCATACAGAGTGTGTTTTACCCACAACCATTTTGTCTGGTCCCGAGAGTTAAGCAGAGCGGGGTGTGGGCCTTTTCTGGGGTTAGACTACCATGTAGGGTGACCAAGAGATTTTCCCTGAGGCTGGACAGTCACTAGTGGCAGGGTGTGTGGGACACTATGGGCGAGTATCTAGTCCACTGGGCCCCTCCAGTGCTTTGGAAGCATCGGAGATGGAAGGCAGCTGCATGGAGTCCCCAACGACAAGCTGCAGAAAGTGCTGGAGGGGAGAGTGAATTATTTTGAGCCTGGTGGGCCTATGACACTTTAGGCCATCAGGGCAGAGATGCAGCATACAGATGGACTCATGATCGAGGGGTGGACTTAGCAATGGACACTATTGCCCAGGTTGTTCACGAGTGTGAACACTGCACACAGCCTCTCCTGCTCTGAAAGACTGTTACAAAAGGTGGAGCCTGACATCATGGACTGGATGGACTCAGCAGCTTTATAGGGATTGGTCCATGCACTAAGGGATGGTCTCTCTCCCTCTGTGTGCGCATATGGATGTATATATATATACATGTGATGGTATATTGGAAATGTGGGATCTGAGGATGACGTGAATGGTCTGGAATAAGGGGTGGAATGTCCTGGGCTAAGCAGGAGCAGTCATTTTTTCTTCTTCTCGGTAGCTGGTGCAGCACTGTGTTTTTGATTTTGAGCCTGGGAACAGCGCTGATAACACCAGTGTTTTCAGTTACTGCTTAGTGATGTTTAGGCTGGCCAAGGACTTTGTGAGTCTCATGCTCTGCCAGGGAGGAGGGGAAGCAGGGAGGAAGGAGAGACAGGGCACCTGACCCAGACTAAACAAAGAGGTTATTCCATACCACAGCACGTCATGTCCAGGATGTAGAAATGGAGAGCAGAGACCCGGAAGGGCGGTGGGGGTGCACTGGTGGGGGTGCACTGCGTGCTCGGGCTTGATATTAGGTGGTGAGAAATTGTATTCTTTTCCCTTGTATTTTCTCTTGTCATTATTATTCTTGGTGGTAGCAGTAGTGATTTGTGTTATACCTTAGTTACTAAGCTGTTCTTATCTCAACCTGTGGGAGTTGCATTCTTTCGATTCTCCTTCCCATCCCTCCAGGAGCGGAGGGAAGAGACAGTGGGGAGTGAGTGAGAGAGCGACTGTATGGGTTTATGAAGCTTAAACCAAGACAACTAACCATGTGATACTTGCTGTAGGCATTCTGCCTGCAGGATGTTGATGCAGACAGAATGCCTCCAGGAGGATTAGAGAGGCGTGGCCAGGAAAAACTATTGCTTTACACTTTTAAATAGGAGCAGCATATGTATCCCTTACAGGCTGCAGAGTATAAAAGGGGCAAAAGAGAAGCTACACCAGTTAACAACTGTTTAAAACCACAACATATTTCTGTGAAAATATGTTTTCTAATGGGTCTTGGTTAAAGATTAGTGTTATTAAAATAAAATTCAAATTAACTTGGAGATTACTTCAAGCTTAATAATACAGCCTGTGACATACTCCAAAACAAACTCACAAAAGAAATTAAACATGGGGTGAGTGAGAAGATTTGGTATGCCAATACATGCCTACTTTACATTTAAAAAAAAAGCAAAATAGTGTCTTGTTCGGAAGAAATAAAGAAAACGATCTGCTAGAAACTTTAGAGTATTTACACCTTGCTTAAAAGATATCCACCGAAGTGCTCATAGGTAGTGAAATTTATAGCTCATTTTCTATACAATTAGTAGTCTAGACTTCCTCTTTTCTAAATGACTGAAATGCCATGATTTGAAGCCTTTTGATGTGGTGAAATACATTCAGGAATGAATTTTTTAAGTCATACAGCTTTCATGTTCTTGCACAATAGTATAAACCTGCTACAGAAGATATGACCGCAGTAAAGCATCTCTTATTTCTGCAGTGGACTGTGTCTTATGTAATAATGCCTAGCATTTGCGAAGTACTTCATATATTCAAAGCACTGTGCAAACAATAACTAATTAGTCACAAATTTTGAGCAGTTCATTTCTTGCATATACACAAGCTTGGAACAAGTTCAAATTTGTTTTCTTAGCATTGCAGAGCAGTTGTAAAGCTCCCGAGAATATGTAGCACAGGTAAATGATCCCAGTATCGAGAATAAAGCCAGTTTCGGGAAAAAAAATACAAAAAACCAGAATATGTAGATCTTCAAGGCTTCTTTTTCGGGGGGACATTTCAACTCATAATTGAGTAACTAATACCCAGAACTCAAATAATTAAGCAGCTTGTCTTGAGAGACACATTGAGAAAAGAGATTAAGCCCTTAGTTCAAAATAGTCACAAAGCTAAGTGCCAGTCTCTGGGATGAGAAAAGAATAAGCTTCTCTGTAAGCTATTAGCTGTTCTAGCATATAAGCACTCTTATTTTCTATGAGTAAAATTATGAAAGCAGTATCTTTCTTGTACTATGAAACAGGGGTATTGCTGAGATCCTGAGAAGTTATGGTGAAAATGATCAACCCAATGCTATCCAAAACCAGTAAAAAAATCTGAAGAATAGTTTAGTGCATTCTACTTAAAGTTACTTGAGATTCTTGTGTTTCTTTAGTAGTCCTCTGCATGAATATAATAATAAAATCATAAAAAGTTACCTCATATAATGCTTATCATCCAGAGGGTACCAGAATGCATTCCAAACTGATATTTGAACCCCCTACTCTATCTTACAGAGATCACTTCCCACATCCTTGAAATGCAACCACTTTAGGTAAAACTCAGCACCTGTTTAACAATGCACAGCAAACCTCACATAATGTTTTACTAGAAGAAAAAGAAATGTAGTGTCCAAATAAAATGCAGGGGGAATTTACTGGCACAGTGTAATTACTTGTGTTGGAAGTTGTCCAGGACACTGAGGTTAATGCTCCTACTGTTACAGAAAATCCCACTAGCTATTTAATGGCTCTAAATGGTTGAAGCTGGAGCATGATTTGGTGTCTGATATAAAGTAGGCAATGGGAATCTTTGAAAGGTCTTTTGAGTCTGCTCTCACTCTAGTTTGAGGGTAGCATAGCACTTACTGTTCTGCATAGTTACCAATGATATATAGCAGCAAGAAAAAAGAAATGTCAAGCTTTCAGAAAGCTTTGTGATCTACTAAAAGCTGGAAGGTTTTTTTTCTTGCTATTAGGAATACATAATATTGAAAATATAGGTTATTAAAGATTATGACTCAAAGAACCACTATCATCAGGCAGACCAGGAAGCAAACAAGCAATTCAAGGCTGTATTTCTAATATTGTCACTGTTCCTACATTATTCTGAGCTGAAGTCATAGCTCTGTAAACAGGATCTCTCTATTTAAGATACAATCCTAAAATCTTATTAGGGAAGAACCCTATATAATCATAGAATCATAGAATAGTTAGGGTTGGAAAGGACCTTAAGATCATCTAGTTCCAACCCCCCTGCCATGGGCAGGGACACATTATATACTGGAAGGAGGAGCTGATAAGCAACATATGAAAAATATATTAATCTGCAGTGAGAACCTTTCTGCTATCTATAAGAGCACTCACAAGTACTTAGGTCCAGACAAAAAAAAGACCCTCTCTGATATTTCTGCTTTATATAATCAGAACACTAATATATTAAACTATTTCTTAGAAATTAATCTGTTTTAAGTATTGAAATGCATGCTAATATCATTGTATCATGGAATATAATTCATTTTATAAAAAGGCAGCTTCCACTGATGGCAAACTGAGAGCACAAAAGCTCGTATTCCAATACACAGGCATGTTTTGCCAGGTATTGAACAGAAGTAGCTGTAAGATTTCTGTGTATGTGTGTGCATGAGAAGGGCTTTTTTCTGAGAATAGAAGGGGTTATTCCCTGATTTCACAAGGCATGTGAATGTCGCAACACATTTAACCCTTCTGTTACTGTTAAAGCAAACAGACATTGACAGACCATAATAACTTAAAAAATCATTATTAAATTTTTCAACCACTGCTGACTCGAGAGCTCATGGCCTCCTCTCAAACAGTCTGAGGAGCAAGAATCACAGAATCATAGAAGAAGAAAGACTACTAGAGAGTAGACAGAGAGACTGGTCTCATTTATGAGAAGGGTTAACAGGCAGAAAGGTGAGAGAAGGGAGCAATGCTCCTGACCATTCAAAACTCAGGAAGCATAGAAATACAGAGATGTAAAATGCTGAGATCCAAATTCAGCAAAGTGTGAGAGCAGCAAGTCTGAGCTTTACCAGAGCCACATGACATCTTCCAATTATTATTGCTTATGAGAAAAAACAGATATAGATAAACAGATAGTACATAATTTCATTTTTATGAAAGGAAAAGTATGAGAATAGATGCCATTAAGATCATAAATCACATTATGAAGTAGATACACATAAAGAAGTTATACATGCCGCGTAATAAAAACCATTTGTTAAAGCATGAAATACTTTTATTTTACAGAGAAACCACAACACATTTTAAAATGCATGCTGAAATGCATCTGTTTATAATATAACAGATCCACCAAGTGGACAATCCTCAGATAAAATATACTCTTAGGTTCACAGCATATTATATTAAAAATTAATAGAAATATACCACTTTCTCTATTTTGCATATAAAACTTGGCAATACTAGAAATTAGGAAATTCATTCATTTTTCACATCTATCATAACCTCAGCTTATGGGTTGGCAATACTTGTTTTGTTATGACTATTAGTGCAGAGCTGAGTTTGATCCTGACTTGCTAACAATAGCACACTATTAAGTCTCCTGCTATGTCTCAGGGACAAGATGTACTCCAGGTTGTGCTGGAAGGTAACTTGCATTTTGGAGGGAAGAAATTCAATAGTTATGTTGAAAATATGAATTAGCAAGGAAGCTGCATAAAGTGAAATACTGCAAAGTAGCATTGCTATCATTATTTAACTGCAGTGCAAAAAGCAAATTTAGACTCCCTATGTGTATTATATGCAAATGTATCTTTGAAATGGAGGTTTCACACATATTACTTCCTCAACTGTGTCTCAACATTGTCTGGGAGAGTGTTATTTAGCCTAAGGCAAAGCCACACCAGGGGTTGTGTTAACAAAAGAAATGGACAATCATGGGCATGAGCTTAATCTCATGCCCCCTTTTATTAACAAGTATAAATGTAGCAATAAACTTTATCGCCAAAAAACCTGTTATGATAATGCATTATGTAATTTTGACTAATGCTGGCCTTTAGGTAACAAGCAATTATTTCATTATTCTCTATTTTTTTCTAGCAGCCTATGACATATATCCTACAAAAGCCAATTAAAGCCAAAATACAACAATGTGACAGCTACTAGAAAGAAAAATAACTATATCCCAGATGAAACCAGTACAGAGATCTGGAAAAAAAAAAAAAAAAAAAAAACACAAACCACAAACAAGTTTGATAACATAGAATCATAGAATCATAGAATAGTTAGGGTTGGAAAGGACCTTAAGATCATCCAGTTCCAACCACCCTGCCATGGGCAGGGACGCCTCACACTAAACCATGCCATCCAAGGCTATGCCAACCCGGCCTTGAACACCGCCAGAAATGGATCATTCACAACTTTCATGGGCAACCTATTCCAGGGCCTCACTACCCTTATAGTAAAGAATTTCTTCCTCATATCCAATCTAAACTTCCCCTAGTTTTGAACCCATTACCCCTTGTCCTATCACTACAGTCCCTAATGAAGAGTCACTCCCCAGCATCCCCATAGGCCCCCTTCAGATACACAACCTTCTCTTCTCCAGGCTGAGCAGACCCAATTTTCTCATCCTACCTTCATATGGGAGGTGCTCCAGTCCCCTGATCATCCTCGTGGCCCTCCTCTGCACTTGTTCTAACAGTTCCATGTCCTTTTTATGTTGAGGACACCAGAGCTGCACACAATACTCCAAGTGAGGTCTCATGAGAACAGAGTGGAGGGGCAGGATCACCTCCCTCGACCTGCTGGTCACACTCCTTTTGATGCAGCCCAGGATATAGCAAGATTTTTGGGCTGCAGGCACACACTGCCGGCTCATGTTCATTTCTTCATCGGCCAACACCCCCAAGTCCTTCTCCGCAGGGCTGCTCTGAGTCTCTTCTCTGCCCAACCTGTAGCTGTGCCTGGCATTGCTCCGACCCAGGTGGAGGACCTTGCACTTGACATGGTTAAACTTCATCAGGTTAGCATCTGCCCACCTCACAAGCGTGTCAAGATCCCTCTGGATGGCATTCTTTCCCTCTAGTGTATCAATGGAACCGCACAGCTTGGTGTCATTGGCAATCTTGATGAGGGCACACACAATCCCACTGTCCATGTCACCAACAAAGATGTTGAACAAGACTTCTCCCAACACCCATCCCTGACGGACACCACTCGTTACTGGTCTCCAGCTGGACATTGAGACATTGAGCACAACTCTTTGTGTGCGGCTATCCAGCCAGTTCTTTATCCACCGAGTGGTCCACCTATCAAATTGATGTCTCTCCAACTTAGAGAGAAGGATGTCATGTGGGACAGCGTCAAACACTTTGCACAAGTCCAGGTACATGACATGAACCGCTCTACCCCTGTCCATCAGTTCTGTAGCCCCTTCATAGAAGGCCACCAGATTGGTCAGGCAGGATTTCCCCTTAGTGAAGCCATGCTGGCTGTCACCATCCACCTTATTGGTTTTCATGTGCCTTAGCTTGCCTTCCAGGAGAATCCGCTCCAAGATTTTGCCAGGCACAGAGGTGAGACTGACTGGCCTGTAGTTCCCTGGCTCATCCCTTTTCCCCTTCTTGAAAATGGAGGTTATATTTCCCTTTTTCCAGTCGTCGGGAACTTCACCTGACTGCCACGAGTTTTCATATATGATGGACAGTGGCTTAGCAACTTCATTTGCCAGCTCCTTCAGGACCCGCAGATGGATTTCATCAGGTCCCATGGACTTGCATACATTCCGGTTCCTAAGATGGTCTCGAACCAGATCCTCTCCTACAGTGAGCCTAGGGTCTTCATTCTTACAGTCCCTGCATCTGCCTTCCAAGACTTGGGTGGTGTGGTCAGAGTGTTTGCCAGTGAAGACTGAGGCAAAGAAGTCATTAAGAACTTCAGCCTTCTCCCAATCCAGGGTAGCCAGCTCTCCTGGTAGCTTCTGGAGAGGGCCCACGTTATCCCTAGTCTGTCTTTTGTTTGCAATGTACCTATAGAATCACTTCCTGTTATCCTTAATGTCCCTCGCCAGGTTTAATTCTAAGTGGGCCTTAGCTTTCCTAACCTGGTCACTTGGTTGGTTTTCAAGGATCACTTGCTGCAAGCTCAGGAGCGATACATCCCAACTAGAAGAAAGTGTTGCAGGAGGGCCAGGAGACCTCCTTGGATGGATAATGACCTGCTAAGGAAAATTCGAAGTAAAAAAGAGGCTTATAAAAGTGGAAGCATGGACAGGCGACCTGGGAAGAATACAGGGATGTTGTATCAAGTCGATTCTGATTATTTCCACTACCTGACAGGACTTTAAAGTCTTGACTGTTGAGTGCATTATTGGTTTTGCTCTTAAAATATGTCTGATTTCAAGTTTAATTATCTTCTATGTTCATTTTACATACCTTGAATCTTGCTATTTCTCATATACTCTACACTGAAAAGTCCACTCTCAGATGCGTACTTCCTTTACGCATGAGGGAAGTTGTGAATGCTTCATCCCTGGCGGCGTTCAAGGTGGGGTTGGACATAGCCTTGGATGGCATGGTTTAGTGGGAGGTGTCCCTGCCCATGGCGGGGGGGTTGGAACTCGATGATCTTGAGGTCCTTTCCAACCCTTACTATTCTATGAGTCTATCATTCTATGTTTTGATAGGTTATTCTCTCCTAAATGTTAAGTCAGATTGTGGGTGAAATCCAGCTGTAGACTCAGTTATCTAAGTCTCTGTAACATAGGTATCTACATGCAGACTAGGTAGACATCTAAGATTTCATTACAGTCCATGGAGATCTAATCAACACAGTCAAGGGCTCCTAGCAAAGTCTTCAGGCAGACGTGAGCAGTTTGGAATGAGCTAAATGTCTGTCTGCATACTATCAACTATATTGATTAAAGTCACAGCCCAATTGCACAATTATAAGTATTCTGTGTCATTTTAAACACCCAGGAGCATCTGGAATATCTACACTGGACTGGTAAATGTGACAAGAGAGACATGAACACTTAGAGTGGTACCTAGAGAAGTATCTCAAATGCACCAGACACCTAGGTAATCCAGTCAAGCCTTAGATACATGCTGAATATAAAGGAAGCTTAGTCATTTAGGCCACTTGTAGATATCTACACTACAGACATACATGTCTATATCCAGTGGAGCCCAATCTGCATGAGCTAAATCCAGACTTCCGTGAAACTGTGTCTCAGTTATTGTACCACTTTTGCAAATCATCCCCAAGCACAAGCAAGTGAAAACTGACTGTAATATTCCAACAGTAATCTTATTAACACTGAGTAGACACGTAATAGCTCCTTTTTGTTCCTGCTTAACAATTTTCTGTTCACACTTCTGTGGATTCCTTTAGCCCTTTATCTTTGATGCATCACATTTTGTCTAGTTGGCCTCCCATGATAAGTCCTTTTTCAGAATTATGCCTTTTCAGTGTCCATTTTGGCTATATTGAAACAGAAAGCATTTGCAGAATGTAAAGTTGATGGGGTTTCTTTACCAAAAATTTGTGACACTTCTTCACATACCAAGAGGAAGACTCTCCAATAAAGTAATTAAGACTGATCAAGTGTTTAGAGTCTAATGAACCTTCTGCTTCCAAGATCTCTATCAACCTGGATAACCTGAATTAGGGATTACTGTAGCGCATAACATTTTACAAAATCTTAATACTTGAAGAATCTTTCTTTAAACAAATGTTTTGTTGTTTTTTTTTTTTTTTCATGAAAAAATGAACCAGCAAGAAAACCAGCAGAACGTCAGAGACTCAAAGGAAGATGAGATAGAGGTTTTGTTAAATAGATTTAAATAAATGTATATATTTTAATAGTAGTTTAATTCCTCCAGAAAAGAACCCTGCTACACAAGAGCAAGCTAACAGATTTTGCTCTTTTGAGCGTAAGGGTAAACCTCACTGTTCCAGTAGACTTCAACAGAGGAGCAAGTTATTCATCTGAGGAAAAAGACAGTCAATAAAGTACAGCTGTAAAGCATATTTTAAGAATGGAGGGTAATTTAAAAATCAATTAACTGTTCAGCTTCCAATGGATAGAAATAAAATGTTCTTTTTTCATTGGTGCCTTTTTAGAACCCTCTTCCCATATAAATATAACATGCAAAAAACCCTTTCTGCAAATCCATCTTTGCCTTTTGTTGCAACCATTATAGTTGATCTTTAATCTGGGTTGAGAAATACTTGATGGCTTCATTTTTCTCTTTGTGAGTTAAAAAAAATGTAGCAAGACAAAAAAGAAAGGAAGCTAACGTGTTGCAACCTACAGCTGCCAAGCAAATGCATGCTTCTCAGAAAACACAGATGAGACACGTCAATAAGGATGTGATACTTCTGGTCATTTGCCAGACTTAGAGAACTAGAGCTCCTGAATGTGCCAAAATATTTTTCAGTAAAAATTTCAAAGAAAAGACATTTGATATTTTGGTATCCTTATATTTTGGGGGAAAAAAGAAAAGAAAAATAAAAGGAAAGATGATATAGTATTTAAATCACTGGTTGTTAGATGTTTAGCCTTTAATTTCAGAGGTTGTAAATCACTTTTCAGACAGTGCCAGCAAGGTTTTATGTATCATGTAATCCCATTTAAATTCTGCAGTGAGGAGCTAATTGGGATTTAAGTGATGTGTCATCCCTGAGCAGGCCATCTGCACAATCTGAATTGCATTCAAATGCAGCCTATGAGAGACTACAGAGTACCCAGTGCTGCTTGTTCAAAAAATAAAGTATAAATTTATCTCTTTCTCAAATAATGTGGTAAAATGAATTACAGGCAGTTATAAAATAGTCCAGACCTCTGTATTTCTACATTGGTTGATCAAGTCAAGATCACAACCTGCTTTCACCATCTGCAGCAGCAATCGCTTGGCTGATTTTGGCTTCTTAAGCTAAGGCCAAAACAGATTCTTAAACCAGGGTTTCTTAGAAAGAAACCCTGTGACTGTAGCAGAGCCCTTTTCCTCTGTGTTTTGTACACACAGAAACAAAGCAATGTTCATTGACGTTTTCAATACATTACATATAAACCCCTCATCCTCCCAACCTGCCCCAAATCTATCTTTCTACAGCTACCATAGCCAAAGTGAGAATGACAGTGGCAAAGAAACGAAGGAGAAAGGAAACTGAATTATAAAGCACTGTAAATTGAATTTTCAGGTAATGTAGGACCCTAGTGGTTTCTAGCCAACAAAATTAATAGTGTCTTGTCCTCCTCTGGCACACATGATACTGTATTTTTTTAATTTTTTTCATCCCTCTAAAGACAATTTATGTCTTCATCAAATAAGCATTCAGTCTGATCTATAGATTGCACAGTACATTATAGCTTCAATCTCTGTCCTTCCTTTTCTTCTGCTTCCTAACTACATTGGAATGCATAAAAAGAGGCAAAATAGCCTGTGGTTTGCTTCTTATGTTGACTTGTAATATTAAAGTAAGCAGCTTGCTCTGGTGATCACAGTCATGACTGACTATGCAAGCACTGCTGGAAACAGACTAATTGGAAAATCATTCTGTATTTGCACAGAGACTGAGCAATAAAATCAGTAATTATCAGGTGAGATAAATCTTTTCTAAAAGAGGATGTATATGAAAGTTTAGCCAATGGCACTGTACTTTTCCTGGTTAGATATATAAATGCATACTTACAGAAAGGGATGGATGAAGAACATGGTCAAATAAACAAGCAACAAGACATAACAGTGGAGTTGCTTTGACTGGTAACAGACTGTGAGTATGTGAACAAATGCCTGCAACACACCCAAGGCACATGATAATCACATCTACTATACATTCAGCACTGCAGGGTTATGATTTTAAGATATGCCTGGGAAAGTAAATCTACTGAAAATTAAAGTGATTTTTAAGCACTTGATTGTGACTTCTTGGATTCCCATGGAGTATATTTGCCTTTTCCATTATTTGAAAAAACTTCTTGCCTTTGCATTTTTAGGTCATTTGCAAACTGACTGTTTTCAACAAAGCTCCTTTCGCTACCTGAAAAAGAGATGGCCAGGTCCTGAGATGAAGGGTAAGAGCTTGTGTGCAAGACTCCATATGTTTGTGCTAAACCTCCCTTGTGCCTACTATAATCTTAGCTTTTAAAATAAAGGCAGGCATGTACATGGAGCTCATAAAAGGCTTCTGGTTTACAGATGTTTTTACTTTGATTGATGCCTTCATGGATTTTTTTAATGTATTCCATCACTTTACAGGAAATGTTCAAGAGGATCAAATATGGGCTAAATTCTGTAAGGCTATATAAGAATAAGAAATCCTAAATTGTTAGCTATATCAGTTGAGTATATTTCATCTCATACTAGACCAAATATCTGTATAATAAACAGGAATGAAGGATGGAGGAACCATCCTTCTTAACCAAATACACAAGTTTATTAGTTCCATATTGATCTATGTTTGTTATTGAACGTACTAAAGGACTAGATTGTTGAACCCTACAAGTAGCATGTAGATTGTTTCCTTTCAGATAATAATCCTTCTTAAAATGAGGAAAAAAAAAAAAAAGAGAGGATGACAGCTAATGATAAATTCACACTTAACACCGTTTTCTTTCAGCTGAACATATTGCATCTTTCTTAGCTCCATAAAAGGGTGATTTTCTTTGACTTACACAGGCAGTGAATCAGATCATGTTAAATAGCAGCTCTCAAAACATTTCCATCAACAAAACGTGTACACAAATAGGGTTCAAATCTCTGTGGACAAAAGCTGCAATTAATTTCTTTCCTAAAACAACGCAACCTTTTTTCTGAAAAATTAAACTTCCCTCTCTTAAATCCATTTGGTAATAAGATAATAACTAGGTTGGAGAACCTAATCCATGGAGGAGAATGACAATCTGAGACATTGAATTTTGAATTCTCCTCAGGCATGACAGCAATATTAGCAAACTGAGATGGTCAGAGTTAACAAACAAAAATATTTCATTCTCAGGTTTCATTTCTGTTGCTCCTGAAAGTTGTTTTTTTTTTTTTTTTTTTTTTTTGTTCTTTTGTTTGTTTGTTTGTTTTGGGGGTGTGTGTTTTGGCTTTTTGTTTTTTTTCTAATGAAATATTTAATCAGAAGTTCAGATTTACAAAAAAAAAAAATAAATAAATAATTCTGAGTCAACATTTTCAAAATGTCTATCGCTTTTTCCAAACCAGCAGTCTCTGTTCTAAAATGCATGGATGCCTTCCTGAGGTGTTGAGGTCTGAGGTTTAACAGTGTTTATAGAGGAACACCCCTGTGAATTGTTACTTATTATTCCAGATATTCCCACAGGGAAAATGTGATGGACATTTGTTGCAATCAAATAATATCTACCCAGCTGATGCTTCTAAAAAATTCAGAGGTATAGCAATCGCAACAAACTAGGTATTTATATTCAGTCCCTTCACAGTAATCAAAACCAGATATGAGGATGATGAGAAATTGGGTCCCGAAAATGTGCACAAGAATCATGGCATGGCCAAGCTTGCATATTCAGACTTTTTTCTGTCATGAACATTTTTATCTCATCTGTCACTAAACCCGTGACAACTTTCTAAATGTCCTTTTGTTATGTATATATGTTCATTATCAAATATTAATAACCATAACAAATGCAACAACTTTGGCTTTTATTCTGCTGGAATGTCTAAATCCAACTGAAATCAACAATCCTTTTTTCAGAAGGTGCATATGCACATATGAGAACAAGCAAGAAGAAAGGAAGTAGCTTTCACTAGCTAGTAGAAAATTATTTTAATCTCCTGAGAGCTATATGAATGCCTCAAATACATGCTCTAGTGTGAGTTCACTTAAAATTCAGATAAATGAGTCATCAATCCATTTGTATGCTCTGAATTTACAAAAATGTATTCTAGAGAGAGAAATAAAATATTTAGGTTCTGTTCTCTGTTGCATAGGTGTATTTACTATTAATTTTAATGGGACCAATGTGGATATATAAAGAGACTCTTCATTTACAGGATCTGATATGAAAGCAGAAGAATTACAAAGTGTTGGAAGAGAGATACAAATCAAGTTAAAAGATGTATAAACCTCATATTATGCCTGCTGTATTTAAAAATAATATTATTAATCAGAGTAGAATTAAAACTACAACATGAGAAAATATCTTATGAATTTGAACTTTAAAAGTAACAGGCCACAGATTTTACAAGTACTTTTTTATAGCAAAAAATAAAGTACAGGCAGAGTAATATGTCAGGAAAATTCTAAAATAATATATTTTGTACAGCTGGTTACATGAGAAAGCACACATAAAAATTCTTTATTACTTTATTTTTTACTATTCTACTAGCAGATTTGAAAACAGATTTATAAAAAAAAGCACTACTCTGATACTGTGGCCTACAGTGACCTAATATGTCTTTATAAAATAAATATCCCTAAGGTGAAATACTCCTCTGGGTTAAAAGCTAAATTAAAAACTGCAACAGTGTTGTATCAGTGCATGATGCAAATGTATCTTTTGTGTTTTGAACTATAAATATATCTGAATTTCCTGTTATTTACAACATTTCACCATTCTTGGTATGTAGCCCAAGACTAGTGGCCCAACGTAATTGTTCCAAGTGGTAAAAAATGAAAAAGAGTGTGTTAGGTAGAGATATGCTTGTACTTCCAAAACAATGGGGAACTGTTCAAGCTTGCATCATTAATGGCAATCACTCACTTCCCCTCACAGCTGAAATAAGATCCGGAGGTTTGTTTTGAAAAGAGAGAATAATTTCCTAGGTATTAGGGTCATTCTTTTTAAGTGCTAATATAACATGTTCTCTTATGCTGTTACCCTCACATTTTCAAGTTGTTATTGAAGCGTATATTGCTTGAAATTGTATTGCTACTATAGTACTTGAACAATGGTAGCAATCACATTTTACAGTTTAGTTTATTTTACATCTTCCTTTCATCCAGCAAATCAAATATTTGCATGTTTTTCTTTTATTCTCTGTAAATTCATAAATTAACTAGCTGTAAAGTCATAAATTTGCTAGGAATAAATTTTTTAAAAATAAAGAGGAAAAAAAGAAGAAAAAGTTTCCTTCTCAATGCAAAAGCCTTAACACACAGTATAACTCTAACCAGAGGAAGTTCTATTGTATGGCCATAGTTTTTATTGTAGAACTAGAGAAAGAGCAAAGCAGTAAAGAAGCCACTTAGAAAATAACATTTCCTCTTCTAGTGGTTTTTACTGTTTTGAAATGACTGTGGCTGAAGGGATAATCATCTGAAATCATCCCAAGTGAAGCTGAGCTTAGTTGAAAGATGGTGACACAGGAATGTAAATTGTAAGTTTAGCCAAGGCCAGCTGAAGAGCCTGAAACTTGCATTAATTCTGTTCTGGACTGTTTGCCTGCTGACACTGGATAAGATTCAAAGCCACATCTATCCAACTCCAAAGGAGACTTCCAACACTTTGTCTGTGCTAACAGCACAGAGAAGTCATCTAGAAAAAGTTGTGTTTATCCGCCACTTAGAACAGGTAAATGCTTATTATTCCTCAAAAAGAAACAGGTGCAGTTCCTATGCATAAAATTGCTAAATGAGAATTCATTAATTTTCCTGAGTTAAAAGAGATTTGAAGGCACCATTCTCAAGCCTCTTAAATATCTTGTTAAATAAATATTTGAACCCAATCTCAACCTTTTACAGATAAACAGTCTAGGTATCTCAGGTGCTACATGAATATGATGGGCAAGTGCAAAAGGCCCTGCTATAATATAAGTCAGTTAAATGATCACTAAGCAACAGAACAAATAATAGAGATAATTTCAGCATTTCATGATAAGTAGAAGTTGTCAGCAGGAGTTTTTGTCTGAGAATAGTCCAAGATTCAGTGAATATTCTAGTAGCTGGAGGAGCCAAAATCAACTTGCGGACAACAGTTCCACATTGTGGAACTGAATTCTTGACTAATGAATGGGAGAAGACATAATTGCCTACTTGTTGTGTTTTATATGAGAGAATGCATATCCTAAGCATACTCACCAGACAGGATCTTGTAGTTAGGTTAAGTAGGGAAACTTTCATTTTGTAAATCATGTTGGATCTTATGCTTGGTAAGGACACAAACTGGCAACTGGTGTTTGTGACATAGGTGGTTTTGATCTTCTAACAGAAGAAATGGAAGAGGCATAGAGAAAAAAAAATAAGTCCTCAGGGTTAAATTGGTGATAACCACATTTTAAAGCATGCGTTTATGCTCTGTGCTACACCTTGAAAATATTCTGAATCTATGTAAGATAAGAGACAGATATACATCATCACTCTGCAGCCTTGTTGTATGTTATGGCGTTTAACATACCCAGGAAATAGGTCTAGATTTGGGTGGATGTGTGGGAGGGTGGTGTGGTTTTTTTATTTGTTTTGGTTTTTTTTTTTTTTTTTTTTGGTGGGTTTTGTTTTGGTTTGGTTTGGCTTTTTTTGTTTTTTGTTTTTTTTTTTTAGTTGGTTGTGTATTTTTGGGGGGGTTTGTTGTTTGTTTTTTTTTTTTTGTTTCTTGTAGTTTTATTTCACAAATGTGCGCTGGCATTCCACAGAGGAAGACAGACTATCCTGATCTCTCGTAGATGAAATAAGAGATTATGTATAGTCCATTTCATTATAACAATAGATTAATTTTAAAAAAATATTGAAGCACAGAGAACAAAAAATATAAATCTGTGCCACCATTTAGTATAAGAACCTATTTGCTTAAAAGCATCTAAAACTGAAATAAAAAACCTGACTACCTAAATTACTACAGGAATACAAATGTTGTTCATTTATTTCTCCATCATCATGCAAGGACTTTAGGAAAGTCACATTAGTAGGTCTCTTAATACCTTGGCATAGCATTCTTGATAGTTTAATATCAAAGACTTAACTGGTTATTATTCAGTAGAAAGAAGACAAAATGAATAACTTTCTCCATGTTGTGGACGATAGTTCATGTATTTTATTCAAAAAAATCAAATTTAAAACTACATTCATGTTTTTATGACATTCTGAAAGAGATAATTTATTAATAGCTATAGTTCTCCACTCCCCAGGAATCTACAACACAGAGCTCATGTACTTTCCTTTGCATAAATGACATATAAGGTTTCTTCTATATTATTAAATTGAGCAATAGCAGATCCTGTTCCTTGGTCCTGAGGTCACATATCCAGACATGATGTGACATCCAGACATCAGTAATATTAAAATATCTTGCCCTATAAAACCAGACTTCAGACTCTATACCGGAAAAAAGTAAATATTACTATGATGTAAGTAGGTAAATGCAGACAAAACACTCGCTTTAGTGAAAATTTATGAACCTCAAGATTTTTGTAATGAGATTTCAGATTCAATTTCTCTAGCTTTTGCTGGTGTAGCCAAGCAGAGGTATAAGTAATAACAACAATAAACCTAGCTCTTGTTGCATGCCTGGATGGGAATAATTAGCTCTCCTTTTGTGCTTACCCTAGTCCTTCAAACTAAGATGGCAACAAAAACCCTTATGCTTCCATTAGTTTTCCACTCTATAGCTGGAACCCAGTAATGCATTCTTCATTTCCTTACACATCCTGTCATAGTGTACACCTCTCCCATTCCTCTGTTTCCTGCTTTAGCCAGCATCCCAATCTGCTCTCATTGCATCTTGTGTTATATTTCATTGTGCCTTGGCATTGTCCTATAGATTCAGGGCCACAGGGCAGTTGAGAGAAGTAATAAGGTCCTGCAGGACATTCTGGAAATGCAGATCAGAAAATCTGGACCTGCTTGTGCATAAACCAGTATTTGCCACTGATCTGCACATCAGCCTTAGCTGTTTGGATAGTGTGACAGGTATTTAGGTAGCTTTCTTAAAATAATAGCTATGGAAGTTGTGATCTTTAGATGAAAGCTATGAGAAAAAATAAGTTGGGAAATGGAAAATACAGATATAATTTAAATGGTAGAAATATTTTTTATTTTTTTTTTTTTTTAAGGAAAAACAAATAAGCAAGCAATAATCCAAAAACAACAAACCAAACTGTAATCCAGGGATTAAATAGCCTGTCCAGTGACAAAATACTTTTGCTTTTTTAGGTCTCTTTCTAGGTTTAAAATAAAAAAGTGCAACTCTACCGTAAAATGACTAAACTAGCATCTTGTTAGATCTTCACAGTCACACCAAATGTACAAAAATGCTAATCACTATGACATGAGTATAAAATGCTATATCACTATTATGTATATATATCTTGTACAGTGTCTGAGTTATAGGTAATGACAGTATGGAATACAACAACATGTACCAAGGTGCTTTGAAGTGCTTATTTTATTTATTAGGCTTCATATATATATGTATATATATCCTGAAGGGTAGAGATGAGGTGAAGTAATATCTATATAGATAAAAGAGCTGTCTGCTCTAAGCTACTACCAAACATAAATCTACAGATAGCTTACTGATGGCTTTTCCCACTTTGCTTCCAATAATGTTTCCTTGAAATCTTGCCAGATTTAAGTTTTGGTAAGAGAGAGTTCTGAATTATTTTCTATTGTTCATTATTTAATGTTTTCATATAGCTTCAGATGTATGCATTTAACAGTGGAGTGAGAAAATATATGGTTCTTGCCCAAAAGAGACCAGATCTCACAATGAAAAGAAAAAATATGCACAGTTAAAATGAGAATAGAATTATTGATAGGAAATTCCTATGTAGTCCAGGTATGGGGTTTTTTTTGAGAAGCGAGGAAGGCTGAAGGGAAAGAGAAGCATGGGAGAAGGAATGAATCTGTTGCAAACTAAATGACTGACAACATGGGCTGTAATATTGAGATGCAGAGAGAATTTTCAGATTTTCTTGGTACGAGGTATGTGATGATACACTTCTCCACATTGATATGCTATTAAAAATGTGCCCAGAACTAGGAGGATGAGTTTTTTTTATTTGAAGTAGCAGAGTAGCTACTACAGGCAATTTTTTTCAGAGGTATAAATTCCTCAGGAAAGGAGATGGTTGTGGTATTTAATTTCACATATGCTTACATACTCAACATGCTGAAGGAAAGGGATGTCATACAGAGGGACCTTGACTGGCTTGAGAAGTGGTCCAGTGCAGATCCCATGAAGTTCATCTAGGCCAAGTGGAATGTCCTGCATCTGGGACAGGGCAAAGCACAACCACAGGCTGAGCAGAGATTGACCTGTGTGAACATCCCTGAGGCTACACCAAAAGAAGCCTGGCCGGCAGGTCAACGGAGGTGATACTTCCCCTCTACCCCTTTGTGAGACCCCACCTAGAGTACTACACTCACTTCTGGGGCCACCAGTACAAGAAAGATGTGAACCTGTTTGAGCCAAAAGAATTTGATATTCCATTAAAATAGAAATTAATCTGGTAGATTGATAAAGTTTTATTTGTAATTCTTTCTGTAAATAGGCATATGCTTATCAGTCTTCAGATCAAATACAAGTAGTATGCATACACATACATATGTATATTTTAATATCTGTTAGTGTGTATAACAGGGTAAAAGACATGGACACTAGTGATAGCACTGGTTGTAAGTTTCAGTACTAGAAAACTACTAATTATAACCGTCTGCCATAAGTGTACTTTATGTATTGGTCTGCATTCATGTAACTGAAACAGATAAACAGAAACCAAGTTTAATTTCTCAAACAGAAATTCTGTCTTATTCATTAATTACTGTCCATCTGCTGCTACATATCCAAAGATTGAAGTATCTGAATTATGTGGCTTATCCTTGGAATTTTATTAGACCTCTATTATTGTCATACTTTACATTAATCTATGGCTGGTATAACTGTGCTGTAGTAGCTGTGAATGAGAAAATTGCCAGATTTTTTAATGATAGTATTTTATGAGGTGATACACTTGAGAATTAATAGTGATGCAGTTTTCTATTAGGACACTGTTGGTAGGATTCCCAGACAGCTTGGGATGCTAACTATCTTGGTAAATTGAGCTACCTGTGAAGATAATTTGCTACAATTCTCGTTTTCCAAGATATTGATATTTCACATGTATTTTCCTTCATGTTGCATTTGGGTAGTATATTTTCACATAGCATTATATAATACTTTTAAGGTAGGATAATTCCATCGGGGAGCATAAGTTATTACTTATTTTAACCAAGACAGTTCCATCCTTTTCGATATGAATTATGCAATAGTCTGAGATTCTTATTTTTCATAATGGTGCTTCATCCAAAATAAACAGTTGTTTTTTCAAAGGTGTTAGATTAGAATATAGAAATGTGGCAAAAAATAAACCCTCTTGCATTCCAGCCAGTCCTCAGATGTCAGAGGGGCTGAGTGCAGCTAGGTTTAATTTCTAATTAGAACCAGTTCAACACTGTAAGTCCAGTCACAGGCAATAAGAACTTTCACGGTTACAGAGTCACGCATAGTGTGCTTTATTGAAGCAAAGGAAATACAAATTCAGAATTTCCGTTGGTAAATTCACTTACTGCATTAGTGCTAAAATCCAAAACTAGCCAGCGATTAACTGAGTTCATACAGAAATATAACCAACTGGTACTTCATTGAGCTTAGTTTCCACCCTGGGTATCATCCGACATAGTCAGAGGTGCAGATTTTAGCAAAGAGGCATCCCTGCTTTGGGGAGGAGAGAGGAGCAAGCCCGTCGACTTGTCTGCAGATTGAGGTCGTACTCTCATCCTCTGCCACAAAGGAGTTCAAATGCAAAATTTTACTTTAGTCAGAGGTGGAAATTAGACTGTAGTCAAATTACATGTAGCTGCGTCATAGATGGGGGTGGACGGAGGACAGCACGTTCTCATTTTGGTGTGTTTTTTTATGTAAATGAAGGATAACTATAATTTCAATTACCTTTAGTCAAGCTGATCAAGGGCTGTGATTCTTGCAAGGGTGGAACAGAAACATTGAACATTAACATTTCTCCCTGTTTCACCTGGCCAAGGCAGTCATTAAGGCACATTGGACTTCTGCAGAATAGCCTAATTACCCCCATCAGCAGCCCATCACCCTATCAGGGTGTTGCCGTTAATCCCTTCACCACACACCTCATGGCCTCAGGCCTCGGTTCTACAGAAGGAAAATTTACTTTAAGCATGATATTCAGCCATAATATCCAATGACAACAAGAACCAAATTTTTTAGTGTGGTTTATCATCATGCCCTTTCTGTCATATTTTAGAAAGTGTCTCTAACTGTCCCATTACAGTTGTGGATGGCATGGAATCTTTAGAATGGAAGTAAGAGTGTAACAAGTGGCTAAAATTCAGAAAAGTATTTTGGCATTCATAAATTTTCTGTATACAAGGATCTTAATTTTATCTAACAGTCACTTGAGGTTCCTTCAGGCTTTGCTGACTCTTTTCAAGTGTCTGCTAAACTAAATTTTAGGCAAAAAAAGGTATAAAAAACCCCCATACAATCAACATTTTTCAAACATACATGTCATCTTCATTGCCTGATGAACTTCATCCTACAGACTGTTTGAAAAAAGAGAGTTGCCAACTCCGTCAGGCCTGGAAGGGTCACCAGCATTGTAACACCAAGCTTCTAGTATTGTGATACCACCTTCCTGGATCAAGCTGGGCAGCCAGGGAAGTGACTTTACTTTGTTCCCACCTTGATCCCCGTGAGGGCAGAAGCAGGCTCAACTTGTATGGTCAGAACAATCAATCTGGTTTATTGTCCTTCTCCAGCTGCAGGATCAATCAGTCTAGTCATTTTCCAGCTGCCCTAACAGTCTTTCAAAATAAAGAATTTTATCAAAATGGAACTACTTTATACTCATCTGAAGAAAGCACATATCATTATAATCATCTCTTCCTTCTGATTTGTTGTAATACTTTATTATTTTAATTAATCTCCTCACCATTGCCTGCCTTCTGGAGCTGTTCAAGACTGAGGAATTCTTTGTTTCACTCATAACATGGACGTGTTTATTTTTCCTTCAAGCGTTCCATTAAAAAAAACCCCAAACAAACAAACAAAAAAAGTTTTTCAGCCAAAAAGAGAAAGGCTTTTTTCGAAAGCCACTGATACAGTGAATATTTTGAATGAGAAACAAGCAGAGTAAATTGCACATAGAGGATAGAAATGAAAAAGATCTATAAGCAGCTCTGCTCGTTCTTATTCTCATCAGCACTAGGAGCTCAAGCAGAGTAAATTGCACATAGAGGATAGAAATGAAAAAGATCTATAAGCAGCTCTGCTCGTTCTTATTCTCATCAGCACTAGGAGCTCTTCTCCCCTAAGCCTGGTTTCCAGTCTTCAGCAACTTTTTAAGTTATAATACTATCTGCACAATCTTCCTTTGGACCATTTGTGGCTTATAAGGACTGTGTGTTTCCCAGTCTTTTCGGCAGGTTTTCAGTCTCTGTATAAAATTCAGATCTCCACCCCCTCTCTGTGATTCTTTTAGTTCATGCTCTTTTGCAAAATCTTGTAGCCCCTGGGATTTTCTCTGTCTAAGTATGCCTTGTTGCTTCTCAGAAGGAGTGTTGTTTCTGTCTTTTCAGAAATAATGAAGTAATTCTTAATACTTTTTATAACACATGCACACCTAAAATCAGAGGGAAAAAAGATACCATAGGTCACAATGATTCAAAGCACAGATTCATCTAAGATATTTTCACCCTCTGTGTGGTGTGTTTTGCACAATTGGCCAAAAGAGATTTCAAGAAATAAATGTATGGTTTTGATGAAATTACCCTAAAATTATTTTATTTTGATTTTAACATAGTCTCAATTGATGTCATGTTTAATGTAGAGTTTTGGTTAGGATTTTGGTTTGGTGTTTTTTTTGTTTTTTCTTTCTTTATTTTTGTTGCTGGTTAGCCTTCATTAATAATTTTGCCTATTAAAAAAACTTCAGAATAATTTTACCTTCTGTTTTCCTAAAAGCCGCTGTTGGAGCCTCTCCAAGGCCCTTCTTTCTAACTCTAAGATAAGAAAAGTGAGTGTACATGCAGTATTTTCTGTTCAAATACTGTATATTCTTTTTCATATTATACTCTCTAGTGGTACATACTGGAAAGGCTCATTCTAGGAGGTTTTCAAAGCTTTTGCTCAACATAATCTGTGTGGGATTTTTTTACTGGTTCTGACAAGTATTACATTTCCCAAAGAAGAATTGGGAAGAAGTTATCTAGAACAAGAAACTAAAATTGAAACAGTTAAACAGCTTGGGCTAAAATATGGGTGAATTTTTCAAAAAGTTAGAACACGGTTGATTTGTGAAATGCTAACACATTTAATTTTTTCTATTCAAAAAGAAGCTCTTTTTAATTCACAACATTGTTCATTTGAAGGTAAATTTTTCTGAAGATAGATAGTATTGAAATGTTTAATTCAAAAGGCATCAGCCTGTTTAACCCAGGATTACCTATATTGATCCAAATTAATCTTATTTTGTTGCTGTTGCTATTTTTGTAGAAGACAACCCTACTCCTTAGCTTGAACCTCCTCACTCTTGCTAAAAAATCAATAGGAAAAAAAAAAATTTATTCAACCTGAACCATTTTTTCATTAAATTTTAGTTTGACCGTGAAATAATTTTTCACGGACCAACATGAAATTATTTTTCCAGTATTGCTTAAGATCCGAAGAGTAAATATTATAGGGAAATTTAAGCAACATTCTACTAGTGCTGGGTTGTCGTGTTTTTTTTTTTTTGTTTTTTTTTTCTTTCTTTATTTCTTTTTCCTATTAAGGACAGTAGGTAGAGGTATTGCTTGGACCTAGGGTTGACTTAATCAGAAATTCTCTTTGATGCTAATGGTGAGGCCTATTGATGGTGTTATCTTCTGGTTTAAAACACCTAAGTATCCTGGAGATGCAGACTTAGATCTCAGTAGGACTGAGTCAATCTTTAACCTTCAAAGGCAGATAGATCAATTGCTGTTGTGTGATGTTTGGTTTAGACCTTTGAAATGGCAGATCTTGCTGCTCTGTTTGGAAAGTAAAGTTGCAGCAGCCTTATCCTTGAAGGAAAGGAGCTGCTTCTGTGAAGACAGTCAAGAGGTTTCCCAGAATTATGTAGTGTTTTGACACAAAGGTTTGTAAAATTGGAATGAAAGACCTTCAGAAAAATATAAACTGTTATTTCTGTGTATTTATATAAACTTCCTAATTAACTAATATCCTAGAACTTAGATGTAATAACAAAAAAAATAGACATATTTGATATTTTAATAATGGATTTTTTGTCAGATAATATTGTTTATGATATTTATTCATCTGACAATGATCAACTAATCAGCAGGGGGAAATGAAACTCCAAATGATTTGTGAAGTAGAAAAATACTAAAGAAAATTTTGAACTGCCAAAGACATGTATCAACCTACATTCTGACAGGTAATACTTTGCAGGCTGTGATCAGAAATACTATTTTAAAATTATAGTAGTGTTTTCCTATAACAAAATAAAAACATTTAAAAATCTAAGTGAACTACTGAGTATTATATAAATCCCTGAATTTTAATAGTTCCAGGCCTCTATGAATATGGAATTTGTTGGAAATTTTTCTTCTTTGGATCCCTTTCTCACACAAACTTAAACAGAAGAATTTAAAAAGTCGTCATTTTTACAAGCTGTCTGTTTAAAACCAAATGTTTTGAGGAAAGAAAATATGTATTTTCTTCAGACTAGAAACTTGAAATAGAGTATTAATTTTACAAATTTTACATATGGAGTAAAGGTTTTATGAAGATTAGCTCTCTGCCTAACAAGCTTCCAGACAGATTATATTTCACGGTTATATATTTTCCTACCACTAATACAAACTCTTTGCATCTACTATCAGATTAAAATATTTGAGCAATGAAAGGATTCTTCTGGTAAAACAAATTGAAAACATTTGGAATTAATTCTTACTTCTTATCAGCAGGATTGCTATCTAGTCCCTCAAGCACACAATCTCCAGCACAATACCACCTGATGCTGTCATTAAATCCTCAGCGTCAGGTTTCCTTAGCAATAGAAAAGCTCTCCCTGCTTCACTGTCTTCGTCTGAAATCCAGAACAAAAACAGTTAATCATATGCTTGTTTTCTAGGTGGTTTTTTTTTTTGGCAAATATAATCTGAGACCTTCTGTATCTGGAAAGAAGTGGTAAGTAGCAGTTAAAGTTTGCGATTATTAGACTATAGGGCTGTATTTCAGTTGCTGATGTACAAGCACACCAGATGGTAGCCTGCTGTATTTATCACCAGATTAGTAAGGTAAAGTGTGGGCTATATGTAGGCCTGTGTACTTCTGAGTTTACTTTGCAAAGCATAGGAGGTTACAGGGCTTTCAGTGCTTATTTAAGACAGCAAATATTAAAAAGCTATATTTTCATTTGATTTATATATTTGACAGGATGAACATATTCCCAAAGTGTTTAAAGTTAATTTTGATATTACTGTTTTCATACTGTTGTCAATATTCATGCTGTCAATAGCAAGCAATATGCAAACTATATAGAATGTACCTGGTTTAGGAGTTACTGTTCACAGAATAGACAACTGTATTTGACTTAAAATATATGATGATAATTAAAAACTGTGCCCAGATCTCACGTATTATTTTCACACAAGAAAACTCCAAAACGTTTCTGAAAGTAATTTCGTGACTAAATGTTTGTACTTAGTAAAATAGCCTAAACAAAAGCTTTTCTTTGTTCACTAAAACCAAAGAAAGCATCTTCTGAATTTATTTTTTTTTTCCATTTCTAAAATACACACATTCTAGCCCACCCAGCTAGCATGGAGAGCTCCCAGATCAGTGGAGTTTTAAATTTCATTTTAATGAATACCCATTCTTTCTCATGATATTTTATGATCTGATCTCATAATTGATAACATGCATGATGTTTCTAAGGAATTTTACTTAGACACAGTGACTTTTTTTTAAGCAATATTTGTACAAATTATAGCTGATACATTTGTTAAAACACCTTTTTAAGTAAGCCTGAATTACTGTAATTTCTTGGTGTACCAAATTTGGCTATATGTTAACCGTGAAAGCTATGGTATACGTTGAATAAAGTAGTTGTGACTGTGGCTTTATTACTGAAATGAAATGAAGAGATGTGCCTTTATACTTCTGAAGATGGTGATTAATAAGAAGTCTTTAAGCAATTTCATTAAAATATAATGTTCATCAAATTTAGGGCTAAACCCCTTTTCTTAACCAGGGCAATGATAGTCACTGTCCAAAGGCCTTTTCAAAGTATCAGCAGTGATATCTGGCCTCTACTAAAGAACGGTGTGTTATGAGAAAGAGATAATAATGTGAAAGACATATAAATATTTACTGAAAATATATTAGAAACATAGAATATAATTTTAACATGACATATTTGAAGCGCTTTAGACGTAGCAAAACACGTACACCTTGTTTATACATGTTTGTATTTCAGGTTCATAATATTGCACAACAAAAGTATCACATGCTTTTTACACATCTGTAGTAAAGTTAACTTAAAGACAAAGAATTAAATAAGGAAGAGTTGCACACCAGAAGAGACTGTGCATTTCCGATGTTTAGTCAGTACATTTTCCAACAAGAAAAGGAGTAGGAAATCAGCAGCCCCTCGACTAGACTGTATTATCCTGTGAACTGATTTAAGGATGAGCAGGAAATGAAAAAACACACTCATCAAACCTTTGGTACAGATCTCTCTTTTGAAATGTATGAGGATAGTAGTGGAACAGCAGCAAAACCCCCACACAGTTTGACCACACATAGAGCATTGCAAACAGCACACAGTATTAAGTATCTCAAAGAGTAAAAATCCCTGCATGTTCTCACAGGGCAGGGCAGCGCCCTGGACCCACCAGTTTAAGCATTTTCAGCTGTAGAACTCAGGTCACACTTTCATTGAATTTTAGCAAATTTCTTAATCAATGCTTGCTTTAAAGTTAAGTTTTTATTCTTCAGAATTGTGTTGGTAGTTTCCTATGATACCAGTGATGTTTCAATAAAGTAATCAATGTTTTGGTAATAACATTTGGAAGTACCTTGGCAATTTAATTACTTGAGATGCCTAAAAGGATCATTTTACTATAAACACAAAGCAGCCAATCCTGTTCAAAAAAGTGTTTCTGGAGAAACAGTATTGCTCAGGGGAACACAGTTGAGTATTTAAGGCTAAATGGAGGGAGATTTTATTTGTTTAGTCATTAGTAAACTGCTTGGTCTGGAGAGCTAAAAATGAGAGTTTATCTGTATTATAGACAAGTAATCTATCTGAACAATGTGTGCAAATTTTAACAAATCATGAACATATTTGCCAAATTTGTCAAAATCTGTTTTACTTATACGCATGCATGTTGCAGAAAATGTGTGGACATTTGCATATAGGCTCATCCATGTTTTCCTCCAGTTCTTATTCTTTGTACACATTCCAAAATAATATCACCAAGCTTTTACATGAGTAGGGAAAAAGTACGTAGGCTTTAATATCTACCTTTTTTCAGAAGACCCTCCCTCTGTGAAAATGTTATGTAATGAATGTTAAAAATATGATCTTTGGCAAACATGAATTTAAACTATTTGTGTTCCCAGCACCATTTGGGAGAGCTGGTTTTCTCTCTGTTGTCATACACTGTCTTAGTTTGTGGTTTCTGGGTTGTTTTGTTTTTTGTTTTTTGTTTTCTGTTTTTTTTCATAAATGTTTGGTAGATAGAAGATTTATAAGAAACAAAATTTGTTATAGAGTGGACATGCTGACAAGACTATGATAGACGCAGCAGCACGATAATTTCACGTCCATACTGATGCATTTCATTACTATCTATCTCCCCATTCTGTCAGTCTGGTACCCATTCTCTTGTGCCAGTCAAATTAGTCACATTTGAGCCCCGAATTCCTGAGGCTTATTTAGCTAAGGAGAGTTGATAGAGAAAGAAAAATAATGCAACTGGTTTCACCAATCAAAACCATTCCTCTGGGAAAGATCTTTATGATGAAGTAAAATATAAAATAGCAGCATTTTCTATACTAAGTTGCATGTCTAGTTATTTTGTATAAATCCCAGCTTTTTATAAAGTTAACAAATCAAATGGACAGATGATCAATGTCAAATCTACTGAAAAACTGCCTGTGCAAATGGAATGCCAGATTAGATCATAATCTGTCACTCAAAGTGTTGATGACTGTGTGCATATCGCTAAGCATGCCTTGGACAAGAGTTGTAGTAAAAGTCACCTTCATCCTAAAATGTATTTAATGTAAATTTCACACTAATGCGTGAAAGATTTTTTAAGGTTAATAAAGATTTCTAAGGTACATGACGAAGAAGCTGTTATTAGCTATAAATACATCTTGCACCTTGACTTTCTGGATCAGTCCAATTATTGCAGCAATTATAAATCATAATAATTATTTATTTAATCTAAAGAGACAAAGATTCATTTTTTTCTATAAATGATATTCATTGCTGAAGGCTGAAAAATATCTTGTCATACTGTACATTGCCAAGTTGCTGCTGCATCTGTAGGTTCCTTCTGGTCCTCCAAACTTTTACTAGTTTTTCTAATTTTGCATGACTCCCAGACAGTGCGTTCCTTTGGAACACAGTAGCTGCCATTATTTTGTGCATCAATACTGCAAAAATAAATAGGATAAATATTCTATAAAGCATGAAAGCAGTGCTTAGGTAATGCTGCTCACATGAATAAGTGGTTGAAAGGAAGGCACTCTATGGCCTTTTTTTTTATTAGATGCTTATAGGCTTTGTTTTCTTTTCATCTTCAAGGATCTATAATTGTTCAACACTAGGAGCTTCACAGGTTGAGTGGATGCTAACAGCATATAAATATGTCACTAGTGAGGTACACACACCCTTCTTCAGTGGGTGCGCAAAACACTGTTCGATAAAGAAATGGAAATGAGAGTTATGTAGCTCAACCTTGATAGGAAGAGGGAATTTAAAATGTCCGAAAGATTTCAAAGTGACAAAAGAAAGGAAGGATATTAGGTTCTTCCAGGATAGGTAGCAATCTTGAAACTGTGGAGCTGTTTATCTTCTTCAGTAGTCAAGAGATTAACATGGATTTCCGTGGGAGTCTCCTGCTTCTTACTAGGCTTAAGCTACTTCTTGCACTTTCTTGTGGAGAGCCTTAGCCTGTAATTTATATAGTTATACTTTTCTCTACTTGCTCACTGAATTGTTATGTATACTATGCAATTTGGGTTAACTTCAATGAAATACCAAGAAAAACTCAAATTGTGATATTTAAAGAATTTTATGAGGATGCAGAACATTTAGAAAATACCTGAGCTACTTAGGCTAAAAGGTTAATGCCACCTTCATGAAGCAGAAATTATATATTCAGTTTTAAGGTGACCACAATTTAGGGTTTGTCTCAGGGAGAAAAAAAAAAACAGTTTTGTTTCCATTAATATCAATGAAGAAAACCAAATAAATGATCAGTGATTTTTTTTTTTTTTTTGTCTTCATCTATCCAAACTGGTTTTTCTACTCCTTCCATGCATACGTTAAGCTATTGGACCAAAGGTCTAATGCTCCTCAAGTCCTATTTAACGACATAAAATTAATACGATGTTTGTGAATTGTTTAAATCTCTAAGTAATTCTACTTTTGCAGACTGTCATAGTGATGTTTTTTGGTCTATGACGTGCAAAATTCTATTGCTGTATAATACTGTATATTATAGAAGTGCAAATATGACATCAATTTTAATTTTATAAAAATACTATTCTTCTTCTCACATAGTCTTAACTTTGAAAGTGCTTTTGTCCGGTTTACGGTAGGTCAAAATAAATAGATGGGAATGTAATTTAAGTAGATATAATGTCATATGAAAATTGGGAAATTTCAAAGGACAAAGTTTCTAAAGCAAATACATTTATTCATAAAATTCTTTCTAATATGGAATTTAAATAGAAACAGATCAACTCCATTATTAACAATAAAATAAAGAAAGCAAATTAAAGGGATGATTATTCTCGTGCACACTTGTGATGAAACCAGTGATGTAATATCATTTTTGCTGAAAATTATAAAGGGAAGCTGATGAGAATTGAAAAAAATCTTTGAGGCATTGTTGAATAGAACTGCTTGGGATAAAATTCAAGAATGTAGATTTTTAAATGCAAGACTGACAGGTTGCCTTAAAGTATCTTAATAGCAGCTTTTCATATTAGTGAAATGTTTTTCAAATACTGTAAATGTAGCATAGAAACTAATGTACAGAAACTAAAGGTAGAAGATCGTAACTGGATGAAAGAAATGGAAGCAGTGGAGTTTCCACTAGTTGATGTCCACCACAAGACTAGATTTTTATCTGCAAAGCCTAACTTTGTCAAATCTAAGTACCTAGTGAAATGTAAGGGAAAGTAGCATTATAAGAGATCAAGTAAGACTATCTGTTTCCCTGAGAAAAAGTTTTACACACAGAAGAAGAATTATTTCTGCGGGTGGGGAAGGAAAAATCAATGTAGCCTTTAATGTCTCCTTTTTTCTAATATATCTTGAGTCTTTTTTTTTCTTAATGAGTCCCCCAAGTGAGGTCATTTTTAGTGTAAACTTATAATTTGAAGTTAAAATAGCAAAATCTGGTTTATAAAAGTACTGCTCAGGCACGAAAAGAAGGAGGATTCATGGGAGCTTGTCTAATGTAGAGCTCTGTAGATACCCAGATTCTGTGTGTTCTTCCTTATAGCTCTTAAATGGGAAACATGTGGTTACAGTGAATATTTATTTCTTAGATTACAACACAGCAGTTGCCTTAGCAACTTTGGAAAAATAGTGGGCATGTTGTGCAAAGCCCCAGACATGCTGCCTTTTTGTGCATCTGGTAGCATTGGCCAAAAAGATTCAGTCCAACACAGCAAGTACTGTGTCCCAACTGGAGTGACTTTTGATAGCAAAACCCTTTGTGTGGAAGGTTTGGTATCCACATTATGCATTTCAGAATCTATAGATTGGATTAGCTCTGGTTTCTACCTGAGGACTTGAATGCCTGTTAGCGGTTGGATTTATTAATTACACATCAGGAGTACATATTCTGGTTTAATTTTACTTGAAAGGAGTACTATTCATGAGCTATGTTATGTGATCTGAAGCACTGTAAGTTGGGGCAGTCAGGATATTCACTTAAAAAACTTGTTCCCGATCCAAATGAAACACTGTGTAGCACAGCTCCTCCTTCAGCTATAGAATTGGCCCTGTATTTTCCAATTTCTTTATGCACCACTGTGTGTTTGAAATAAAGTGTTTTGTAAACCAAAACCAAGAGCTGAGAGGTCTTTTTACTGAGTAACATGTCCTCCTGTTTAATCTATGGAGGTTTTTTTGTTGTTAAATTCCATTTGCAGAGTTGTATGGAGACATTCTGGAGCCTGTTAGTTGTTTCCCTGCTTCCCTTCTTCTTGAGCCTGTGTCTCCCCACTGCCATGAACCTGTGACTAGGTAACTGCTATATTTATATGTTTATTCTGAAAGCAGTGTCCCTTGTCATTTCATAAGGACATCAGCATTACTTTCTGTAACACCTTCTGTATTTATCAGGCTAATTTCAATTTATTATTTCTCGTCCATGAGAGTAGGGGTTAAACTCAGTTTGAAGGCAGATTTTCATTAGAGACTACTCCTCTCATTAACTCTTACTCTGTGTTGAGCAGTGCTACCCTATGCTTGCTTTAGGTAACAATCTAATTGGACAGAGTCCTGACATTCTGGAAATCATACAGTAGCTTATATGTAGTGTTATTGCTTAGAAGTTCTTTTCTATCCCCACTGCTTTACAGTATGTTTTTTCTTTTACAGATAAATGATGCATTGCTGAAAGTGCAGTAGTTATTTATACTCATGTATATACAAGAAAGACATCTTTAGGACATCTCGTTGTTAAAAAGTGTATGTCCTTATCATTATACAACTACATGGATAAATCACTTTCTGTTACAATGTGTTCATATTTTCCCCACTTGTCACCTAGGAAATAATTTGTTTTCATTTATTGTCAGATTTTGGATCTGCACAGGCAGGATATATATAGTGAAAATTAAATGGTGATTTATACAGGTGAAAAGTATGAGGGCATTATGACCTTGTCACAGTCTTGAATTATTCTCGTTTTTAAAATAGATGATATTACTTTTTATACTAAGAGACAACTGATGCTTCTGGTATCAGACCCTGAAACACTGAAGCTTATCGTGCTTCATTTGTGCTGAATAGTCTTAAATATTTTGCAATAAAACCCTGTCTTCTTTTGCTCTTAAATGTTATCTCCCCTTCTATAACCATAAGTGCAACATAACATCTCACAGACTTGCATATATTCAGATTATCTTCACGTTATTTTAGCTGCAGTGTTATGAACTGTATTTAAAAACCATCAGCTGTACGTAAAGGTAAAGAACCTACATGTGTCTTACACAAAGACTATAATGAATTAGTCTAGTTTTTCCTAGTCCTGTGGGATATGCATTTGTCTACACAAGAGAAAAAGAAAAAAAAAGATTTTCGGGTTCAATTTTTGAAGCAATATTTGGATGATATAAATAATATAAATGTAATATAAATAATACAAATATAATATAAATAATGGTGTATTTTGTCACTTTCTTCTTCAGTTCTGTATTCTGAGTACTTTATTTTTAAGCTAATGTCAGGCTAATTTGGTTGTGAACCACCATCCCCAAGTTTTGTAAATTTTGTCCCATTAGTGTTATGCATCTTAGTCAATACAGCCATATTCAATACAGCAATATGACTACACTAGTTAACAGTTACGTTAATCAATGAATACTACACAGCCTAAAAGCCCATGACTACAACAAGGATGCTTGATATGCCAATTTATTTCTTTAAATTGCAGAATTTTTATCTTCCAGGATGACAAAACGTTATGGTATGTTATTCACATAATGCTAGTCACTGGAATAATTTATTATACTCTTTCCTTTTCTTTTAATTTCAAGGAAATGTTGTTGCCTATTACCTTAATTGCAAAACATCTAATTAAAACAAACAAGATTTTTCAGGCTGAATTTGTAGCATATTACAGGTAGCAGACTTAATAACAAATGAGAGAAGAGAGTATAAGAGAGCAACATGCTGGAAAAAGCAAAGCTTTCTAAAAAATGAGACTGTCAGAATGGACTGAACATCTATCCTCTTGAAATATTACATACATTTTCATCTCAACGTGAAAAAAGGAGGGATTTTGCCAAATATGTAAGTTTGGCCAAGCTCTGCTTTTCATCCCTACTCTCCTTTCTGTTTAGCTAAATTAAAAAATTTGATTTCTCACCTGTTTATTAATTTGCGTAAGTAGCAGCCTTTATCACTTACAATATAATCTTTTCATGATGATTGTGTTGAAGGAAGCACAGATCTTCTTTCTTTTTTTGTAACTGATAACGTCCAAGCCGTCACCTCCCTTAAGACATTTGAAGGGGACAGCAGATGACACTTTCAAGATTATTAAGAGGGTGGGTTGAATTTTGTACTCTGTCAAATACTCGTAATAATCTTTATTAAAAGAAAAGATTCATGTTGTAGAATTTCCTTTTCTCATTACAATCATTGTGATAAGAAAGAGAATCAGTATGCAATTGTTGGGAGTAGTTATGCAGTGTAAGAGATTACCAAACCACTGTAAACTTGACAGTATTTTCTGAAAACTGCCATTAATCCACTGCTTTCTAAGAGCAGAGGTTGTGACTGATTAGGAGACCAAACTGTATACTGTCAAAAGGCTTGAGTCATCACTTTTTGCTATTCCCCACTACAAAGCCCCAAAGTCATAATGTACTATTGAAAGTGTTATGTGTTCTTAGTTTCCTGTCAAGAACAAATCAGTTCGACCAAGTGCTGGCCCACAGCTGGTGGGCTGCCTGAAATAACAAAACAATCATGCCATACTAAAGTGCCTCACACATTAAGTCAGACTCAGGGTGACAGAAGGATTAAAAACAAAGGCACAAGCAAGATTACAAGCAAATCGTGTAATCAAGGCAGGACACTGAACTGCATACTTACCTTTTGTTGGATTTTCTTTTGTATAGAAAGTGATTTTTACACTATGTTTTAATGGCATATTTATGTGGTACATTACTGGCACCATCTCACACTGATGTGAAATGTGAAAGAATATGTCAGTGGCAATCCATTCCTGTATCAGGTGCAAATTCAACACAGTTAATTAGAAGTGGTAGTGTTATTCCCCTATCATGCCACTTGGTGTAGTCTTCATTTTATGTCTCCTTGTTTTTATGAAATCAGCTTGTGTGGTTGTGACTGAGTCAGAGACAATATGTGTGCTTCTAGCCCTAAAAGAATGGTAGTACTTCAGCTCAAGATGTAAACTGCTTATACTCAGCTCATTAGCAGGACAGCAATCACTTTGTATACTTGTACAAACCATATTCTTACACAGAGACTACTTTATACACTGTGTTGTACTAAAAGCTGCAAAACAATGTGGCTTTACATCATCAGATCTGTTTTGTTTCACTGAATTGTGAGATTCAGTAATGAAAACCAGGGTAGAGAGCAGCCAACAATCTTTGAGATATTATCACCAGTGGAATAGAACATCATTTGCCTGCCATTTTTATGAAGTCATTTTGGTAGCTGTTAAGCAGACACAAAACATAGTTTTCACCTGTGGCAGACAGAATCTGCTACAGCAAAATTTGGGTAATTCTTTTAACTTGGGGATATCATAGATTACTGTTTCAGAGACATGCATTGCAAGTTTTCTTGTTATTAAGGGCTACTGCTTTAACCTTGAGGGAAGGATATATTGCAACAGTATTGACTAGACAGATTTTTGCAGGACTTTCTGAAATATATATATATATACGAATACATGCAATGTGCACATACATATATATATGTACACAGTCTCATGCACAATTCAAGAAACTTACAGATCTACCAAAATGTTCAAGTTTACGTATTGATCACCATCTCCTCAGTTTCCTTGGAATGCAGAATTGTTTACGCTGTTTCAGAATTCCAGATGAATGAAAACCTAACTCTGCTTCCCTTTGAGTAATCTCTGTAAGAGTGACAATGAAAAGTATTGCTTTTGCTCAAAAAGCAGTGAGTCCCTTTTCCTCTCTTCTTGAATGTTTGACATGTGCCTTTTTACAGGTGTTTAATGTAAACACACAGCTACATTCCTGCAGACCAGTGGCTTTGCCTGTATTGTACCTGCTTCATTGTTCCACTAATGTGAAGCACACTCAGCCTGACTCAGAGTCAGATACAAAACTAGCAGTTCCTCTCCTCCTAATAGAAAAACAGGTGATCTAATAAAACACAGATGACCAGGGTACAGGAAAATAATATAAAGAACTCATTACATCCAAGAGCATTAATCACACACACACATGCACAGATTAATTCCCCATATTATTAAATGTCTGCTATAGAAATTATTTTTCAATGTCTGTTATGGAAGAAACATTGTGAGAGGTAATTAATGTACTTTCTAATTCAATTTCAGTGAAACATATTACATTGCCTTTCATATTCTATTTAAGAGTTTGTGCTCCTGAATTAAAGTTAATCCAGTTTCTAAATTTTTTTTAATCTTATAAATACATACATGTACATAATTTTATGCATATGACTTGTTCTTTTTTTTTTTTTGGAAGTATCAGAGCTCAGCCCGCCTATTGTGAAATGCATTACATTTAGTTACTTAGTTAATTTTAATTTCCTCTTCTGATCATATTGTCAGCACTTGTAAGCCTGTATGTTTCATTGTGAATTCTTTAGCCAGGAGCCATCATGTCTTCTGGCTACCAGCTGCATGTTAAAATGCGCAGCGAATACAGAAGAATGTTACTTCGTCAAGCAGTTGACGCAGCAACTTTGTAAAGGGCACTACAACTTAATATAACATCTGTCCTTAGAAAAATCATCTAACCTAAGCAAAGAAGTTCAGTCAGGGAATCTGAGTGTTCAGGGCCAATTTTCAGATGGTCCAGACCGCTCGGCTTTTGCTTGGTTCAAGTAGTTCTATTTTAACTATGCTGAGATTTGAGTGCTGTGATTCCCTGCTGTCTACACTGGCACAGATCCCTTCAAAAACTGCCCTAGATACAAATTTCAAAAAAACTACAAATGTGATTTTATAACACTAATTCTACATAAGAACCTGGATCACCTTGAAGACAGTGTCTGATATCACCGCCTGGAGAGATCATTTTGTTCATAAGGAGAACTGTATCAGCTAGCTCCTATGAGGCAGCATCCTGACATTGTTAAACAGATAGCTAGACATGGCATAAAGATTCTGTGGGTAAGAAAAGAGAGACAAAGCCAACTTATCCAGTATTTCAAGGGTCTTTTTGAATAAAAATTTGGGATGGTCTTTATATAATCTATGTAGAATTTTAGTCCTGCGTGATACAGTCACTGCAGTTGAACATGTAAACTACTATTCAAGTGAAGATGAAGCAACTTTCTGTCAAAAAATAGGTAATTGCTTATATGATATGAAGCACTGAGCAGAGTTGTTGCTTAGTACCATTCTGAACCAATACACTTTGTCCACTTTCTTTTACTTTAAAACTTCAGAACTGTGATGGAGAAAATAAAAAGTAACAATGACTCTGCTTTGAAGATAACTGGTCAGGTCTGAATGTTATTAGGATTACAGGACCAACAGCAGACTTAGTGTTGTAGGATAAGGCGCAGGGGACAAGGTAAGACTGTAAAGTTAATGCAAAATTGCACTATGTTAACATTTCTAAGATTTTTTACTGTGCTAATATATTTAAAAAATAAGTAAATTAATAAGTTAGGTTTTATTATCATTAAATTCTTTGTCAGGAGAACTCTGAAGAATTGTATAGCCAATAAATTATGTGAAATCAGGTTGAGTTCAGTGCTTCTCCTTTTTTTTCACATATTGCTTTGATGCAAATGTACCAGTGCTTCTGACTGCAGGCAAAGGCAAGCAGCACTCAGGCTAATAAAAAAAACCTCAGTGGCACATTAATCCATAATTTACAGAAATGATCATAAAGAAAAAAAAATAAGTTCAGACACTTGAAAAGACATGGACATATAATGCAATAAATTATACTCATTAGTTTTTAAAACTCTTCCTTGCATACACTGATTTTTATAAGAAGGTAAAGAGAAGCTAAGAAGAGCTTATGGATCCAGGCTTCAACTGCCTAAGTAAATATATTTTCCTGGAATAAGTTTTATTCCAAATCTTTAAGGTATTATGTGTGGTTTTGCAAGCTTAATGTATGATCGAAAACCTTCTATATGTGTGTTTGACTAACCTGTACTGTCCTGCTTTTTAGGTTGATTTTTATGTTGGTCAAGCCCAGACAGCAACTCAGAACCATGCAGCCACTCATTCACTCCCTCTCCCCCTTTTTTGTTCATAGCAACAGGAAGGCACAGCTCTATATGTTTGCAGTGAACAGGCCGTATTGAAGGAAGCAGCTGGCCAAGTGCTACAGATGCCCAGGTTGCAGTAAGGCTGCTTTACCTTTGTGTCTTATGGTCTTAGGCAGGCTTGTGATACACTAGCATGGCAGGAGGTTTGTATTATCGCTTTATCAAGACTTTTGTGACCAAATTTCTTGGTTTTGTGGTGGGAACAGTGAAAAGAGAGTATCATGGGTCACTACCCTGTGTTTGGATGGCATTTATTGTAATTTAGCCATAATCACAAACAAGAATTTTATTTGCTGCGGTAATTTGCTAGTTGGGCACTTTGTCACCTCTATTTAAAAAATGTCAGAGAAAGAATTTAAAAATCCAGAATTTATCATTTACAGAGATTGTCCTGCAGTAACCTTATTATGATGGTAGGCAGAAGGGGAATTCTTAGAGATCATGGACACAAAGGAAGTCATGCAAAAAGCCAAAGGTAGGAATGTGGGAGTTCCTGCTGCAATATTCAAATTAGCTCTGCAGCTGTAAGGCTGCTCAGTTTTTCATGTAGGAACACTGAGCTGTGTTTATAGAGTATGATTAATCCTATTCTCTGGGCATCAGGTTCTGTGGTGCTTGGGAAATCAAAACAAAGGGAATTGTTTAAGCTTTGCAAAAATACAAGCATGGAAGTATAGTGCTAAAAGTATGCTAGGTGTAAGTATATTAAAGAGTGGGGCATACATACATATTGATAATGACCTTTTGTTAGAATTGTTCTTTTACAAATAATAATTACATTATTATTGTAATTATATTCTAAAACTGAATCATAGAATCATAGAATAGAATCATAGAATAGTAAGGGTTGGAAAGGACCTCAAGATCATCGAGTTCCAACCCCCCTGCCATGGGCAGGGACACCTCCCACTAAACCATGCCATCCAAGGCTATGTCCAACCCCACCTTGAACGCCGCCAGGGATGAAGCACTCACAACCTCCCTGGGCAACCCATTCCAGGGCCCCACCACCCTCACAGTAAAGAATTTCTTCCTCAGATCCAATCTAAACCTCCCCTGTTGAAGTTTAAACCCATTACCCCTTCTCCTCTCACCACAGTCCCTAATGAAGAGTCCCCCCCTAGCATCCCTATAGGCCCCCTTCAGGTATTGGAAGGCTGCTATGAGGTCTCCACGCAGCCTTCTCTTCTCCAGGCTGAACAGCCCCAATTTTCTCAGCCTATCTTCATATGGGAGGTGCTCCAGTCCCCTGATCATCCTCGTGGCCCTCCTCTGCACTTGTTCTAACAGTTCCATGTCCTTTTGATGTTGAGGACACCAGAACTGCACACAATACTCCAAGGGAGGTCTCACAAGAGCAGAGTAAAGGGGCAGGGGCACCTCCCTCGACCTGCTGGTCACGCTCCTTTTGATGCAGCCCAGGATACGGTTGGCCTTCTGGGCTGCAAGCGCACACTGCCGGCTCATGTTCATTTTTTCATCAACCCACACCCCCAAGTCCTTCTCCACAGGGCTGCTCTCAATCTCCTCCCCGCCCAACCTGTAGCTGTGCCTGGCATTGCTCCGACCCAGGTGGAGGACTTTGCATTTAGCATGGTTAAACTTCATTAGGTTGGCATTAGCCCACCTCACAAGCGTGTCAAGGTCCCTCTGGATGGCATTCCTTCCCTCCAACTTGTCAACCGAACCACAGAGCTTGGTGTCATTGGCAAACTTGCTGAGGGCGCACTCAATCCCACTGTCCATGTCACCACAAAGATGTTGAACAAGACCTGTCCCAACACCGATCCCTGGAGGACACCACTCATTACTGGTCTCCAGCTGGACACTGAGCCACTGAGCCCTACTCTTTGCGTGTGGCCATCCAGCCAGTTCTTTATCCACCGAGTGGTCCACCTATCAAATTGATGTCTCTCCAACTTAGAGAGAAGGATGTCATGTGAGACAGTGTCAAAGGCTTTACACAAGTCCAGGTAGATGACATCAGCTGCTCTGCCCCTGTCCATCAGTTCCGTAGCCCCTTCATAGAAGGTCACCAGATTGGTCAGGCAGGATTTCCCCTTAGTGAAGCCATGCTGGGTGTCACCAAGCACCTTGTTGGTTTTCATGTATTGGCATTAGTTTCATAAAACTATTCATACAGCCAAAGTAATCTCACTGTAGGAACTGAAGTGATGGAAAATATGGAGTTAATACATAGTGTAGTTAAAATAAGGATACAATTCTTTGCAGATTTCTTTTCAGTGGTCTTTCTGAATGTTAAGCTGCATATATTCTATATTAGCCTATGTTGACACTCTTCACTGTGAGGGTGGTGAGGCACTGGAATGGGCTGCCCAAGAAAATTGTGAATCTTCCAGTCCTGGCCGTGTTCAAGGCCAGGTTGGACAAAGCCTTAGGCAACATGGTGTAGTGTGAAGTGTCCCTGCATTTGCCACTTCTTTGGGCAACCTGTTCCAGTGCCTCACCACCCTCACAGTTAAGAGCTTCCTCCTTATACCTAACCTGAACTTCCTCTGTTTTCAGCCATTAGCCTTGTCCTATCACTATAATCCCGAATGAAGAGTCCTTCCCCAGCATCCATGTAGGCTCCCTTCAGATACTGGAAGGCTGCTATGAGGTCTCTACGCAGCCTTCTCTTCTCCAGTCTGTACAGCCCCAACTTTCTTAGCTGAGTATCTTAAGTATCTTAAAGCAATTGGGAACCAAAATATACTTTTCGTTTTCATTTCAGTAGAACGTTTTTTAAGACTTTTTTAAAAAGAAAATGAGTTTGATTTGAGCATTTACAGCTTTGTACTATGCTTCTGCATTTTTACATAATTTTATTACAAACATAGGGAATTCTGCATTTTCACTAATCAGGTCATGCAATGCCAGTTTCTTCAGAGGTCCAAGACTTTGCTTTCTATGAGCCATTTTTTAAGGACCATTAATAAATATTCTGTCAAGTTTAGATACCTGGAACTGATCTAAAAGCTTTTTAAAGCAAGAATTCAAAATATAGAATGAAATGGTGTATAATGGTAAGGAGATCCTCATCAAAGACATTAAAAATGTGTCGTGGTTTAAGCTTATAAACCCATACAGTCGCTCTCTCACTCACTTCCCCCTCTTTCTTCCCTCCGCTCCTGGAGGGATGGGAAGGAGAATCGAAAGAATGCAACTCCCACAGGTTGAGTTAAGAACAGTTTAGTAACTAAGGTATAACACAAATCACTGCTGCTACCACCAATAATAATAATGACAAGAGAAAATACAAGGGAAAAGAATACAGTTTCTCACCATCCAATATCAAGCCCGACCACACAGTGCACCCCCACCAGTAACAATAATGACAAGGCAAATACAAGGGAAGGATACAATAGCTCACCACCCAGCTCGACCAAGCTGTGCACCCCCACCGGTGCACCCCTCACCGGCTGCACCCCCCACCGTGCACCCTCACCACCCTTCCAGGTCTCTGCTCTCCGTTTCTACATCCTGGACATGACGTGCTGTGGTATGGAATAACCTCTTTGGTTAGTCTGGGTCAGGTGTCCTGTCTCTCCTTCCTCCTGGCTTCCCCTCCTCCCTGGCAGAGCATGAGGCTCACAAAGTCCTTGGCCAGCCTAAACATCACCAAGCACTAACTGAAAACACTGGTGTTATCAGCGCTGTTCTCAGGCCCAAAATCAAAAACACAGTACTGCACCAGCTACCGAGAAGGAGAAAAAATGACTGCTGCTGCTGAACCCAGGACATTCCACCCCTTATTCCATACCATTCACGTCATACTCAGATCCCACATTTTTTCAATATACAATCACATGTGTATATATATATATATATATACAACCACACACATGCCCAGAGGGAGAGACATCATCCCTCAGTGCATGGACCAATCCCTACAAAGCTGCTTAGTCCATCCAGTCCATGATGCTGGGCTCCATCTTTTATAACAGTCTTTCAGAGCAGGAGACTGTGCAGTGTTCACACTCGTGAATAACCTGGGCAATAGTGTCCATTGCTAAGTCCACCCCTCGGTCATGAGTCCATCTGTATGTTGCATCTCTGCCCTGATGGCCTAATGTGTCGTAGGCCCACCAGGCTCAAAATAATTCACCCTCCCCTCCAGCAGTTTCTGCAGCTTGTCGTTGGGGACTCCATACAGCTGCCTTCCATCTCCAATGCTTCCAAAGCACTGGAGGGGCCCAGTGGACTAGATACTCGCCCATACTGTCCCACACACCCTGCCACTCATGACTGTCCATCCTTGGGGAAAATCTCTTGGTCACCCTGCATCGTAGTCTAGCCACAGGCAAGGCCCACACCCCACTCTGGTTAACTCTCAGGACCAGACAAAATGGTTGTGGGTAAAACACACTCTGTATGCATGCCAACATGCTGATCCCTACCAGAATCAGCAGGCAGGTCTCAAGGGTACCCAAAGGCCATTGAAACCCTTCAGAACTCTCAAATGACGCTGCTGTACATGTCACTGGGGCTGGTGTAGCTGCTGGGCTTGCCGGCTCTCTCACCACCAGCTGCTCTTTGTCTGAGTCCAGATCTCCCTCCTCTGCCTTGCTGGGAAGTGCTGCGTGGTCTCCTGCGTCCTCCTGGGGCTCGGGCTCGCGGGGCTCTGCGGGCGGCTGCTGGGGAATGCTCTCGGCCGCTGCGGGGCTGGCCTCTGCCGCCGCCCCCCCTCGCCGCTCGGGAGCTGCGGGGTTCGGCTTCTCTGCCGTTTCCCCCTTCCCGGCCTCTTGATCCCCCGCACCGGTCTCCCGGGCCGTTTCGGCCGTCGGCGGCTCCCGGGGCCGCCCCTCCTCCGCTCCGCACAGCCCCTCAAAGACGGAGGCGAAAATGAGGGCCTGGACAGTAAAGAGCAGCCGACCTGCCAGGTACAAGTCCACGTCCACGTCCATGTCCCCGTCCGCCCCTCCCTGCTTCTGGAGCCCACCCGTGTCACAAGCCCTTCCTATAAAGCACACTGAAACAAGAACCTTAGCCCAAAACTCATATCTGAGTGCTAAGATAACAAATACTGGCTGTAAGTAGGGTAGAACAGACTGAAACCATGAAAACCAGAGCAACAACTTTGAGAGCCAATAAATCAGCATTGTGACGAGTGGCTATTAATCCTGTCGTTATCTCAACCCTTCGAGCCCCACGTTGGGCGCCAAAAAGAACTGTCGTGGTTTAAGCTTATAAACCCATACAGTCGCTCTCTCACTCACTTCCCCCTCTTTCTTCCCTCCGCTCCTGGAGGGATGGGAAGGAGAATCGAAAGAATGCAACTCCCACAGGTTGAGTTAAGAACAGTTTAGTAACTAAGGTATAACACAAATCACTGCTGCTACCACCAATAATAATAATGACAAGAGAAAATACAAGGGAAAAGAATACAGTTTCTCACCATCCAATATCAAGCCCGACCACACAGTGCACCCCCACCAGTAACAATAATGACAAGGCAAATACAAGGGAAGGATACAATAGCTCACCACCCAGCTCGACCAAGCTGTGCACCCCCACCGGTGCACCCCTCACCGGCTGCACCCCCCACCGTGCACCCTCACCACCCTTCCAGGTCTCTGCTCTCCGTTTCTACATCCTGGACATGACGTGCTGTGGTATGGAATAACCTCTTTGGTTAGTCTGGGTCAGGTGTCCTGTCTCTCCTTCCTCCTGGCTTCCCCTCCTCCCTGGCAGAGCATGAGGCTCACAAAGTCCTTGGCCAGCCTAAACATCACCAAGCACTAACTGAAAACACTGGTGTTATCAGCGCTGTTCTCAGGCCCAAAATCAAAAACACAGTACTGCACCAGCTACCGAGAAGGAGAAAAAATGACTGCTGCTGCTGAACCCAGGACAAAATGTTGCTGAAATATAGATCTTTTCACTCAGCACAGTATCTGAGAGCTACAAGATTGCAATCATAACAGAGTAATGCAAATGGATTTAGCTGATGCCATTTCTCATTTTCATTACCATCATTTTCATGAGAATGGATTAATATTGTAATATTTTGTATTCTCATGGCAATTTTTGTCACAAAATGGATTCATGCCAAGCCGTCTTCTGTTCCTGTTAATCTTTGTCACGAAGGTAAAGACACCAGGTTTTTCATGACCCATTGGTTTCATAGGAATACGTAAAACTTCCACAGTGCTGCAGACTTCAAAACAGGTTTCAGTGGTTTGGATAGTCTAACCCTATGTGATGCTTACTGAAGCAATACCAATAAAGAATTTAATGTCATTTGTAGCAACAACAGCAGAAAGTACAAAGCATAATACCAATGGAGTCTAGTGAATAAGTTATGAATTACTTAGCTAGCTACTTAGAGTTTTACACATGCATATAAATTAAGGAATACATAGCCACAAAAATAATAGCATACACAAGTGTGTTAAACACTTAAACTGTGACAATAAATCATAAGGTATTGATTATAACCAAAATTTAAATCTAGTATGTTTTCACTGTAGTAGAATATATAGGGTGGAACTTTAAAAAAATAGCAGAGAGAGTACTTCAAGGAACATATACAATCCTTTCTGCATGTGTATACATTTCTGCATTCATGTGATAAATCATTGTGCTATTTGACTATAATTTTGAACTAACACATTTGAATGAGTTTAAATTTTGTTTTTTACTTTCTCTTCATAATGTAGTTTTGGTCCATATTACATAGATAGCTGAAATATTTAGCAATATTTTTGTAGAAAAATAACTACTTAGCAACATTACATGATCATTGATATTACACATCTTAGAACCTGAATATATCCTGAATAAGGAGAAGGAAGATTACATGGTAATTTCCCTAGGGAAGTGGAAATGTATGAAACTTTTCTTGTCCACGTAAGGAGATGTCTTTATTCCTGTATTGAGAAAGACTGAATGTGATAGCTAAATAAGCTGATGCACTGGGTGATCATAGCAAGGTGGCAAACACACTATAGCTGAAATGTTTATACCATAACCTGAATTAGAAAAAAATCTGTTGAATTCTGTGAAAGTTTAGCAGCAAAATTATTGTAAGGGAGAGAGTAAGCATTTTTTAGAAACATAAATACCCTTAAAAATCTTCTGAACAATTTACCCTTGCCCCTACTGCCATGCCTTTTGTTTGAGATGCATTTAAAAGCTAACAGTAACACAAATAGCAAACAGTAACACAAAAATTTTCCCTTTCTTGGGAACCTTTTTGAAGTCAAGCCTGATGAGCTGACGAAGTATGGAAGTTCTAAGCAGTATAGGACAGAGTATAATAAAGCCATATTTAATATTAAATAGAAAAAAATGACTGAAAACTGAAACAGTCATGATATCAGTATTCTTTTTAATTATAATCAGCTTGTAAGAACACATTTGAGCCTCTTCTACTTTATTTAGTTCTTTCCACTTCATAGTCTCTTAAGTCTCTGCATCAATCTGTTAAACGAAAGTTAGGTAGAGAGAGATCATTTTCATAGAATCATAGAATCATAGAATAGTAAGGGTTGGAAAGGACCTCAAGATCATCGAGTTCCAACCCCCCTGCCATGGGCAGGGACACCTCCCACTAAACCATGCCATCCAAGGCTATGTCCAACCCCACCTTGAACGCCGCCAGGGATGAAGCATTCACAACCTCCCTGGGCAACCCATTCCAGGGCCCCACCACCCTCACAGTAAAGAATTTCTTCCTCATATCCAATCTAAACCTCCCCTGTTTAAGTTTAAACCCATTACCCCTTGTCCTCTCACCACAGTCCCTAATGAAGAGTCCCCCCCTAGCATCCCTATAGGCCCCCTTCAGGTATTGGAAGGCTGCTATGAGGTCTCCACGCAGCCTTCTCTTCTCCAGGCTGAACAGCCCCAATTTTCTCAGCCTATCTTCATACGAGAGGTGCTCCATTTTGTTACTACTGCCTGAAGCAAATCAGTGAATTATCTCTGAAGGGGAACTCAGTAATTTCTCACTGTATGGAATACTGAACTAAAATGATCCCTTATTTCTAGAAGTGGTTTTTTTTACATGAAATTGAAACAAAACCTCAAAGGTGATTTTTGGTACTTTTTTTTTCTTTTTAATTAATTTGAGTGAAAAAAAATCTTATGAATTTTAAGGGGAAGCACTCATTTTCCAATGAAAGTAGCTGTAAGCGTATAGAAAAGAAAATTTATAAGATTTCCAAATTCTTACAGTGTAATCCTCTTCTGAATGTCTTTCAAGATTAAGAAGCCCCAGACTGTTTTCAAAGATGCTCAACAAAAGGTGGCATGTATACTTTAATTTCCCTACCTACTTTAGCAAATCTGCTTGACCAGTGCTTAGCTGTTCCAAAGGTCTGTGAAGTCCTTTCAGGTTATGTTTTCCTACTCATGGCCTTCTGGATATTACTTTCCTGTCTTTGTTCTAGTTCCTGAGTATCATATATATTTTCCAGGAAACAAGATAGCTTAAAGTTGAATATTACTGTGCTTCTGGCTTGTAAAACAAGGTTCGTATTACAGTATGGGGTTCCCTTTATTACATGGTGCAGATTTCAGCTGTTTATTTTCCATGTAAAGAATTTTAAAGAAAGGAAATACTTCTTGCATAATATCAGTGCAAAATCAACGGTTTTGGAAATTTTACCTTGCTGAGAAATCTCTCTGAGTATCCCGCCTTGTATGTCTGGGATCTAATTAACAGTGAGCAAGCTTTTATTAAGAATATCTGTTTATATTAACAACTTTCATTATTTCAGACCTAGCACCAGAAATTTTACTAGTCATTAAACGTCTATAGCTGCTTTGGTGCTGGACTGTTTCATGATCTGTATGTGAATATTCAAATAAGACTGTACTTTAGCCAGGTATTTCCATGGAATAGTTTATAGACCAGCAATTCCAGAAATTGGCTTCAAAATACTGCATTTCCTTTTCTCTGCCTCTAGGACATGAGGCTAGTATATTTCAACATATTTTTAAAAGATAGGAACAAACGCATTTAAAGTACTATCTTGTAAATTCTTTGTCCTCTGTCTGTGCTCTCTGTTTTCATTGTTTCAGATTACGTACCTGTAAATAGGTATTCACCTGCCCTACAAAATGTGAAAAAGTTCCCTATTGATTAGACTTGCAGTCAGTATCTTCAGGTTCATTTTTGATCAACAATGTCAGATAGAACACAATGCTGCATTTAGAAGTAAAAGTAAAATAAATAAATAAATACATTGCTGCAATTAGAAGTAAAAAAAAAAAGGGGGAGAGAAAAAAAGGTATTACGATAATATTAAATGTCTAATCTATTATCCCCAGAGATGATGACTCACCAAGCAGTTTCAATTTAAAAGCCAGGTCTGCAAATGAAACAGAAATCTTTGTTCAAGGGATTGTTGATTAATTAGGCATCAGACATAAAATTTATACAACAGGTTTGGGAGCAAGAATCAGAACTTGGAGCTCCTTTGCTGATTCTATAGGGCCTCACTTCCACAAGGAAAGGAAGAGAATTTCCAAGCCTCATGGTAGCCGTCATCTACTTATGTGAAGTAATCTCTAGGAGCATATATATTTGAATTCCCTTAAAAAAAGGAAGATACTGAACCTTGTTCTTGCACTTTCTGCATGAATCCTTTGATAAGAAGACTGTTACATCCCCAGTGGGTGACAGCATCATTCCTAAACATTGTGTGATTCCTGTGAGACATAGATTTTGAAGTCACCACTGCTCTCATCATTTCCTGTTTCCTACCTATCACTTCACCAAGCCAGTCTGCTCCAGTGCAGGCATGCTCCCCAGCAGGGCAGGGGACTGTGATGTACAGTGCGGTTGTTGAGTATGGGAGACCCACCAGGGACTATCATGTCAGCTATCACAAGAGCACTGAGAAGGTGCGGGCAGGGCCAGGAGTAATTGTGACCATCCCCTACTCCCACAAAAGGCAGCCCTAGGAAGTGACCAAGAGGTCTGTGAACAGGACAGGCAAACAGGGTGTGGTATGCTGACATGCTGGAGGGAAAGGATGCCATCCAGAGGAATCATGACATGCTTGAGAGGTGGGCCAGTGCCAAACTCATGAAGTTCAACAAGGCCAAGTGCAAGGTCCTACACCTGAGTCAGGACAATCCCAAGCACAAAAACAGGCTGGGTGGAGAATGAATTGAGAGCAACCTTGAGGAGAAGGACTTGGGGGCGTTGGTCAATGAAAAGCTCAACATGAGCCGGCAGTGTGCACTCGCAGCCCAAAAAAACAACCGTATCCTGGGCTGCATCAAAAGGAGTGTAACCTGCAGGTAAAGGGAGGTGACTCTCTCCCTCTATTCTGCTCTTGTGGGACCCCATGTGGAGTGCTGTGTTCACCTCTAAGGCCCCAAACGCAAGAGGAACATGGATGGGCTTGAGCGAGTCCAGAGGAGGCCAGAAAGATGACCTGAGGGTTGAAGCACTTCTCCTATGAAGACAGGCTGAAAGAGTTGGGCTTGCTCAGCCTGGAGAAGGCTCAGGGGAGACCTTAGAGCATTTTTCCATTATCTAAAGGGGACCTACAAGAAATCTAGTGAGGGACATTTTACAAAGGCATGGAGTAACAGGACAAGGGGGAATGGCTTTAAATTGAAAGAAGGTAGATTTAGATTAGATACTAGGAAAAAATATTTTCTGTGAGGGAGGTGAGACACTGGAACAGATGGCTGCCCCATCCTTAGCAGTGTTAAAGGCCAGGTTGGATTGGGCTTTGACCAACATAGTCCACTGGAAGATTTCCCTTCTCATGGCAGTGCAGCTGGAACTAGATGATCTTTAAGTTCCCTCTATTCTCAAGCCACTCTATGATACATGTGGGAAACTGCTAAATGATGCGCTAACTTCTGGTGGACCCCTGGTCAGTGTTCAGCAGCTTTGGATTCAGATCTGTGTTGCTATTGTTTATAAAAGCCTGTGTGTCTAGCTTTGGAGACTGCATCATGCTCCAAATTCCAGGCTGAGAGGTGATGTCTAACTTTTATGTATTCAGTTCTTCGTATCTGGACTTCTGTTGCTATGTAGTCTGCGCTGCAAGATTATTTATGAAGAAATTTATATTAGAATTAAAGAGTTCGGAGAAAGTTTTGCAGCTTCATTCTCTGAACAGAGCTATTTCACCTTGCATTTTGTAGCAAATTCTATGAAACATTCCTGTTAAAATTCTGGGGTGAGATTGTAGAACAGGACACATTGCAACAAGCCTTTAAGTACCTCCAAATCATCACTAGACAAAAGTTACACTGTTATACTTACTGTATAAACGGCACTGACAAATGTTCATGTTTCGGTTCTTATCACCTTATATTGTTTATAAAACTCTTGCTGATAAAATGTAATGACCCTTCCCAATGAATTTTTCTCTCTTCACATACACCCTACCAGTCAGCCACCAACACGCAAAATAATTCTGTTTCCTCAGTTTTCTGAGTCTAGCCACGTGGGAGCTAGATGAAAATAGTCTTCAATCACTCATTTTAGATAGGAACATCAAAACACAGTAGGTTCTGGCTTATATGTTAATAAGGTTAACCAGTTTATTTCTTGCTAACATTTATTTTTCATCCATGCCACAGGGTGCCAGAAGCTCCCATAATAGTGAACTAAGTATAGAAAGAAACTAACACACTATACAGCTATGGACAAACACTAGTTCTAGAGGAAACAATTTAAATATGATTGCCTTTTACAGAGAAGCATGTAAATGCATTAGGAAAATACAAAACTATAATTTCTGGGTATACTTTTGATCATTCAAAACCCTACGTCTGATATCTTTTGCACTTGAAACCCTAAAAGCAGCATAGAATCATAGAAGAGTTAGGGTTGGAAAGGACTTAAGATCATCTAGTTACAACCCCCAACCATGGGCAGGGACACCTCACACTAAACCATGCCATCCAAGCCTATGTCCAACCCCGCCTTGAACACTGCCAGAAATGGAGCATTCGCAACTTCCCTGGGCAGCCCATTCCAGTGCCTCACCACCCTTACAGTAAAGAATTTCTTCCTCATATCCAATCTAAACTTCCCCTGTTTAAGTTTGAACCCGTTACACCTTGTCTTACCACTACAGTCCCTCATGAAGAGTCCCTTCCCAGCATCCCTATAGGCCCCCTTCAGATACTGGAAGGCTGCTATGAGGTCTCCACGCAGCCTTCTCTTCTGCAGGCTGAACAGACCCAACATTCTCAGCCTATCTTCATACAGGAGGTGCTCCAGTCCCCTGATCATTCTTGTGGCCTTCCTCTGGACTTGTTCCAACAGTTCCATGTCCTTTTTATGTTGAGGACACAGAACTGCACACAATAGTCCAAGTGAGGTCTCGCAAGAGCAGAGTAGAGGGGCAGGATCACCTCCCTCGACCTGCTGGTCACACTCCTTTTAATGCAGCTCAGGTTATGGTTGGCTTTCTGGGCTGCATGAGCACACTGCCGGCTCATGTTCATTTTTTCATCAACCAACACCCCAAAGGCCTTCTCCGCAGGGCTGCTCTAAATCTCTTCTCTGCCCAACCTGTAGCTGCGCTTGCGATTGCTCTGACCCAGGTGTAGAACCTTGCACTTGGCATGGTTAAACTTCATCAGGTTGGCATCAGCCCACCTCACAAGCTTGTCAAGGTCCTCTGCATGGCATTCCTTCCCTCCAATGTATCAACCGAACCATACAGATTGGTGTCATTGGCAAACTTGCTGAGGGCACACTCAATCCCACTGTCCATGTCACTGACAAAGACGTTGAACAAGACCGGTCCCAACACCCATCCCTGACAGACACCACTCGTTACTGGTCTCCAGCTGGACATTGAGACATTGAGCACAACTCTTTGCGTGTGGCTATCCAGCCAGTTCTTTATCCACCGAGTGGTCCACCTATCAAATTGATGTCTCTCCAACTTAGAGAGAAGGATGTCATGTGAGACAGCGTCGAACACTTTGCACAAGTCCAGGTAGATGAGATCAACTGCTCTACCCCTGTCCATCAGTTCCGTAGCCCTATCATAGAAGGTCACCAGATTGGTCAGGCAGGATTTGCCCTTAGTGAAGCCATGCTGGCTGTCACCATCCACCCTGTTGGTTTTCATGTGCCTTAGCATGCCTTCCAGGAGAATCCGCTCCAAGATTTTGCCAGGCACAGAGGTGAGACTGACTGGTCTGTAGCTCCCCAGCTCATCCATTTTCCCCTTCTTAAAACTGGGGGTTATATTTCCCTTTTTCCAGTCATTGGGAACTTCACCTGACTGCCATGAGTTTTCAAATATGATGGACAGTGGCTTAGCAACTTCATTTGCCAGCTCCTTCAGGACCCGCGGATGGATTTCATCCAGTCCCATTGACTTGTATACATTCAGGTTCTTAAAATGGTCTCGAACCAAATCCTCTCCTACAGTGGGCCTAGGGTCTTCATTCTCACTGTCTCTAGGTCTGCCTTCCAAGACTTGGGTGGTATGGTCAGAGTATTTTCCAGTGAAGACTGAGGCAAAGAAGTCATTAAGAACCTCAGCCTTCTCCAAATCCAGGGTAGCCAGTTCTCCCGATAGCTTCTGGAGGGGGCCCACGTTGTCCCTAGCCTGTCTTTTATTTGCAATGTACCTATAGAATTCCTTTCTGTTATCCTTAACATCCCTAGCCAAGTTTAATTCTAAGTGGGCCTTAGCTTCCTAACCTGGTCCTTAGCTTCCCGGACAACACCCCTGTATTCTTCCCAGGCCACCTGTCCTTGCTGCCACCTTTTATAAGCTTCTTTTTTCCATCGAATTTTGCTCAGCAGCTCCTTATCCATCCAAGGAGGTCTCCTGGCCCTCCTGCTGAAGCTCCTTCTAGTTGGGATGCATCGCTCCTGAGTTTGCAGCAGGTGAGCCTTGAATATCAACCAACAGTCTTGGGCCCCCCTGCCCTCTAGGGCTATATCCCATGGAATCTTACTTAGCAGGTTCCTGAAGAGGCCAAAGTCTACTCTGTTGAAGTCCAGGGCAATGAGCTTGCCACATGCTCTTCTCACTGTCCTGAAGATCTCGAATTCGACCAAGGTCAAAGGAGGTCAAGCATGGCACCTCTCCTTGTCGGCTCCTCTATTACTTGCAGAATGAAGTTGTTTTCCACACAATCGAGGAACCTTCTGGATTGCTTGTGCCGGGCCGTACCATCCCTCCAACAGATATCAGGGTGGTTGAAGTCTCCCATGAGAACAAGGGCCTGCGAGCATGAGGCTGTTACTATCTGTCTATAGAGCGCTTCATTCAGTGAGTCCCCTCGGTCAGGCGATCTGTAACAGAACCCACAATAATGTCTCCCATTGCTCTTCTGCCTTTAACCCTGACCCACAAACTCTCTGTCGACTGCTCACCTGTCCTAAACAGAGTTCCGTACTCTCTAGCCTATCCCTAACATAAATAGCAACTCCCCCTCCCCGTCTGCCGGGCCTGTCTTTCCTAAAGAGCCTGTAACCTTCCATTCCAACACATCAGTCGTAGGAGGCATCCCACCATATTTTTGTGATGCCTATGATATCATATCCCATGGATGTGCACACATCTCTAATCCCTCTTGTTTGTTCCCCATGCTACGGGCATTTGTTTAGAGGCATTTGAGCCATGATCCAATTGAAGCTGGCTCATTGGCTGGAGCAGCTGGAATATCTCTACATTTCTCTGAGCATTTATTGTAGGTGCTGGTAACTGACTGGATGCGTTGGGATGGAATGATGCTCCCACCCCCAACACATCTAGTTTAAAGTATCCTTGACCAGTCTGGCAAGCCTCCTACCAAATTCACTCTTCCCCTTCTTTGTCAGACCAGCTCCACCAGCCCCCAGTAGACCTGGCCTACTATATTGAGTCCCATGTTCAAGGTACCCAAACCCCTGACTATAGTACCACCCTTCTAAGCATTTATTAACCTGCCCAATCCTCCTACCTAGCCTTTTCAAGGTCCTGCCCTGTATCCTGGAGAATTGACGAAAAGACAATCTGAGCTCCAGAGCCCCTAACCACCTCTCCCAGAGCTCTGTAGTCCTTCTTTATGGTCTCCGGGCTACTGCTATGTATATCAGTAGCACCCACATGGATTACCAGGAGTGGGTAATAGTCAGTTGGACCAACTAGAGCAGGCAGCTTCTCGGCCACATCCCTGATCTGAGCCCCTGATAGGCAACACACCTCCCTTGAGACTGGGTCAGGCCGGCAGATGGGTGCCTCTGCGCCTTTCAGAGTAGAGTCCCCTACAACTCCGGCCCACCACTTTTTCCTGGCAGCACCAGTAGCGATCTTCTTTACCAGTGCATCAGCCGGTTGTTTCTGGTGGGAGTGTGGTTCCTCATCCGGCCCCTGCAGGATGGGAAAGAGGTTCTGGGTGGGGACAACAGATGTAGAAGGAAGCCCCTTGCTTTTAATTGTCCTCTTCCTCCTTTTTTTGTTGTTTTTTTCTGTTGCCTTTTCCCAGCTTCCTGGGTTAGCAGCTTCACTTCCTGCTTGAGCAAGAGTAGACGCTCGAGGCCCTGGGACAGTCTGCTTCCCCTCAGCTCCCCTGACACCTTTTAGCCTGGTAACAGCTTCCTGCAGCTCAGCCACCTGCTGCAGGAGGACCTCCACCAGGGAGCACAGAGTGCAGCCCTGCCCATTGCTCACCCTCCCCTCAGGACAGCAGTGCAGGCACTCTCTCCACCCCGAGCTCTGCCCTGCAGCCTCCCCTCTCATCGGCTTTGTCTGAGTGCCTACACTGGCCACCGCCGGGGCAGCCAGAGCAGAGCTCCCAGACCGAGCCTTGCTCATACGGCGAGTGCTCACCATCCCGCTTGAACTGCCACGCAAACTGTTTCAAACCTGCTCTGTTCCCTGCACTCCGGTGGCCTGCGCTCCCTGGGGCAGGCTTTTAACCAGTCAGGTCTGCCTCCGGTCCTCCTGGGCACAGCCCCCTCTGAGTCAGCTGCTGGCCTCTGAGCTGCAGGCTCCTGGGCAGGCTTTGTCGAGGACTTGTGGCTCCCTCGGTGCAAGTTGCTGCTCCGAGGTGAAGCTTGTAGATGCCGAGCCTCCCTCCGATCAGGCACTGCAGGCATCCCCTCTCGAGACAATCACCTCAGCAATGTAAGTGACAATGAAAATATTCTTCAAACAGTTGAAGAATGTATCTAGTTTTTGTTTGTTTGTTTGTTTTTTGTTTGTTTTTTGTTTGTTTGTTTGCTTGTTTTCACTAAGAATTACAATATTTAGAACGTGAAGATCATTTACAAGGAATTCTAACTTTTAAAGTAAGTTAAGATTTCAGACAATCTTTTTGCCTGTTCTTAGTTTTCAAAATGTATAAAATTTCACTGTTTTAGTTAATACTAACTGAAAATCTATTTATAATTCGTTTATGCTATAGCAGCTGGTAATGCTATATTGTGTGTATATAAAATAATGTTAATTTATGCAGGCTATTTTACCATTGAAGCCCTGTAGCTGAATATATTTATATTCCAATAAGTTCTGTTTTTTTTTCCCTCACATATTTTGCACATTGACCATATGAGACAATTATAGCTTATATTTGAAAAGTTTTGGCATCAAGACCCAAAGCATGGATTCAAAAGATTTGATAAAGGTAGTGATAACATTTCTTTTAGCTTCTTTTTTCTCCCATGTGTGGAAGTGCAGTGGTACCTTTCCTGGTTGCTTGTGTCGCCTTTAAATAGAAACGAGAAAGTGGTGGTTTGGAATTGAGTGAATGACAACTGGGAGGGTGATACAGTTTACTTATTTAACATGTAGACTTTGGAAACTTCTATTTTCATTTACACTAGCTTCAAAATTGCTACTGTTACCAGGGAATAGGTTGATCAGTTTTTGAGGGGTTAAAAGTCTTTATTCCTCCATAAGATAATGGTGATAGCTTGCTTTGTAGGCCTTCTCACTTATGTCCTGGGACTGTAATCATCAAACCTATTGTAGTCTGCACTTTTACGTGGAGTTAGGAAAGACTCTGTTGCATTCCTTTTAGCTCAGTAGGCTTTTGCACCTGGAACCCTATTGGTTGAGGGAATCTAAATTCTCATCTCAAGTGACTTCAGCATCCTCATAACACGTTGATCTCTGAAATTATGAAGGAGACTGTATGAACATTTTAGCTCCCAAATAGTAAGACTGACATCACACGAAACTTCTAGAGGGCTGTTAGTCAGGTAGCCTGAATTTCATTCTTTATTCTCAAGTTTATAACTGGAACTACCTACACTACCTCAAATTTGAATGTCTCTGACTAACAGTATGCTCTGGTTTCTTCCAGCTAGGTAGGTATCCACCTTCTGTGTTTATCTGTATCATAGTATCTGAATTCAGTATTTTCGTACCTGTACCAAAAACATTTATTCAAAAGTTAAATATAATTTCAAGAATTAAATTCAGCTTGTGAATTTCCACTGTTTTTCTCAATACCAGATGAAAAGTTGGGAATACATATTCTTAATTCGCTCACTACATTTTACAATTATTTATTGCAGTCCTGCTGTTTTGTCTGTCCTTATATGGAAGCTTTTTTACACTTCTGAATGTTCTTTTTGCTTTTAAATCTTGATTGCTCCACTTGAGAAAGTTTACACGGGAATTGCTACAGAATTTAAGACTGTATTAAGTATTTAAACAGTGGCAAAATTAAGATTTCTATTTTGTTTTTAATCATCTTTCTAATGATTCCTAATTATTCTGGACCTTCTGGGCTGCAGTAAACTATAGACTGCCATTTTTAAAGAACTGGTCAAGATGATTCCACATCTTTTTTCTCAAGTAGGAAGAGATAATTTGTAGCCCATCGTTCTGTACATAGAGCTAAGATTTATTTTGCCTATATACAATGCTTTGAAGCTATCACAATTTTAGATGACATTTTATCTATCACTCAGTGAACTTCTGCTTAATGCTCAAGAAGTTTCTGTTTGGCTAATAATAACTGTTCTCCATCTTTTTCTAATCCTTTTCATTAAAATATTTATTTAATACAGTATTATGGTACAAGTCTATGACTTTTGATTAGTATTGACTGGTAACTTACGTCACAAAACCCCAGTAATATTAGGACACCCGATGAGTTGCTTAAAAATGCTAAGAAAAAGCTAAAAAGCTTCCAAAACCATTGATTAGAGAGGCTGTTGTCACACAGGCAAATAAAGAGGCCACAGATACTCTAATTGCTCTATATTTGAGAGTGATCTTAAGATTTTAGTTGATATAAAATTATCTCTTTCATCCAGTTAGTCTTGTGGCTTTATTCTTTAAAATATTGTACAAAAAATGTAATGTAAAAATTTAATTTACTAGAGTTATATATGAATTGGGGATTTTATGTGCAGAATATATAGTTGCACATTAGACACACTGTCAAGAGGAAAGATTATACCTGGGTGTAAATGAGGTTTAATTAGATAACATTTGTTAAACAGATGGAGATGCTAGGATCTGAGCTATTGAATAACAGTCCATTGTTTTAAGTATCTTTTCTTCAAGGGTGAGCATGTTTGTTCTTAAATATAAGCTACTACAGCAGTATGTTAGTATGACATTACATTCAAAAAGAAAACAAAAAAAATTAAACAATTAGTAACTCAAATAGGTGACAATGAATTACACAACTCACTTGTCAAAACTCAGTTGATTAAATAGAATGATGTCTACCTTGGATTTTAGCGCTCCGTATCTGTAGATGTTACTCTTCTTTCAACTTCTGTGTCAGTGAAGCTCTTGCACAGTTGCAGCCTTCTCGATGTTCTAACCTTCTTGCCTAGCTCTTTCACCTTGACTTCATACCCCAAAATACTAAGTACCAACACATGCCACATTTGTAAAAGCATGAGAAATTTCTGTTTTTCTGGAATTTGTGAATCACAGTTCAGCAGGAGAGATTTGACCTCAGAACCCACTGCAAAAAATTTCTTTTTGAAGCCTGCTTAGGTTTCCTCTTTGCCATGTAATCTGACTCAATGGGAAAAGATTGCGTCATATGATGAAGAGAACTGTTTCTGTGTTTCAATCAGAGAAAAAACTCAAAGGTAGCAGAGGTGGAAAGAAGTAACTTGTGTAAATACTAACGTCTAGTCATATTAAGTACTTTATATAACAGTAGTTTTTGTGACTGATTACAGTGATTAATTATAGTAATCAGCATGGGTATTATTGCCATTGTGAATATCAGAAAAAATGTTTAAAAATATTAGAGGTTTTGATAATTATTTGTTTAATAATATTAAAAATTCTAAGTATAATTAACGCACTAAGTGATAGATTGACCAATGTATTATGTTTTGTTGGAAAGGTATTCTTTGACGAATCACACTACTACAATGAGTTTTACTGGGAGGTGAAAAGCAGAAAGGAAGATAGATAGTTAAATGAGATGAATGAAATGTGTGCTTCCTTTTATTTTTTAAATGCCAGGAAGAGGTGGGTTGGCGAAGCATAGGAACATCATTAATCTTGCATGCATTATAAATTGAAAGATGAAAAACAAAGCCAATTCAGATTAAAGGCCATATCAGTGTGATTTCATTGTATCAGAACTTAGGCAGTGAAACTCAGATTCATTATGTTAGATTTTTTGAGGTTAGCAATAAAGGTAGCTCCTCATAAGCATCTAAAAGTACCTCATAGGTGTCATTTGATACAGAATTGGGAAGGATGTAGAGGTATCTTCTCATGGCTTTAACACCAGCTGTAGTAGTCTAGCAAGTGCAATAGGACACATTTTTATGTGACTTGTTCAAATGATCCCTTGGTCACAATTTCTTTGCGAAAAGGACGATCTGTCTGGGTTGTTTTCATTTTGTCTGGTATGATAGGACCTTGGTTAATGATTGAAAGCATCAAGACACTGTTGTGTTGTAAATACCAAGCAGCTTTTTTTCTGTGAATTGTGACCTTCCTCCCTCAGACTCAGACAACATAAAAAGTAAAAATACTAAATGTTTGACTACTGTTTCTTAAGAATTGAATTAGTACCTTGAAGACAGCAACTATTGCTGATGCCATGTCCATAGACTGCAGTTAGAACAGAGACATTTTATGCTCATTTACACAAAGAGTGCTCTGCCTCATTCTGTTTTAACCTGTCTAGGATCAGGTTGTTTTGGAAAGGAAGTTCAGTGGTTGCTCCTATTAAATTGAGGATGTTCTTCTCTCAAGGACTATAGAGATACTGCTGCTCTGAATATAAATTGCTGCATGGAACAGAACAATTCTATTTCTATCTCAGATGGTAGAATTTACTTTTAATATGAGGCAAATTGATTCGCTAGAAACTACATCTGTTAAATATATTGTATTCATAACGTCTGTTAATTAAAAAAGCATTCCATACACATAAAAATAGAAACAGAACTCAAATGGCATCTCATTTAGAGTAAAAGATGGCTTCATACAATTTTTTTTCCATTGCATATTGAAGTACCATTGTCTATAGTCATCTGCAAATCTTTTTCTAATGCCTGATTTCTTAATATAAAATAATTTGTATCTTCATAACACAAATATTTAGACTTTCAGGCTGGTTGCTTAATTGTTAGCTGGCATAGTGCAGAAGAAAACTGATGCCAACTTTTTCTTTATCAATGTTTCCACAGAGTTTGATTTGTATAGTGATTGATACTTTTTTGACTACAGTGACTTTCATTTCCACAAAGATCTAACTTCTGAACAGGTAAGAATAACGTTACATGCAATAGTGCATGATTTTACTATAAATAACAATTATCTCAAAATAAATTTGATCACTTGCTTTTAAATCAGTCTGAATTGTTAGTTTTTAGTAACTGCTCATCTTCCTAAATTTAGATTTGAATTCTCTGAATTCTAGAAATATAGGCATGTTGTGCTAATTAATAGTATGCTGTTACTACTAAATTCACTGTCATTTGTGGGATATTAAACTCACAGTTGTTTAAAGAGGTTGTTAGCATGACTCTTCACTCTGACATATATGCATATTCAGACTATTATATAAGGGATAATGTGTTTTTGTAGCGTATGTTCGAAAAATGAAGAACTAGCTTCACTGTCCAAGGCAGTGCTTGAAGGAAGTGTTCTGTATTACGTATATTTTGATACTATACTATGAAAACCTTTGAAATAAACACAAAATGCAGGGCTTTCTCCTTTTGTAATCTTCATTGTCATGCTTTCCAGAAAGCAGTATTATCATACAAGATGAGAGAATGGAAGTTTCTGATTTTTACTGATTAATTATTAATAATTAGTAAAAATTAATTTTACTAATTCTGAAGAAAAAAATGGGAATTGTTCATGCAACTGTGTTTCCAACAGGTATCTAGATAAACTGGATTATTTTGCTATAAACAATAAAATATACGCAAGTAAATGTTAGATTACTAATAAAACATACCCACTGGTGTTTTGAGATCTGAGATTTTGAAGAGCTTTTGTAAAGAAGGATGTCATCATTATTTTCTTTCTACAAATAATGATAGAATTTGGAAGCTATTCATTTTTATAACAGCGAAGTAACATGAATCAAGAACTCGGAAGAAGTTAAAACAAGGTGAATATAGGCAATAGACAAAACAAATCAAATGCCTTCAGTTTATTAGAGATTACAGAGAAATGAAGAGTCATTCATTACAAATAATCTAGGGACCTGTTAGAGAAGTTTAGCACACAAAATGACATTTACTATTACTTCTGCATTGCTAAACAGATCTGCTGCATATTGCCAGTAGCATTTTCATTTATCTAAAGCACTCTGAAGAAAAGCATCCAAAGCTTTAAATGTTTCAGAAAAAAAATCACATTTTTTATATTTCTCACACAAGACAGAGGCTATTGCATGTGTAATTCCCAACTACCTTTAATATCCATGTATATTTGTATTATCTGTTATGAATATAATGTTCATAAGCTTTCAGTATTTGTGTTAAATAACAAAAGATCAAAACAACATTTAATTAGTAATGTAATATGTTAGGATAACCACAAAGATTGGATAATTCATTTATATTTGTAGGTGAACAGATGCAGAAATGCAGACATGTTGGGTGGGGGGTGGTTTACTCATATTTAATCTGATACAACTGTGTGCTAAAAATCATGGAACATACACTGAAAACATGGCAACCTAATAAACATCTGATTACGGTCTCTTTATAAGCAAAGATCTTCTGAAATAAGTGAAGTGTGCGCCGAAATTATACCTGGTTGTGTTTATTTATTTTCTTTGCGCTTACTAAAGGCATAAACTTTCCATTCTTCCTATAAATTACTAGGAGTCTTTATAACCAAATATATATTACAGTCTGGAAAGGAGCATATGAAGTAGGAAAATTACTACAGAAAACATTGATTTTTAGCCTGTCTAAATGAATGCATAATTTTAAGCAAGTGGTATTTCTCTAACGTAAACAGTACACAGTCTTTATTATATTGTTTAAAGTAAGCTTGAACACAATTTTTCCTCTCTTAAATAGTGTGTGTTTGTGCATTGTATACCCTTTTTATAAATAAAAAATAAATTTAAAAAAAATTTAGTAATGTTAGATATTCCCAAGGTTTGTTATACATAAGATTAATATTAAATATTATTGGAATCACTGAGTTGAATACTTTTATATATTATTTATTGTCTTGTAAAGACTCTACTTGATAACTTCTACTAAAGGATTAAATATGCTATGTGGCCAAAATAACACTATTATTTACTTGCTTGATATATACTACATCAATATGACATAAAATATTTTGTAGTTCAAAAAGAAAGATTTATTTCTATAGTTGGCCTTCTGTGTTTTCTTCTTGAATGAATGAACTGTAGCTATGTACTCTTCCTGCGAAGCCTGACCTCACTTTCAGAGACTGTACTGTTACTGTTAAGGTTTTGCTGAAAACATTCATTTGTATACGTCAATTAAATTATTTCCTAATTTTTAAGTATTTTATAGTCTTAAATTTAAAAAGTGGTAGTGAAGACAGACAATAGTTTTGAATTACAATTTTCTACTTACCTCTAGAGTGGAATGAAGTATTATAAAATTATGCTAAACTGGCAAAATCCTTTCTAGCAAAGAGTAAAGGAAGATAGGGAAACTTATTTATTTTTTTTTGTAATATCACCTTCTCCCCCAGAAAGCTAATACAAGGGAAGATAAAATACAAAAAGATATCCCCTTTTTTTCTAGTTTTCATATATGCAAATTAGTTTGTCCAGATGGTGCTGAATAAGTGCCCTTAATATGCCTGCAGCATTCAATGTACTACTCATTCATCACTTCTGTCTACATTGTCCGCGCAATGTACCCTCCTGCTTCAGGACTAAAGCTGGTGGATCTAGTTCTAGAGAAAACACAAAAAGGCATCGTGCTCTTTCAGATTCAGTGTGTCCAGAAGCTCAATACTATTTCAAATTCCTGTGCCAGCTGTTTCATCCTTTCAGGTACTCTGGTTTGTTCTGTTGTCTAATAGATTGTCAACTGTATGGAAGAAAAAGTAGTCTACATAAATACATCCATCTAAGGCAGTCTAGACATTAATAGAGGTTCTTGTCCTTCCAGGAGTACATGTGCAACATTACCAGATGTTCACATAGCCTCAAAATAGGATGTTTCTGCACAAGATTTAGTCTGAAAAACAACAAGGTGCTTGGTGACACCCAGCATGGCTTCACTAAGGGGAAATCCCGCCTGACCAATCTGGTGGCATTCTATGATGGGGCTACAGAACTGATGGACAGGGGTAGAGCAGTTGATCTCATCTACCTGGACTTGTGCAAAGTGTTTGACACTGTCTCACATGACATCCTTCTCTCAAAGTTGGAGAGACATCAATTTGATAGGTGGACCACTCGGTGGATAAAGAACTGGCTGGATAGCCACACGCAAAGAGTTGTGCTCAATGTCTCAATGTCCAGCTGGAGACCAGTAACGAGTGGTGTCCCCCAGGGATGGGTGTTGGGACCGGTCTTGTTCAACGTCTTTGTCAGTGACATGGACAGTGGGATTGAGTGTGCCCTCAGCAAGTTTGCCAATGACACCAATCTGTATGGTTCGGTTGATACATTGGAGGGAAGGAATGCCATGCAGAGGACCTTGACAAGCTTGTGAGGTGGGCTGATGCCAACCTGATGAAGTTTAACCATGCCAAGTGCAAGGTTCTACACCTGGGTCAGAGCAATTGCAAGCGCAGCTACAGGTTGGGCAGAGAAGAGATTTAGAGCAGCCCTGCGGAGAAGGCCTTTGGGGTGTTGGTTGATGAAAAAATGAACATGAGCCGGCAGTGTGCTCATGCAGCCCAGAAAGCCAACCATAACCTGAGCTGCATTAAAAGGAGTGTGACCAGCAGGTCGAGGGAGGTGCTCCTGCCCCTCTACTCTGCTCTTGTGAGACCTTACTTGGACTATTGTGTGCAGTTCTGTGTCCTCAACATAAAAAGGACATGGAACTGTTGGAACAAGTCCAGAGGAAGGCCACAAGAATGATCAGGGGACTGGAGCACCTCCTGTATGAAGATAGGCTGAGAATGTTGGGTCTGTTCAGCCTGCAGAAGAGAAGGCTGCGTGGAGACCTCATAGCAGCCTTCCGGTATCTGAAGGGGGCCTATAGGGATGCTGGGAAGGGACTCTTCATGAGGGACTGTAGTGGTAAGACAAGGTGTAACGGGTTCAAACTTAAACAGGGGAGGTTTAGATTGGATCTGAGGAAAAAATTCTTTACTGTAAGGGTGGGAGGTGTCCCTGCCCATGGTTGGGGGTTGGAACTAGATGATCTTAAGGCCCTTTCCAACCCTAACTATTCTATGATTCTATGATTCTATGTTTCTATGATTCTCCCTTTCTAGAAAAACAGAGTATGGGAAAGTCATCACTAATATTCTTGACTAGTTCTATGTATCACAATCTATTTTCCCCTCTTCTCTTTATCACGTTGCTCCTATAGCCAAGAGCGCTACGTGATTTTTCAGTTGCCAACATGTATAAATCTAATGTCCTTTGGGATGTTCTAGGGTTGCCTGACTGATCTATAGCTGCCAGTCCAGAAGGGTTAATAATCTCTAACCTACCTGTGAATACAGTGTAGTTGTCTCCAATATGACAGGTTTTCTGAAAGGGCACTAATGCCTACATGCGGGCACCTGAATTCAGCCCTTGATTTCCTCAGTTCTTGTTGATGAGAAGCAAACCTGTGATATACTCAATATTCTTCAGACTTTCCTTTTATATGGTAGTATTAAGCAATGCTGTAAAATTAGCCATAGCTATTCTGAAGGACAGCTTGGAAAATGTCAAATTACACTATTATTACATGCAATGTTTTGAATTACAGAATGTAACACATTTTTAATACTAGTTGCTTATGTTTTCTTACAAGTTATTTATGTTTAGTTTCATTAAGAACAACAGATATGCTTGAACATTTTGATCAGAAGGTAAATTTGCAGGCAAATCTTACCTTGGAGTTGGTTTATTAAATGCTAATGAAATACTAATTATCCGCCATTATACAAGCTAGATTTAGGAACCAAAAGAGTTTTAAAATATGTTAAAGTTTCTTAAATATTAAAAATGGAAGCATGTTGTGTCAGGGACAATAGATAATGGTCCATGGTGAAACACACAAAGATAGAAAAGTACTGTTTGTCCACTTTGTTTCCTCCCCAGAAAGTCCAGCTTTGTTTCCCCCATGGAAAGTTCTGCTTTAGAACTCCCTGGAAAAGTCCCAACCCTTGGAGACCTTTCTAGGTATTGCTGGCCACTTCTTCCGACATCGGCTGGCCCGCTGTGTCAGAATGAGTGCGCATTTTTGTTAGTATAAAAGCCTGAGCCTCATACAATGTGCAGAGGCAGAACTTTATGCCACCCAGGTCAACGTTGCCCCTGTGGGGATGCTCGCTAAGTTTGAGCCTGCCACCTCACAGTGTGATGGTGTTTCTCAGAGCTGGTTTCCTGATCGTCATTACATGGTCTTTGGGGTTGGTAAGATAACCATACAACAGAAGTATCCTTTCCTGTATCTGTCAGTATCTCTATATTTTCCTGTATTCATAAACTAGCTGTGAGTTCTCTATTTGTGTCTTGTATCTCTTACCCGGGATCCTCAAGCTCTGGAACATATGTTCTATCTTTATCTGCTTCATTGCTTTCATAATCTTGCTTGTCTACAGAAGTTATAATGAACCTATAAATGTAACACATATATTATTTACCTGAGCCCTTAGAGAATAGTTGAACTATAGTAGCATTAAACATTTCAAATGAGTAATATTATCGAAACTCATTTTATTTCCATACTGTATCATAATTCTTTAAAGGAACCATGTAATGTTTTCCAAATAACAATAACTAGAAAAAATATGAAAAATAAATTATTATTAGTTTCCTAATTTTTAGAATTTGGTATAGAAGAGACATATACTTGTCAGTAAACATACTATACAACTTACATACTTTGACATTTTATATGATGCAGGGAGGTACATATAAACACATGAAAAAAAATTATAGCTTATAAAATATCCACTGTAAAAAATGTAATGTATGAAAATCATTGTAAACTACTGCAGTAGAAAACACCACAAGTAGCACAGAGTTTTTTCCTCTTTTCAAGAAATTATGTGGTAGTTTTAAAGGCACAAATATTTTAGATTCAGTTCTTGAAGTTGTGAGATATATTATACATTGCCTTTAAAGAAATAAGAAATAACATACTGTATTGATAAAGAAGTGGGTATGGGCCCTGCAATAATCTACTCATTCTCAGCCAGTGTTTGCAAGAGAAACCAGGGGAATTGTGGTCCTCCTGCAATTTATGTCATTTGATTCTGCTTCAGCCATCTTTTCTTCTTTCTGAAGAGCTCTTAGTTCTGTATTTTTAATCATCGTCAGCTCCTCTTCATAGTCTTTAAGCCCTAGTGCCCCACTACCTGCTGTATAGGTCCTGCTACACTTCATCTGAACTTTCTAAAAGTACTGAGTATCTTGTCATAAGGAGGCCTTCTTCGTTTGTGTGTAATATAATCTTCTGTTCTTCGCTAGAGTTTCTAATGTTCAAAGTACTTTAGACGTACTTTCTGTATGATTATTTCTCCCACTAGCTGAAAATGCCTCTTCCACCAAGGGAGAGAAGTTGAACATATTCCTTGGGGACCAAAGAACTTTTGTAAAAACAGATGTTGGACAACAAACTTTCTTTTTGATCCCATGCATAACACCACAGGAACATATTCGTTTGCCATTTTCCGTATGTACGATTTAAAAAGTGACTCAGAAAACATGAAAAAAAAATAATCACAACTTCTAGATAAAATCCCAAATGTAATTTTTTTTTTTTTTAAATGATGTATTTGCAAAAGGGAAGAGCTTGCTAGACTTAATTTTATGGGCTGTTATAGCAAATGCATAAAATACCATAAACTTAAAGGACTATTAAAAAGATTTGCATGAAGAAATGAATAGAAAAATTAACTCCATTATGTACCTGCTTAAGTTATAATGCTGATTCTACTAGAAACTGGATGTAACTGGATTGAATAATACATTATCTTAATATTATAGATATTTCATTATTGACTGCCTGTTCAGTGTCGTATCATGGATTGTACACTCTCAAAAGCAACATTATGTTACTTTTCTTACTGGATACTGAATACCAAATTCCTTTAGTATACCCACACTACTGAGAAAAAGACCAGCAGCAGCTTAAATATAATTTTGATCCTTTACTTTTCCTGGCCATTACGAAATCAGGAACATTTTATGCCACTAAAAATAAAACAGAGATATTGTATGCTCTTTTCTGTACACACTAATTTATTTTTTTATAGTTTTAACTATTATTCTGTATCATTAATAAATAATACTTTCAAACTTGTCTATTATTTACAAATTCAAGTAACAGATTAGTATATAAAGCCATGGTTTCACAAAAAATAATATACATATCCTAGTTGAGTTCTGGCTTTGCTTTGTACCCAGACTTCCTAAATAAATTTTTCTATGTGTAAAACATATACCATGGAGTTAATGTCAACTGTTCTCCCACTATTTTTTTTTTACATGCTGAAGTTAAATATATGTATGGAACAGTTCTGTATTGTGACTCTAAGTAGAAACACCAAAACCTAGACTTTGCTAAATGCAAATACCCTACTGTTTTCCAAAATTCATCCACTAATGTCAGGTTGATTCAGTTTGCTTTTTCTTTAAAATCAGTATTGATATTAGAAAAGTTCAAAGATACTTTTTAGTCTGAAGAGCAAGATTCCTATAACGTTCCAAAGATGACAGTCATGTGCCATAAAAAAACTTTCAAATGGAAGAAAATGTAAGCTTCATGAGAAAGATAAAAAATAACAGTATTTATCAATAGAAAATAAAGCTATTTTATTATACCATAAATTGCATACATTTCATCACTCTGTTTATTTAAGTAAAGAACAGTAAGGGTATTATTTTGACTGAGAAATCTTCATCTGCAACATAGTTCTTGTTTTTGTGCTGATAATTAAGGCAAGAATTGCAGGTATTGAATAGCTTTCTGCTGTTTCTTTTTACTCAAGTGTATTTCTTTACTGTTAAAACTAAATCCAGATGATGAAAAAGAAGCTAGAAGAAAGCAATTTCTGTTTTAACGATTTCTGTGGTAACTCCACTGCTGTTATTGTTGGTATTAAGACAGATGAATACACATTCTACATGTGAATCTCAGAGGTTTCGTACATAAAATGTACCCAATTAAGTCATTAAGTTAGACCAAATTCTTACTGTGTAATGATTGATTGTGTAAATAAAGGTTTCAAGTTAGTTTGCAAGTTGCAGCAAAAGGTTTAACTAGGTTTGCTTTTGTAATTAAAAAGGCTTCTCATTTATTTCAAGAATCTTTTAACCATTCCCAAGGTAGTTTGGAAAGCCCTGTGATCTAAGAAATCAATACATAGTTTAATAGAGACAGTACCCATTGACTGAGGAACTCAGATTCCTTGGTAATTAGATGATAAGGCTTTTACTTATAAGACTAATTTTTAACTTGTGCTAATTTGTGTCTATATAAACTAATGCAGAATACAAAGGATTTATACTTACAGGGCATTTGTGATTTACCAGACAAAATAAATGTCAAATAAAAATTATTAAAAAAAAAAAAAGAAAAAAAAAAAAAGAAAAAGGAAAAAAAGAACTGAAGTCACCAGGATGCTTTAAATTAGATGTGTTGGGGCAGGGGGCATCATTCCATCCCAACACACCCAACACACTCAGTCACTTCCCAGCACCTATAATAACCATTCAGAGCAATGAAGAGATATTTCAGCTGCTCCAGCCAATGAGCTGGCTTCAATTGGATCTTGGCTAAGATGCCTCTATACAAACACCCATAGCATGGGGAGCAAACAAGAGGAATTAGAGATGTGTGCACATCCATGGGATATGGTATCATAGGCATCATAGAAACATGGTGGGATGGCTCCTATGACTGGTGTGCTGGAATGGAAGGTTACAGGCTCTTTAGGAAAGACAGGCCCAGTAGACAGGGAGGGGGAGTTGCTGTTTATGTTAGGGGTAGGCTGGAGAGCATGGAACTCTGTTTAGGACAGGTGAGCAGTCGACAGAGAGTTTGTGGGTCAAGGTTAAAGGCAGAACAGCGATGGGTGACATTACTGTGGGGATCTGTTACACACCGCCTGACCAACGGAATTTGGTGGATGAAGCGCTCTAAAGACAGATAGGAACAGCCTCACGCTCGCAGGCCCTTGTTCTCGTGGGAGACTTCAACCACCCTGACATCTGTTGGAGGGATGGTACGGCCCAGCACAAGCAATCCAGGAAGTTCCTCGATTGTGTGGAAGACAACTTCCTCCTGCAAGTAACAGAAGAGCCGACAAGGAGAGGTGCCATGCTTGACCTCGTCCTCACCAGCAGGGAAGATCTGGTTGGAAATGTGATTCTCCAGGGCAGCCTTGATTGCAGCGATTATGAGATGGTTGAATTCGAGATCCTCAGGAGAGTGAGAAGAGCGTGCAGCAAGCTCACTGCCCTGGGCTTCAAGACTTTGGCCTCTTCAGGAACCTGCTCAATAAGGTTCCATAGGATATAGCCCTAGAGGGCAGGGGGCTCAAGACTGTTGGTTGATATTCAAGGATCACTTGCTGCAAAATCAGGAGCGATACATCCCAACTTGAAGGAAGTGCTGCAGGAGGGCCAGGAGACCTCCTTGGATGGATAAGGAGCTGCTGAGCAAAATTCGATGGAAAAAAGAGGCTTATAAAAGGTGGAAGCAAGGTCAGGTGGCCTGGGAAGAATACAGAGATGTTGTCCGGGAAGCTAAGGACCAGGTTAGGAAAGCTAAGTCCCAGTTAGAATTAAACTTGGCTAGGGATGTTAAGGATAACAGGAAGGGATTCTATAGATACATTGCAAATAAAAGACAGGCTGGAGACAACGTGGGCCCTCTCCAGAAGCTATCGGGAGAACTGGCTACCCTGGATTTGAAGAAGGCTGAGGTTCTTAATGACTTCTTTGCCTCAGTCTTTACCGGAAAATGCTCTGACCATACCACCCAAGTCTTGGAAGGCACATGCAGGGACAGTGAGAATGATGACCCTGGGCCCACTGTGGGGGAGGATCTTGTTCGGGACCACCTTAGGAACCTGAATGTATACAAGTCCATGGGACCGGATGAAATCCGTCCACGGGTCCTGAAGGAGCTGGCAAATGAAGTTGCTAAGCCACTGTCCATCATATTTGAAAAATCATGGCAGTCAGGTGAAGTTCCCGATGACTGGAAAAAGGGAAATATTACCCCCCTTTTCAAGAAGGGGAAAATGGATGAGCCAGGGAATTGCAGACCAGTCAGCCACACCTCTGTGCCTGGCAAAATCTTGGAGCGGATTCTCCTGGAAGGCATGCTAAGGCACATGAAAACCAACAAGGTGGATGGTGACTGCCAGCATGGCTTCACTAAGGGGAAATCCTGCCTGACCAATCTGATGGCCTTCTATGGTGGAGTTACGGAACTGATGGACAGGGGTAGAGCAGTTGATCTCATCTACCTGGACTTGTGCAAAGTGTTCGACGCTGTCTCACATGACATCCTTCTCTCTAAGTTGGAGAGACATCAATTTGATAGGTGGACCACTCGGTGGATAAAGAACTGGCTGGATAGCCACACGCAAAGAGTTGTGCTCAATGTCTCAATGTCCAGCTGGAGACCAGTAACGAGTGGTGTCCTTCAGGGATGGGTGTTGCAACTGGTCTTGTTCAACATCTCTGTTGGTGACATGGACAGTGGGATGGGCTGAATATAGGCGGAGAAAGTTGGGGCTGTTCAGCGTGGAGAAGGGAAGGCTGCATGGAGACTTCATAGCAGCCTTCCAGTATCTGAAGGGGGCCTATGGGGATGCTGGGGAGGGACTCTTCATTAGGGACTGTGGCGATAGGACAAGGGGTAACGAGTTCAAACTTTAACAGGGGAAGTTTAGATTGGATATGAGGAAGAAATTCTTCACCGTAAGTGTGGTGAGGCACTGGAATGGGTTGCCCAGGGAAGCTGTGAATGCTCCATTGCTGGCGGTGTTCAAGGCCCGGCTGGACATAGCCTTGGATGGCATGGTTTAATGTGAGGTGTCCCTGCCCATGGCAGGGGGCTTTGAACTGGATGATCTTGAGGTCCTTTCCAACCCTAACTATGCTATGATTCTATGATTCTATAATTCTATGATTTTTCTAATATATCAGTGCTTTTAAGATCTTTCCCCAGTTTCTGATATCAGAAAATAATTCTTAAAACATTTCATTTTCAACTTCACATTCTGTCTGGAAGCATAATTATAATCATGTCAGCCAACTTACGTAAGAGTAGGTATATTCTGTCATGACTCTCTGAAGTGAAATTCCTCTCAACTTCAGCGTCAAACCATGCTTAAAGTCTTCCATTTTTGTGTGGGGAAAGAATGTGAGGATTTCCAGGTTTGGTCTATGGCATTTTTGGGTCCTCTTTTTTCTAAGAATTATTAGAATTAAAAAAAAAAAAAAAACAAAAAAAAAACACCAAAATACCAAGCCGAATCAAAAAGTCCCACTCATGTACAATTTTTTCGATAATTAATCAGTGTATAGGAAATAAAGAAGTCAGTCTTCCATATAGGCTAGGTTATATTAGTAGCTTTCTTCTATAACTGAAAACCAAACAAAACTTGAAAGGGTGTTAAAAGCTGCCTAAGGGACAGTGACCCATTTCAGAGGAGAATTACAGTACTGCATAGCTGAGATTTTTTTTTTTTTTCCATCTTTGTCAGTAATTTTCTGTAGCACAATTAATTCAGGAGAAAGTTAAGAAAGCCAGGAAATAACACCAGTTCTGAGCCCCTACATTTTTCTGTCTTGACCACCTGTGGTAAAAACTAGCCTGACAAACAAGGTAAAAATGCTTTCAATTACCCAGACAAACCTAAAAGGACCCTTTTCAACTAATTCTGTAACAAAAGTATTTTTATTATCCACTACAAAACACCCTTGGTTTCTGGAATCTGTTACTGCAGGTTTCGGTAGAGTAGGTATGAAGATTTAACTTCTCAGCAGGCTCTTCTTTTTTGAGAATTCAGTGTTGCTTGACTGGCCACTAAATATCCAGGGTTCACATAACTTATACCAATTGAAAATATGAAATAGACTTTAAGATGTATATATACATATACATGTAAAGTTAATTAATGCAGTAATGTATAACTTTTGTGAATGTTTTTCTACACACACATTTTATTTATAAGTTTGAACGAACAGGAAAGAATAGATGCTTTACATCACATTGACTTCTATTATTTTTGGTTAGCTTTTGACTTATCTTGTATACTTTTTCTTCATCTTCAAAGATCCTTGGAAAAATTTCCATAAATATAGTGAGTTCATAAGGGTAAGACTATGATCTATTCCTTGTCCTCGAGTTACCACTTCCATTCTTTGTTTTTACTTGCCAACACTAGAATTTTCTTTTTTCAGATATCGCTATCATTCTTCTGTTGGTACTATGCATTTTAATGTTTATGAAGAGCCACAAAACCTCAATTTTGTAAGAAATTACTTTACAAAAAAGATATTTTGTACTGATCAGTAAAGACTGAATTATATCATCAGTACTTCTAATGAATAAGCTGTTACTACAGATGCTGAAAGAATCAGTTTCTGTGAGACCTCTAACATAGCTAGACACTGTTCAAATGGCTAAACATTGCACGGCTACAACCACAGCTCAGAATTTTAATCACCCGCCCCTTGAATACTCAATGTCTTTTGGAATTTAATACCTGAATTTATCTTGTCTATAAAAAGACACATTTAGTATTTTAAATCTGCATCTGGCTTTGACGAACTCATAGTTCTGTTGGACTACACTTTTTTAAGGCGAATCACCATTAAACTGCGGCATTGATCTAAAACTATCGTGGGTGGAAATAACTATTCATCTATTCTTTTCAGTAGTACTATAATTTATTTTAACTGTTTTTTTCCACTTTATTTGCCTTTTAGTAGCAGAACACAGAAAGGAGGAGAAGTTCTCCCAAATCAGAGAAATTGTCTTTTTGTTTCAAACTAAGGAAAAATCATTAGTGAACATAAGCTGATAGTTTTAGAATTTAGAGCTTTATGTAGTCTCTGTAGCTGTAAAATGAACTTCTCTGTACTTCTAGTATACATATTAATATGCATACACCATACAGAAAAACCCACTGTCATAAGACAGCTACATCAAGCAGTGCAGGATTTGAAAATGACTGGTTTGCAGCTCTTTAAAATCTTCATTTGGTCCCTTCATGTTCATTCGATAGTAGGTTGTTCAGTTGTGTGATCACTTACTATTTTTCCACAGTGAAGGCCTGGGCATACTTACGGCACAGAAGGCAACAATGCATTCTTTTCCATCAATTTTGCTTTTCTATGGACATGCAATTTTTCATGTGCCAATCAAAATTCTGAAGATAAGAGTAATAATGGCATCACACTGTTATGAGGAAGTAAAAAAATGCATAATAGTTGCAGTGAACAAGTATAAAATAAATGTCACAAAAAGAGCACTCTATAATTTTGAAGATCTGAATAATAAAAAAAATGGGATTAAAGGTAAAGTTTTAGGCTATGCTCTTCAGAACAGATCATGAATTTTTGTTATAAACTGAAAATTCATTCTTGGCAACAAGACCTGATTGTACTAGTCAACTTGATGATGATGATGATTATGATTCACTACTATAACTTCACATGAAGTGAAATAATTTGATGGTACAGGAAATGAAGTGTTTCCTGCTATTTGGAGTAAATTCAGACAAGGCCTCATATGATTTTATCATACAAGGAATAAATAAGGTTTCCTCTGTTATCATATAATCTTTTACGTTTGAATTGTGAACTTGAACCTAAAGGAAATATTCAAAATTGTATATTTAGATGGTCAAGCATCTGATGCCACCATTTTATGGAGAGAACAAGACTGTGCATTTTGGGCTTGGTTGTTTTTTTGTTTGGTTGGGTTTTTTTGACTTGTAATATTGCCATTGCCTCTAATTACAGCAAAGTGGGAACAATAACTTTGAGAATCACTAGTAAAGTACATTAGAAAATAAGTTGAAGACATTCTAGGAAGCAGAACAACAGTGGGTTTTACCTTCACTTTTGACTACTGTGTTAATTTGATAAAGGTTTACATATGAAAATGAGGATCTGGTATGCAAGAAAATCCAATTAGAGAGAAACAGTAAGCTCAGAAAATTTGCCCTCATATTACTGCATAATTGTCAGCAGCACCTCACTTATTGACGGACAATTGTTTTGCAGTAATTTTCCTCCTGTGAGCCCTTCCAATGGAAAACAGTTTTCAGGAAACACTTTGTCTTTTATTAGGAAGTAGTAACAACTGAGGGGTTTTCTTCATTTTTCTTTAAAATGGTGTTTTGCATGCCAGCAGGCATTTATTATTATATTTTTTAATAGCTGGAATGTCAAGTTTTGTGGTTTTATCTACCTGTTATGATATTCAACTCTGTTCTCATGAGGAACATCATGTGGGAGCAGAAGTACAACTTCTCAATGTTTAGATGCACAGATCACGCCTCAGGAGGTTCAGTGCCATATTGCATGATGTTTTCAAAGGATAGATAAACACTGTGATGTTTAAAATGATCTGTTGTTGTGGTTTAAGCTTATAAACCCATGCAGTCGCTCTATCACTCACTCCCCACTCTTTCTTCCCTCTGCTCCTGGAGGGATGGGAAGGAGAATCGAAAGAATGCAACTCCCACAGGTTGAGATAAGAACAGTCCAGTAACTAAGGTATAACACAAATCACTACTGCTACCACCAATAATAATAATGACAAAGCAGATACAAGGAAAAGGAGAATACAATAGCTCACCATCAAATATCAAGCCTGACCACCCAGTACACCCCCACCAGTAACAATAATGACAAGGCAAATACAAGGGAAGGATACAATAGCTCACCACCCAGCTCGACCAAGCTGTGCACCCCCACCGGTGCACCCCTCACCGGCTGCACCCCCCACCGTGCACCCTCACCACCCTTCCGGGTCTCTGCTCTCCGTTTCTACATCCTGGACATGACGTGCTGTGGTATGGAATAATCTCTTTGGTTAGTCTGGGTCAGGTGTCCTGTCTCTCCTTCCTCCTGGCTTCCCCTCCTCCCTGGCAGAGCATGAGGCTCACAAAGTCCTTGGCCAGCCTAAACATCACCAAGCACTAACTGAAAACACTGGTGTTATCAGCGCTGTTCTCAGGCCCAAAATCAAAAACACAGAGCTGCACCAGCTACCAAGTAGGAGAAAAAAAAAATGACTGCTTCTGCTGAACCCATGACATCTGTGAACAAAATGAAATAAATAATTTAAAATATCATATATTTTTATCTGAGAAACATACCACAAATTTAAAATAATTTACTATGCCGTAGGAAGAGAATTATCTTAACATTTGTCAGTGTTACATCGCTTGTTCTGGTTGCCTCAGATTCCAAGAATATAGGAACAGACTACTGTTGCCAACCAAGAGACATAAAAGTACAAGACAGTTTTAATTAGCATAGCTTGCAGCACTCATAATACAGCAGCTTATCAAGTATTTTTAGGTGACCCAGAAAAAATAGCTCTTCTTCAAAATAAGAAAGAAGGTAACAATATAGAATATAATATATTTTATTATTGCAGTTCCTTTTTTAAGGAATAAGTCAAGCTCTTTTTCTCCAGAAACTTTAAGTTTGTTAACCAACAGAAGTATTGTGGGTTACACTGTGCACCTACATAAGTAACTTTTTCTCCAGAAACTTTAAGTTTGTTAACCAACAGAAGTATTGTGGGTTACACTGTGCACCTACATAAGTAACCTTTCAAAAAAATGAAAGAAGCAGATTAAGGATATATGATCCTTCAAAGCTATGACAAGAGCTAGATATACCTTCTTTAATTTCTTATTTATAAATAATACTTCTTGTTTATGCATAAGTTCTTCCTAAGAGACATTCTTCTGGTGAGGTACTTAGCCAGAATTACAATCTTATACGAAAATGTAATTATTTATTATCAAAATATAAAAGATAATGATGGTTTCCTCTACAGAATATATTCTTTTAAGATGACTATAAGGTCCTAGTATCATTTCTGTTGTTTTCCTCTGAAATATTGGGCAAAAATGTGATATGGGAAAAAAAAATCCAATTATACAGTGTTTTATAGCTTTTTCTTTTGCATTTTTAAAAGGTAAAAGACACTTCCTAATAAGCTTTATAAACATTGCTATCATCCAAAAAATGGTGTCCTGACACATTTCTGTCAGTCCACAAAAAAAAAAAAAGTTAAAAAAATTTCTTTACTCTCAAGGGGAGAAAAATACAGAGACATCTTCTCATAAAATATAAAGGAAAGTATACATACTTATTAAATAATAATTGTTATACTTTTACTCATTAATTGCACTGTATTGAATAGAATAAGAAAGCTTTTTCTGAAATTTTCAAAGGAGGAAAGAATCAGGCATCCTATATTTAGTTAATTCAGCAGCTATAACTCATTCAGAATCTTTAAATATTTTGGCTTTTCTGTACAGCTGGATACTATTTTTTTATTTTGCCAAATACCCCAAACCTCTCAAGAATTAATATGCACATTAGACTTTCCTCAGTACTTTCATTCCGTCTATGTTCAGGGGTCTTTTGCTATACATTAATTAATACTTTAACACCACAGATATCTGAGACCAGGAACTTTCGGACTTTGGTGCAGTAAGCTTACTGAGCAATACACATGCAAGTCCTTTTTCCTCTCCTGAAACAAAAAGGAGCTGACATGATGCATGGGATCTGAAGATCCTTGCAAAAGAGAACTTATCTGAATGCCTTATTGACACCACTGATCCTCCCTATGCACATCTCCTTGGATCCCTGGACTCTCAGGTTCAAGCAGGGAGAAAAACTCATAGATACAAGCAGGATACCTCCAGGAGCTCCTGGTCTCCAGTAGCCCATGAATGAGCCTTGAAGAGCCAGCATAGAATAGGCAATGCTTTTCATTCTTCAGCAGGTTAGTAAGATTGTTACAAAAAAATTCTCTGAGTTACTGAAAGATAACTCACTCTATCTAAAATATTTCATGATGATAGCAGAAAAAGATGCTTTTCCATCAGAAAGCTTGGGACTAGCTCTAATCTGCCATTTAGGGTGACTTACATATCACAGACACATAAAAAAGTCTTAGGTAGCACTTAGGCAGGATTTCTGCAGCATTGACCATGGGTTGGATCATACTAAACAGAGCCCTCTGGGTTCAACTTTGAACTAAATTGTCTCTATCAGTAAAATATACCTGCAGCATAGTGTGAAAAAAATGAAGAATCTTTGTCAATATTTAAATCATAGAATCATAGAATAGTTAGGGTTGGAAAGGACCTCAAGATCATCTAGTTCCAGTCCCCCTGCCATGGGCAGGGACACCTCCCACTAAACCATGCAATCCAAGGCTATGTCCAGCTCCACCTTGAAAACCACCGGGATGAAGCATTCACAACTTCCCTGGGCAGCCCATTCCAGGGCCTCACCACCCTTACAGTAAAGAATTTCTTCCTCATATCCAATCTAAACTTCCCCTGTTTAAGTTTGAACCTGTTACCCCTTGTCCTATCACTGCAGTCCCTAATGAAGAGTCCCTCCCCAGCATCCCTATAGGCCCCCTTCAGGTATTGGAAGGCTGCTATGAGGTCTCCACACAGCCTTCTCTTCTCCACGCTGAACAGCCCCAATTTTCTCAGCCTATCTTCATACGGGAGGTGCTCCAGTCCCCTGATCGTCCTCGTGGCCCTCCTCTGGACCTTGTTCCAACAGTTCCACGTCCTTTTTATGTTGAGGCAGAGAATGAAAATGTTTACTAGCTTTAAGGGTGTTTTGTTGCATTTTCACCTGCATCTGTACAGCATTTAGCTGTAAAAAGTTGTTTTGCAGAATTCAGAGAGGAAAAAAGATTATCAAGAGCGAATATCTTCAACTATCTATACCATATCTCTTGGGGTCTGACTCTTAACCATAATTCTCGCATTTCCTTACAGCTTAGCGCTCATGAGGATAAGTTATGTTTCTTTTCTTTTTCAACATCTACTGGTTAGTGTCACCTTTGCCAAAAAGATGTTGTCTCCTAAGTAATTCTTATATATAATCAGAAAAGTTTGAATTGCATTTCCTCAAATGCATCCCTAACTACCAGTATATCAGCAGTCCATAGCTCTTCTCCTGCTGACACAGACTGAAACATTAAGGTCATTATTTTTGTTTTAAGAAGCTATACTTTATATCATGCGCACAAAATAATAATCAGCCATTATGTTCCATAGAATATAGCATCAGGAAAACCTGGAAAGTATTGTCTTGGAGTAATTTCTTAAGTGGAAGTTGTATGTTACAGTATGAGAAAGAAACCCCAAAACAAAACAGAAAAACAAACCCAACACCCTGAAAATTGTGGGGAAAGTTATTTCAGAAATGTTAGCTCACTCTTTCACCTAAAGGAGGTCACCAGCAAAGTTGGTAACTGACAGATTGAAATCCTAACAGGACTGGATTTTCTGGGCTGCAGCTCCTAAAAGCACTTCAGCAAGTAAAACAGTCAATCTGTCTGGGCTATGCTCTGTTGTGCCTCTTGAAGTCCTACTTTCAAGCAACCAAAATGTTTCTAACTAAATATTTCAGAAGTAATCAATTAGCAGGTTTTAACAGCACATAGTGTTTCATAAAATTTCTGAACAGCTCTATTCATAGGCAGAACTGGGTTCAAATATCATAGAATCATAGAACAGTTTGGGTTGGAAGCGACCTTTAAAAGATACCTAGTGCAACCCCCCTGCAATGAACAGGGACATCTTCAACTAGAAAGGTTGCCCAGAAGCACATCCAGCCTGGCCTTGAATGTCTCTAGGGATGGCACATCTACCACTTCTCCAGGCAACCTGTTCCAGTATTTTATCACCCTCATTGTAAATAATTTTTTCCTCACATCCAGCCTGAATCTTCCCTCTTTTAGTTTAAAACTAGTACCTCTTGTCCGATCACAACAGGCTCTGGTAAAAAGTCTTTCCCCATCTTTCTTATAGGCCCCTTTTAGGAACTGAAAGGCCGCAATAAGGTCTCCTCAGAGTCTTCTCCGGGCTGAACAACCCAACTCTCTCAGCCTTTCCTCATAGGAAAGATACGCATAGAAACACCTCATAGGATGTTCTATCCCTCTGATCATTTTTGTGGCCTTTCTCTGGACCCTTTCCAACTGGTCCATATCTTTCCTGTGCAAAGGACTCAAGAGCTGGATGCAGTATTCCCAGGTGGGGTCTCACCAGGCAGAATCACCTCTCCTAACCTGCTGGCCACGCCCTTTTGGATGCAGCCCAAGATATGATTTGCATTCTGGGCTGTGAGTGCACACTGCCAGCTCACATCCAATCCATCATCCACCAGTACCTCCAAATCCTCCTCAGCGGTACTCTCAATCCCCTCATCCCAGCCAGTATTTATACGGGGGTTACCTTGACTCAGATGCAGGTTTAACTTGGGCCTGTTGAACCCCATGAGGTTCACATGGGAGCACTTCTTGAACCTATCCAAGTCCCTCTGGATAGCTTCCTGTCCCTTGGCCATGTCAACTGCACTGCTCAGCTTTGTGTCATCTGCAAACCTGATGATCATAGAATCATAGAGTAGTTAGGGTTGGAAAGGACCTTAAGATCATCTAGTTCAAACCCCCCTGCCATGGGCAGGGACACCTCACATTAAACCATGCCACCCAAGGCTCTGTCCAGCCCCACCTTGAACACCGCCAGTGATGGAACATTCACAACTTCCCTGGGCAACCCATTCCAGTGCCTCACCACCCTTACAGTAAAGAATTTCTTCCTCATATCCAATCTAATCTTCCCCTTTTTAAGTCTGAACCCATTACCCTTGTCCTATCACTACAGTCCCTAATGAAGAGCCCCTCCCCAGCATCCCTATAGGCCCCCTTCAGATACTGGAAGGCTGCTATGAGGTCTCCACGCATGATGATGCACTCAAATCCCACTGTCTGTCGCTGATGAAGATATTGAACAGTACTGGTCCCAGCACGGACCCCTGGGGAAAGAATATCTATTTTTTCTTACTTAAGTGATTTTGTTATGTATACCAAGGTTATGATAGCTTTTAACACGCAGGACAATGAGTGCTGTTGAGTACTTGTAGTTCAGGAAATGTACAGGAAACTGAAAACATCAGCTATGCAGAACAAATTTCAAATGAGTGATGAAGAGCCATTGTCTATATTTTATTCTTAATTTAAATTAATATTTCAGCTATTTGTTTAGATAGCAGCATAATATTTTTTCATTTCACAGGTATTTTAGAACCATTTGTCTCTTGTGTGATTTTTCTTATTTATTCAAATTGGTTCTTGTGTATTGAGAATCACATCACTCTGAAGTCCTCTTCTTCACTCTTTCATGCAAATAAATGAGTTCCTATCTTGCCTGTTCATACATTTAAATTAATCATTTTAAACTTTCATTTATTATTACAGTAAGCAACTGATCAAGAAACCTGCAGATTAGGTCAACACTAAAATTACGGAAAGCATATTACTTACACTCATACATTTACATACTTTTGAGTGGATTTTTGAAGTTCCATTTTAACAATATTTGAATTATTCAGGTAATATTTTAATGTGGAGGATAACATAAATCTAGTATGCTTGAAAGCTTTTCTATTTTTCAAGTCATTTGCTAGCATCTGCTAAGAGTCACTAACTCTTTCTACAAAGCTTGGCTTTGTTTAATAATACTGTGTGGTTTTGCTAAGAAATATAAATGCAAGAGCTAAACAAAATAGGGCTGATGAGATACACAATGACTGCCTTATGTTGTGTATTCTGGTGGATACGAGCTAAAGTTTCATGAGGAATTTTTTTTTTTTTTTGGTTTTCATCTTCGTAATGACTGATAGTAAAGCAGTGTCCATTTCTAATGTAGTGAGGTTTCGGTTTTCCATTAAGGTTTATTTTGTTTTTTGTCTTTTCTTTTTTTTTTTTTATCCATATCAAGCAAACTGAAACTGAAACATACAAACATCACAACTTTTCTTAACTTCTCAATCAAAGAGGATTGTTGATAAGAAAATAGTCAAATCAGATTAATTGGTTACAAGTTGTGGTACAAGGATGGTATTAGAGATGGTCAAAATGACCAGTGTTGCATTTCTGCAGGACTTCAAATTTCAAGAGATTCAAATACTGAAAAAAAAACCCCACCTCATCCATGGAATATTGTTGTAGCTCAATTGTTTTACTTGTGTAGCTATTTCACACCTCATATTTCTGGAAGATGCTTATTCATAGAGGTAACTTTCTTACTTGTGGCTACAAGACTAAAGTTACAGTTAAAAAATATTTTTTTAAAAGTTACTGGTTATAGTAGCAATAGACAATACTTGATAATTGTGAAATTACAATATATTTTGCTATTTAAGTCATAGCTCCAATTGTTTGCAACCACTACCTTCCCTCCTTTGCTGTACTGTCTTATCAAAAAGTCTGGGCACTAAGAATGTCCCTTAAAGCAGCTGTAGTTATGTTGTATGAATCTCATTAATAGAACTATTTCTTTTTTTTATTGTCAGCAATTACTATTCTCATTTTTTTGTTTCCACATACAGTTCAATGTAAAAGATTGCTTCCAAGATGATTCAGAAATCATTTGTATCATGCAATCAAAGTGTAAGAATAGCTTTTCTAGTACAATTGAGAAATATTTTTTTTCAAGACAATAGAGGACCTGACACAGCAAGATAGTGTTTTCAGCAAGTATTTAGAAACTTAGCTGTGAAAGGGAGCTCCAGGGTATCAGAGCTAAACTCTGTGTGATTGCAGTGATTATAGCTCAAAACCTTCCCATTTAAAATAGTTGGATTTTCCTTTACATTAATTTATTTTTTGTGCTTCCTTCTTGTGATTGCCAACCCTATTTCTATTAGAGTACTGCTTAGGATACAGTTAGTGACTATTAGATATTTTTCGAATTTCTGGTTCAAATATTTCCACCGCTAGTGTATACCTATTAACCACTGTGCCAGTATTGACTTGTGGCTTAAACAGCATTTTTTTTCTTTGCTGATTTTTATACCCTTGGTTTGTCGAGGTATGTAAAGAAGTATTGTAGTCTTTTTCTGCCTGTCTTTTGCAAGATTGCTTCTGATACAGACATAGAATTTTTCTTCCTAGCTTCTAGCAAAATAATAGTTTCTTGGTTAATGCAAATATAATGACAAGCCCATACATTTCACATCTATAGTAAGCCGCTCCTAAAACTGCAATTCTAACTCCTGGCTTTATATTAGAAATATTATGCTAGACTGAACAAGCCATGTTTTTTCCATTTCCTTTCCTGAGATCAGCTCTCTACTTGCTTTATCACTGTCATTGTTCGTCAGCATCTTTTGCAGTTTGATGCTATCGGTCTTAAACACGAGGAAAAAGAATTGTGTTCAGCATCTCAGAATATAATGAAAGCTGATTCCCTGTTTTTTTATGGAGGATGTTTCAGCTGAAGTACCTTGGAAATTATTTTGCTTCCACTGATCCACAGTGATAGTTCATTATGATTCCATGATCAATTTGTATACTCAGGCTTTTCTCCTGTTCAGCTGCTTTCAGTCAATAAGCTTGTGGAAAAGTTACCTAGCTAAGAGGCATCTCTAGAGAGTAATTCATTCTAACGTAAATGTCCAAGACAGAAGCCAGACATCTTCTTTAGGTGTCTCTTTCTTTCTTTCTTTACATTAATGGTGGAGATCCAACAGAACTAGCTTCACCTGGAAAGCTGATTTTCAGACAGTTTAAGTGAAATACAGTGCAGTGCCTTGGTCTTGTATTTTCCTTAATTTAAACATGTATATGACAGATAGTTGTAAAATAAATTACTTTCATGCTGGACTTGAAGATATGTTTTTAGACCAACAGCAGTAATGTCTAATAGGACATGATGTCCATTTAGGACTTTGATAACTTTGTAAACAAAATTTGTACTTTCCAAATTAAAAAGAGGTCACATTTCACAATGGATGTATAAACCTGTGTCTATGTATGTAAGAACATATTACCTTTTTTCATTCATCCAATCATTATGTGAAACTCTTTTGCATTCTATTAAAGTTCCAAGAACATCTTGGAATATGAACATTGAAAAATTAGTATTTTATTTAGGTTTGTTGTCGCGGGGGATAAGGAACAACGTACCACTGACCAATATGATCACGCTGAACAATTTATTGTGCGCAAGCATGTCTTTTATAGAAAAGTTTCAGAACACTAGAACATTCGATAACACTTGATTGGTTAACTTCACCCGGGCGAATGCTAGCAACAGGTTAACAATTGGTTGCGGTTTAAAGCATCCACAGCAGCAGGCTCCGGCTTGCAAGCAGGGTTTTCTCTGTGGTACCGGCTCCGCGGCGTCCGGCTCAGTACCTCTGTTAACCCTTTCGTCGACCTGCAACGCCTCACAAAGCCTGTTACCCACTGCTAGAGTGAAGCTAAGTCAAAGGCTGGATTGCTCACATGTCCATTAGCTGAAAGAAATGCTTCCACAGTTTATGCTCACAAGCATTAATACTAATAAAAGCAGTAAAGCTAATGGACACATTGAAATCACTAAATTACATGTAAAATGCTTAGTTTTCGTTTCAGTTTTTTGGTGCATTGACCAGAAGAATTTCAATTTCTCATGAAACTGTCGAGTAATATGAGCACTACATAAAATTTCCTTGAAATAGTTCGCCAGCATTTCAAAATAAGTTGCATCACTATTCAAGCATTTCACTGATAAAGCTTTATGGACACTTAATGTAGAAAGGAAGTGTTGAGGTCTAGTGTGTCAGCATTTATTCCGAGCATTGTCGACATTTTACTGATTATTAGCACAGTATTGAGAAGCAGCTGGAACCCTTATGACTTTGATAATCTCCACAGATGTTCTTAAAATTATTAAACCAGGACCCCAACACAAGATAATGCAATGATTAGAACTTGTTCAATCATATTTCAGAGAAACCATGCTAAGACTTTTTACCTGAGACAGGTTTCCTACAAGATTTCCACAAATTACTTGGGTTCTCATTGCTTGCTTTTCTCTGTGTGAGAGACACAACAGTGAATTCATATCCAGGATCTGTGTGAAAGTAGACACAAAAGTTAAAAGTGTTATTGTAATACAAAGAGAAGAACAAACAATTATCATCTCTTAGTCAAGAGTTTGACTCAAATTCATGACATTGCCATTCAATTTCATGACACTGCCAGACACAGTATCTTTTTTCAGGCTCTTCAGACCTCAGCCATTAATGTTGTGACCATAGAATGTCACATATCCTTCTCTTGCACTTTTGGTTTCCACCAGTTTCAGCTCCCTGCCAGGCTTTTCAGTCTGCGATGTTGATGGCTTGACTTTGCAGCTTTTCACCCAAAATATCCTGATGATATTCTTTTAATGGATCTTACAAATGCTCAGAGATATCCTTTATTTAAATCTGTCTTGTCCAATTAATTTAATCTATACATTATCAGTAGATGCTCACAACTAGGATTCTAATACATATTGCTAGCCTCTATGTCTATTTTGTAGTCTGTACTAAACTACTGCTTTTCAAACACCTACCACATTAAGCTTAATTACAAGTTCTGTGAATACTTTCAGCACCAGGAATTGGCATGATCATTTTAGGCAAAAATGTGAATTGAATGTGTTAAAAAAAGGACCTTGCAGTTACAAAAGAAATAAAAGCAAAATTAGTTACATTTTTTTAAAAGAAATTGCAAAACAATGATGTGACAAGGGAATGGCTGGGTTCGCAGGACAGTGTAGTTCGAGGATTACATATCTCTTTCTATGAAAACATTACATGAAACATTTCTGGCTTATTTTATTCTATTTTACCCTCTGTGGTAGAGAATAGACAGCTTGACATGTACACACTGCCACTTTCATTATTTCAAATTCCATTCTCCAAAACCAATTATTCAGGGAGATGCATTGATTTAATGATATGGACACACAGGGACTAAGACAAGCTCAAGAAATAAAATTTAACTTGTGAACTAATTAGAATTTGAACTTAAGCTTCCAGTGATAAAAGGGAGTATTTCTGGCATCCCATATAAATCTATATTTTGGATAGCAATATCCCATAAGTAATTCATCATTATCTGATGTTGTGATCCATATGATGTGTTGACTGAGATCCGTTTGCAATGTTGACTACAGTATATATCTAAAAACTGAGGAGATGAGATTTCAAGTTTCAAGTTGCTGGAAAATTATTAATATGACAGATTTGGCAATCACAATTAAAATATAAATGCTACTACAGGTCAATGACATATTTTTGAGGTTGTCATTAGCATTAACTGCATGATGCTCTTTACCTACCAGATTCATCATTCCATTGTGGTTTTTTTCTGCAACATCTCTACAATGATGCCAACAGCATAGTAGGACAGCACTGTCATTCACAGATGTAAATGTTTTAGGGTAGGAGGTCATAGTAATGAATAACACCAAACACTTAAGGCATCCTATTTTTAAATAACAGTGTCGGGTCTCCTTATATAATGTTTATTCTTACTAAAAGGGGTTGTTTATTTGTTGGTTTGGTTTTTAATGACCTTCCAGTTTCTGGAAAGAAAATCTGAATTTTCAAGAACTAAAATCATACTATATACTAAAATCATACTATATATTTTTTCAGATTCATTTTATTTTTCTCCTTGGGTATGAAGCCTTATTTATTTAATGCTGTAAAATTCTCAGTCAGATAGAACCTGAAAAAACAGAAATGTGTCACAAGAATCAAGAGACACTAGATTACAAGTCTGTTTCCTAGGTGCTTCACATTTTGTCCTTTCTGTAGTCCAGGGTCATTTATTCTGACTTTATTGCTTTTTGAGAGTATATTACATTCAAATATAGCAGGAAATCTGTTAAGACTTAGTATATTGCTCTTGTGCCAACAGCAAACTTTGATGGTAGACACTAGGACTGCAAATTAAGACTACTCCCCAATAAAAGCTCTTTTTTTATATTTACATTTTCAACCAAATATAAAATTCTATATTTCTTGCATTTGACCATTGTCTATTGTTATCAGAGCACTGCAAAGTCTTATGTCATGAGTGACTCAAATTATTTGTTCAAATTCAGGGTAAGAAAGACTGGCCCCTTCATGAGAGCTTTTTCAAGAACATGTATATAAAATGTCTGTTCATTGTTATTGATTAGGTTCTTTTCATGTTTATCTGTCTTATGCATCATGTTTGCACATTGTCAATGAAACTAATCTTCTGAAACTTTGTAATAACGGTTATCTGAAGTGCTTGCATTTCTTTCATTATTACACATATTTTGATATACTTCCAAATCTGGTAACAACATATCATCTGCTTTCTCTTGTCATGTGCATTTTACTGTAAAAGTCAAAATGGTATAAGCATACTGAATGATAGACAAATTGCAATAATATACTTGTGATTTTGACAAGTTCTTAATGGTCTTGGCATCTGTTACACACTATGAAGTGAGTGTAATAATCGATTTTCTGCCGACTTTATGCAAAATTTGCAATATTTGGAAAAGATCTGTCAACATTGCATGCTTGACTGATACATTTAACTTGGCGAATAGTGCTGTTATCTTTATCATAACACATTATGGTTGTGAAGAAGTTCAAGCTCATTGATAGGTACAGACCAGAAGCAATTAGAGAATAAATTATATAAGAATTACACTTTGTGAGGAAATAGAACACGTTTTCTGCTCCAAATGTAACTGAAAACAATCTGAAAGAAAAACAAAGGGAGTAAATAGAAAAACCTTCAGTCTGTATTAGCAGAAATTTGTTGTTGCATGTATTGATTGAAGGTCTTTTGAATAGTAGAGAGCACAATGGATAAATTTGCATAAATTTAAATATAAATATATTTTTATATAAATTTAAATATATAATATATTGTGTAAACAGTAATATGCTATTAAAAACTTTCTAAAAATCAGTATTTTAATTGCTCCATGCTGTTATTCAGCTTGGCAGGAGCTTAATCTCCCATGTTATTCGTCTTACCGTTCAATGTGTATTAGCAGAACCCTGCATTGTGCTTGAACTCCGTGTATGAAAAGTTGCCATTTAAAATATTTGCACTGATACAACACTTTAGTTAATGGGCTGTAAGTATGTGGCGGGTGCTCCCGCCATGACAAAGGCCCTCACAAGGGGCCATGGAAGGTTCTCCCCACAGACAAAAGCCTGGGAGAGCTCCCACATTCACAGCTCTCTCCCCCCCAACATGGTGGAGGCCAACAAGCGCAGGACTGAAAAAAACAAACCCTTAGGCAATGGGTTTGACCATGTCTGACCATAGCTCAGACTCAAACAGGGTATAAAAGAAGCGACTCCAGAGCACTATGTTGAGTTGGTGCTCTTCAGAGCAGCGCGACTGCTATGAGGGACTCTTCCCCTGGGTCAGGACATTGGCCAAGGGATCTCTTTGAGGTTGAGAGCCTTTCTCTTACTAGGTGAGTGATGGTGCATTTTGGGTTGTTGACCATAAATTTTAAGATTCAATAGAGAATGACAAATGCATGTGGCACCCTGAACATGTAGTTGGTGTTGGTGGAGCTTTAATTGAGTTTGAACAACACGTTTGGTTCAGCCTCAATTTATTGGATTTGCATCTGGGGTAGCCGGCATACTATCCATGGAGGAATCGCTACGGATGCACCCCTTCTCCCGCAGGGGCAGGCAGTGGGGGAAGGGGAAGTGGTTCGACCCCAGCGTGTTCCTAGAGAGACTCAGACAGTGCTATGGAGGTCAGGGAGGTGGTAGAGAGAGTGCGTGCGCCACCTCTGGCGCATGCTTCGTCCAGGCACAGAACCGTTTTGCGAAAGATGATTTGTAGGGCAGTTGGAGACAGACCATGTAAAAGAGGGTTTGAAAAGAGGAAGAGAGTAAGCTTTTTGGAACAAAGAATTGAAACTGTGCTGGCATGAGAAAATAAAACCCAAACAGAAACCCCAGTACTGTGCGAATTCAGAAGCTGGTTGTGGGCACAGACCTTGAGGGTTGGGATGGGCAGTATCTGGGGAGATTCTGATGAGAGCAGCTCTTGAGGTGGAGGAGCTGGAGGAAAGGAACGTGTGAGTCCCTACTAAAACTGAAAGGCAGACGGGTCCGTAAGGCAGGAACCCCCAGTTTGTGCAGCTCCTGGTTGGCACCTGATCTCAGGGAGTTACAAATAGAGTTTTAGCATAAGCCAGGCAACATGGCAACAGAGTGTTTGTGGAGCCCCTCTGATGGAGGAGGTCAGATATTGTGAAGTGATACTAAGTGATAAAGAGCGCGGTTTGGGGGTTCCAGAAGTGCTTCTGAGCAACAGACCGGTGGGCAGGCAATCCTCCCTAAGTGGCTTCTTGGGATTTGGGGTAGAGAAAAGGGGGAGAGGAGAGCAGGTCACTGTTCAAATGAAAGGGCTGCCAAAGCTACCAGATGGAGTACAAACAGCTGCTTGCATCCAAGCAGTATATAGGAGAGGGCTGAATGGAGTACCGATGGCCACTCCAGTAGATCCCAGCCGCCCCGTACCCTTCATTAGAGGATCCGCAGATGCCTTAAAAATACTGTTTGTCTCCTGGGGAGGGAATTCAGTCACTATCAGCCCCTCAGAACCACCCATGCAAGTTTGGGCTCAGGTGGAGGTGTTACACAGTACATTCACCCACGGGCATAAGATGGGCTAGGCCGATCCCCGAGTGGTGTGGGTGGGAGCAGGAGGCTCCAACGAGCCGATCATAAACTCTGGCCTGGCATGGCTGCCCCTCTGAGATCTGGAACAGATCCGAGGAGGACCGGAGCTGATTGATGATTCAGAAAAAAATGGTCTTTGGCAAAAAGCATTACTGCTCGGGGTACCCTGAACAAGGTGGCACAGTCTACCCACTGATCGCATCTGGAAACTGGTGGAATTGTTGGGAGAAACAGTTACGAGCCCCGTAAGACAGGCAACCGTCCCATCCTGTCCCAGTGATGGTGCTTTTAATCCTTTCACACCTCTGCGGGGGGAACTGAAGGGATTGAAAAATTAGAAGCTGCTGTTTGGCGCTCGAGCTCCCCACTGTATATGAACACCTGCCAGTGTTCCACTGATAAGGCGTGCTGTATACATATCCTTGTGCAGCTAAAGTGAATAGATCTGGATTTTTTATTGGTATGGGGGTTCAAATCAGTATTTTAAATAAACAGCAAGAGGAGAAATTAAATGGCCAAGGAAAGCTACAAATATAGTGGGGGTTACTGGTGTAGTGGAAAAGTTCCTCTGAGCTCAAACTCAACTATGACTACCTGGGGAGAAGAGAATGACAGCTGTGGAAGTGGCTCTTAAGTACTCACAAGGAAAATATATTAGGATTTCATATACTAGCAGGCAAGCAATGCTGTCTACCTAGTGGCAGGGTGTAGGGTTCTGGGTGCAGAGAGGCAGAAGCCTCTGTATTGGCTCTGCACTAGAACAACCTGTGTGTCTCAATACCTGCTGCCAAATGGGGCATCTCTGAAGTAGTTAAAGATCGTTATAAGTTGTACACACTCCGCTTATAAATCCAGTCTGGCCAGTCTGTAAAGCTGATGGCCAGTGGTGTTTAATAATTGGTTACAGGAAATAGAGCAGTAATACTGGTGGAGGTCCTCCTGCAGCAGGTGGCTGAACTGCAGGAAGCTGTTACCAGGCTGAAAGGTGTCAGGGAAGCTGAGGGGGAGCAGCACTGCTTGCTCCGGGACCAGAACTGCTTGCTCCGGGACCAGACTGTTCCGGGGCCTCGAGTGTCTACTGTTGCCCATGCAGGAAAGGAGGCTGCTAACCCAGGAAGCTGGGAAAAGGTAACAGAAAAAAACAACAAAAAAAGGAAGAAGAGGGCAATTAAAAGCAAGGGGCTTCCTCCTACGTCTGTTGTCCCCACCCACAACCGCTTTGCTATCCTGCAGGGGGCTGATGAGCAACAGCGCTCCCACCAGGCACAACCAGCTAGTGCACTGGTAAAGATCACTACTGTTGCTGCCAGGAAAAAGCGGCGGATCATAGTAGTCGGGGACTCTAATCTGAAAGGCACAGAGGCACCCATCTGCCTGCCTGACCCAGGCTCAAGGGAGGTGTGTTGCCTAACAGGGGCTCGGATCAGGGATGTGGCCGAGAAGCTGCCTGCTCTAGTCGGTCCCACTGACTATTACCCACTCCTGGTAATCCATGTGGGTGCTACTGATATAGATAGCAGTAGCCTGGAGACCATAAAGAAGGACTACAGAGCTCTGGGAGAGGTGGTTAGGGGCTCTGGAGCTCAGATTGTCTTTTTGTCAATTCTCCAGGATACAGGGCAGGACCTTGAAAAGGCTAGGAGGATTGGGCAGGTTAATAAATGGTTAGAAGGGTGGTGTTATAGTCAGGGGTTTGGGTACCTTGAACATGGGACTCAATATAGTAGGCCAGGTCTACTGGGGGCTGGTGGAGCTGGTCTGACAAAGAAGGGGAAGAGAGAATTTGGTAGGAGGCTTGCCAGGCTGGTCAAGGATACTTTAAACTAGATGTGTTGGGGGAGGGGGGCATCATTCCATCCCAACACACCCAGTCGGTTGGTAGCACCTATAGTAAACATTCGGAGCAATGTAGAGATATTCCAGCTGCTCCAGCCAATGACCCGACTTCAATTGGATCTCGGCTCAAATGCCTCTACACAAATGCCCGTAGTATGGGGAACAAACAAGAGGAATTAGAGATGTGTGCACATCTATGGGGGTATGATATCATAGGCATCACAGAAACATGGTGGGATGGCACCTATGACTGGTGTGTTGGAATGGAAGGTTACCGGCTCTTTAGGAAAGACAGGCCCGGCAGACGGGGAGGGGGAGTTGCTATTTATGTTAGGGATAGGCTAGAGAGTATGGAACTCTGTCTGGCGACAGGTGAGCAGTCGACAGAGAGTTTGTGGGTCAGGGTTAAAGGGAGAACAGCAACGGGTGATATTATTGTGGGGATCTGTTACAGACTGCCTGACCAAGGGGACTTGCTGGACGAAGCGCTCCATAGGCAGATAGGAGCAGCCTCACGCTCGCAGGCCCTTGTTCTCATGGGAGACTTCAACCACCCTGATATCTGTTGGAGGGATGGTATGGCCCGGCACAAGCAATCCAGAAGGTTCCTCTATTGCGTGGAAGACAATTTCCTCCTGCAAGTAATAGAGGAGCCGACAAGGAGAGGTGCCATGCTTGACCTCGTCCTCACCAACAGGGAAGGCCTGGTTGGGAATGTGATGCTCCAGGGCAGCCTTGATTGCAGCTATCATGAGATGGTTGAGTTTGAGATCCTCAGGACAGTGAGAAGAGCGTGCAGCAAGCTCACTGCCCTGGACTTCAAGAGAGCAGACTTTGGCCTCTTCAGGAACCTGCTCAGTAAGGTTCCATGGGATACAGCCCTAGAGGGCAGGGGGGCCCAAGACTGTTGGTTGATATTCAAGGCTCACCTGCTGCAAGCTCAGGAGTGATGCATCCCAACTAGAAGGAAGTTCAGCAGGAGGGCCAGGAGACCTCCTTGGATGGATAAGGAGCTGCTGAGCAAAATTTGAAGGAAAAAAGAGGCTTCTAAAAGGTGGAAGCAAGGTCAGGTGGCCTGGGAAGAATACAGGGGTGTTGTCCGGGAAGCTAGGGACCAGGTTAGGAAAGCTAAGTCCCAATTAGAATTAAACTTGGCTAGGGATGTTAAGCATAGCAGGAAGGGATTTTATAGCTACATTGCCAATAAAAGACAGGTTAGGGACACTGTGGGCCCTCTCCAGAAGCTATCGGGAGAACTGGCTACCCTGGATTTAGAGAAGGCTGAGGTTCTTAATGACTTCTTTGCCTCAGTCTTTACGGGCAAATGCTCTGACCACACCACCCAAGTCTTGGAAGGCAGACGCGGCGATGGTGAGGGTGGGGACCCTGGGCCCACTGTGGGGGAGGATCTTGTTCGGGACCACCTTAGGAACCTGAATGTATACAAGTCCATGGGACCAGATGAAATCCATCCGCGGGTCCTGAAGGAGCTGGCAAATGAAGTTGCTAAGCCACCGTCCATCATCTTTGAAAAATCATGGCAGTCAGGTGAAGTTCCCGATGACTGGAAAAAGGGAAATATAACCCCCAGTTTTAAGAAGGGAAAAATGGATGAGCCAGGGAATTACAGAGCAGTCAGTCTCACCTCTGTGCCTGGCAAAATCTTGGAGCGGATTCTCCTGGAAGGCATGCTAAGGCACATGAAAAGCAACAAGGTGCTTGGTGACAGCCAGCATGGCTTCACTAAGGGGAAATCCTGCCTGACCAATCTGGTGACCTTCTATGAAGGGGCTACGGAACTGATGGACAGGGGCAGAGCAGCTGATGTCATCTACCTGGACTTGTGTAAAGCCTTTGACACGGTCTCACATGACATCCTTCTCTCTAAGTTGGAGAGACATCAATTTGATAGGTGGACCACTCGGTGGATAAAGAACTGGCTGGATGGCCGCACGCAAAGAGTAGTGCTCAGTGGCTCAATGTCCAGCTGGAGACCAGTAACGAGTGGTGTCCCCCAGGGATCGGTGTTGGGACCGGTCTTGTTCAACATCTTTGTGAGTGACATGGACAGTGGGATTGAGTGGGCCCTCAGCAAGTTTGCCGATGACACCAAGCTGTGTGGTTCGGTTGATACGTTGGAGGGAAGGAATGCCATCCAGAGGGACCTTGACACGCTTGTGAGTTGGGCTGATACCAACCTAATGAAGTTTAACCATGCTAAGTGCAAAGTCCTCCACCTGGGTCGGAGCAATGCCAGGCACTGCTACAGGTTGGGCAGGGAGGAGATTGAGAGCAGACCTGCGGAGAAGGACTTGGGGGTGTGGGTTGATGAAAAAATGAACATGAGCCGGCAGTGTGCACTTGCAGCCCAGAAAGCCAACTGTATCCTGAGCTGCATCAAAAGGAGTGTGACCAGCAGGTCGAGGGAGGTGCTCCTGCCCCTTTACTCTGCTCTCGTGAGACCTCACTTGGAGTATTGCGTGCAGTTCTGGTGTCCTCAACATAAAAAGGACATGGAAGTGTTAGAACAAGTGCAGAGGAGGGCCATGAGCATGATCAGGGGACTGGAGCACCTCCCGTATGAAGATAGGCTGAGAAAATTGGGGCTGTTCAGCCTGGAGAAGAGAAGGCTGCGTGGAGACCTCATAGCAGCCTTCCAATACCTGAAGGGGGCCTCTAGGGATGCTGGGGAGGGACTCTTCATTAGGGACTGTAGTGAGAGGACAAGGGGTAATGGGTTTAAACTTAAACAGGGGAGGTTTAGACTGGATCTGAGGAAGAAATTCTTTACTGTGAGGGTGGTGGGGCCCTGGAATGGGTTGCCCAGGGAGGTTGTGAATGCTTCATCCCTGGCGGCATTCAAGGTGGAGTTGGACATAGCCTTGGATGGCATGTTTTAGTGGGAGGTGTCCCTGCCCATGGCAGGGGGGTTGGAACTCGATGATCTTGAGGTCCTTTCCAACCCTTACTATTCTATGATTCTATGATTCTATGAATACTCCACCACTGACTACTGCTGTCCGAAGCATAACCTCTGTAGTGACAGCAATACTATCTACTGCCCACCACTGCATGGCCACTCCAGATGTTAAGGTTATGGTTTTTTATGGTTCCCCTAAGGGAAGAAGGCAAACCGGAGTTTGCTTCCACTTGGGAGGACATGCAAAACACTTTTCATGAACTCCAGCAAGGGTACAGACACTCTCCCACTGCTGCCCACAATGCCTTAGCCAAGTCCCTTGATACTGTGGAGGTGCTAGGAGGTGTCCACATGTATAAGTACATGGATGATATCCCAACTGGTGGAGCTTTAATTGAGTTGCAACAATAAACTTTGTTGAGTCTCACTTTATTGGTTCCATGACAAGGGGGAATATGCTGCATTCATTCCATAGAGACTAAAACCTTGCTTTATCCAGAAACGTGCACGTCTCAGCAGAAGTGGAAGCTTCTCCTTAGTGCTGTACAAACATGAGCTTAATCTCATTTGGAAGGCAGGGAAATTAGGTGTCACTGCAGTAACTCATCAATAAACTTCAGTTGGTAGACAGAAGATAACACTTTTTCCCTTTTGATGAGCAAGTAACAGATTGTCATGGTGAAAAGATGTTTCTAGTTTGTGCAGAAGAGAATGTATACTGTTTTACTGTATAGGTGTGTTAGTTTCAACAATTATTGTATCTAACTCTAATGAGTTTAAGAAAAGTTGGAAAATGGCTATTTTTTTTTTAAATAGTCCAGTGGCTAGGATTTTCTTTTCATGGCCAAGGTATATCAGTCCTGATGTTGTGACAGTGGGTCAGGATAAGGAACTAATAGTGTATTGATGTTGCATTGTTCAAATTCTATCTATTTTCTCTATTGTTTAAGGAGACAGGTCTAGGTCACTGATGTGAGCAGGGGCTGCCGTTGTTATTGTATAGTGCTGCTTGGATGAGGTTTGTGTGAGTTTTTTAGCACTTCTTTAAACAATTGTGTTCTCATTGTAGGTTCTGAAGGTGGTGTAACACCTGAAACATCAGACTATAATTTTTTAATGGAAAATAAGTGGAAATAACAGAAAGCAGATACCTAAGGAGGCTTTATATCTGATCTGTAACACACAGATTTGTTCAGAAATTCAGCTGATAGTTTTGGACAGTTGAGGATATCATTTCTTATTTTATTGCATTGCAAGCAGTTTGTGCTACTGCTATTTTTTCTATACATATGATCTAAAAAATACTTTCTTCGTTAACTGTACACATAGACTAATCGGTGTCAAAATACTGAAAAAATACTTGTGACCTAAAGGAATATGTAAAGGTAATACTCTCTTGTTAATTCAGTGAAAAAAAAAACAACACATTACCAAAAGTGTCTATATCACTTCCAAAGACAGGACAAAGGCTTGATGTTCTTGAAAATGGTTCTGATTGTAGTAAAACTGAATTTTTAATAAAAAACTGTTCTTGGAAATTTCTTTGGCAAGGGCATTCTCTTTATTTTATTTTATTTTATTTTATTTATTTTATTTCTTGTAATGGAACCATGTGTAATTGCTATAAACTGTGAAAGCACAGTACATCATTAAAAAGGTTCAAATAAAATTAATCTCCAAACTAAACATTGTTAATATTTGAGTATTAGAACTGGAAATATAAATGGATATTTTTCCAGTCAGGCATGTTAGATATAGATTTTTCTGAATGACTGTTAATAGCTTCATTTATTTGTAAATTTGATACTTATCTATTTATTTTTGCATTGACACAAGTTTTGTTACAAGTCATCTTAGGTAGCCATCAAAATTGTAGAAACTAATATTCAAACTTAAAAATTCCACTTTTTTTTTTTTTTTTTTTTCAAGAAGCTGCCTATCCACGCTAAATGAAGAACATTTTATCTGATTATACTCACTTTGCTATTTTAAGGATAAATTTTTTAATCAAGCTTTTAATCTTTTATATGTTTAATTCAATGCTTATGCATCAGAACTACTGAGGCTACAAGACTTCTGACTGCTTGTAATTCATGCACTGTCCCCATGCCATGTAACTAGGTTTTGAAGTACCTTCACTATGCCTGAAAAAGGCAAGTCCAAACATACCAGACTCTGAGCAATGTAATTTTAAAATTCTTTATTCAATCCTATTTTCAATATGATTACTATATTCTAAAAATATAATTTGCCATAATTTTATGTATTTTTATCCTAGTTATGTTTAATATTCACTTTGACACTAAATTAAAATCCATAGGATAGTCAAATACCTGTAACCCTACAAGTTACAGGCATCATTAATTTGCTCCTATGACACTAGTTCTTATTCCTTATATTGTCTATAGCCTAAAATACAAATGGTATCTTTTACACTAGAAGTGCATACTTCTGTGTAACCTGATTAAGGTATACTTATGAACCACTTCAGTCTTCTTGTAATGTTTCTTTCCACTGGTATAACATAAAATTTTCCTGGAAGTCATGTTTTTTACCCCATTAGGCATCTCACCCCTTCCTCACTGACCCATTGTGTGATGGGGGAGAGAGCTGGGAGTGTAAGAGTGAGAACTCATGGGTTGAGATAGAGACAGGGAAAGCAAAAGCTGTGTGTGCAAATGGAGCAAATTAAGCAATGCTTTCACTGCTTCCCATGGGCAGAGGTATTCAGAGCTATCTTCAGGATAGTAGGCCTCCAACAGTGACTTGTGAAGACAAACACCATAATTCTAAAAGTCTCCCCCTCCTCTTCCTTCTCTCAGCTTTTATTGCTATTGGTATACAGTATCCCTTCGTTCAACTGGGGTCAGCTGTCCCAGCTGTGTCCCCTTCCAACTCCTTGTGCACTACCGCCTACTCGCTGGTGAGGTGGTGTAAGAAGCAGAAAAAGCCTTAATTCTATGCAAACACTGCCCAGCAATAACTGAACTTCCTTATGCTGTTGGCATTGTTTAGGCCACAAGTATAAAACATAGCACTGTACAAGCTTCTATGAAAAAAAAAATCCAGTCCCAGGCAAAAGCAATAAAGTGGACAATAAATAGTCTTAGCAGCCCCAATATTCTTTATGTCTGAAATAAATCTTCACATATTTGGTGGGCTTATAATACTTCTTCTCCCTCCCCTGAAATGCGCATGGTAGATCATGCCTGAAAACTATCTCATTTGGAAAGAGAAATGAGGAAATGTATGTAATATTAAAGATAGATCCAAAAGTTTGGCTAACAACTGTCAATTAGAAGACAATGATTTGATAAAGGGCAAAACCAGTTACATTTATTATCAAGAAAGGCCTTAAAATTACATTTAAATGAAAAGGCAATTTTAACAGCTTTTCCCCCTGAAATAAGCACAGAAGATTTTCACATAGTGCCTCAGGGTGGTAATCTATTCTGTTTATCTTAATGTCATTTCTGTTCTTTCAGAAATTTGCACTTGTTTTGAGATAAAAGAGCTAATTTGAACATCAGACTGGAAATGGAGGTTTCACTATGTCCCTGGTATTTCCCTTTTGAAATAATTAAGTATTCTAAGTTATAGTTAATTTTTAAAATACAGTTAGATATAGGGAGAAGATCCCAACTTGGTGGAAATAAAAAGGGTCTGCCTGAAGCAAAAGTCTGTGTTGACCTGTGACAGAATTTTAGTTCAGGGATGGTCAAAATTTACTTTGCTTCTCTGAAACATCATTAAAGCTCAGTGTTCTTGAACCCTTTTCACTTTCTTTCTGGTTGCAAAAACCCTTCCCATCAGCTGTAACTTTCATGAGTATTTAAATGATACATTATTGATTGATTTAAGATTGAAACAGTTTAGCACATTACAATTGCTGTTAAATGAAACCATTTTTTAGTATCTACAGTGGAGTCCTTTATGGACGTATCTTTTCCCTTTTCAGACTTTACCTATTTGTCCTTAGATTAATTTTAATTAAAATAGTAATTTGTTTCATCATGTTCCTGGCAGTGTGCATAGGCTCAAGGTTGATGGACAATATTAAACTCAGAAAAGATTCATCATGATAATACATTTTAAAATAAACTTTTAGATGAATATGTAGAAGTTTTTTTAGAAAGAAAGCAATGGGGCCAATTAGTGCACACAGAGAAAACTGGCAGAATTTCCACTTGGATTTAGAATCTGATTTAAAGCTTTTAGGTTACTGAAATTATGAGAAATCTTTCCCTCTTTGATGAGTGTCACCTTTCCTAATGAATGCTTCACAAACACTGTAGGTCTTAAATGTAAGAAAATTCAAATTTAAACTTTCAGACACAAGAGAGCAAGATTACTTCAAAAGTTTTTAATAAATATGATGTATTATTCAGTCATTCTGAATATGATAGCTATTTTCAGAAAGAACTGTGCACAATGATCCAGAAGACCATGGCGGGAGCACCCTTAATATCAGCCGCTGAGGATAAGGGTCATAATGTTCCCTTTACTTATACCTCTGATACAGCTTCAGCGTTAATGAAGAGTTGTATAAGACATGTAATGAAAGAATCATAATGCACCTGGAAAATGGCATAATAGTACTGAGAAATATAAACCTAAGAGAAACCTGGTCCAACTTCATGCTGTTTTATGCATCTTTCATGTGACGCAGGTATAAGCTCCATCATACAATAAAGTTTTCTCTTACTGTGGAGCTGAAGCTGTCCACTATTATCAGTTACAAATCCTTTAAAAAAAAAAAAACAAACTTGCTCTAGTATTTTCATGATAGATGTGTGCCCTTTTCCAGCATTAGCTTTCTCCTGCCTAATATTTACAAACTGTATTTCTTTCATCCTTCATTTTCTTAAGTTAAACAAGGTAACCTCTGTTTTCCAACTATAGTTCAATTTTCTGTTTCCTTATCACAGCTGTGACTTCTGTGTTAACTTTCCCTATCTTATTTCTTCATTACAGAAGGATATGCCAGCTGAGGTCTTACACAATGGCATTATTACTTATCTATTGCTTTTGGAGATACTACTACTATACACATACATACGAAAATAAGATTTGGGTTTTTTTCAGTCACATTATATATTTGGCTCCTGAGCATCCTGTGGGCCACTAATTTACCTTTGTCTCCTTCTTCTTACAGTTAATTTTAAGAACCCTTAGTTCATCATCAAAATTTATAGTACTAAATTCTCAGTTCACTCCATTTAATTCCACTTAGCATCCTGTCCAAGTTAGAAGCTCCGTCATCAGAGGAAGAAAAGGAAGACAGAAAGGCTGCTCTGCTCCTTGAAGACCAGAATAATCTTTTGGAAGTACTTCTTTCTTTCTGTAAACACGAGAAAGAGTAGGTGGACCAAGGTCCCATCTATCTTCATGTAAGTAGCTGAAGTGAGTACTGGTTCTAGACTAATTCTCCATAGTTTATATGCAGAAGGCAATTGAATTCACTGTCTCAGAAACAAACTGTTAGTGGGCATAAAAAACATTAAAAAAAGATGAGGCAGGTGTATCATATACTCTTCGTCATTGTCTTTAGTTGTATATTTAGAAGCAATTACTCCAGGAGATATATATGTAGAATAGAGGAGCTGTCTACCGAACAGTGGTTGTCTTGAGGGGAAAAAGAAGTCCAAACAAAGAAAGCTACAAAACATGACTCTCAGAAAACTGCTGCACAGGACAAATGTAAAATTGATAGGGCTTCTGATTTTAAAACCCATGAAACAAATCCCAGAATACTTTTTATAATTTTCATATTTGCTCATAAAAGAATGATAAAAAGCTGAAAAAATATGAAAAGGTACAGAAAGTACTTGAGAAGTAGAACAAATTGATCATGAAAGCATTAAGTAGCTGTTATGTCTGGAAAAGAGTATTGGAAGATGATGGTATATAGTACAGCATCTTCAAAGGTACTTTATAATCCAGAGGTCAGGGGACATCTCAGACTTAGCTGGCCACTGGTGTTAAACCATGATGCCACATTGAAGTTTTTGTGTTTCACTTTGATCAGTGCCATTTATTTGCAATTTTAATGGAACAGTCATAGAATGATTTTGACTTTTTTATGACCTAATAAATACATTCACATACTTCATAGTACTATTTAGACTCATAGAGTGGTTAAGGTTGTAAAGGATTGCAAGGTCATCTAATTCTAACACCCCTGCCATGGGCAGGGACACCTTCCACTATACCACATTGCTCAAAGCCCTATCCAACCTGACCTTGAATGCTTCCAGGGATAGGGCATCCACAACTTATTTGGCCAATCTGTTCCAGGGCCACACCAGTCACAGTGAAGAATGTGTTCCTTGTGTTTAACCTAAATCTCCCCTGTTTGGTTTTTGGGTAACTTTTGAGTTTTCATAGTGCATCTGAAAAATCTGGTGCAAAACATTGAAAGCAAAGTCTCTAAAATGGTTATATATATGCTTACCTTTGCTGAATGACAACAATACTGCCAACACCACAAACTACAGATGGGTGCTAGTACAACCTGAGGTAGAATGCTAATGCTCAGTGTAAACTGCTTTATCAGACATAAGATATTTTACGATAGAACCAAGAAGACAGCATCTATAATTAACTTACAGGACAAAATAAAACTTCAGTATTTGCTGATGATTTTCCTATCTTTAGGGTTTGTTTTTTTAACGTCTTCAGTTCTATTTGCCTTTCATTATTCCAAGCTTCTATAATACTTTTATTGATAGTAAAGAAAATGGGCTACCTCTATAGTTTAGCTGCTGAGGGGAAAAAAAAAATCATAATTGCCTCAGTAGCTGGCATAAAGAAACTGCTTCAGTGATCAGGAGAATGGGAAGAGGGGGATTCAGGAGTACCTTGGTTCCAACCCATTTCCTATTCTTGATAAAAATGTTGGAAGTGGAATAGAAGTTCACAGAAATGAAACTTAATCCATTTAAATACAAAACCCAAGGCTTAGAAGTGTGAAGATATGGATTGCAAAACCAAAAAATTGAGGTTGCTAAGCCACAAATCTTTGCAAGGTTGAACAATACACAGTTCTTCATGACAAAAGCCTGAATAAAAACCTCAACCATGAGAAGGCACTAACAAACCTTCAAGGTTAGGAATTTTCCAACAAATATTGCAGAGAGTGGATTATCCTGTTTATGAACAAATATTGCAGATAGCAGATTATCCTGTACCTTAACTAGCTTATTCTTAGATATTGGTCATTTTTTCACCTGTATTCCTGCAGTTTGTAACAGTGGCTAAATGTAACTTCTAGCATAAAGCTAGTTTTTCACCCTTCTACCATAAAGAATATATCGAACTGGCTGCATTAAGGCATAATGATAAGTATTGTGTCAGGGAATCTTTTTGCACTTGAGATAAACTAGAAATATTGATAGCATTGTTATTGGAGCCCTGATATACTGCAGTTTAGCATGTGTATAAGGGAAAATCAACTTGACTGAGACTTGACTTACTTTGGCATAGAAAAGCTTAATTTGGTTCCTGGTGGGTTTTAACTTTTCATTCAGCAGTCTCACTAACTGATCTGAATGACATCGTTGCTTAACTTTATTGTTATTTTATTTGCCTTAGCATTAGAATCAGTGACCGTGATAACTTGTGTAACTCACTTTTTCTGTCAGTTCCTTCTCTTGGCCTGCAAGCTGCCACCTTTTCATACTTGCACTTCTGTCCATTTTTTAAGTAGAAGTTAGTAAAAAGCTTGTTCTGTGAGACTAAATAAAAAATATAGATTTGGAACACTTAAGACATTTTTTTTTAAAACATTCCCTACCAGCTGACCTGCAAAGAAGGGAAAAATTTTATGAAGCTCAGAGGACAAAGCTGTGAGGTTTTTGGAGAGGAAAAGATGAAGTTTTGGGTTTCCAGTTCAAGAACTGTTACTGTTGTCTAAACCCGATACTTTTAACACAGTATTTTTTGGGAAGTAAGAATTTTAGGCTTTGCTGACTTCAGACACTTCAGTTGCTGTACATTTTTTGCAGTTCAGTGTTACCTGTGCTAAAGTAACAAATCTCATTTTCCTCACTAAATCATGCAGTACAGAATCACGTTTAAAGATTTCAGCAGGAGTTGAAAAGAGGAATGCTAAAAGGCTCTACAGGAGCCCCAGTTATATCAATCTAACCATATTTGTGTAGCTGAAGGCTCATGTTGCCTTCTGCCCTTTGTGCCTCTCTTTTTCTCCTGCCTCTAATTACCTCTGGGTTGTTTTTTTTCATCCAGGAAATTAATAATTTATCTGTAGCTTGTCAGGACTATATAAACTGTTGCAACTAAAGGTGTGAAAGCTGTTTCCACATATTCAGGCTTCTAATTTCACCTCCAGGACAGTAAAGGAAGTAGGGAAGCAGCTGTTTGGCGATTGTTGAAAATAATGCCAATTTTATAATACAGCACCTATCAAGATAACAGTGTGATTAATGGACAACACACAGATTAATGTAATCAAAGCGTTGACAATTTATTGTAACACAAGTGTTGTCTTTTATAGGGAGTTTCAAGATGCTTGAACGTTCAGTAATATCTGATTGGTTAATGTCTGTCAGCTAAGTGTTAGTAACAGCTTAGTGATTGGTTAACTATTACAGCATATGTTCCAAGGTTGCAGTTATCAGTTCCTTCTTGCACATCCTGCTCAGCAACTTTCCGTGCCAACTTTCTCAAACTTTTGCACGTACGCGAACTCTAGTAACCTTCAGGCAAGGCCTCAAAGCCTGTGGTTCACTGCCTCACGATTGTCAAGTAGCTGTCTGGATTGCTCATATGACCGTTCTCAGCCAAATAACACTCCACAACAGTGCAAGACATGATACAGTGCAATGCTTAAAAAACATTTTAAAAAACAAGAACCAGATAAGCTCAGCAAATTCTGAGATATCTTAAGATGGGTTAAGATGGTAAAGGTTGTTTAAGCCAGAATGGCAAGTTTTGGTAAGGTTTCAGTCACAACATAAACTCATAACACTATAAAATCATTGAAAAAGAATAAATCTCAACCATTTCAAATTTCATGTTAAAGAGAGAAAATGAATAGACTGTCATCTTATTGAACTCAAGTATTCTTAGGTATTAGAACTTAGATTTTGCATATTTAAATACTGATTGAGGTGGTGGCTATGTTACACCTCTTTTAAGCTGCCTCACAGGCAAAGCTGAGCCTCAGAATGATACTCCCACTGAAGTATGCGTCACTGCGTACATAGAAGCCATCTAGGAGTTTCCTGTCAGCCTTCTTGCTGAGGAAGGTGTTGCTGCCAGGCTCAGAATTAAAGATGACTAATTATTGCTTCCCAAACTGTGGTCAGCAATAAACAGCCATGGCATTTCCCACTTTCCCCATAAACCCATGTAAAGTCTAAAATGTAGCAACTAATTGGTGTTGAAATGTTAGCTAGGCACTATAAAAATCTGTGAGTTCTGACAGCGATTTATTGATTCATAACATGCAACTGCAGCCAGGGACATTATAAAGCATCTCCTTTGGTATAATTGAAGCTAGTTCTAATTTTCATGCTTCCAGTGAGTTGAAACAATAAATATTAAGATACCTATGTCTAAGTTCTGGAATTTAACCTCTCTTAATTACCTACATAAAGTATAGAGACTGAAGTAATACAGTCAAATTTGAGGTATAATAAAAAAAATCATAGTAACTAATAAGCTGGTCTATATTCTACCATGGTAAAAAGATGAAAAAAGTATAAAAAGATGTGCAGGGGAGACAGCTATTATGGGATTCAAATAAAAAGGATGACAAGACTAAAAAATACCATAGGATGATAAGGAAAAGCAAGGTGGCTGTAGAAATGTTTCTTTTTGATCTAGGGATATTTTTTGTAGAAACTGTAAGTCACAGCACTAATTCCAAGGAGATATTGTACAGAACTTTTGAAAGAAATATAACAGTGATTTTTAGCACAGTAGGTGGTGAAATTAGTCATCAGATTCAGTTCTGTTAAAGACTCAAAACAAGAGATTCCTGTATATGAATCTTTTCTAAAAATACAATGAGGGAAGCGGTATGACCTAAGAAAGAGTGAAAATTAGACTGTCACTTCATTCCTTCATATTTCCAACAGTGAGCTTTTTCTTGTGTAGGCAATCTGTGACTAACAAGACTTAGACTTCCTTTGGAGAATTGCTGGATGGCTACAGGGTTTTAAACTGTGGTGTTATATAAAATAAAAATCTACAAACTTAAGTGGCTTGTGTCTTGGATGCTAAAGTTTGGCAAATTCATTTCAAATTATTGTAATAAATGAACTATAAATCTAGGAATAAAAGATGGGTTCAGGAAAATAGAGTGGCTGGTTTTGTACAATTAGACTCCTGCTTTTGGCTCAATAAAAGGGACAAAATTTGAAGCTGAAGTTGGGACAGTGGTAATTGTAGGAGTATGCAATATTTATTTAAATCAAAATCTGTCACTGTTCTTTATGACGTTAGGAAAAGAATTAATCTCTCAGATGTAATGGGGTTATTTGTAAATGGCACTGGACATAATCAGTAGTACTACGAAAACTAAACACTCCAGTCGAAGTCAAGAATAATATCTGTACTTTTGCATCATTTCCTAGCCAATGATATATCTGAAATACTTCTGTTTGCTTTCCTGATAATTGCATTAAGTAAGATGGTGCAACAAGAAGGCACACAGAACAATTCAATAGTAGCTTGACAAATACCTGCAAAGAGAGTGCTGAGAAGTGATCTTGAGAAAGATTCTTTGTTTCAATAAAATAAACTTCCTGGATGTGAAAAATTCATAATCTTCCAAAATGCTGCAGAACAAAGTGTCATACTGACTCTCAGCCATAGCAAATACCTACCCTGTCTACTTAGATAAATGCCATGAAATCCTGATGTAATCCTCCTTTTTCAATTAACCAGATGTACTAATGTACTGATATTCATCAGTACAATTTAGTTACTCGCAACTGAGTTTTCACTATGCTCCTTTGGTTTAATTTTGATCACTCAATCCAAACGCTATCAAAATACATTAGCTTTTAGAACCATGGATGAAAGAGATAGTTTAGCTTTTCTTGCGGGTGCGGAGAGAGTAAATTCATTATTGTCAGGCTCCAGTTTTTGTCACCATTAAGCTCCTGTTCTTTAGGCACAAATAAGTTAGACTATGCAGCACAGATTAACAGTAAATACATAAAAATACTACCCACTTCTTCAGATTTAACTACTACATCTCCTGTAAAATTAAGAAAATTTATCATGCTAAGTAGGTATCTGTTCACATCCAGAAAGAAATTCAAAGTGCAAAGTAGTAATGGGTAAATGACATTTGCACCAAAGGTATGTGTTTGGGTTTTTTTCATATATCTGAGGAAAAAAAAACCAAGAGGATACTCTATTAGAAAAAGTCTCTTACGTCTTAGTAATACACATACTTTTTAACTATTCTAAAATGAAAAAAATCTTTCAATGTTTAGGTTTCTAATGTGTTTTGTACCTTAAAATATATCTGACTTTAGTGACTTAAAGTAAAATTGGTCCTGTTGCTTCAAAAAATGAGACAACATGAAAGTAGATACTTTTTGCTCTTTTCTTTTTCTTTCACAATACATATTTCATAATTAAAGGAGTTTAAATGGGATGCAAAGCCATTCAGAACTCCACTGCAAATAAGAAAGCAGAAAGGGGAAAATTTAAGCTTCTGCCTGTAAGTGATAGCTAATGGAAAGGCAAAATGTATTTTATTGACATCATGACATCATGTCATTATCATGACATCAACAAATGTCTGATATAACTTGATTATTTAAACTACTAAGATGGTAAAATGGTAGGATTTGTAAGATAGTAATGGTTCTGCCTAGTTAGGAGCTTCTTCACTGAACCATCCTTTCTGAAATGGTGGTTTCGCTTAGAAGTATGTAACAGGAATTGAATGGATCATATAAGCTGAAATCAATTAGTTCACTGCACATATACTGACACAGTTAAAAACTTTTGATACTAATATCATATTTTAAATATGCCAGCTAAATGAAGTTCTGATACCACCATAAATAGAGGGAAAAAAATGATTTAGTGAAGATGCCCTACACTTACTGCTTTAAGGGAAATAAATCTTTACATAAGCTTCCTGCCCTAAAAATTAGTTTCAATATGTATGCAGTGCTTACTGTTCTAAGCATTGTATCACCACTTCTGCATTAACCAGCAGAACAAACGGAATATACCTCAAAATTTGTGAGTAATTGTAAAAATGTATTGTCAAGACCTTTTTCTCTGTTGCCTAAATAGCTATTTCCCAGTCTCTGAATTTGTAAACACAACATACTCACATATCTTTGTGTAATATATATATATGTACATGTATACAAGTAAAATAGATGAAAAATGCTATGCGTGCAATTTTTCATCAGTGTTAACTACGTTAAAAGGATTGGAGACAGTTTCCTTCAAAAAATCAGTATTTTCTTTCACTTTCCAGCAGATGTAAATCATTCCTATAGTTGCCTAAGGGGAACCCCATATCAAAAACCTCTAACAAGCAACCTAAACAAACCATGTTTCCCTCTAATATGTGAGAAGAGAGGCTTTTAAATCGTTATTTTACTGAAGCTCCTTAAATTTTCTAGTTTTTGTGTTTTTTTTTTTTTTTTAAGCCTTTTAATTTTCATATTTTATTCTGTATGTTTCTGACTTGTGCATAGCTTTTTGTGTTTTTTGTTTGGTCCCCCTCCAAAAAAAAAAAGGTTTTTTTCTATGAGTAAAGCGGTGCTCAAGGGGAGCATTGAGAATATAATTGCAGATTTTTTTTAAGGTTTATGTGACTTTTGTTATGTTTTGTTTATATTTTTAAAATTAAACATTTTCTGTACCAATTCTGCACTATTATAGACAAAGCAGAAAAATATTCATGAAAAACTACACACATTTGCACCAAGATGTACGTAATAATGCTTCAGACTGTAACTCAAATGCCTATCTTTAAAGAGGTTAAGAAACCCCTACTCATACAGTAAATAATTTGTGTCAGCTTTTCTGAAATCCTCTTTATTACTGCAGGTTAGAGATTAATTCAGGATTCCTGATCTCATGAAATGAAGATGCAGCTAAATAGCTTTGACAGCAAAAGGGCAAAATCTTTGGCTATGAATACTGTAAAAGCTTTACTAATGGTAGACATAACTGAACTCTGCATCTCTTCTGAAAAAAATCCGGGGTCAATGCCATATACCTTTAAAAGTGCTGTGCTTTGGTAAATTACAGTTCTCATGTAGGCAAAAAAAAAGCTTGCAAGCTTACTTAGAAAAAAATAATCAAGTGTATCCATAAAAGCAGCTATCAAATAGATGTACTTGGTAGGCATGAACAGTAGACTTCCTCAAAAAGAGTGCTTGGTGAAGATATCCAGATCAAAGAATTTTTGATACATCCTCTATAGATAGATCTTATAATTGAACAGCATATATCAGCTTTATCTACTTCCACTACATCTCAAATTGCTATGTTTTCTACTTGTATTGAGTCCCAGATTTTTTTAATTATAAATGTGCTGTTCCAATTCGCAGTTCAAAGATGAGAAAGGGGTAGTTATCTATGATTGACGTAGTTATGCAATGTTGTAAAACCCCCCATATTTCCTGTTTGAATTGTATTTTAAAATTCAAAAAACCAAAAATCTGCCAGAAAACGTAAAGTTAACAACAAACCCACAAAACTAATTTCTGGTGTGAGAAGGCTTTTACTAGCTTCATCATGATAAAAATGCTAGTACAGATTAGCCTTATACTTCTACTTTAATTTTGTTCACGTAGAATAGAAAGTTGCAAAGTTCTCATTATATTGAGGAAAGGAATACAAGGAATATATTCAGATGAAAAGAATTTCCCATGTTCTTTGCAGAAAATTAGCTTTAATTTTATATTTGATTTTTCTGAAGCCAAAGACTGAAATTTACATTTTTATGAGACAAAATATGAAATTGTAAACTCTAATATTAAAATATTTCACTGTAAAATCTAGGTCAAGCCTCAGTCCAAAGCATTCTTTTCAGCCCTACAAAGAGCCATATAGTAGGGACATAGAGAGCAGGTAACTTCCAGCTAATACTCCCCTCAAAATCTTTGGCTCAGTAAACCAGTTACATCAAATCTCTTCTGATTTACATTAGATAATAATCTGGCCCTCAGATAAGATGACTAATGGAGCAGATAAAGACAAAAATATGTTCCCAAAGTCAAGCCTTATATTCTTGTCTCCTTATGATGCTAAAGTCCAGAAACTTGGATTCTGAAACAACATACTAAGGAATAAAAATACAACCTATGAGGCTAGAAACTCATCTTCCATTTTGCAAACATTTAATGGAAAATTTACACTTCAGTGTTTAAAGTCACTGAAAAGACCTTTTCATTTAAATAATTTAAACAATGTAAAGAAACTGAAGCAACTGCAACTGTTGGAAAGTTCTCTGACTAGCTGAGAGATCATGATATCTGCTACAGCTGCTGGTAGACTGACGAGATTCAGGAGTGTTAATAACTCTGCCTGGATATCTTTGTACCATTTGAATACATTTTTGCAATTTTGATAGTGGAGTTCAAGCTGTATGTCTTCAGTTAAGCACAGTTGAAGTTACTTGTCTGAAACCTAAAACATGTTTCAAAAAACATAAATGATAAAATCTTCCTTTTGCTCTACTAGGAATCTAAAAGCAACAAAATTTGAAATCCAGCAAGTATAATTTTGGTCATTAAAAAAAAAAAAAAAAAAGAGAAAAAAAAGAAAAAAAAAAGCAGTTCTTTCTTCCTTTTTTTGAATTACACTTAAAAATGAAAGGTTTTATCCTATATCCAATGCTAGAATCCAAAAATTGTACAACATTTGAAACTTGTGACTCACTTATCACAGAAATTTTCTGCGCAGAGGCTTTCTGAAATCTCTGCCCTGTGTGGGTAGTTCATTCAGGATCCACTCAGGCAAAATATGGCTGTAATTGTATTGCTTGATGGGGCATCAACGATTTGCTCATCATCCTCAAACCACCCACTGCTGCTTTAATTGCTTTGGCAGGATTGTTAAGCCAATTAACATCAAATCTGTACAAAATTAAAGTCTTCTGACTCTACTCCATGCAGTTTACTGGTATATCCACATCACAATGTAGGTTTGACTGTTACCAAAGGAAACAAAATGCAAATTATTTTAAGACAATTAAGAAGTAAATTTGCATGTTTTCTTTCAGTGTTGTCCCGTCATTGTCCCATTTTAGTTCCATTTGGCTAATTTTAATGTGAATTATTTATGCACTTTTAACATATATTCTGTTAGTAAGCCTGTTTGTAAAGCCAAGATTAGCTTCATATTTTAAGAAAGAGCGTGAGGGCTACCACACACCCTGCAGCGAATGCCCAGAGAAAATTATACCCCTAGCAAAAACATTGCTCACAAATGTGGGGAAAAGTCAGCTGAAAACTTCAATTTTCACCTGAACTAATGAAAATACTACATGCTTTTATCAAAATACATCCTTCAGATGTTTGGCGCGGTTTGGATTATTTTTATGAAGGTCTCTCAAATTCTTTGGGTAGTGCATGCATAAGTCAACATGTGCCTGGCCACGTGCATGAAGCTGCTGGTACTTTTTGAAGAAACTTTTGGATTTTGCCTCTGAAGAGATTTTTTCCTTTTCTGAAAAGTGATTTTAGATGACATAACAAATGCAGTGAGAGTTACAACTACATTATTACCAAATATTTTGTATTTTTAGTAATTTATAATGCTAGGATCAAAAGCTGTTCCCTAGCACTAGCATTAAATTCAGCAGAATTTATTGAATGAAAAAAGTAAAAAGACTTTTATTCCTCAATTTTTCCACAGTATTTTTGACTACACATCTGGTCACTTGTCATTTTTATTGCAGCATTTATTTCATTTTTCAGCTATACTTGGTCTTCCATAATTCCTTGTAGATGCAGTAATATTTTATAGGCAATATTTGACGTTTGTTTTGAGTAATTGTTGTTGGTTTTCTCTTTTCATGTTACTTCTCTGTGAACTTGCTTAAGCAAATACTTGAGTTAATAAACTTTGAGTTAATACTCCAAAATGTAAGCAAATGAATCCATTTCAGATTGGAACATCCAGTAAAAATTATACAAATGAACCCCTTAAAGCTCAATACAAAGAAATCAGTTTACATCTTCAAAGTCTTATCCTTCAGATTAATAGGGTGCACAAGATATTGCCCTTTCCCTTCTTATAGTAACAAAAGCGCAATATAATTGGATAGGTGAAAAAAAAGGTTCATCTGGATATTCAGTACGTAGAGTATTTGCATAGTACAATTCTGACTGTCTTTCTTCACTGAACATCAATTGCCATCTGCTGGCTGAATTGTAATTCAAGTGCTTTTGAATACAGTTTCATTAGCCTTGTTTATCTTTCTAATTTACTCTAATTTAATTTGAAAGAAATTGGCATATCTTGCCATTATGCCACCTGGTCTAGAGAAAGGTGTCCGTGCCTATGGCAGGGGGGTTGGAACTAAATGATCTTAAGGTCCTTTCCAACCCTAACCATTCTATGATTACCTGTTTCTGAATTTTGCCTTTATTTTCATTCTGAGCAACCATCGGGAGTTTGACTATTAATTTATTTCAGTAGTCACTGAAGAGACAAACAGCATTTCACTCATTCCAGATATTATCAAGCTGAGTGGCCCTTCACTGTCTTCTGATATGAAGGAAGAAATAGTCATAAATTCAGCAAGCTTTAGACAAACAGTCTTCAAAGGGGAGAATACAACAAAACTCCAAAAGAAACCTGAAATTAAATAACAGCTGTATAAACTGCAGGTGGAAATAGATTATAAAGGTGTAGTGGATAGAATTTGTGTAAAAAATATGATTATAACAAAATAGAAAAATTGAAAGTAAATTCAAGCCTTTGTGAAAAAGTGGTCATCTGACAAAAAGCATGTAAGGAAATTGAAAATAAAACTGTCAGGGAAAAGAAAATTTAAATGTGAACTATTAAATAAGGAACATTACCCTGCAGTTATTTCATATATTTACGAAATAGTGACTTCCACCAATGTTCTTTGACCAATTCCCACAGTATCATAGTATGCAGGTACTTTAGCATCTATACTGGTTTTGTTAACACAGCTCCCATTAAAAGCTAGAGGTTATTTTGCAGAAGAACAGAGAAGTGATTCTCTGGTCATTTACAACAAAGCAGGAGACTACACAGCAGCCTCCTTTTCTGCATTATTTTCATAAACTCTTTCTTACTGAAGTCAGCACACTAAATTCAAGGCTATTCAAAAGGATGCAAACCAAGAGATACTCAGTCCATAAGAAAGATACAAGTATATTTTAAAGAGAAGCTCAGGAAAGAAAAGGTAGTGAATTAAAAGCCACAGGAATTGACCAGTGATATATACTAAGTTCAAAATACTGGTAAATACAAAATTTTTTTCAATATAAGCATTAGAAAAAAATGTTACAACACTCTGTAGGTTGTGTGCAGATTGGAAATCTTTGCCATAGGATCATTAGCAGTCTGTTACTGATGAATGAATATGACCAGTAACAGTGTAGTCGATCTGAACTTCAATGAATCTAGTGCGAAAAATTGTACATGGTACTTGCAAGTCAAGACTTTGACAAATGGCAATAGGACAGGCCCAGTATACTTACAAATGCAGAATACATATTTTAAGGTCAAGTTCATAACTTGTTAGGCATAACGATGGGTCAAAGCAGTACATTTAGTAATAATAATCAATATGACTACTGCTTCCATTAGGGTATGTAAAAAGCTGCCAACAGAAAAAAAAACCTTGTTTGTGTGATTTTTGCTGTCATAATCTTAGGCAAATCCAACACTTTACTCTCTTAAAGGAACTACAAACAGAAAGGAAGTGAAGTAAAAGTTGAAGCTGTAAATGCATTTATTCCTTTTGAATCAAGCTAGATAGTAGTGGGTTTCCACGAAAACAAGAAAAAAGAAAGTGTTAAAACCAATTTCAGTTGATATATATATATATTTAGATATATTAGAGGGTATATTCCACTCGGGAAAGAAATTTTATCTTGCACAAGAAAACCAAAGGAAAATTGAAAATAGAATCAAAATCTATTGGTGGTTGCTCTGCCATTCGGTTATATATATATATCTAAGTACTCACCTCAAAAGTAGGGCATCTATTTTTTTTTTTATCTGCGATAAAAATGCGTCAGATAAATTGTTTTCCAAGACTGCTTAATACACCCATACCCAGGAGTAACGGCTGGTGCATTTAATGATATATAAACATTTATACATTTACGGGACCAGATGAAATGGTTACTCAAAACCCTGTTTTATTTTCTAGCTAGAGAAATTCTTGATTAAGTGTGGTTTGTTGAGAAATAAGTGTAGACACCAAGAAGCTTTCACGTTTCACTACAGAATATCTCCCAGGTATGGAGTAACTAAATTATGCTAGGTAGGTGCTCTGTTTCCATTTGAGATAATTGCCTGTGAAAATGTTCATACAAATGTTGCACTAGAACCCATTCATTGTTATTGTGACCCTATTTACACTAATCTCACTGCAAGAACAGTTAACCCAGTTACTTGCCTTTTGAGGATTTAAAATGCAAGAACTTGTTAGTTATTACTTCATTTAGGACATGCTAAAAGTTCTCCACATGAGAAAAGCTACTGCTTTTTATATTTGTAGTGGTTTAAGCTTCTCAGTCACACACAGTTTTGCTCACTCACTCACTTCTCCCTCTTTCTTCCCTCCGCTCCTGGAGGAATGGGAAGGAGAATCGAAAGAATGCAACTCCCACAGGTTGAGATAAGAACAGTTCAGCAGCTAAGGTGTAACACAAACCACCACTGCTACCACCAATAATAATAATGACAAGAGAAAAATACAAGGGAAGAGTTTTTTCTTCCCCCCCACTCCGGGGAGGGGGGGGGGGGAAAGAATCAAAAGAACGCAACTCCCGCAGGTCAAGACAAGAATAGCCCAGCAACCAAGGTGCAACACAAACCACTGCAGCCACCACCAATAATAATAATAACAAGAGAAATACAAGGGAAGAGGATAGAACTGCTCACCACCCGACGACCGAGCTGTGAACTAAAAACACAACTCTTCCGGGTTCCGGCCCCCAGTTATTTTTTTTACATCCTGGGCATGACGCGCTGTGGTATTGAATAACCTCTTGGTCAGTTTGGATCAGGTGTCCTGTCTCTGCTTCCCCCCGGCTTTCCCCATTCCCTGGCAGAGCACGAGACTCAGCAAGTCCTTGGCCAGCCTAAACATCACCAGGCAGTAACTGAAAACACTGGTGTTATCAGCACTGTTCCCAGGCCCAAAATCAAAAACACAGCGCTGCACCAGCTACCAAGAAGGAGAAAAATGACTGCCACTGCTGAACCCAGGACAATGTTATTGACTCTGAGAATATTATATAATTGAAAGAGGTTTAAAAAAACAACCTCTCAGTTATGGAGCAGTGCTAGTTTCCCTGGGCTGTGTATAGTGTTCAACGTGACAGTCTGGTAACTGGAATAATCTGTCAGTGGCAGTTCTTAAGGAAGTATAGGTCAAATTATGTTTAAAAAAAAACAATAACCAACAAAGAAAAAAAATCAATGGAAGATTTTTGCTTCCTTCTTCAGTGTTTTCCTCCTATTTGACTCCCTTAATTTTTCCATTAATACCTTAGTTATTCTAAGATGTATTATCCTGTATCTGCCTCCAGCTCTGGGGCCTCCAGCATAAAGGACATGGACCTGTTGGAGCAAGTCCAGATGAGGGCCACAAAGATGATCAGAGGGCTGGAACACCTCTCTTATGATCACAGGCTGAGAGAGTTGGGCTTGTTGAACCTGGAGTAGAGAAGGCTTCACAGAGACCTTACAATAGTCTTCCAATACCTAAAGGGGTCCTACAACAAATCTGGAGGAGGACTTTTTACAAGAGCATGTAGTGATTGGGCAAGGAGGAATGTCTTTAAACTGAGAGGTTAGCTTTATATTAGATATTAGTAAAAAAATCATTACTATGAGGTGGTGAGACACTGGCAGAGGTTGCTCAGAGAAGCTGTGACTGCTCAATCCCTGGAAGTGTTGAATGTCAGGTTGGATGATGCTTTGAGCAACCTGGTCTAGTGAATGATGTCCCTGCCCATGACAGTGGGGCTAGAACTGGATAATCTTTAAGGTCCTTTCCAACACAAAGCATTCTGAAACTTAGCTTTAAATTTGTTTCCAGTTGTTAAGTGTGTCCTTATCTTTCTGCTGCAGGCTGTCTCCTTAACCCTTTATTTCTGCTTATAGAAGGTTTTCCAAAACTGAGCACAGTCCAATGAGCTCAGTCTAACCTAGTCTCTGGAAGCTTTCCAGGATGCGAACACCAGGGCTAGACAAGCGGACAGCCTTTTTTCTGGGCTTCAGTCAGACTTTCTTAAGCTGAAGATTATACTCAGTAATGGAATATGACATTAACAAAATAAATAGTTAAGTCACAGTCATCATCTCCCAGTTACTTTGGTGTAAAGTCATTCAAATCTAAAATGCAGCAGATGTTATGTATTTGGTTTTGAACTAGGGCACTCTAACTGTTCTTGTGGAGCTAAATACAGGGGAGAAACGTACTTATTTGGTTGATATATGGACTCTGTATGCATAGAATAATAGAATCATAGAATAGTTAGGGTTGGAAAGGATATTATGATCATCTAGTTCCAATCCCCCTGCCATGGGCAGGGGCACGTCACACTAAACTATGTCACCCAAGACTCTGTTCAACCTGGCCTTGAACACTGCCAGCGATGAAGCATTCACAACTTCCCTGGGCAACCCATTCCAGTGCCTCACCACCTTTACAGTAAAGAATTTCTTCTCCTTTATACCCAATCTAAACTTCCCCTGTTTAAGTTTTAACCCATTACCCCTTGTGCTATCACTACAGTCCCTAATCAAGAGTTCCTCCCCAGCATCCTTATAGGTCCCCTTCAGATGCTGGAAGGTTGCTACGAGGTCGCAGCCTTCTCTTCTCCAGGCTGAACAGCCCCAACTTTCTTATCCTATCTTCATATGGGAGGTTCTCCAGTCCCCTTATCATCCTCATGGCCCTCCTCTGGACTTTTTCCAAGAATTCCATGTCCTTTTAATGTTGAGGACACCAGAACTGTACACAATACTCCAAGTGATGTCTCACAAGAACCAAGATTCCTCTGCAGCCTCGCTGTCAGGATTTTCTGCTTTGAAATGGAAGAAGTGGGATTTGTATCCCGAATAGTTAAGGTGGAAACTAAAGTTACGCTTTTGATTTCCCAACTGAGTGCCTGAAATAGAGTTTCCCGAGAAAAAAGTTATCTTTACCAAACACATAGTACAATCCATATGTATCATTTCATTAAAGGGACAAATGACAGAATGGATAACTAAGTCACTACATTTTGCAGTTCATAATTAACATCATGAAAGTACTATTTAACAATTGTGGCATACTTTACCATAGCATATTTCTGGAAGCAGAAATTGAATGAGATGAATTTAGTGATAGGTCAATGGGTAACCTACTGCTGAGTAATCATTAATCAATACTGAATAGCATAACCAAATGTAATTTACCCACACTAGCTCCATTTTTTGTTCTCTTTTCCTAAGTGTCTATTACTGGCTGCTGTCTGAGACAGAATACTGGAAAATGCAGCTCCTCTTTTGAAACATAGGCTGGTGAAGCTCTTTTTTATGAACTATCATGTGAATGTAAGCATGTGGGCAGATGCTTCAGTGTAGTAAATGGCAGAGTTTCTGATACAGACCTTTTCTCAGTATTTTGAATTACGAAGTTAACTTCCTCCTCACCTACTTCCTCATTTGTTGTGTAACCCATTTTTATATTTAACTTTAAAATTTATTTCTTACACAGAACAGAAACTTCTGTGCTTAGTTATTTCACATGAAGTATTTAAAATGCAGTGTATAAAGCCTGTAAATTGTTTAGAAGATAATGAGACATTTATGTGTTGTCATTTCTCCAGGAAATGCTCTGTCTTTAGTTCGGAGTTAACGAATTTTGTGACTGGAACTGGGCATCTAAAAGGTGCGGAGTTTCTGAGTGTGTTTGTGTCTTCCTGCTTTGGTAGTGACGGAATATTCACTTTGTTTTCACAGCTCTTTATATTGGCATGAAACTGTTGTGAACCTGGAAATATTTGGTTTATGCATTGATGCACTTTCCGATGTTTTCTTGATGTTTAGTATAGAAACAGTCATATTTGTATCTCAAAAAAAATGAGAGGAGTATTAGTAGAAATTGGAATTCATGTATATTCAAATCCACCTATTTTTTTAGGAAGGACTTGAAGAATATTAAAATTGTTTTTGTGAATTAATAAAACCACTGAAAGCTATGACATGCAAAGTTTGTCACAATTGCTCAGGCTGTTCCTCAGCTGCATGTCTCTGAAAGCTGGGATGATGCAGAGCCCTACTTCTGGCCTCTTTCATAAGCATTATTGACCACTGCAAAAGGCAAGAATCAAGCAACACAGGCATTTGACTACCCAAGGGCAGTTCATTGCTATACTCTTAAGAGAATAATCATATAGCCAATGTGGTATGGGAAAAATGAAGTTGTTACTGGTCCATCAGTGTTTTTCTTTCTTATCACAATTGTCTTATGATTGGTACCATCGTTGTTCATCTTTTTTATCCTAAGATTTAAATTACTAGGTTGGCATTCTTAGCATATACTCAAATATTTTTTGTCACAGCCAGCACACTCCCCACACGAAAGCCAGAACACCTTGCTGACAAATTGGCAAGAGGTATTTAAGCTGTCATAAACCAAAGCTCTCATTTCCATGATGACTTTAGCAAGAGTCAGTTTACAGTTGAAAGCTAATCTGAAAAATATGACAATCATAGCCCAGTTATTAGACTGTAATAAGTTTTATTCTGTCAATACAAAGACTGGTAGCAGATATTAGAGTGACCCAGTTCATTAGCTCTTTTATGTACACTGTGGAAAAAGGAAAGCAACCAGCAAATTTAGTGCACTTTCTTATTCATCACCTCCAGTGAGTATGGAGTAAACATATTTGGTTTCTATGGCATTGTCTTCTAAACTCCATCAAAAGGGGTAAAACCTCCTGTGTAAGCTGCTCTAGGTGGCCCTACCTTGGCAGCACGGTTGGACTAGATGGTCATAGAATCAACTAGGTTGAAAAAGACCTTTAAGATCATCAAGACCAACTTCATCACTAGACCATGTCACTAAGGGCCTCATGTTTTTTTGAAAACTTCAGGGTCGGTGATTCCACCACTGCCCTGGGCAGCCTGTTCCCATACCTGACCACCCTTTTGGTAAAGAAATTTTTCCTAATATCCAGCCACCTTCCCTGATGCAGGTTGGGGACAATGATCTCCAGAGGTCCTTTCCAACCCTGTTGATTCTGTGATTCTATAATGCAGAAGGATCATGGTCAATAAACACTGAACTCTGGTAACTTCCCAGCGCTTGCTTCCTGGATCACTTTTATGAATTAATACAAAATAGATAAAATAGTTCTGAAAAGTTAAGTTCAGAATCCAGAAAACAGCTGGAGTGTGCTCAAGTTAAAAAATTGAAATAAACAGATATGTTTCATGAAGACAGTCAAAACTTCAAACATTGGCTTAAAGTAGATGTTGTTAAATACAGTTCACTTCTGTTGTGCAAGAATGACATTCAGACCATGGAGTATATTTAATATCATTTTTTTTCTGATTAAAATGTGCATATTTAAATTCTTATTAATAAAGCAGCAATTTTGATTTTCCACTGTTAATAGCGAGATTAACAGTCATAACACTCTGAATGGCATTTTGTTATTTCAACAACACTGAACTAATGTGGTTTAGGCTTTCACAGAAATCCAGATAACTGTCAGTTTGATTTGTTTCTCCTAGTACTTGAATGAATATAAATCCTTTGTGTAAACAGATGTATATTTATTTTGCAGTGAAATGCTGGATCTGGACAAGGGAAAGAGGTTATATTTTGCTTTAAATGTTATTAAGGGAGCAATGAATGGTTTAAAGTTACATAATGATTAGAATTTCATGTTAATTTTTTCAGACTTTTTTGACCACACTTCAATGAATGTTTTGCTTGTATAGGGTCATACGTCTTTTAATCAAATTCCTCCTAGGGGAACTACTGTCCTTGAGCAGCTGCTCTACCTGCCAGGCTGAGCACACAAAATGTCTATTTTGAGGTGCAGAAGCAGCTGGGTTTTCTTAGTTGGTGTTAAAGGGAATCTCAGTCAGTTCCTAATGAGCTTATACCAAATTCTGGTCGCTTAAGTCATTATTTTATCAATTTCTTTTGCAATCATAGTCTTTGTGAAAATGAGCACTATTACAACATTAAATTTCAAATATTTCATCTTTTTCAGCTCTCTGTGTGTAAAAGATGTGACAGTAATTTTCACTGATGGCTTTGGGGATTGTTCTGTAAAGACTTTTGCTTTCATTTTCATTTAGCTACAAAAACATAGATCAGCATGTTTCCTCTGAAATGAAAAAAAGGGGAAAAAAATCCCTACAAAGCAAAACCAATATTACTATATGTAAAGAAGTAGCAAGGAAAAATATCCCAACATTAAAACAAACATTGTTCTTTTATTTGTCTTTTCCGTTGAAAAAATGTATACATCTTTTTCAATTTCTATGTGATAGGTAAAAATGGACAATTGATAATTTCAAAAAAAAAAAAAAACACCCCAAAAACCCAGACCCAAATTATCTATTTAAAAATAGACTCATAGGATTATTTAGGTTGGAAAAGATCTTTAAGATTGAGTCCAACTAACGCTGCAAAGTCCACCACTAAGTCATGTCCTTAAGTGCCACATCTACTTTTAAATGACCTCTAGTCATGGTGATTCAACCACCTTCCTGGGCAGCATTTTCCAAAGCGTGACAATCCTTTTGATGAAGGAATTTTTCCTAATATCCAATCTAAGCCCCCCTTAGTATAACTGGAGGCCATTTCCTCTTGCCCTGTTGCTTGTTACTTCGGAAAAGAGACTGACAGACACAGTGTGATCAACGTTTAACTGATGATTTCATGTTCCAGAGCAGATAAGGAAGTGACAAAATTAGAAATTCTTTATGCTATATAAGACAAATTTTCTGATTTCCCTCAGACAGTTTAACGGAACTGATGGACAGGGGTAGAGCAGTTGATGTCATCTACCTGGACTTGTGCAAAACGTTCAACACAGTCCCACACGACATCCTTGTCTGTAAGTTGGAGAGACATCAATTTGATAGGTGGACCACTCGGTGGATAAAGAACTGGCTGGATGGCCGCATGCAAAGAGTAGTGCTCAGTGGCTCAGTGTCCAGCCGGAGACCAGTAACGAGTGGTGTCCCCCAGGGATGGGTGTTGGGACCGGTCTTGTTCAACGTCTTTGTTGGTAAGAGGGACAGTGGGATTGAATGTGCCCTCAGCAAGTTTGCTGATGACACCAAGCTGTGTGGTTCGGTTGATACGTTGGAGGGAAGGAATGCCATCCAGAGGGACCTTGACACACTTGTGAGGTGGGCTGATGCCAACCTGATGAAGTTTAACCATGCTAAGTGCAAAGTCCTCCACCTGGGTCGGAGCAATGCCAGGCACAGCTACAGGTTGGGCAGGGAAGAGATTGAGAGCAGCCCTGCGGAGGAGGACTTGGGGGTGTGGGTTGATGAAGAAATGAACATGAGCCAGCAGCGTGTGCTTGCAGCCCAGAAAGCCAACTGTATCCTGAGCTGCACCAAAAAAAGCGTGACCAGCAGGTCGAGGGAGGTGATCCTGCCTCTCTACTCTGCTCTCATGAGACCTCCCTTGGAGTATTGTGTGCAGTTCTGGTGTCCTCAACGTAAAAAGGACATGGAAGTGTTGGAACAAGTCCAGAGGAGGGCCCCAAGGATGATCAGGGGACTGAAGCACCTCCCATATGAAGATAGGCTGAGAATGTTGGGTCTGTTCAACGTGGAGAAGAGAAGGCTGCGTGGAGACCTCATAGCAGCATTCCAGTATCTGAAGGGGGCCTATGGGGATGCTGGGGAGGGAGTCTTCATTGGGGACTGTAGTGAGAGGACAAGGGGGTAACAGGTTCAAACTTAACCAGTGGAAGTTTAGATTGGATCTGAGGAAGAAATTCTTTACTGTGAGGGTGGTGAGGCCCTGGAATGGGTTGCCAAGGGAAGCTGTGAATGCTCCATCGCTGGCGGTCTTCAAGGCTGGGTTGGACATAGCCTTGGGTGACATGGTCCAGTGTGAGGTGTCCCTGCCCATGGCAGGGGGACTGGAACTAGATGATCTTGAGGTCCTTTCCAACCCTAACTATTCTATGATTCTATGATTCAAATTCATTATTGTTCCTGAAATCACAGTACTTTGAAATCTGTGTCTATTACCAGAAATAACCTCGTGCAATGATTGTTTGCTTGGATGGGAGATGAGATATGTATTGTTTTTTTGACTAGAAAATGTTAAACATACATGTTGAGGTATTTTGGACTTCGTAAATTTAAGTAATATATTTTTCTGTTTATAATAGAGCATCAAGATATAACTCTTGCTGTTATTAGATAATAACCATATAATTAGTTAAACTGGCTCTTCTTTTGCTATGTCATATTGAAATTGCTTCTGCAAATACGTATCATTACATCCCAGGCACTAGGAGATTGACTCAGGAGACTTAAAACCTTTTTTTCTAGTTCATTAACTGTTCTCATGATCATCACCTGAAATGCTTGAATGATTTGATCTCATTTTCCTAAAGTCTGTGACTTGCCTCAGTAAACTCATCTTTTACAGTGATCTCCTGTATGTATGAGGCATCATTAGCAGTCCTTCATACAGTCATGGATGGGAAAGTGACTTCTACTGTAAAAATTATGCTTTCTACCACAGGAGAAGTTCACTCAGATAAACACCGGAATAGGCAGTTTTGAAACATCCTAAATCTTTCTTATTCCACTTAAATGCTTTGGACTTAAGTGATACTGGGATGATACTGGTTGTAGCAGATTTTCAGATGGGAGACATGACCAGTAAACACACAGTTCTGAGTACTGCACACTTGAAAATCTTTTAAGAAGATTTTTCTTAAAAGACATTTTTTCTTCATATTAGTTTCCTATATATTCAACATTTAATTTCATAGCTTTCTCCTCCCTACCCAACAATCTCCTATGTTGCAAATATCCATGTTTACTTTGAAAGACTTTCATCCACATAGGGTTCATTTGCTGCCCTCTTTAGCAAATGTAGGAAAACCTAACGTCGCTGGTCTATTTTTGCAGAAAGATACACTAGGTGTACACCAAGTTCCTAATACTTGGCATTTCATTTTAATCTCAAGCACAGGAGGGATAGGGACTCTACCTACTTAGAGCATATGCCTCTGAGTAGCTACTGTGATTGTGCTTATGCAGTGTCTGCTGCATGCTGCAGGGGAGCAAATAGGAATTTTAAAATAGGTCATAAGTTTACATTTGACTATTTCAGTCATCAAGGCAACCTGTGAAATAGAGGATAATATCCTGGTCTGTTCTATAAGACTGATCACTGTCAATTAGCTGAACAGTTGTTCAGCCTGACTACTTTATGAGGAATTATTACCATTTAAAAATATTTGTCTTATGGTTAGCTAGCAGCACATTTGTATATAATTGCCTTCCTCTTTTTCTACTGTGTTTTTAAATGCTCCACTGATTGCCAATTACAATCTTAAAGTTGTGCATTTGTTCGAGAGAAATAGAAATTTCTGCCTATTTCCCCCTAGTAACACGGAAGAGTATGTTGCTTATATTACTTAAACATTCTCTTTTTAGGGAAAAAAAATCACAGGATTTTAATGATAGGAAAAAATGAAATGTATTTGTATTGTAAAAATGTGAACTGCCACAAATATAGCCCAGTTCTATAGTTTTATCAGTAAAGTTAAATATTCTGCCTCGTACAAGAGCGTGGTATTACATCTGTTCACTAAGCTAAAATGAAAAGTTTACAGGGTTATCTGAGTGCATTAAGTATTCAGTCTGAAATGATTAGCATCACTTTACGATTATTTCCAAATGCAACATATGTCTACATGTGATACTACGACAGAGATTTATTTTAGAGAGGCTGTGTAGCTTAGCTAACGTGCTCCATATATATTAAGCTCTATGTCACATCTAGGAATGATACTTCAAAGAAAATAGACACACAATTGAATATAAGAGTGACAGTAATATTTGTACCTAATTAATGACTTCATAATTTATAGCTACATGTGGTTTTGCCTATAGAAAAAAGAGTAAGTAAGTAGGTTTGAAAATCAAGACCAGTGTTTGAAGATATGCTATAAATTTTTCCTCTTTTTTTTAATTTGCCGATTGCGTCTGTGAAGATACATAGGAGTAGGTCTTGTTCTTCTATGTTTGTGCAAATCAGTGTGTTAGAATCATGCTATATGATTAGCTGTAGGAATATTATCACGTTTAATGATTAATAGTGGTAGTGACACAGAAGACATGTACTAAGTTAGAATTAAAGAAAAATAAGAATGAGAAGTTCATACTGTATGATTGTTACAAGTGTTTTGCTGTCCTAGATTAAAATCTTAATCTAGTAATTTTCAAGCATTTTAGTGAAATCTTGTAGTGGTTTAAGCCCAGTTGGTAACTCAGAACCATTCAGACGCTCACTCACTCCCCCTCCCCATTCTGTCCCCCCGCTCCCGGAGGGGTGGAGAGGAGAATCGAAAGAATATAACTCCCACAGGTTAAGATAAGAACAGTCCAGTAACTAAGGTATAACACAAACCACTACTGCTACCACCAAAAATAATAATGGTAAGGTAAATAACAAGGGAAGAGAACACAATCACTCACAACCTGCCAACCGATACCCAGCCCGACCCTAGCAGTGATCTCACCCTTCTGGGTAACTGCCCCCAGTTTATATACTGGGCATGACATGCTGTGGTATGGAATACCCTTTTGGCTGATCTGGGTCAGGTGTCCTGTCTCTGCTTCCTTCTGGACTCCCATCCTCCCTGGAAGAGCATGAGACTCAGAAAGCCCTTGGTCAGTGTAAATATTACTGAGCAACAACTAAAACCATCGGTGTTATCAGAGCTGTTCCCAGGCGGAAAGTTAAAACCACAGCTCTGCACCAGCTACTAAGAAGGAGGAAAATGACTGCTACTGCTGAACCCAGGACAAATATGCTTTTAGCATGCTTTTATAATAGCAAAAATAGCATGCTTTTTCTATGACAGAGCCAAATTTGAAGTCTTCACTTAAATCATATTGAATGATGTTGCTGAGTCGTTCATTAGGTAAGCCACTATCATAGTCCAGTACTCTGACCAGATGGTTCTTGATGGTCCACCAGTGGAAGGTGTAATATTTGATATAAAATTTAATTATTTAAAGATATTTGATGTTACATGAGATTTTTGATTTAGCAGAGTTATATAAAGTATACTGCATAACACTATGCAAATATAAATTAAACATAGCAAAATAAAGTGAAAATAGCAATACACTATTCAGTCATAATGACAATAAAATCCCTATAATATGCTCACTCACAATGCTGGTGTCCCCAGTCACGGTGAAGAAAAATGTGAATTGAAACTGGATCAAGCCCCTTACTCTCTTCAAAATTCTTTCGCTAGCTGTCTTACACTCCTCATTGGATTTAGCCATGTATTCTTACCCCTTATGCTGATCTGCCTGATTCAGCAGGACATTCATACTTTCAGTGAACTCAGGGAGAAGCATTTACACCACCAGTTCATACACTCAGTCGTTGATAGTTGTTCATCTAAAATTAAAGAATGATGAGTGTGGCAGAGAACAAAGTGATATGTATTCCCTGTCCTAACTGATGCCTTGCTTATGGATACCTCCATGGGCAGAGTGAAAAATGTGCTTTTGAAGAAGCTCTTGCAGTGCAAGTGCAAGGTCTTGAACACAGCCGGGAAGATTTTGGCAGGAACAAGAAGGAGGCTTCAGAGACAACTGGAAATGTAGAGAGGCTTGTATTTTTTTTTTTTTTTTTTTTTTTACCTTCCTAGAGAGACCAGTGTAGCTTTTAGAGCCAAAAGACCTCTGAAAACTGCTGTACCACAAGAAAGGGTATACCACTCAATTACAAAATGGGTATCAGAAATACTGTTTAAAAAATCCTTCTCTTCTTGTCTGATCACCTCTAACTTAAGTGTCTTGTTCTAGTAATCCTAGAAATGCAAAATCACAACTGGCTTCTGAGAAAAACACAAAAAGGGGTGCATCTGTTTCAAAGCCATGATTTGGGTCCAGAAGCCATCAGCTGGTTCAGGGGTTCTGTTTTGTTTTCTATTTTCTTTTTTTTTTTTTTCCCTGAGCTCTTGAGTTTTACCAAAGCCTACTGGAAAAAGTGAAATGCTATCAGCAGAAAGCATTGAACCAGTTTCTTCATTGCTCCGACAATTGCAGTCTGCATGCTTCCCTCAGAGCTGAAATCTACTCTGGCACTTGCACCTCTTAGGTGAGTGATGAGGAGAACAGCAAGGAATCACTCACAGTTGTGTAAGAAATTAATTTTCTGAGATCATGATGAGAGTCTGAGTAAAATATGCATTTTACCTATCCGATATCTACCATTGGAGCATAGTGCTGTTTTAAGAAAAGAAAATCATATTTCAGATACCAATGTAAATTAATTTTAGTGCATCGGTAACCTTTTTCCTCTGTGCCAGGAAACGTTGCTGCTTTGACTAGCAACACAAGCATAGCTGAATGAAATCACCACTTGAATAAAAGCAGCAGGAGGTCCAAACCACATCTTTCCAGGCAATTAATTTCAAGCACAATCTCATCAGAGTTTTGTGAAACTTTCTGTCCTGGAGTGTGTTTCTGCAGTTGGAACAGGTGACAAGATACTTGCTTCCCTAGAAGTGGAGGGTTTGAATACTGTTCCAGGAGCACTGAGACATTTATGTCAGCAAAAGATAACTCATCATGATCATTATTTGTGATGAGAATCTGGAGAATAATGTTGATACGCTTTTTTTTTTTTTTTAATTTTTTTGCTAACCCATTTTTTTCCCCCACCATTAGCTGAAATTGGCTTTTTGAGAATTATTTGTGGAGTCTTGATTACTCCCTGAGTGTACATTTCAGCTGAGCTTTTAGGAGAACTGCAAGTTCCTTTCTGACACTGTACTTGTTAACTCTTCATATAATTTGGCATCAGCACTGACATTCTCTTATACAATCCACTTGGTACCTTCTTAAAAATTTTTAGAAAAATTCTGTTCATCTCATCTTGACTAATTGCCTTTGAAAGAAAGGTTGGTTCTGAAAGCTACCTTGTTTTTCTGTGCCATATGTGAAAAAGCTGTGCACCTGCTGCAGCTTATCACAGACAAGTAGAACCCAGGTTATTGACAGTGACTTACAAAGGTTTGGCTGATATTCAGAGTGTTAACAGTGACTTTGAAAGACCTAGGACAAGATTTAATCATCTGCCTATTTATTCTGTATTTTCAAAATAAATACAGTGATAATTGTGAGCTTTCTAATTTTTCACTGTTATCCCTGAAATATTTTTTATTCTGTGAATTCATACAAGAATTATGATAGAAGCAACTAAAACCTCGGAAAATGGTACATAACTGTTATAGGTGTCATTACCTTTTTTATTATTATTCTTTCAAGAATACAGCTAAAAAGTTGGATAAAAAGCCTAAACTAAGTTCCCCATCATTAGAAACAAGCCCTTCAGGTTAACCTAGATGAGAATGTAATTGGAGGAGCAAGTGGGAAGGCGGTTTAATTCTTGCTGTTCTTTTAAAGTAGTAATTTGCAAAATTCTAGCAAATATAAACAGTTACTCCATTTCTCTTGTTGCCTAGATGTATTGCTGTACACTTAGTATCAAATATACTAAATCTTAACATTTTAAATGGAATGACTTTGTCAATTCTATTATTAAACAGATGCTTCTGTCACCTCTGTACTAGGAATTGTAAAAAAATACCTACTAGGAATATGCATTATAAATATTGAAAGAGATAATGAGCATACATTCCCTGTGTGCATGCGCTTCCCTTCCACGGAAGTGGTTGAGTTACCATCCCTACAGGTCAATGTAGCACTTAGGGACATGGTTTAGTGGTGGATTTGGCAACGTTAGGGTAACAGTTGGACTTGATCTTAAAGGTCTTTTCCAACCTAAATGATTCTATGATTTTTACTTACATATTGTGTCAAGAATGAGATTTCATTGCCATATTAACCTAAATATGTATCTCTGATTACATATTGTGTATAATAACAGAGCATGTATGGCAGCTATGGAATACTTGCAAAAAAATATAATTGCTTAATCTGAATTCGTAAGGTCTAGTATGAGGTAAAACACAACACCACTGAAAGGATAATTATAATTCATACTTTTTAATATTGTGAGTCACACATTTTAATTTATTGTCATTATTCACAGGTCAAATTACTGTACTTAAGTATATTTCAAAATAATTATAAAACAGCAGTCATATATTCTGGACGTGTATTCTGGGCAATTATATTTTCAAGTAGACATAGACCTTGCCTTTTATCTTGGGCTTCCCAACTTCCTGAAATAGTATAATCATATCCTACATTAAAAGACTGAAGTAATTTTTCTAGTAACTGGGTATTACCAGAGCCTGTTGTCTAGTCTTGAGGCTTAATGGGATTGTCTGATCTATTCAAACCACCACTCAGCTTCCAGAAGAAATGCCTGCACTCCTCCTGCCTACTGGGATTGATCCTTGGCCTGACATATCACAAATTGTGCTTGAGAACTGACTGTTAGGAGTTGGTAATGGTCATGGTCATGGTCATTCCAGAAACAAACCTATCAGTTTAACAATATAGAAGATCAGTGTATTTTTCCCACTTCGGGAACTGAAAAAAAAAACCCTGATACTTGATTATTACATTGTAGCTATTGCTTTTTACCTCCTACAATATTATTATATTTTAATACTTATCTACTTCCTAAGTAATACTTTTGGTTCTTGGTATCATTCTTAGGTATTGCTAACAACTCCAGTCTTTTGGGGTTTTTTGAACCATTTAACAGGATAAGGGTCTTTCTTACGAGGGCAAAAATGCATTCTGGTGTTTAAAAAGGAAAAAAAAATTGCAAAAAAATGGTAAAAGTGAAGTCATAGTGCTATGATCCTTTTTGAATATTTCAATGCAAATTCAAAAGAGAATTGAGCCTTCTTTTAACTTCTGGCTTGTTCCTTTGCTGATTCAGTTTTCATTTAAGTGGGGTGTCTATGATTTTCTAATAATCTTGTTCTTTCAGTCCTCAACTACAGTTACAATAGACTGTAGTAGCCGGGCAATCCTTTACTAATATAGAAGCATAGAATAGTTAGGGTTGGAAAGGACCTCAAGATCATCGAGTTCCAACCTCCCTGCCATGGGCAGGGACACCTCCCACTAAAACATGCCATCCAAGTCTATGTCCAACCCCACCTTGAATGCCGCCAGGGATGAAGCATCCACAACCTCCCTGGGTAGCCCATTCCAGGGCCTCACCACCCTCACAGTAATGAATTTCTTCCTCATATCCAATCTGAACTTCCCCTGTTTAAGTTTAAACCCATTACCCCTTGTCCTCTCACCACAGTCCCTAATGAAGAGTCCCTCCCCAGCATCCTTATAGGCCCCCTTCAGGTATTGGAAGGCTGCTATGAGGTCTCCACGCAGCCTTCTCTTCTCCACGCTGAACAGACCCAATTTTCTCAGCCTATCTTCATACGGGAGGTGCTCCAGTCCCCTGATCATCCTCGGGGCCCTCCTCTGCACTTGTTCTAACAGTTCCATGTCCTTTTTATGTTGAGGACACCAGAACTGCACACAATACTCCAAGGGAGGTCTCACGAGAGCAGAGTAAAGGGGCAGGAGCACCTCCCTCGACCTGCTGGTCACACTCCTTTTGATGCAGCCCAGGATACAGTTGGCTTTCTGGGCTGCAAGCGCACACTGCCGGCTCATGTTCCTTTTTTCATCAACAAACACCCCCAAGTCCTTCTCCGCAGGGTGGCTCTGAATCTCCTCCCCCCCCAACCTGTAGCTGTGCCTGGCATTGCTCCGACCCAGGTGGAGGACCTTGCACTTGGCATGGTTAAACTGCATCAGGTTGGCATCAGCCCACCTCACAAGCATGTCAAGGTCCTCTGCATGGCATTCCTTCCCTCTAATTTATCAACCGAACCACACAGCTTGGTGTCATCAGCAAACTTGCTGAGGGCGCCCTCAATCCCACTGTCCATGTCACTCACAAAGATGTTGAACAAGACCGGTCCCAACACCGATCCCTGGGGGACACCACTCATTACTGGTCTCCAGCTGGACATTGAGCCACTGAGCACTACTCTTTGCGTGCTGCCATCCAGCCAGTTCTTTAGCCACCGAGTGGTCCATCTATCAAATTGATGTCTCTCCAACTTAGAGAGAAGGATGTCATGGGAGACAGTGTCGAACACTTTGCACAAGTCCAGGTAGATGACATCAACTGCTCTGCCCCTGTCCATCAGTTCCATAGCCCCTTCATAGAAGGTCACCAGATTGGTCAGGCAGGATTTGCCCTTAGTGAAACCATGCTGGCTGTCACCAAGCACCTTGTTGCTTTTCATGTGCCTTAGCATGCCTTCCAGGAGAATCTGCTCCAAGATTTTGCCAGGCACAGAGGTGAGACTGGCTGGTCTGTAATTCCCTGGCTCATCCATTTTCCCCTTCTTAAAAATGGGGTTATATTTCCCTTTTTCCAGTCATCGGGAACTTCACCTGGCTGCCATGATTTTTCAAAGATGATGGACAGTGGCTTAGCAACTTCATTTGCCAGCTCCTTCAGGACCCACGGATGGATTTCATCTGGTCCCATGGACTTGTATACATTCAGGTTCCTAAGGTGGTCCCGAACAAGATCTTCCCCCACAGTGGGCCCAGGGTCCCCACCCTCACCATCCCCGCATCTGCCTTCCAAGACTTGGGTGGTATGGTCAGAGCATTTGCCGGTAAATACTGAGGCAAAGAAGTCGTTAAGAACCTCAGCCTTCTCCAAATCCAGGGTAGCCAGTTCTCCCGATAGCTTCTGGAGAGGGCCCACGGTGTCCCTAACCTGTCTTTTATTGGCAATGTGCCTATAAAATCCCTTCCTGTTATCCTTAACATCCCTAGCCAAGTTTAATTCTAAATGGGCCTTAGCTTTCCTAACCTGGTCCCTAGCTTCCCAGACAACATCCCTGTATTCTTCCCAGGCCACCTGACCTTGCTTCCACCTTTTATATGCCTCTTTTTTCCTTCAAATTTTGCTCAGCAGCTCCTTATCCACCCAAGGAGGTCTCCTGGCCCTCCTGCTGAACTTTCTTCTAGTTCAGATGCATCGCTCCTGAGCTTGTAGCAGTTGATCCTTGAATATCAACCAACTGTCTTGGGCCCCCCTGCCCTCTAGGGCTGTATCCCATGGAACCTTACTGAGCAGGTTCTTGAAGAGGCCAAAGTCTGCTCTCTTGAAGTCCAGGGCAGTGAGCTTGCTGCACGCTCTTCTCACTGTCCTGATGATCTCAAATTCAACCATCTCATGATCGCTGCAATCAAGGCTGCCCTGGAGCGTCACATTCCCAACCAGCCCTTCCCTGTTGGTGAGGACGAGCAAATCAGGCTAATACATTCTCTAACGCTGTGTTGAGGCCAATTCACTGGACCCAGATTGCCTGGCTTTGGCAAAAATGAATTTTCTTTTCAAGTTTTGAGATTTGACATAATTCCTTTGCTCTAATTAAGAAACAATTTTGTGGGATACAAGAGAATTTTACTCCTTAAATAGTTTAGGAAATTAGTTCTATTTTAGTTCCCATTTAGTTCCCATGTATGACATTGTTTCCAAGCACTTTGGAGAAATAAGAGAGAATGTTTAATGTGCAGTGGTAAAGCTCCCTGATGCTGCTACCTGATATCCATTCCATTCTTCTTTTGGGGGTTTTACTGCAGACTCATGCGGCGGGAGAACATGGACAACGCAGCAACGACCAATGTGATCGAACGTTGACAATTTATTAAACGCAAGCATCAGCTTTTATAGAAAAGTTACAAAGTACTGGAACAGTCGTTATCTGATTGGTTAACTTGTGAAACGTCCATAGCAACAGGCCCAGGCCTTGCAAGCAAGGCCTGCTCCGTGGTAATCTGATCTGGCGCCGACATCCTGCTCAGTGCCTTTGTGGCAACCTGAATCGGGTGCTCAGTGCCTTTGTGGCAACCTGAATGCAGGTGCTCAGTGCCTGATTGCGGTGCTCAGTGCCTTTGTGGTAAGCCTGCTCAGTGCCTCCCCAAGGCAACGTCCTCTTCATGTCGGCACGTAGGCATCCTGTGTTGACCCTTTCAGTAGCCTGTGAAGCCCTCAGCTCACTACTCGAGTGAGGCTAAGTCAGAGGCTGGATTGCTCACAACAAGAAACTCTGCAACAATTCCCTCTTTTTGTTTTTGAGCAATCCAAATGTGTTGCATAGCTTCAGATAATGACCTTTTAACACAACTAAATATAATTCTACACATAATCAACATGACAATCACAATAACAAAAATTTTAGATTCATACAACACATTCCTTCAAAGTCAGTACAACCATGACCCTGTGCTAGCAGCAAAAATCAATGGCTGCACAATTTTGCAGCAAGGCATGTCAGAAAAGCTAAAACATCAAAGAGCAGAATTCCCAATAAACAAGTTTTAAAGGGATCTGTGGCTGGCTGCATGACAAGGCAAAATGCATCTTTGCCAGTTTCATTTGCCCAAGTGATCCACTGATTTACTTGCAGATTTATTCCATGCATCAAAACTTGTTATAACATTAACAAAATTTAACAAGATTAACCCAACAAACTTAGTCAGACTCGTCATGATCCATTACAGCGTCCACAGTGGGTGGCATCTTCCACGGAATCCAACAGGCAGGTACCCAACGAATCCCATTATCTGTAAGTAAACACATATATCCTCTGCCTGCTAATTTAACCTCTGCAGGACCTTTCCATTGTCCTGTATTTAAATCTTTGTACTGAACTAGGATTTTCTCAGTTTTATTATCTGTTACTCCTGACTGCATGGCTAGTCCATGAATGACCATAGGCGGTTCATTCCTATCCCCTGCTAATCGCAAAAAATTCAATACATACAATGCTTTGGCCAGTCTCTCTGCAGGTGGGAGTACCTCTCCCCCTTTTTGTTTTAAAAGAAGAGATTTTAGGGTTTGGTGTGCCCGTTCCACTATAGCTTGTCCAGTAGGGGAATGAGCAATGCCTGTAATATGTTTAATTCCCCATGTTGTGCAAAGCTGTAGAAATCGTCGTGATGTATAAGCAGGACCATTATCTGTTTTAATACTTTGTGGAACTCCAAGCACTGCAAAAGACATATAAAGATGGCGTTGTACGTGTTTAACTGTTTCACCTGTCTGAGCAGTTGCCCACAGTGCCATAGAAAAGGTATCAATACAAACATGAACATATTTAAGTCGACCGAATTCTGGAAAATGGGTAACATCCATTTGCCACAGTTGCAGTGGTTGCAAGCCTCTAGGATTAACTCCAATTCCTAGACTGAATCCAATTTTTTGACAGGATGGACAAGATTTTACAATGCCTTGTGCATCACTTAGAGAAATGGCAAACTGCCGTGCAAGCATTTTTGCAGATTGATGCAAAAAGGAATGTGATTCACGGGCTTGTGCAAAACTATTAGTGGGCGGTCAAGCCCAAGCAGGAGAAACTAATATATCAGCCCTATTATTACCTATGGCTAATCCATAGTTTGATTGGTGGCTGCGAAGATGGGTAATAAAATAGGGAAATTCACGATTCTGCAATAAACGCAACAACATTAGTAATTGATATAACCAGTTGTTTTTGACTTCTTTTAGAAGTGATCCTTCAATTCTGTGTACAACTCCAACAACATACAATGAATCAGAGACAATGTTAAGTGGTGTATCATTCCAGTTTTCAAAGGCCCAAATAACCACGTCTGCAAGGAGTCATCAATAGTACCATTAATCAAATGTCTCTCCCACTGCTGGTTGTTTTGCCAAACACAAGCAGCTAATTTAGAACGCTTGCCAGTGTCTGTAAAAACAGTAGCACCTGACACAGGCGTTTCTGAATGCTTTGGAAATGTTTCAAACTTCTGATTACTCAACATTGGCAACAGTTTATATGAAGGATAGACATTGCTTATTTCACCTTCAAAGTCTGCTAAAGCACTTTGTAGGGACAGAGAAGTGTGTAACAACCACTCTAAATATTCTTGAACAACAGGGATAACAATTTTTTGAGGATTTTTCCCAGATATTTCCAATGCTCGACTACGTCCTTTCATAATTAACAGAGACAAAATTTCCGGTTTTGTGGTGATGGTTTTCTTTGGTGTGACAGGAGTAAATATCCATTCTAATATTCTAAGGCTACAGGCAACACTACTATCCCATTGCATAATAAGTGCAAAAGGATATGTGCGCTGATTGTCAATATTAATAATCATTAGAATTATGGGAAGTGATAACACAATTCGCGGAGCATGATTATGACAAATTGTCTCACTGATAATGTCAAGCGCCTTTTGTTGTTCAGGGCCTAAAGACCGGGACTCATCAGCTTTTGTAGAGGTTCCTAACAATTGTATCAAAGGTTTCAAATCATCATTAGTAAAGCCAGAAATATTTCTGACCCATTGAATATCCCGACCAGTTTTTGCACATCATTAAGTGTTCTAACTGTGGAGGTAATTTTTATCTTCTGAGGTTGAATTGCACTGTGGGTAATAACCCAACCCAGATATTTCCATGGTGTAGAATCCTGAATTTTTTCAGGGGCAATTCTCAGACCTCTTGATTCTAAGTCAGATTTTAAGATGGTCAAAATCTTATGCTTTTCTAGTGTTTCTCCACAAATTAATATATCATCCATATAATGACAAATAATCAACTGTGGAAACTTTTGCCGAAAAGGTTTCAAGGCCCAAGCAACAAACTGTTGACATATCGTTGGTGAGTTTTTCATGCCTTGTGGCAACACAACCCAATGATATTGTTTTGCCGGTTCAGACTTATTGATTGAGGGAACAGAAAAGGCAAACTTTTCCATATCCTCTGGATGCAATGCAATTGTAAATAAACAGTCCTTTAAATCAATAATTAGAATTTCCCAGTTTTCAGGCAACATGACAGGTGAGGGCAGACCAGGTTGCAAAGTTCCCATACCTTCCTCTTTATCTTGGTACGTGTGCTCGTGTTCGTCGGTGCGGGCGCGCAGCGGCAGGCACAGGAGGAGCAGCAGGAGCAGCGCGGGGGCCGCGCACAGCTGCAGCCCGGGCGCCAGCACCTCGGGCCTCGGCGTCCGCGCACACGCAGCAGGCTCCCCCCCGGAGCCAGCCCGCGCAGCCAACACCTTGAGGAGCTGCGCCGCCCTGCGCCTGTGCGCCTGGCCGGCTCCTCCGCCCGCTCCTCCGGTGCCCCCCCTCCGGGGGAGGGTGGAAGCGCCCCGACCGCCGGGCTGGCGGCGCGCGGCGAGCGGCGGCGGGGGGCAGGTGCCGGGGACAGCCACCGCCGCGGGGCCGCGCTTCGCCCGCGCCGGCCTTAACCAGGCCGGGGCCGCCGCCGGCTCTGGCCGGTCCTGTCGGCCCCTGCGTCGGGACTTACCCCGCGCCCCGCCGCCTGTTTCCATAGACAAAGTACAACCTGGACCAGATCCCTCTCTTGGCCCAAAAGTATTCAGCTTCTCAATTACCTCCTGTAACAAAACTTTCGTCTGATCGTCCTCCTTGGGCTCTCTGGGGGTTTTTCCCCCCGGGGTGGTTGCAACAGAAGTTTTAAGGGAGGACTCAGACGATGAAAAGGAAAAACAAACAGGTTCCCTTGGCTGGCAGCAGTCTGCGTCCTGTGGGCTAGCCAGTTCTTTTTCAGAGTTACTACTGATAGCTCCGATAACATCTTTACTCCTCTTTTCATTCTTTCCTTTGTCTTGTGGTGGGTTGTGAAAGGCACTCTTTGCAGTTTTAGTTAATTTCCGAGGCCCCGGGGCAGCAAGACGGTGCTCAAAGGGATTCGCGGCAGCAACGGCAAGCAGCACTAAAGACTCATTTTCCCGCTGGGCTATAGGAGGTGAAAGAGCACTTGCGGCAGATGCTACTGCAGCTCGCTCTGATTTCATTGTCCGTAAAGTCTCACGAATAAGCTTCCATAATGTGGAACATTTCTGTGCTTCCTCTCCAGCCTCGCCGCCATCGCTAACAGTGTCCCATAGCTGCACCCCTTTTGCCTCCCAAGTATAGAGTTCAAGAGCAGTGCCTACACCATCTAGTAACCCTTCATCTTTACTCCATTGTAACAACACCCTCAGGGTGTCCTCTTCATAGTTAATCCCTCTCTTAGAAAGGATATGTTTGAGGAGCTTAACTACTGCCTCTTCTTCCTTTGAGAGTGTAGACCCCATCTCCTCTCCGACCGCTCACCTGATCAGGGTGAGATTCCGTCACAGCGCGCTTCCAGCCTCTTTCAGCTCAGCAAGACTCCACTTCTTGCAGGGGCAGCAAGGAATTCACTTCTTACTGCTTCTTCTTCTTGCCGGGGCAGCAAGGATATCCGGCCGGCTTTCCCGCTCCCCTCCTATTCCAGCCGTCTTCAAAGCTCCGGAAAGCGACGACAAGAGGGTCCCTGTTCGGGCGCCACTTGCGGCGGGAGAACATGGACAACGCAGCAACGACCAATGTGATCGAACGTTGACAGTTTATTAAACGCAAGCATCAGCTTTTATAGAAAAGTTACAAAGTACTGGAACAGTCGTTATCTGATTGGTTAACTTGTGAAACGTCCATAGCAACAGGCCCAGGCCTTGCAAGCAAGGCCTGCTCCGTGGTAATCTGATCTGGCGCCGACATCCTGCTCAGTGCCTTTGTGGCAACCTGAATCGGGTGCTCAGTGCCTTTGTGGCAACCTGAATCGGGTGCTCAGTGCCTTTGTGGCAACCTGAATGCAGGTGCTCAGTGCCTGATTGCGGTGCTCAGTGCCTTTGTGGTAAGCCTGCTCAGTGCCTCCCCAAGGCAACGTCCTCTTCATGTCGGCACGTAGGCATCCTGTGTTGACCCTTTCAGTAGCCTGTGAAGCCCTCAGCTCACTACTCGAGTGAGGCTAAGTCAGAGGCTGGATTGCTCACAACAAGAAACTCTGCAACAGACTCACCCTACAGGTGTGGATCAGTCATCCATTATTCACTGGAGTGTACTAGGTGTATTCTCAAAGTGCTTATTTCAGGTTCATTTAGTCTGAAGGTTCACTTGTTCTGTGATTGCTGCATTATGTGAGCTAAGTATGCTACAGTGGATGATTTGGAATTGGCTTCAGAAGCATATTTCTAATCTCAGTGAAAACGTTACTGTAAACTCAACTATAAAACACATGCTGTAGGAGCTAAAAGTCTTCAAAGTAATGAAACAAGGTGATAATCTTTTAAAATGATTTGGGGATCTGGGTGTCTAATGCAGTAAAAATCAATTTGCTCTGCATGAGAGACATAGAGGAATAAGATTCTTAAGAACACACCTATATGGTAGTTAATCTATAGTTGAACTTTATTTAGTAAAAGTTGTCTTAGTGACTACTTCTTGAATTCAGAAACATGTCACTGAGTAGAAAAGAAGAAAAGTACTGAAAAATCACGGATATTTCAAGCTAAAAAGAAGTGTGGAATCTCTGTAATTATATTTTATTAATAATAAAATTTATCCTATCTGAGAATAATCTTTTCTAACTCTAGCACTTTGAAAAACTAGTAATCTGTGTTGGAAACATTCTCCTTTTTTTTTTTTTTTTTTTTTTTTGGGAGGGGGATAGTTTTACCTGTTGTTCACAGGGGACTCAATTCAAATCCAGTGAAACTTGTGTAAATATTCCAATTAAATGTGTGTTATGCGTTTCACATGTTTTGTAATTCATCATACTGTAAAACGGGTTGATACCACCATAGGTAATTTGGTTACATTAGTACTACTTTTTATCTCAAACTGTTTCATTGCTCAGTCTTTTACAGGAAAAGATTAATCTTTCCCTAAGAAAACTGAAGTGACTTTTCCAAAATGTGAAATTAGCAAATAATAATTATTTTCATAAGTGAATTCTTCAAACAAAAGAATTCAAAACGAAGAACTATTGGCTGGCCTTCTCACCTCTCTGATGAGCATTTATAAATGAAAGTATATTTTTAATTTTGGTATGTAGAAAGTAATCAAGGAAGGAAAAAACCTTTCTGAAGTCTGTGTCTCAAAGTAGTAACCCCTTATTCATGAGTTGTTGCACTACTAAGTGCAACAATCATAGAATCATAGAATCATAGAATAGTTAGGGTTGGAAAGGAACTCAAGATCATCGAGTTCCAACCTCCCTGCCATGGGCAGGGACACCTCCCACTAAAACATGCCATCCAAGGCTATGTCTAGCCCCACTTTGAACGCCGCCAGGGATGAAGCATTCACAACTTCCTTGGGCAACCCATTCCAGGGCCTCACCACCCTCACAGTAAAGAATTTCTTCCTCAGATCCAATCTAAACTTCCCCTGTTTAAGTTTAAACCCATTACCCCTTGTCCTCTCACCACAGTCCCTAATGAAGAGTCCCTCCCCAGCATTCCTATAAGCCCCCTTCAGGTATTGGAAGGCTGCTATGAGGTCTTCACGCAGCCTTCTCTTCTCCACGCTGAACAGCCCCAATTTTCTCATCCTATCTTCATACGGGAGGTGCTCCAGTCCCCTGCATCATCCTCGTGGCCCTCCTCTGCACTTGTGCTAACAGTTCCATGTCCTTTTTATGTTGAGGACTGTTGACGCAGAAGTCCCGGACACAGCACACAGACCAATATGATCAGGCATGTGCCAAAGTTTATTGCGCAGATAGCTCAGTATATATAGGCACTCTACTTGTCTACCATTAACACACACAAGTCTAATTGGATATATGTATTGTTCACACGGCTAAATACAGAATAGGATTCACTCAGTAACAGCTTAATGATTGGTTAACTATGACAGCATATGCTTCAAGGTTACAGTTAACATTCCTCCTCTGCGTATCTCTCTCAGTAGTTTTCTGTGCTAACTTTTCCCAAGGCTTCTGCACGTACACGAACTTTAGTAACCCTCAGGCGAGGCCTCAACGCCTGCGGGTCACTCCCTTACAATTGTCAAGCAATTGTCTGGATTGCTCACATGCCCATTCACAGTCAAATAGCTCTCCACAGAGGACACCAGAACTGCACACAATACTCCAAGTGAGGTCTCATGAGAGCAGAGTAAAGGGGCAGGAGCACCTCCCTCGACCTGCTGGTCACACTCCTTTTGATGCAGCCCAGGATACAGTTGGCTTTCTGGGCTGCAAGCGCACACTGCCGGCTCATGTTCATTTTTTCATCAACCCACACCCCCAAGTCCTTCTCTGCAGGGTGGCTCTCAATCTCCTCCCCCCCCAACCTGTAGCTGTGCCTGGCATTGCTCCGACCCAGGTGGAGGACCTTGCACTTGGCATGGTTAAACTTCATCAGGTTGGCATCAGCCCACGTCACAAGTGTGTCAAGATCCCTCTGCATGGCATTCCTTCCCTCTAATTTATCAACCGAACCACACAGCTTGGTGTCATCAGCAAACTTGCTGAGGGCACACTCAATCCCACTGTCCATGTCACTCACAAAGATGTTGAACAAGACCGGTCCCAACACCCATCCCTGGGGGACACCACTCGTTACTGATCTCCAGCTGGACATTGAGCCACTGAGCACTACTCTTTGCGTGCTGCCATCCAGCCAGTTCTTTAGCCACCGAGTGGTCCACCTATCAAATTGATGTCTCTCCAACTTAGAGAGAAGGATGTCATGGGAGACAGTGTCAAAGGCTTTACACAAGTCCAGGTAGATGACATCAACTGCTCTGCCCCTGTCCATCAGTTCCGTAGCCCCTTCATAGAAGGTCACCAGATTGGTCAGGCGGGATTTCCCCTTAGTGAAGCCATGCTGGCTGTCACCAAGCACCTTGTTGCTTTTCATGTGCCTTAGCATGCCTTCCAGGAGAATCTGCTCCAAGATTTTGCCAGGCACAGAGGTGAGGCTGACTGGTCTGTAATTCCCTGGCTCATCCATTTTCCCCTTCTTAAAACTGGGGGTTATATTTCCCTTTTTCCAGTCATCGGGACCTTCACCTGACTGCCGTGATTTTTCAAAGATGATGGACAGTGGCTTAGCAACTTCATTTGCCAGCTCCTTCAGGACCCACGGATGGATTTCATCCGGTCCCATGGACTTGTATACATTCAGGTTCTTAAAATGGTCTCGAACCAGATCCTCTTCTACAGTGGGCCCAGGGTCTTCATTCTCACTGTCCCTGTGTCTGCCTTCCAAGACTTGGGTGGTTTGGTCAGAGCATTTGCCGGTGAAGACTGAGGCAAAGAATTCAAGATCATCTAGTTCTAAGCCCCCTGCCACAGGCAGGGACTCCTCACCCTCGACCATGTCTCCCAAGGCTCTGTCCAACATGGCCTTGAACACTGTCTGGGATGGAAGATTCACAACTTTCTTTGGCAACTTGTTCCCTCCCAGTAAAGAACTTCCTTATATCTAATCTAAACTTCCCTTGTTTAAGTCTGAACCCGTTACCCAGTGTCCTATCACTACAATCCCTTATGAAGAGTCCCTTTCCAGCATCCTTGTGGGTCCCCTCCAGTCATTTCAACAACTTTCTGCATTGCTTCAAGCTCTGTAATTCAGTCTTTAGAAAATACTGTCATCACATTGGAGACCTGTGGCTGCTTAATAGTTGTGAGCACCCAGCTCCTAACTGTGCCTGTCTCACCAGGCTCTTGAACCTTCTTTCCCAGGTATGAAACCTTCCTTCATCCTTCTAGCATCTCCTGTCACCAGTGAGAAAATAAATTAGATTCACAGGAATCCGTTTTCCAACTTCAAAAGAAGTGGTAACACTGAACAGAAAGTACCTCGAGTTTAACAGGTCATTAAGAAAGAATGTAGTAAGGCACTCAACTTGGGGAAAGGACTAATGTGTTTTGATGCTTCTATAGATTGCTTTTGCATTTTAAATTTAAATTATATGATTTTAAATTATGTGAAAGTCATTACCACCTTCTTACCCTGCAGCAAGTATCCTAATTTTTTCAGAGTGATTTTGCAATGTTCTGTTTGTGAAGAATTCTCCGAAACTCCAGTAAGTCGTATTGATTCTTCCCCAATGTTTCATATCAAGGTAGTTTTCATAGCAGGTTATACAAAAAAACAAGTGGATCTATTTAATTCTGGAACTTCCTTAAAACTGGTATTTCGTAGCGTCTGTTTCACTGTTGCAGTTGACTCTGTTAATTTTGTTTTAAATATCAACGGTTTAAATATCAGCACTTCAAATCCTGAAAAATCCTTATATCAGCCTCATCAAATTTTGTCACAGTGAATATAAAAATCTATAATTTATTTTTTCTAAATATCTCAATGTCTCTTTTGTACACAGAATGTCTGTTGGTCATGGAAGCTCTGTTAGGCTTTCTGTTACTTTCTAGAGATTTGCTGCTGGTTTTGATATCATCATTTTCTCTTCGAATTATTTTCTTCCCTGTAGTGTTTTTATATGAATCTCTGTTTTCACATTTAACATATCAGAGTTTGTGATGTTTTTATTTATTTCTAGGAAATTGCAGATTCCAAGATCTGCTGCTTACTTTCCTTCCCACATCACCCAGTTTAGTCGTGCCAGCTCCCTTTCATCTGTTTTCAAGCTCTCATTAACGGTACGCATTTTTTCTGTCTCCAGACAGTATACTTAGATAGTCTCTGCTTTTTCTATGATCCGTTAACATCATTGCTGTCTTTAAAACCTCCTTTTAGTAAATTCACTACATCAGTGGTTTCTCTTTTAGAAACTTGGGACAACTTCACTTTTGCATCTCTGCAAGCTTTTTGGATCTAAGCACTTGATGGACACTTTCTCTGAAAGTTTGAAAATATACTTTTAAGACATACAAAATAACATAAATCATGGCAAAGATTGCTTTGTCTTTTATGTCTTCTAACCTAGTGCACCATGAAACAGTCACTGATCCTGTCTAAAAAAATAATCTCTAATCTTTAATTATGCCATTGAGCTATTTGCCCAATGTTCACAGTAGCTGTGATCTCCCATCACTGTTTATTTTCCTGTACTCACAGCCTCTCTGACCTCAGCAGGTCACAACTGTGGTCACAGTCATAGTCAGAGTCTTCATGGTGATCTTTGAAAAGGGCTACAATAAAGACAACAGGTGAAAAGAATATCCTTTTTTGGTTTGGGTTTTTTTTTTTTTTTTTCTTTATTTAGGTGAAACCATGGCAGTTCAAATAAGACATACTTTTACTAGCAACTGTTTTGCCTCTGTGACTCTTTGGACTGACTTTTTTGTCAGGTTTCTAGTCTTTACACTGGTACGTGTGCACGTTGATCACACAAAATAACTAAGATCTGTAGAGTGTGTAACAAACATGCACACAGGTCTGGGTTTGAGTAGCATGATTGTAGTGGGATCAAGGCCACAACTGACCTTCTGCTTGTCCTGGGAGATTCCTGAGGGTTCTGGGACTGACAAAGAGAGGTGGGCAAATCCACCCATACCAAACTCTCTTGAAGCGAAAGGAGCTCATGGACCTGCTCAGACTTGTGCAAAAGGCACTGGTAGCTGCTAGGGATTGGTTACATCTTGGGAGATGCGCACTGTGCCACAGGGGTGTGCACGTGCTCAGGGACAGCAGTCATTGTCAACCCATACCAGGGCAGGGACATAAAGAAACTGAGCACCAGGAGCCCATTATGGCCAGGCTAGCAGAGAAGTGTTACATACAATGTGCCAATCTCCTAGAACCACCCTGAAGGAACTGGAAACACTCCTAACAGACATTTTGGTGCGGAGGTAATAGGTGTTGATGTGTGCATTTGTTTAATTATTTGTGTGATTCTATATCAGAATCACTGAAAAGAATTTCATATTGGTTAGTGTGCTGGTTTTTTACTTGGATAGAGTTCAATTTTTTCATAATAGCTTATGTGTGGCACTTTTTTGGATTTATGCTGGAAACACTGTAGCTCACATAGGGATGTACTTCTTGCTGCTGAGCAGTGCTTACAGAGTCAAGGCTTTTTCTACCTCTCAGCCCACCTCACCAGCGAATAGGCTGGAGGTGCACAAGGAGTTCAGAGGGGACATATCCTGGACAGCTTACCCAAGGGACAGTCCTTCCTGTATGGCTTCGTGCTCAGCAATAAAAATCTGGAGAGGTAAGAAGGAAGAAGGGACATTCAGAGTTACAGTGTTTATCTTCCTCAAATAATTGTTACATGCGATGGAGCCCTTCTTTCCTGGAGATGTCTAAGCACCTGCCTGCCAATGGGAAGCAGTGAATGAATTCCGTATTTTGGTTCCCTTGTGTGCATGGCTTTTGCTTTACCCATTCAACTGTCTTTATCTCAACCCCTGTATTTTCTCACTTTTACCCTTGTGATTCTCCTGCCTATCCCATGGAGTGGGTAGTGAGCAAGCATCTGCGTAGGGCTGAATTGTCATCTGGGGTTAAAACCATGACAGCTAACAATAAAATAAAATAAAATCCCCTGACTTGATATTTTTATGCCTACAGTGATGGTGTATGGATTGGTAAATAAAAGACCAGCCGTCAGAAAGCCCTGATAAAATGGACATAGTATAAGGTAGAAACCAAGATTCTGTATTTTAAGTTGCAGGCAAATTCACTGTCTAGCATATTCATTATTCTGGAAAGTCATATTAGGAAGATAATAATTCAGCAGTGTATCTTTTGAATGGCCTTCAGTAAATAAGGAAAGGTTAATTTGCAAAGAATGAAGATTGGGATAAATAGTGCATCATTTCCTGAGAATTGTTAATTTTGTGACGAAAAATGTAAGGTACAAAGGACACCTTCGTATGTCATTGAGACATTTAGTGGATATTGTAAAACATACAGAGGGTGTGGAAGTCAAATTATGCAGGCAGTATAATTTGTGGCATTTCCTTTTTTGTGTGTATGTAAGTAATGCTTAATCTGATGCTTTTAAATGTGCATCAGAAACAAAGAAAACATGATATCACAGTCCTACGGAGAGGCAAACATTTTCTGTTCTGCAAGACAGCCACAGAGCACCATGTGAGAAGCTGAGTGCAGGTTGGAGGTGGCACTCAGAGCCAGCCAATAGTCCAGTGGTGCCCAGGCTGATCCACAGTGAGGAGACAGGTCCTGAGGTCAAACCAGTAAGTCAAATATTTGAATAAGGGTGAAGGCCTAGGTAAGCAAGGTATAAAAATAAGGCCAGGTATCAGTCCATTTGCATCATAGCCCAGGTGAGGACCAAGGGTGAGCCTGAGCTTAAATGTAGGTCCTGACTGAGCAAGCTGCCAACAAACCCTGCCCTCCCCAGCTCCCTCTCAGTTCTTTTCACAGCAGTTTTATCAAGGTTTGCAGCCCAATCCTGTCAGAGCTGAACTCAAACATACAGAAGCAGTCTACAAAGTGTGTGCGCAATGTGGTGGCAAGAAAAGTTTCATTCCTGTCCCCCACATGGTGACACGGTGTTCCTAAACTTTTTTTTTTCTTTGCTTTTAAGTGACCTACTTGTAGTTCTGTATAAACCTTGCTGCTTTAGTTCTCCTTTAGTTCAAAATAGAGATTTGTGCTGCTTTTCACCCAGCCTTATGCAACTTTAAGAATTAGATTTTCTTCAAGTATCTTTGTGTGTCTATGTAAGTCCCAGTTTTAGCCTTCATCAATTACATGGAAGCATCTGGGGTTATAGATAGGAAGATTCACTTCTAACCTGAAGCAGACCTTAAATGGAACAGTTATCATAATCACCTTCAAATTTCATCTTATGACATAATTTTCTCTCATGACATGGCCTCAGGTCATAGGTTTGCAGGTATTTTATATCTTGTCTGATTTTCTTAGTCAGGTCTGTTAATACTGTAACTCTATTCCATACATGGATCTTTATTTTTCATACTGTCCACTGTATACTTTTTCTTTTCCCTTCTTGATTTTATTGCTAAAACTCAATCTTTGTTCTCTTGATATTTCTTGCCAGTCTTTCCCTGGTTTTTCAACTGCTTTTACAGGTGCATTTGTTTACATAATTAATTCTAGTACTCCCATAATAATCTTCCAGTTGCATGAAAAGTAGTAACTGTGAAGACAGAGTATCGACTATTACAATGATCCTAATTAGGTATTTTAAAATAGTTCAGAATTTTTATCCCATATGAACATTGTAAGGAAGCCAGTTTTCTTTACCAGTAAAAATGAAGCCTGTATATGATACCAGACATGTGCATACTTACATGAATGAAAGGCAAAATGTATTGTAAGTGGGCAAGAATTCTTCTGCATTGGACATGCAATACCTTTCTTCTTGAAGTTTCTTAAGAAGAAAAATAACCTTTTATAAACATCTAGTTTAGTAACGCTGGAGAAAATCTCATTATGCAAAAGATACATAAGGATAGCTTGAGGAATGTAGGATTTTAAATGTACAGTGATACAGAGCATAGACTTTTACGTCTGCTAATAGTGACAAATGTAATAGCAGCTATAATAGTTGTAATGGTTCAACACTGCTACCTTAAAAGAAAAAATGCTAAATGATCCAAACTACACATTTGATAGCGCATTATCTAATGGTATCATTGAACATCATGAGATTCTGAAGATAATGGAATGGTCTAAAATAGAAAAAATATGAGTATTCCATAACAAAGCTAGTAGTTTTCTTTCAGATCCATGTCCTTTCTTTTTTTTTTTTTTTTTTTTTTTTTTTTTTTTTCAGGGAATTAGCTTCCAGGGGTGGAAATATAGAGACAAAGAAAGGAATTAGAAATTGGCGTGCTTGCCTGGCTGTGGAGCTAGGTGGTTCAAGTACTTCAACTATTTGGAGGCAGAACTGAGATTCAGTTATTAAATTAAAACAAAAACTATTATGGAAGGAGGATTAAAATCTAGTTTCTACCACATCTGAGTTTAATATTCTAACCCTCAAGTCTCCTATTATTACTATTAGTCATAGTTCACACCTTTCTGGTATCATCAAAGGCTTAAACAGTGCTGGTCACTGTGCTGCACAAAGGTCATTTGAACAGGTTCACATGCACAGCAATTTACTAGTAAGACAGCAATTTTTTACATGTTTTCATCCCAATTTAGGTGACAATAGGAGCAACTGAGTACTACCCTTTGTAGTTTTACAGCTGAGTCATTTAATGTTCTCCAGCTCAAAGTTTTCACAAACTATCTTTCCTGTCTTTCTTTGGTCTTACAGCATAGGTTGTACTATGCTCCAAGATTTTTTTGAATAGGACATTTAATGAAATGGTGTAATTAGAGTGGTATCATAATCTGTGTGCACTTCAGAGATGGAACAGGTGCATGTAGGTGTAGAAATACACACATCCAGATGTCATTCCATATGCTGTGTAAAAGTGAAAGCATTGTAAACCAATTTCAAAATACAAATGCCATTGTGCATTGATACTGAATGGCTTCCCTTGGAAGATGCAGTTTATTCTTCACAGTAATTTTCTCATTTGTAAATGTCAGTTTAGAGGCCGCTATCTTAAAGTGTAGCATAAATATACTGGAAAAAAAAAAAAAAAGCATTATGGAATTAAAAGGGAGAAAAAATATTAAGGCAAATTAAATTATTAATGACAGTTTCTAAAGACTTTGACATGTTGTGTTTTCATTGTTTTCAGTATGACTTGAAGGATAAACTTCATATTTTTACTTTGGTTTTCTTTCTGTACTGTAATCACTGATCTCCATGCAATAAAAATTTCCAGATGTATTGAAAGGCCAAGAATGGCTTTTTTATAAATAGAATAGTCCTAGAGGACTCTGTAGCCTGCTAGCTTTGACTGTGATGCATCAAAAACCTCAAGCATATGATTAAGGTTTTATTTTTGGACAAATACTTGGAAAATTAAGGATTTAATTGATTGTTTTGCTGAGTGCATGTGAACATCAAAAAGTTGAGGGTATGCTTGTATGTTTTCTTTGTTGAAGCCACGATTCACAGGCCCACATCTTCAGAATATCTAACTTATCAAAAATTAATGATAAATCATCAATGTAACAGCTATGGTTAAAGCTCATGACTAGAGCTTAGATGTTCTGCTTTAATTATTAATTTTGCCACAGATGCTAAACATGGTTATTATTAGTTTTTTTTCAACAGAGGGATGGAATATAGAAAGTATTCTTTTAAGCTCTTTCTCTTCCATATGCAAGTACAATGAAATGTACAAAATGAAAATCAAATCTTTAACAGGAATAGAAATTGGAAAAATCTGACTTCAGTGGTGTAGTTCTGATCAGTTAATTGGACTTACTCCAGTTCCATATCGGTGTGTTAGATGTAGATGTTGCTTTGTTGTGTATTTTCTGTTTTTTAATAAGGCTTTGATATTCAACTGTATTTGATGTGAAAACACAAATAATTTTCTCTGAATTCCTAGGCTGCCGTGGAAAATATAGATGAACCTTAAGGTGCAAGTGTTCTGAAGCTATCTTCAGTAATGAAGCAGGTGTGAAAGACATCTCCCGTTTGTCAAGTGAAACAATGAATACAAAATCAACAGTTCGCATATTTGTTTGCTTTCTTCAGCTATGTGTTGCAAAGGGGCAGGTAATATGTGAGAGGCAAATGACCACAGAATGGCGAGTGGAACCAAAACCTAGTATAATAAAATGGACACCAAGGGAAAATGTCTGCTCAGACTTTTACACCGAATGTTGGAATATGAATAAAAGTATTTCTGGGGAAATCTCAGAAGAACAAAACCTCAATATCCCTCAGATATGCCCTTTACAGCTTCAATTAGGTGATAGTCTCTTCATTTCCTCCGAGCCATCCTTTCAGTCATTTGGAATGAATTTAGTAAATGTCTCCAAGGAAGAATTTATTAAATGCCCTAAAGCTGGTTTCTTTCAAGAACAGCTGATTTTTGTATGTCAGATAAAAGGAATGCATCAAGTTGACCCTAACTGGCTTGGTGCTGGAACTCATTACTTTGCAGAACTTCATAAGAGAGGCCCACTACTGTGCAACATGGGCCTCCGTCTGAATGTAACTGTGAAGCAGCAGTTTTGTCAACAGTCTCCAAGTGCACCGTTGTGCTCTGGGCATGGAAGATGTCTAAGCCACATTTGGGAAAAAACATATAATTGCCATTGTTTCTCACAGTATTCAGGAAGATTCTGCCAGAAGTTTGATGTATGCTCCACTAAACCTTGCCACAACAATGCATCCTGCACTGAGAAAACAGAGCGTTCTGGAGATTCTTATGAATGCACATGCCCTCCAAAATTTTCAGGTATTTCTTTTCCCCTCTAGGAATAAATATTACATAGATAACACATTTTCCTTAATTGATGATAAAACATTTTGAACACCATTAGCAAAGTTTTTGTATAATTTGGTTGTACATTGCCAATACTAAACCTGCCCTGATGTGACTGTGAAGTTATTTGAAGACAGTTTGTGGTTGCTTACATTCGTGTCTGCATTGTGGGGAAAAACAGAGTAAGTCCTTATTATGCTTCTTTTCCACTTACATTGGTAAGTACTTCTGAACTTATGGAAGTAATAGATGTTTTTTGTAGGTTTGTTCAGCAGTTCAAGTTCCATAAAGTGTTTGGAGTAAGCTCCCCAAAAAATAGTTTACCAGACTGCTGAAAAAGAGCAAATGTTTTTGTTGAAATGAGCATTTAATTCAAACTGCCACAAAACTTCCCTTCTCAGCTTAAAGAACTTTTAAATTATATTGGTGGAGTTTTTGAAAACAAAATTTGTTTTTAATTTCAAAGATTTAATTGGGAGAAAAAGAAAACAAAAATACTCTTCCAGATTGTTTTTCACCAAAAAGTTATTTGAAAAGTAGTTTGCTAAACATGCTGTTATCACAAAATTAAACAAGCTCACCTGAGTCTCTCCAGGAAATTCTGCAGTACTTACCCAAAATCCACTGCAGGAACTGAATCTGAGTCTGGGATTGGACTACCAGAGAATACAGTATGATTAGGTATGTTCTTAAAGTGGAATGAAGAATATTATGGGTTAATTGTTCCTGCTGCATTCAGAACAATGGAATTTCAAAATCCTTTAGAAAGTACCAGAAATATCCGTTCTTACCATGAAACGGATTGTTGTGGCTCTTTCTGTGCTTGTGGAGTAGAATTCTAGCAATGTTCCTTTGATGGACTGCATTTCTGTGCTCTCACAATAGTGATGCTATGCTATGAAACACAACTGATGAGTCAGGAATGAGTGTGGTTATGTTGCATAAAGTTTGTTGTAATTTATTTTTAATTGCTTTTCAAACTGCATAATAATTAGATTACTGATGCATTTGCAGAAAGAAGATTATGCAGGTATGAATAAGTCAATATTATGAGAAGAATATTTCTATAATTATTTGAAGTTTAGTAAAATAGTGGAAAATATTAATATGCAGTAAGTTTCCTATTTTCTGAGGGCTGTGTAAAATGCTTTGAAATTTATAATATCAAAAAGTATTTGATATTACTTTAATTCAAATTAATTGAGAGATTCATAATTCTGTTAAAAGCAATCATCATGCTTAATGTTATCAACAAGCAAGGCTTAAGATATTCCCTAAGGCTATATGAGACTGTGTTGGCTAATGCCATTATTTTATACTGGCAGTACTGATACAGTAAAAAAGCTCTGCATGAGCAACAAAAACTAGCAGATTAAGGCACATTATATTATGGTTGTGGCTACACAAGAATAAGGGAGAAAAATGTGCCTCCCATAATATAAAGTCTATTAGAATTTTGAAAAGTTGAAGTGTGAATAATGTCATAGCAACAATCCAAGTGGCAAGCATAATTATATGTTATTTAGATCCATATGTTGTAATAGCATAAACAATGTATAATTGAAACTGTAGTTTACAGAAAGCTGCATATTAAGAAAAATTTAGTCAAACTGGACTCCACATGAAAACATCTTTTCCTTACAATGCTGGAGGAAACTGTAAGCTTGATTCATGTAAGAATGAAACGTACTGCCGTGGTAATAGCACTTCTGTGTTTTGAGCTATATGTTGATTTGTAACTATATGGCAGATGAGGTTGAGCACAGTAACTCGTATTGCAGCAGTTGTATATCTTTCTGCCTTGCTTTAGAACTTCAGTGATTTCGGTGAAAACTAGCAACCACCATTAGCACAAATACCTATCTATCCATTCACCTATTAAAATAATGTTTTAGTTTACATATAAATTTGACATTTCAGAAAAAAGTAAGTTAAATAATTCCTTTTAAATAGGTAAAAACTGTACAGAAATAGTTGGACAGTGCCAGCCACCTACGTGCTTCAATGGTAACTGCAGCAATGTTACTCCAAATACATTTGTTTGTGAATGTGACAAGGGCTTTAAAGGTAAGAAACACTTTTGTTTCCTGTCTTATAATAGTGGTTTCCTGTGTTGTAATAATAATGTGACTTTTGCTTCATTAAAAGAGTTTAGACTACTATTGCACAGTTTGCAATTTCCTCTTTTTTTTTTTTTTTAAATTTTATATAGGTTTACTAAAATAAAGAAATCCAACTTCCACTTGACCATTGTAAAATACTTACGTATTAAAGTAAAACATATGACTGATGGTAGCTTTTCATAATTAAATCCCATCCATGAGTACCTTCTCCTTTTGGCAGTATGACAAAGTAAGACTCATAAACACTAACTCACTGGTTCCCAAGTACAGAGTTTGCAAGAATAGTATCAGAAGCTCTTGCTGGATGATTTAAAATGATCATGACACCTTTATTCGTAATTTCAGCATCTTCTTTACACTTGTGCTAGAAAAACAAGATGGAAATAATTTAAAGAGTCAGGAGCCTCATGATTTAGTGCTTTGTCTTGATTAAAAAAACTCCAACTTTCAGAAGCTAATCAGTTTACTTATGATATATTGGACAAGTAAGATGTTGTCATGAGAGAAGCTTGAATCAGAAAACATATCTAAATCCATCCTGTTGTAAGCACTTTTTCTTGGAGGTCAGGATAACAGTCAAACTTAAAATACCATTCTTGTGCTTCACAGCAGAGATTCACTATGTTGGTATAAGAAAAGTAGCAATACACGTAACATTCTCAAGAATGAGCGAAGTATAAAGATAGTACTTGAATATTCAAGGCCAGTAAATCTTCAATATGTCTTTTCTTAGAAGCATCAGTGATCCCTTACAACCACAGAATATAAACAAAATGCTGCATTGAGATGCAGAGTTAAAAACAAAAACAAAACAAAGAAGGAAACAAAAAAAAAAAGCTAAAGGGAGTTAGAGGGACCCGAGAACCAATGAGAACACATCTTTATTTTCATAGTGAAAGGCTGAACAATCTTGTTGACATCTTAGTTAAGTCTATGTAGAGCTATAATTTAAAAATGGGATAGACATGCTTAATTCTAAATTCCCAGTAAATTTGTTTTATATTCATTTCCTTTTCCTCACTTTCTATTGCTGTAGAGGGCATCATGGTCACCATCATTCAGAGAAAACTGGAAAAAAGGAAAATAATATTTCTTTTTTTTTTTTTTTCCTCAAATAAGGCAAATCCATTAGTAAAGTTTTCTAGAATGAGCTTTTCCCCCCATACAGCCTGTATCTTCTTAAAAAGCTTAACTCTTGTCCCTCTCACCCAAATCGTGTGGGCACATTGCTTTCGAAGATTTCCCTCACAAAAAATCTTCTGTGTCCTTGCAGTTTTGATCTAATGAGGGAGAGGAGAGTAAAAGACAGCAGGAAACCGTTCCAGAAACTATAAGCCTAAACATGCAATGACATTAAAACAGTTCAATACACTCAACTCCAGCGGATAGCAGCAGTCATTGCAATCCACTCTCTAGGTAGCTGGTAAGGATGGCAATGGAGAAAAGGAGACTATGAGTGTGAATTAGCTTCCTATGCATTCTTCAGTTAGCTAAAAGAAAATTTAGAATCCTTTCTTGTTTCTAAGCATAATGTAAGTATCACAGGAGGAGAGGCAGACTTCCAAGAATTTATCTCTTTTTTTCCTGCTTTGATACAAACTACCCCAGGTCTTGCTTTAAGAGGAAATTACGTAGTACATCTGCATACCTTGCAACAGGACTGCTTGGCTAGCAGACATTATAATTTTGCAATTATTTTCTGCCCAGATATAGTTGGTTTAAATCTATATTTCTTCCTGTGATCCTGTGTAAAAGTGTTTGCTAGCACTAAGGCAATTTCAAGAATAGTTATCTGAAGAAAATCCAACCCTGTGAAACCGATTTTTCTATGAAAAGAGACATTTTTCTATTGTTATATCATCTTGACTGTATTGTGTTCTCAGACAAGATGAATTGTGCAATTATGAATTGTGTATCTTGAATGCTATTCAAAGCATGTGAAGGTGGCAGCAAATTCAAAACATTCCTCTGTTTTGATATTGAACTTCTGCACAGAAGATGCAAACTTTAATACCAAGCCTGTGCAAGTGGTGTTTCAGATTTGATGAAATTTGATATACTTTTTTTCCAAAGTAAGGTAAGACACAGGTGGTAGCAAGTTCATATGATCTGAGGGAAAGTATAACATATTCTTCTTACTATAAATTGATGGTGTGCAAATAAAATGATAGTATTTTTATTTATAATTATTATGATTTGCAAGTATTTCTTAAAAATAAGTAAATGTTGCTTTGTCCAATTTTCGTTCACAGTGGCAGAATGGATCTATTGGACTAGCAATGCATATGCTTATGTCAGTTTTGTATTTTTATTTTTTATTAATTGTTCATTCACTGAGCTCTCAAAACTCTTTCCTGAAGGAAAATTTGTAACATATCTTAATAACAAACAGCTAATAGTATGCACGCTGTTATTCTTATGCTTGAATACTCCAATTAATACCAGAATTTGCACCCTTAGACTTACCAAGTGATTTTTAAAGGAAGGAGATTTGGGCGAAATGAGGATAGGGTGAGTGTAGAGAGCAAGGAGGAATAAAATTGTCTGGCAGAATGTGAGCGTAGCTGGTCAGCATACTTGTCTGACTGAGCCTGAACTGAATCATGCTAGTCCGTCCAGATTTATTTAATCCTTTCTGAACTCTCTTTTAATGTAATCTCACCCTCTCCCCATCTGCAAGTGCTGAAGGTCTAAATGCCAGAATCTGGAGACATGAAAGTGACTGAACTAGGGGTCTGCAGATGGAGTTAGACCACTTCAATAATGGTCCTAACATCTGTGGCGCTGGCAGCTGGAGTAAATGTGGATCTCAGATTAGCAGCTGCAGGGAGACCACAGCTCATAGGATTGTGCATCTGCAGTGAGTGAATTTAGTGCTAGTGACTGGCATCAGGCCTTGGGTTATAGTGATTCCTGTGCTTCTTGCCAACTGGAGAACATGAAAGTCCCAGAACTGGCAAGTGCAGAGGGGACTAAGTGAGATAGGGCCCATGTGCCTGTGCATGAGCTGGTCCAGGAAGACCAGAATGTTTATGTTTCCCCTTCACATTGTGTGTATGCCTGCACATGCATGTTTGTGTATGTGTGCACGTGCATGTTTGTGCCTGTGTAATTCATTAGCAGACAAACTGGATTATCTGGTGAGAGGAGGCCCAGGGTCTGGGCATTAATATTAAATGACCCATGCTCCTGTTCAAGGCATCCAGGGATGAGCCTGTCCTCTAGAACAAGAGAATAAGGGATTGTGTGTTTTCACTATCAAACCTCAATCCTGATCAGTCAGAGAGGAGAACTGGGGTTTGGCTGTTTAGGCATATGTTTTATGTGAGTTCTGGTAGTGTTAGGTGTGGGTGATGTTAAAGGCAGAGCCCTCTTTGTGGGCAGTCTATGTAGCTGGTTGTGTTAGTGTCCTCTGCACTTGTGGAGGACATGTGTGTGCGGTATACCTATTCATCTTTGCTACTGGTTGAGCCTTCAAACAGGAAAGCAACAGCTATGTTCATTAGCTTAGGATAGAGAGACTCCCAGGTCTCTGGGTGCACTGGACTGGGCTCCAGGAGTTGGGAAGGAGGCATCTCAGGCCTCAGAGCTCATCAGAGGAGGTACCTGGAGGTACCTTTTATGTTTTGCCTAACAGAAAGGATGTTTTGGAAATTGTTATAGATGCTGTGATCCTGTTCTGAAGATGCACAGAAAATTAATGTGACTCATTCATAGCCTACAGGAAATATCAATATCTTAATTACCTCTCTAATGGTAGTGCTTACCCTAGACAGTGTTTGGTGGATTAAGAGCAGTGGTGTTCCATTTGAGTATGTTTTGTTGAATGTGGGGGGACCTCTTACTTCTTAAGTAGGAATATGGGAGTTAAGAGAAGTGATTAAAAAACAACCCTCTGTAGAGCACTTGAGATTACTAGGTTTTCTTCACATATTCCTGCAAGGGAGACCTAAATTTTCTGCCTTCCTCAATGGCCCAATTAGCCTCCTTACAGGCTATAATGAGTTCTCACTTGCAGGACAGGAGATAGTATAAAAATGAGGCGGCTTTGTTTGGAGCTACTTTGCTAGAGCTTCCATCATCCAGGTGCTTCAGTTTAAAATGGTCTGTTTGCTTAAACAGTGAATTACAGCCAGATTACTTCGAAAAAAGTCATAATTGTAAAAGGACTTCACTATATGGAGAGAAGACTTTATTGTTTGTACAATTAGTGTTTTAACATCCTAATAATTCAATTTCTCTAATACTAGCGCAGCCCAAATTAACACCCAAAGCCTTATTAATAATACCTTTAAAAATACTATAAAAAAAACCCCTTCCTACTATGTATTTTTCACTTTGACATTATGCTCAGCTTTCCATTCTCCTCTTGTCCAAAGAGCAATACATCAGTCTCCCTCAAGAAGAGGTGGTGAGACTTGCAGCAAGTCATCAGAATCCTGAGGTCTTCATCAGGCGTTCATGCTGGAAGTTTATCCCCTGTCAGCCAAGGGTCCATCTCAACCTCCTTTCACGTGTTTTCATACCATTATCTATCTCCTTCATTCTCCCATGCTGCCTGCAGTAGCCTAGCAGTGGTTCCCAGTTGCCCCCCAAAAAGGGCTGTAGTTTGTCAGGCAGTGATGGAGGTGGAGATTGAATCACCACCTCCACATAGGGGCCACTCTCAGAGGTGAAGCTGGAGCAGGTGATCCAGCAGTCACTGTGCCCAAAAACACAGGGATTAAAGCAAACTAGATTAGCCCTGAGCCCTTGCGCTGTCAGGTCTGCACAGAGGTCAGCCTAAAGAGATACTCCTGTTACAGAAACTGATTTTCATTTTTTAGTGTTCCTCTAGAGGAAGAGAAGGGGGTAATTAGAGATTATGTTTTTTACAGGATATTTTAATCTCATTTGTGATTTTTGTTTCGTTTTGAACTGAATGGCTATGGTTTAATAAAACAGTTTGGCGAGGATAACAGTTTCCTCAGAGAAACCTGTAGATCACGGGGATTATGATCCTTAGTTGTAAAAAAATCCTGTAAAATATTCCCTGATTGCTGTTAGCTCTCACAATGAAGAAAGGATGGTCAAGCTTTTTGGCCATCTGTATGAGTGACACTGACGAAATAGCTTTAGTACTTCCAGTGTTAAAGAAGAAAATGTGTATTGTACTTGGGGTTTTAATGAAGTGATGATGACTTTTTTAATTGCATCATTTCATGCATATTTTATACTTGTTTCAAAAGTACTGTAAAATCTGTGACAGCACGTCCAGAAGAGGAGTTTGTTTTTCTCCCATGGTTCAAGCATCATGAAGATACTTATTTTTATGATAACATCTTTTAAGAGAACTCCAGCTGATTTTTTTTTTTTATTTTGCCATTTCTACAGCTTATTTTTAACCTACTTATAAAAGAGTTTAGAAATTCCAAAGTTAGAGTCTCAGTCTTCCTCAGCATCCTTTGCTACATTTAACCGCTGTTGGAAATTATCGCTGGACACTTTGTTCCACTGTACTTTCACCATGCTTCACAGGCAGTACTTGTCCTCACTTTCTGTGTATCCCAGTGAAGCAACTTAATGACAGATGAAATTGATGAGATAATTGAGAGACTCAGCTCTTCTCCGGAGTACATGCCTGTTTTATGCCAGAGACCATAATATGTGTCAGTCACATAGGACCCAGATTCGAAAATTAATCTCCCTGTTCTCTGACCTAGCTACTGTACGTGTCTTCCATAATTGTTTTCAATTCAGAGTCAGTAAGTTCACAACATTTCACTTGCATCATGTTTGAGTAGTGTACCTTAATTAAGTCTATGTTTTCTATGGGCTTGTGAGGCCCTGAAGAGACTAATTCAGCAATGAAGGAATATTCTAGTTTGAGAGTTAAGGTAAATGCCCTTAAGTTGGTCACAAAAATATGTGATGGGACTTGACCTTTTGAGGCTAAAGCAGTTTAGCTGTAGTTTACAAATATGATACAGATCAACTTAATTTAGTAATAAATACACATACACATGTTGAAACATATGTAAATGACATTAATTAGTTTGTCTGACCTAGTAGATTTAAGTTTTCTTAAATGAACTCTCCTTGGCATGATTCCATTTCTCACTTCAGTAGCCTGTCTTTCAAAAACTTCTTATTGCTTTTGATAATCTTCCTGTATCACATAAATTTTTTTGTCTTTATTAATAGAAAAGCAGCATTGGTTCATAAGTGGGTTTGATATTTGTTGAGAATACCAACTCAACATTAAGTATACTCAGTCAGTATAATGACTGAATATATCTCTGATACCACTTTACAATAGGGAAGTATAATTACTCTGGTGCAACACCAGACATGCATGCTTCTTGTAGTTCGCTGTTAATTCCTAAACAGAGTAGCTTCAAACTCTGAACAGCTCAGTAATCCTTTTAAAGGAGTTTGCTAACTTACACTCAAGTTTCCCTATCAGTAAAGGTATGTCAAGGGAAATTCCAGCGACCTTTCCAAGGTTAAATATAAATCAACACCTTAGAGACTCACTTGTACATTTCACTGACACTCTAATCCAATATGTCAACTAGTAAGTCTCCACTAAAATGAACAGTAAAAAATTATTTCTAAAAATTGGAAATAATCACTGACCATGGGATGAATAACAATACTTATTTCTACAATCAAAAGTGGAAATTGCCCTTTTAGAAGGAAAGTAAGACTGTCGGCTCTAAAATAAGTTGGAAGTATACAGCAGTGTACAAACATTTGTGGGTGCTGTACAGATTTTAAGTATATTGCATATAAGATGTTTGGGGATGTATGCTTGAGCTTTGATGAGGTCAACAATTTGCTAATGAAATGAAGTACAGAATACTAAAAGGTGACTCAGTTAATAAAATGTTTTTTTTCCTTATCTTTTCAGTTTTACAAAAGCACATTGTCAATATTAGCAACATTGTTATCTTAAAAATTTGGATGAAACAAAGTTTATTTATCTGGAGTAGTAAAAAGACTTTAATGGTAATATGGTGATTTGAAACTTTAATTTCAAGATTTTTACAAATAAAACACTCCTACATACTAAAGCCAACCCAAACCAGTAGAACTGATTTAATAGCTGCTTTGTTTTAAAGGATAATAATGGTAAAGTTGCTTTTCATTACTTCCTCAAAATTAATTCAGAAAAATCCACAAATTCCTTTACAGCTGAAAATAGCAGGGACATGAAGACCACATGCATAGAGATACTAACCATTTAACCACACAGCTATGTAAGTTTAGGTATCTTAACATGAGATATGAACTTACCCACAGCATTTCTCCACAGGGTAAAAATTTTACTTCCTCAGAGCAACTTCTTAAGCTCAATCTTAGCCCTACTTCTAAGAAGTGCCTAGATATTTAGCTAGCACGTATTTTCGTGTGTTATAGATACCTAAACTTGGGTAATAATCCTAACTCTGTTAATGAAAACAAGAACCTTTTTCTTATGTTTGGTCTCCTCTTTAGTCGTGCATTTAAAATGCCTGGAATTTTAAAAGGAAATAAGCTTTCATTCCCATCTTTTCCACATTGCAAACTGAATATGATTAACATTCTTTATTAAAAAGCCCTCTACATGCACTGCATCTTCAGAGTTTTTGTTCAGGTGTCTGCATACAAACATTGCAATATTCTGAAGTTACTGCCACTTAGCTGAAATAGTTCATAGCTGAATTTATAATTTTAGGAAAGTATGAATATTTGATAGTTTGCTTTTTAAAGATTTAACTCTTGGAAAAGGAAATGGAATCTTCAAAAATATTTTCATTGTAAAAATCTATTATAATGATGAATTAACCATTTTACTTTATGAGAATGTGTATGCTCTCCGCAAAGTTACACATAATTCGCCAACTAGCCTGTAGTGTATTTTTAACTAAAAGCATTTTTAGGATTACAAGTTTAAATTTTCATTTTAAGTGTCCCAGCTGTAAAATGCATTATACAGAAAAATCTCACAAAACTTTTATATGCAGTATTACAAAGGTATTTTTTACTGAATTGCTGTAATCCCCTCTGCCTCAAGGGAGGTAAATTTAAAATGGCAATAATGACAGATCAGATATGATTTTGCCATCAAATACAAGTTTCCTTGTATTATCCTGTCCTCATTGGAGATATTAGAACCATGGGCACATCAGTTCCAGAGTGCAGGTGTGAAGCAGAAGGTATGGGTTTATCTTTGGATCCAGCAACTTCCTCTCTCTCTGCCAGGCCTAAGGTGACTAGTAATCATGAACAGCTTACAGCTGGTACCATTGGCAGCAGGAGTCACTGAGAAATGGACTGTTACAGGCCTGCAAAACTAAGGGAGAGGCAGATTTGTGTCATGCCATATGTCTAAAAGTAGATTTACAGTAAGTGAAGACTAGTAGAAAATTAAGTGTGGAGTACTAGTTCAGGAAAGAGATGAAAATCCGTGTTCAGTGCTGACTTACAAGATATGGAGGATAACATGGAAAACTGATAAGAGATAGATGTACTGATATGGGAGGGTCAGTAATACAGACTAGAAAGAAAACACTGAAGAGTTAGAGTTGTTTCTGGATAGTGAGAGAAAGTAAAGCTGGAAACAACAAATATGGATGTTACTGTATTCAGCATGGAATCTATAAAATGTTGCCTCACTGCTGAAATACTGCAACCTCATCATTAAACATATGGAAAAAGAAAATGCAGTTAGTGTAAGAGCTCTGTATTTTCAAGAAAAAAAACTCAATACTTTAGTGGTGGTCCACTCAAAACAAAACAAGCCAAAACGCCAAGCAACACAAAGTTATGTGGAACTTCAGGAAAGGATTAAAGGCCACTTAAAGAACAGGAACAAAGGATAGGAGTTAATGCTCATTATTTCAGGAAAGAGAGAAGTCAGTCATACTTTACCCAAAGACTAACACTGATTTTATTCAGTATCTTCAACAATGATCTGGAGAAGGGAATGGACAGTGATAATCTCCAATTTGTCTGCAGACAAAATCATGCTCTTTCAATCCTCTTGGGATCTAGGGGGAATTAAGCCCTCCTCCACTTAGATGCTCTTCCCCAGTTCCTGGGCAGTACCTTCTGAAATCCTGAGGAAATCCATCTCATTATATATTGCTGGAGCAAGTCCAGAGGAGGGCCACGAGGATGATAAGGGGGCTAGAGCACCTTCCATATGCAGACAGGCTGAGAAAGTTGAGGCTGTTCAGCCTGGAGAAGAAAGCTGTGTGGAGACCTCATAGCAGTATCTGAAGGGGGCCTACATGCTTGCTGGAGTGGGACTCTTCATTAGGGACTGTAGTGACAGGACAAGGGGTAATGACTTTAAACTAAGGGGAAGTTCAGGTTATGTATGAGGAAGAAGTTCTTTACTGTGAGGTTGGTGAGGCACTGGAACAGGTTGCCCAAAGAAGTGATAAAGCTCCATCCCTGGCAGTTCAAGACCAGGTTGGATGGAGCCTTTGGCAATGTGGTCTAGTGTGAGGTGTGGTCTAGTTCCAACCTCCTAGAGGGGTTGGAACTAGGTTATATTGGGGTCTGTTCAAACCCAAACCATTCTATGATTCCATATACATGCAATACTGACTTTTTTACCAAGGCCTTTGAAGATACAAGCACATCAAAGTGTTCATAAAATTGAAAAGAGAATTAATGGTATCTGTAGGTGCAGGTAGTTCTTCTACTTGCCTGTATACAAAAAAATATAGTTGCAGAAGAAGTTAAGAGTTATATTTTTATATATAGGTAATATAAGGCACTACATTTTTTTTTCCCATTGAAATTCACTTGAAATAGATTTTACAAGCTTAAATTTACTGAGCATGTAATTTAAATTGATTTATGTCAAATTGGTGTTCCTTTCCTTTCAGACATTTGTGTGTGAAGAGAATTTGTCTCTTTTATGATCAGACTTACCCAGCTTTCCATGATCTGTAAATTAATACAAGGTAAATTTTGTGGTTTCACAGCTATAGTCCTGCATTGTGAGTGCATTAAAAAAGCCCCACAACAAACAAGCAAAAAAACCCCAAACATCATAACTGAATGAATAGGGGGCATTGATTACCACATAATCTATTTTTTGGTTAGCCTTTTATTTGATAGGACCAGATCGTAAGTCTTGGGAAAATTTTTAAAAGACAAAAGTTCCCGTTTATCTCATCTTCACCATTTAACCAAATATATTAATGCATTCAAACACACTGTAGACAGATCTGTTACAATGTTGCCTCTGGTAAAGACAACTTCAGTTCCAAAAGTGAAAATTCTGGAGAAAAAGAAACATTTTCAGAGTGTTTTGAGTTTTAAAGCACATAAGGTATATTGTTATAATTTTGTTCCATTGTAATTTAGAGATATTTATAGCCTCAGTATTCTTGGATCTCTGTACTAACTTTCTAAGGTAGTATTCATGCAAAGGCATAGTAAGCTTAGGTTTAGTTTCCTTTGACTTTCTCAGTCCCATTGTTTTCTTCAGGTGCTTAACATAGCTGTTCACAAAAATTTTCTCTTTACAAAATTGTCTGCTCATTTTAATCTGAATGCAACTGTAGTTCACTTTCTGTTTAAGACAATAATGGTAGAAGCAATTGTTGAGGCATGTTAAGAATACAGATTTCTATTCAAAGCAGCTTAGAGATAAATGCAGAAGTGGGCTGTGTAGGATAGTGTCGTGGTTTAAGCTTATAAACCCATACAGTCGCTCTCTCACTCACTTCCCCCTCTTTCTTCCCTCTGCTCCTGGAGGGATGGGAAGGAGAATAGAAAGAATGCAACTCCCACAGGTTGAGATAAGAACAGTTTAGTAACTAAGGTATAATACAAACCACTACTGCTACCACCAATAATAATAAAGACAAGAGAAAATACAAGGGAAAAGAATACAATTTCTCACCATCCAATATCAAGCTTGAGCAAGCAGTGCACCCCCCACCGTGCACCCCCCACTGTGCACCCTCACCACCCTTCCGGGTCTCTGCTCTCCGTTTCTACATCCTGGACATGACGTGCTGTGGTATGGAATAATCTCTTTGGTTAGCCTGGGTCAGGTGTCCTGTCTCTCCTTCCTCCCGGCTTCCCCTCCTTCCTGGCAGAGCATGAGACTCAGAAAGTCCTTGGCCAGCCTAAACATCACCAAGCAGTAACTGAAAACACTGGTGTTGTCAGCACTGTTCCCAGGCCGAAAATCAAAAACACAGCGCTGCACCAGCTACCAAGGAGCAGAAAAATGACTGCTACTGCTGAACCCAGGACAGATAGAAATAGAATTTCTGTCTGAATTTTCACGATTGCTCTCAATAGAGAGAAAAATGAACCCAATATTGTTGAGTCCAAGGTCCGCAGTACTTTTTATTTAAGCAATACAAACATAATATTTTGACAAGCGGTAAAATAATAAAAGCTCTAAGCTACAGTCAGAGTGTGTTTAAAGTTTATGGAATCCATGAAAATCCATGATACTTCAGTCTTACAGGGCCAGCAAAATTTACAATGGAGCATGAACCAAATGGGATATAACATTTGAAAAGCGCAGTAAGGCATGAGGACTAAAAACCAAGAAACACTGACTGTCATCTCTATTTGACGGAGTAACAGGCTGAAAATGCTCGTGACTTAAGTAGTGGTATGAGGCAATACTCATACCAGCGACATTTGACAAGTTTTTTGCCTTTTCTTGAAAATTAATTTATAATTGATATAGATTAAAGAAAGTCCAAATGAACTTTGGATAGATAGACCTGCTAGTGACATATTCACTTTCCTTCAGTTCCTAGTACTTAAATTGCACTCATGCATATATCTTGATGAAATGATACAGATTCTAGCCCTGGCAATACGAAAACCATTACAGCTCAACAGCCTTTTGATATTTCTGGGAGGCATAATCATGACTAGACAAGCCAAATCTACCTGTTATCAGCAGGAGATATTATAAGGGCACACTGCCTTACAGTCAGTAAGAACAACAGCAGCTTAAGCGCTGAACAGTTCCGAAACAGACAAATAGTGATCATAGTTTTAAGCAGTCAAAGCACAAAGTCTTGAGAATGGATGTGACTTAACAGAATCAAGGGATGAATGACTCACTAGGACTGCCACATGATGCAGATGTTATAAAAGGTCCCAGCACATAGGCATATGACATGTAGAAACCCAGTTTTCTCGTTTTATCGATCATACGTACTGAATATTATCAGCTGAAGGACAAGTGCTGGATAAAGGAAAGAAGGGAAGGAGGGAGAGAAATGAGAGGGGGAGGAAAAGAAGGAAAGTGAAGGAGAAAGGAAAATGAAGGAGTGAAGGAGATGAGAGAAGGAAGAAAGGGGAGGCTGCGTGGCAAGAAAAGATTAGGCAATTTCTCAGAGGTCTCACTATGGTGCCAAAGCTGACTGCAAGCTAATGGTACACATCTGCTCATCAGAACATTTTGTTGTTCACTTTGTCATGCTGTAACGTCTCAAGATTTGTATAATGAGATATGTTTGTCAGTCCTTAAAAATCTGGGAAGAGTTTATGTTCCTAAGAACCCCACAGTCCCAGTCAGACAAGTGGCTGAAGAACCTTAGCACATGTAACAACTGGTAATGATTGCAGTATCCTGGTTTCAGTAATTATGACTTCATAGAATGATACATCTGATTAGTTAATTTCACACCTTTCTATTTGACTTGTGAATTGCTGTGCAGCAAGTGCACTTGAGTGTGAAAAATATCTTTTTTTAATGGAAGAGATAAAATGGATTTAATATAACTAATAAGGTCAGGCACATTTACCATTTTGTGCTTTTAAAAATCTCATGACATTTTTCTTGGGTCCTGGTAGATCAGGTATCTTTTTTCAATGTAGAAAATATGTCATCTATACTGAAAGAGCTATTTCATTTGACACTGGTGATGTGCTTTGGACTAAACTACGTATTTAAATGATATTGTTTCATCAACTGATTGTAAATAGTTTCATTCATGGGGTGGCCTGGGAAGAATACAGGGATGTTGTCCGGGAAGCTAGGGACCAGGTTAGGAAAGCTAAGGCCCACTTAGAATTAAACATGGCTAGGGATGTTAAGGATAACAGGAAGGGATTTTATGGGTACATTGCCAATAAAAGACAGGTTAGGGACACCGTGGGCCCTCTCCAGAAACTATCGGGAGAACTGGCTACCCTGGATTTGGAGAAGGCTGAGGTTCTTAATGACTTCTTTGCCTCAGTCTTCACCAGCAAATGCTCTGACCACACCACCCAAGTCTTGGAAGGCAGACGCGGGGACGGTGAGGGTGGGGACCCTGGGCCCACTGTGGGGGAGGATATTGTTCGGGACCACCTTAGGAACCTGAATGTATACAAGTCCATGGGACCGGATGAAATCCATCCAAGGGTCCTGAAGGAGCTGGCAAATGAAGTTGCTAAGCCACTGTCCATCATATTTGAAAAATCATGGCAGTCAGGTGAAGTTCCCAATGACTGGAAAAAGGGAAATATAACCCCCAGTTTTAAGAAGGGGAAAATGGATGAGCCAGGGAATTACAGACCAGTCAGTCTCACCTCTGTGCCTGGCAAAATCTTGGAGCGGATTCTCCTGGAAGGCATGCTAAGGCACATGAAAACCAACAAGGTGCTTGGTGACAGCCAGCATGGCTTCACTAAGGGGAAATCCTGCCTGACCAATCTGGTGACCTTCTATGAAGGGGCTACGGAACTGATGGACAGGGGCAGAGCAGCTGATGTCATCTACCTGGACTTGTGTAAAGCCTTTGACACTGTCTCCCATGACATCCTTCTCTCTAAGTTGGAGAGACATCAATTTGATAGGTGGACCACTCGGTGGATAAAGAACTGGCTGGATGGGCGCACGCAAAGAGTAGTGCTCAGTGGCTCAATGTCCAGCTGGAGACCAGTAATGAGTGGTGTCCCCCAGGGATCGGTGTTGGGACCGGTCTTGTTCAACATCTTTGTGAGTGATATAGACAGTGGGATTGAGTGTGCCCTCAGCAAGTTTGCCGATGACACCAAGCTGTGTGGTTCGGTTGATACATTGGAGGGAAGGAATGTCATCCAGAGGGACCTTGACATGCTTGTGAGGTGGCCTGATGCCAACAAGTTTAACCATGCTAAGTGCAAAGTCCTCCACCTGGGTCGGAGCAATGCCAGGCACAGCTACAGGTTGGGCGGGGAGGAGATTCAGAGCCACCCTGCGGAGAAGGACTTGGGGGTGTGGGTTGATGAAAAAATGAACATGAGCCGGCAGTGTGCGCTTGCAGCCCAGAAAGCCAACCGTATCCTGGGCTGCATCAAAAGGAGTGTGACCAGCAGGTCAAGGGAGGTGCTCCTGCCCCTTTACTCTGCTCTCGTGAGACCTCACTTGGAGTATTGTGTGCAGTTCTGGTGTCCTCAACATAAAAAGGACATGGAACTGTTAGAACAAGTGCAGAGGAGGGCCCCGAGGATGATCAGGGGACTGGAGCACCTCCCGTATGAAGATAGGCTGAGAAAATTGGGTCTGTTCAGCGTGGAGAAGAGAAGGCTGCGTGGAGACCTCATAGCAGCCTTCCAATACCTGAAGGGGGCCTATAGGGATGCTGGGAAGGGACTCTTCATTAGGGATTGTGGTGAGAGGACAAGGGGTAATGGGTTTAAACTTAAACAGGGGAGGTTTAGATTGGATCTGAGGAAGAAATTCTTTACTGTTCGGGTGATGAGGCCCTGGAATGGGTTGCCCAGGGAAGTTGTGAATGCTTCATCCCTGGCGGCGCTCAAGGTGGGGTTGGACATAGGCTTGGATGGCATGGTTTAGTGGGAGGTGTCCCTGGGCATGGCAAGGGGGTTGGAACTCGATGATCTTGAGGTCCTTTCCAACCCTAACTATTCTACGATTCTATGATTCTATGATTTAAAAGAGGTACATGTTGGTAAAGGCTGTGAGTTCTCGAAAACAAGAAGTGGAAGAATATGGTTAATATCTCAATACTCTCGACGAGTATACAATTAACACTTATCACTTGTCTTCTGGAAAACAGATCTTTTGAAGAAACCTAACCTTATGTTTATGTACTAAATTTAGAACTTTGGAAAATACGGGTATCTACTTTAGCACTTTTGCAGATGCTGTTAAGTAAAACCACAAACGATACTGGCGGCGTTCAAGGTGGGGTTGGACATAGCCTTGGATGGCATTGTTTAGTGGGAGGTGTCCCTGCCCATGGCAGGGGGGTTGGAACTCGATGATCTTGAGGTCCTTTCCAACCCTTACTATTCTATGATTCTATGATTCTATGATACTGATTGACATTTCAAACATAGGCATAAACAATTAACTTGTGTTATTATTGTTCCTCACCTAATCGATATTGGTTTCTATGTATGACAGAAAACATGAAATCAACATTTGTAAGCATTTAGAAGTGGAAGAATGTGAACAATGGTGCTGCAGGGAATGCAGCTACAGTTTTTATGTAGACTAATACAATCTCATATAACTAGGAGGAAAGAAAACATCGTCTTTACAAAGAACTTTCATATTTGCAAAACAGGGGGCTGTTACTTGATACCATCCTTGTTTAAAATGATGTAAAATAATCATAGAAAAACAGAAAAGGGCAAGATACCAAAAAGTAATCTGGAACCTATCCACTTTCTTCTGGGTGTTTAGCTAAATTTACCACCATAGTGGGTGTCTGTTGCAAGCTGCTCACAGTGGAGGGGCGGGCTGCAGGTCTCCTCTGTGAGTAGAGGCCTGGGCTGCCCCATTCTGGACACAACCAGTACCAGCCAGATCCAAACTGCCCACCAAAGGGCATGGCTGACCTTCACTGCAGGGTGAGGGTACCTCAGGGGAGAATGTGTTTAAGAAACAACAAAATGCTGTACAGGCGATGAGGAGTGAAAGAAAAACGTGTGAGAAACAGCCCTGGGAACAAGAAGGTCAGATGAGGAATTCCCCTGCAGCCGATGGAGAGGCTGTGTTGGAGCAGATATTTCCCTGCAGGGTGTACAGGAGTCTGGAGTGGAGTGAAGCTGGGTCTGGGGAACGGGGGGAGGACAGGCATAGTCTTAATGTTTGTCTTTGTTTCTGAACACCTTAATATTTTTTAATTGTTAATTAATTGAACTAATTTTCCCAAGGTTGTGTCTGGTTTGCCCACAGCAGCAGTTGGTAAGCAGTCTGCTTGCTCTAATCTAAGCCAATAAGCTTTCTCATTCCTGTTCTTCCTATTTTCAGGCCCTGTCGTGTTGAGGGAGGACAATGATCTGGCAATAGGGCAGGCATTTTTCCTTAGCCAGTTTAAACTACCACAAGCAAATCATTATTTTTTGCATGTTCTTAAATATCTCCGAAGATAGAGAATTCATGATCTCCTGAGCCATTCTGTACTATCTGCATCATGAAAACTTTTCTTAACAAACTGATTTAGTATTTTTTTACAAAGTTGCATCAGTGCTATGACTTCAGCATAGCAAGAACTGTCTTTCCTGTTTGCAAGTCTTTGATGTACCTGAAGATGGTTACTTAAGTTTATAGTCTTATCCTCCTTAGTCTAGACTACCCCAAATTTATTAATCTATTTGCTATTTCCTAGGTGCTTTGTACCAGGTTTATTCTGGGGACTGACAGTAAACTGAGTCTTCTATAATTCTTTGTTTTCTCTTTTGTTTTCTTTCCTCTCTGAAGTTAGGCATTACACTTAAATCTATTATTTCAGTGAAGTGAGCTCATAAGCTAGGCAGGGAACTAAAAACAGTTACGTTTTTTTTACAAAAGGGTGTAATTTGCTACAGCGTATAGAACCTACTTAAATATTATTTCAAATTAAAAATAAAAACCAATCATGTAAAAAAAACAACCTGTTTCCTTATTCTATCAGGAATGAAGATACAAAACATATACAGAAAAGTTACCTCTGAATATAATAGTTTCCTTCTAATAAACCAAGGAGTTGCACCATAAAGAGTATAGGTACATTAATATTTTTTGTGTACTTAGGAAAGACGATGACAGATTAAAAAGTACCCAGATGCTTTTAATTCTTTTGAAGAAGGTAGAATTAGCTGCATAATTTTGAGTCTACTTAACTCAGATATTACATCTAGTTTAAATAGTCATTAAATATGGGTGTCTAAACCAAAATCAGTCAGAAATGCTTCAGACTAAATAAAATTTCCTTTAAAGCTAATAGAACAACGCACAGCAATTTAGCAATACATTATAGAGCTCCAGAGTGATCAGATCTGCATATCCAGTTCTGAAGCATGGCATCTGCAGAATCATTTTTTTTTAATGTAGTCTTGTGTACACTATAAAGGCACTTCAGTCATGCTGGGAGTTATGGGTAGCTTCATTAGCTTGTTTCACAATTTTATATCAGTAATTGGGCATTTGTGTGCCTTATATTGCTGTCTGATAAGTTTCAGTACTTTCAAAGCCTCTGCGTTGACCTCTTAGGAACCTCTGCTACAGTCTTTTGATTACTCACTTTTACATACCTGTCTATTCTGCATGGCTCACAGTGCAAAACACTGGCATTTAAATGTGTGTCACTGTATTTATATCACTTTCTCAACTAATTATTATTAATACTGAGTAACTACTGCATTTTTTGTTACAGTTTTAAATTGTTTCTTTTCAGAATATAGCACGTAATAATATGAAGTCAACGGAGACCTGTGTTTTGACCTTACTTAACTGCCCCAGAATTCCTTGTCTTTCCACTGAAAACAAAGATATATACAGAAAGCAAGATATTAACTTGCATTTCTCAGTTGAATGCATTAGAGATGATAGAGAAATTCTATGTTTCTTGTTTAATTAGTGAAGAAAAAGAGTACTAGTCAAAGAGTATAAGCAAATAGGGAAATAGGGAAGAAGAAAATGCTTAGACGTCAATTGCAGTTAATTATTAATTTTAGTTCATTGTTTCAACACCTGCTAGATGCATCATGGAAGGGAATATCATCACAGTATTCATATATGAAGTAGCCAGTTCCATAAAATATTTTTTAAGGGGAAGGTACATGATGCTTTTCTTACAGCTGCAAAGCACACTGTTGTGATATTTATTTAATCAAATACATCTGAAGTATGACAACCAGTAGAAAGCAGCAATAGCATTTCTGCTTCCTTCCATAGGACCAGAAGGGAGCATGTGTTTTCTTTTCTTAATAGTCTTGTACAGCTACATTACCCAGAACAATGTTCGGTTTCATATTATACATATAATCAGTGAAGAAATAAGATTTAGAGCCAAGTCTTAATGACAACTTTTTATATCATAGAGTCTTAAAGTGGTTAGGGCTAGAAAAGGGAATTTAAAGCTCATCTAGTTCCAACCACCCTGCTATGAGCAGGGACACCTTCTGTTAGACCAAGCTGCTCAAAGCCTCGTCCAGCCTGTACTTGAACACTTTTCAGAAATGGGGTAGCCACTTCCTTGGGTAACCTGTTCTAGCATTTCACCGCCCTTATATTGTAGAATTATTTCTTAATCTCTAATGTAATTCTAACCTCTTTCAGTTTAAGGCTATTTCCCCTTGTACTGTCACTATATGTCCCTGTAAAAAGCCAGATTTCTTGTAGGCCCCTTTAGGTACTGGAAGGCTGTTGTAAGATCTCTCCTAAGCCTTCTCTTTTTGAGGCTAAACTGTCTTTAATCCTGACCTATAGTGCAGAGCTCTATGCACTCCATCTGTTTATTGACATAGAGGGTGGCAACCCATCCTCATCTCCCCAGCCTCTCTTTCCTGTAAAGCCTGTATACTTCCATTCTGATACTCCAGTGTCCAAAGCACACAACCCCCCCTCCCCCCCCATAACTTAAGCAGAGAGGTTGACACAACAAAAAGGAACATAGTGGAGGAATGACAGAAAAAGATAAAAAAACAGGAAAAAAGATATTTCTATAAAAGTGAGTTGAATGTGAGACTTCTTGGAAGGTAGGCTCAGAAGGGGGAGTTAGCTAAGAGACTGAATGGAAATGAAAGATAATGGAAAGACATTTTAAATGTAGTCATAGTATTTAAAGAAAAAATAATTGAAAACAAATGAAGAGATAAAATAATGAAAAATAAGAGGAATGGAAGGTGTTGAAATAAAAAACAGAACCATTATTTACAAAAAGCCAATAGTGAATGTGAGGGGGTCTAGGGTAGCCAAAGAGGCTGATGAATGACAGGTAGCTGAAATGTGACATTCTTTATTACCCATAAGCCACAGCAAATACTAAAACCAAAAGAGCTCTACCCCAGCACAATGCTGGTCCTGGAATGGAGACATACCAAAGGCTCCATTAAGTCTACAAAATATATCACTATTCATTTTCATGGAAGTGATTGGATACTGGGGTGATGGATGAACAGACAGATAACTAGATAATAAAACAAACAAAGATTGCTCATCATTTAACTGTCATTATTCATATTTAGCAATCATAGTTGGATTGGTGAAGACAAAGCATACATTGCAATATATTGGGTTAATATTGATGAAAATGTGGGGATGTAATATTTCTTTTTAGTTCTGCCTGTGCTGCCATTTCACTTAGAGGGTTATAAGTTGCATTTACTGGGAGAAAAAACCACAAGGTGATTTGAAAAGTTAAGTATAGACAGCATACTGAAGTCACACGAAGTCTCACAAAGCAAATATTTAAAATAGCAGTAATTCTAGAAAGAAGGCAAATACTATAAGAAATAATAAAAGCGTCACAGTTAATAAAGTTACTGCCACTCTGAACAGCAGACTGGTTAAAATTCTCAACATTAAGCAAGCAACAAATTTTAAAAGAAAAATGGTTTGAAATCACATCCATGGTTTGTGATCAAAACTAAAAAGGCACACAGCTTTTGATATCTATACAGAGGAGCAAAAAACAAAATAAAATAAGACAGAATGCCATGAAATCGAAAAAGGATTTCAATAGATATTGTTTCTTCCCTATTTTTTTAATTTATTTAATTTCAATTCAGTATCTTACCTTAATACTGGCTGTAGTTCCAGTTGTTGTTGTACTCAGGATTGTGCAAGCAAAAATCTCTCTTCCCCAAATACTTCATGACTGAAATGTCATGTCAGCTGAATTCTAGAAAACTGAAGCTCCAAAGTCATTCATTAGGAAACTAGGAGAAAAGAGTACAGCTCAGATGCCATGCATAAATCCTTGCTTATTTGCTAGATAAGTGTAACCACAGTAGAATTGTGAATGTGTGAATGACTAGCATAGTATGTATCACATTACTGTCTCCTAATATAATAACACAGGACATGCAAACAGAAAATTACTGATTAACCAAAATCAGATTTCATGAAAAGGGAAATTTTTTGATAGCACACTACAGAAAAAATAAATAATGTGCAACAAGAAAAATTATAGTACCTGACTCATTACCTGTTCAGAAAGATGACTTTTAGTGGCCCTTTGTTGGACTCTCCAGCGTGTCCATCTCTCTCATATACTGGGAAGCCCAGAACTGGACACAGTACTCCAAGTGTGGCCTTAGCACCAGTGCTGAGTACAGAGGAAGGATCACTTCCATCAATCTGCTGGCAACACTCCTGAATGTAGCCCAGTGTAACATTAGCCTCTGTGGGAAAAGGTAAGTTGCTGGTGGATGTTCAGCTGCTTGTCCACGAGGACCCACAGGTCCTTCTCTGCAAAGCTGCTTTCCATCAGGTCATCACCCAGCATGTACTGGTGCTTGTGATTATTCCTCCCCAGGTACAGGGCTTGGCACTTCCCCTAGTTGAGCATCGTAAGGTTCATGTCAGCCCATTTCTCAGCCCTGTTGAGGTCCATCTGGGTGGCAGCACAACCCCTAGTGTGTCAGCCACTACCATTTTGCGGCGGGAGAACATGGACAACGCAGCAACGACCAATGTGATCGAACGTTGACAATTTATTCAACGCAAGCATCAGCTTTTATAGAAAAGTTACAAAGTACTGGAACAGTCGTTATCTGATTGGTTAACTTGTGAAACGTCCATAGCAACAGGCTCCTGCCTTGCAAGCAAGGCCTGCTCCGTGGTAATCTGATCTGGCGCCGACATCCTGCTCAGTGCCTTTGTGGCAACCTGAATCGGGTGCTCAGTGCCTTTGTGGAAACCTGAATGCAGGTGCTCAGTGCCTGATTGCGGTGCTCAGTGCCTTTGTGGTAAGCTTGCTCAGTGCCTCCCCAAGGCAACGTCCTCTTCATGTCCGCACGTAGGCATCCTGTGTTGACCCCTTCAGTAGCCTGTGAAGCCCTCAGCTCACTACTCGAGTGAGGCTAAGTCAGAGGCTGGATTGCTCACAACAAGAAACTCTGCAACAATTCCCTCTTTTTGTTTTTGAGCAATCCAAACGTGTTGCATAGCTTCAGATAATGACCTTTTAACACAACTAAATATAATTCTACACATAATCAACATGACAATCACAATAACAAAAATTTTAGATTCATACAACACATTCCTTCAAAGTCAGTACAACCATGACCCTGTGCTAGCAGCAAAATCAATGGCTGCACAACTTTGCAGCAAAGCATGTCAGAAAAGCTAAAACATCAAAGAGCAAATTCCCAACAAACAAGTTTTAAAGGGATCTGTGGCTGGCTGCATGACAAGGCAAAATGCATCTTTGCCAGTTTCATTTGCCCAAGTGATCCACAGATTTACTTGCAGATTTATTCCATGCACAAAACTTGTTATAACATTAACAAAATTTAACAAGATTAACCCAACAAACTTAGTCAGACTCGTCATGATCCATTACAGCATCCACAGTGGGTGGCATCTTCCACGGATGAGTCCAACGGGCAGGTACCCAACAAATCCCATTATCTGTAAGTAAACACATATATCCTTTGCCTGCTAATTTAACCTCTGCAGGACCTTTCCATTGTCCTGTATTTAAATCTTTGTACTGAACTAGGATTTTCTCAGTTTTATTATCTGTTACTCCTGACTGCATGGCTAGTCCATGAATGACCATAGGCGGTTCATTCCTATCCCCTGCTAATCGCAAAAAATTCAATACATACAATGCTTTGGCCAGTCTCTTTGCAGGTGGGAGTACCTCTCCCCCTTTTTGTTTTAAAAGAAGAGATTTTAGGGTTTGGTGTGCCCGTTCCACTATAGCTTGTCCAGTAGGGGAATGAGCAATGCCTGTAATATGTTTAATTCCCCATGTTGTGCAAAGCTGTAGAAATCGTCGTGATGTGTAAGCAGGACCATTATCTGTTTTAATACTTTGTGGAACTCCAAGCACTGCAAAAGACATATAAAGATGGCGTTGTACGTGTTTAACTGTTTCACCTGTCTGAGCAGTTGCCCACAGTGCCATAGAAAAGGTATCAATACAAACATGAACATATTTAAGTCGACCGAATTCTGGAAAATGGGTAACATCCATTTGCCACAGTTGCAGTGGTTGCAAGCCTCTAGGATTAACTCCAATTCCTAGACCAAATCCAATTTTTTGACAGGATGGATAAGATTTTACAATGCCTTGTGCATCACTTAGAGGAATGGCAAACTGCCGTGCAAGCATTTTTGCAGATTGATGCAAAAAGGAATGTGATTCACGGGCTTGTGCAAAACTATTAATGGGCGGTCCAGCCCAAGCAGGAGAAACTAATATATCAGCCCTATTATTACCTATGGCTAATCCATAGTTTGATTTGTGGCTGCGAAGATGGGTAATAAAATAGGGAAATTCACGATTCTGCAATAAACGCAACAACATTAGTAACAATTGATATAACCAGTTGTTTTTGACTTCTTTTAGAAGTGATCCTTCAATTCTGTGTACAACTCCAACAACGTACAATGAATCAGAGACAATGTTAAGTGGTGTATCATTCCAGTTTTCAAAGGCCCAAATAACCACGTCTGCAAGGAGTCATCAATAGTACCATTAATCAAATGTCTCTCCCACTGCTGGTTGTTTTGCCAAACACAAGCAGCTAATTTAGAACGCTTGCCAGTGTCTGTAAAAACAGTAGTACCTGACACAGGCGTTTCTGAATGCTTTGGAAATGTTACAAACTTCTGATTACTCAACATTGGCAACAGTTTATATGAAGGATAGACATTGCTTATTTCACCTTCAAAGTCTGCTAAAGCACTTTGTAGGGACAGAGAAGTGTGTAACAACCACTCTAAATATTCTTGAACAACAGGGATAACAATTTTTTGAGGATTTTTCCCAGATATTTCCAATGCTCGACTACGTCCTTTCATAATTAACAGAGACAAAATTTCCGGTTTTGTGGTGATGGTTTTCTTTGGTGTGACAGGAGTAAATATCCATTCTAATATTCTAAGGCTACAGGCAACGCTACTATCCCATTGCATAGTAAGTGCAAAAGGATATGTGCGCTGATTGTCAATATTAATAATCATTAGAATTATGGGAAGTGATAACACAATTCGCTGAGCATGATTATGACAAATTTTCTCACTGATAATGTCAAGCGCCTTTTGTTGTTCAGGGCCTAAAGACCGGGACTCATCAGCATTTGTAGAGGTTCCTAACAATTGTATCAAAGGTTTCAAATCATCATTAGTAATGCCAGAAATATTTCTGACCCATTGAATATCCCGACCAGTTTTTGCACATCATTAAGTGTTCTAACTGTGGAGGTAATTTTTATCTTCTGAGGTTGAATTGCACTGTGGGTAATAACCCAACCCAGATATTTCCATGGTGCAGAATCCTGAATTTTTTCAGGGGCAATTCTCAGACCTCTTGATTCTAAGTCAGATTTTAAGAGGGTCAAAATCTTATGCTTTTCTAGTGTTTCTCCACAAATTAATATATCATCCATATAATGACAAATAATCAACTGTGGAAACTTTTGCCGAAAAGGTTTCAAGGCCCAAGCAACAAACTGTTGACATATTGTTGGTGAGTTTTTCATGCCTTGTGGCAACACAACCCAATGATATTGTTTTGCCGGTTCAGACTTATTGATTGAGGGAACAGAAAAGGCAAACTTTTCCATATCCTCTGGATGCAATGCAATTGTAAATAAACAGTCCTTTAAATCAATAATTAGAATTTCCCAGTTTTCAGGCAACATGACAGGTGAGGGCAGACCAGGTTGCAAAGTTCCCATACCTTCCTCTTTATCTTGGTACGTGTGCTCGTGTTCGTCGGTGCGGGCGCGCAGCGGCAGGCACAGGAGGAGCAGCAGGAGCAGCGCGGGGGCTGCGCACAGCTGCAGCCCGGGCGCCGCCATCTCGGCCCTTGGGGTCCGCGCACACGCAGCAAGCTCCCCCCCGGAGCCAGCCCGCGCAGCCAACACCTTGAGGAGCCGCGCCGCCCTGCGCCTGTGCGCCTGGCCGGCTCCTCCGCCCGCTCCTCCGCCCGCTCCTCCGGTGCCCCCCCTCCGGGGAGGGTGGAAGCGCCCCGACCGCCGAGCTGGCGGCCCCCGGCGGCCCCTGCGTCGGGACTTACCCCGCGCCCCGCCGCCTGTTTCCATAGACAAAGTACAACCTGGACCAGATCCCTCTCTTGGCCCAAAAGTATTCAGCTTCTCAATTATCTCCTGTAACAAAACTTTCGTCTGATCGTCCTCCTTGTGCTCTCTGGGGGTTTTTCCCCCCGGGGTGGTTGCGACAGAAGTTTTATGGGAGGACTCAGACGATGAAAAGGAAAAACAAACAGGTTCCCTTGGCTGGCAGCAATCTGCGTCCTGTGGGCTAGCCAGTTCTTTTTCAGCGTTACTACTGATAGCTCCGATAACATCTTTACTCCTCTTTTCATTCTTTCCTTTGTCTTGCGGTGGGTTGTGAAAGGCACTCTTTGCAGTTTTAGTTAATTTCTGAGGCCCTGGGGCAGCAAGACGGTGCTCAAAGGGATTCGCGGCAGCAACGGCAAGCAGCACTAAAGGCTCATTTTCCCACTGGGGTATAGGAGGTGAAAGAGCACTTGCGGCAGATGCTACTGCAGCTCGCTCTGATTTCATTGTCCATAAAGTCTCACGAATAAGCTTCCATAATGTGGAACACTTCTGTGCTTCCTCTCCAGCCTTGCCGCCATCGCTAACAGTGTCCCATAGCTGCACCCCTATGGCCTCCCAAGTACAGAGTTCAAGAGCAGTGCCTACACCATCTAGTAACCCTTCATCTTTACTCCATTGTAACAACACCCTCAGGGTGTCCTCTTCATATTTAATCCCTCTCTTAGAAAGGATATGTTTGAGGAGCTTAACTACTGCCTCTTCTTCCTTTGAGAGTGTAGACCCCATCTCCTCTCCGACCGCTCACCTGATCAGGGTGAGATTCCGTCACAGCGCGCTTCCAGCCTCTTTCAGCTCAGCAAGACTCCACTTCTTGCAGGGGCAGCAAGGAATTCACTTCTTACTGCTTCTTCTTCTTGCCGGGGCAGCAAGGATATCCGGCCGGCTTTCCCGCTCCCCTCCTATTCCAGCCGTCTTCAAAGCTCCGGAAAGCGACGACAAGAGGGTCCCTGTTCGGGCGCCACTTGCGGCGGGAGAACATGGACAACGCAGCAACGACCAATGTGATCGAACGTTGACAATTTATTCAACGCAAGCATCAGCTTTTATAGAAAAGTTACAAAGTACTGGAACAGTCGTTATCTGATTGGTTAACTTGTGAAACGTCCATAGCAACAGGCTCCTGCCTTGCAAGCAAGGCCTGCTCCGTGGTAATCTGATCTGGCGCCGACATCCTGCTCAGTGCCTTTGTGGCAACCTGAATCGGGTGCTCAGTGCCTTTGTGGAAACCTGAATGCAGGTGCTCAGTGCCTGATTGCGGTGCTCAGTGCCTTTGTGGTAAGCTTGCTCAGTGCCTCCCCAAGGCAACGTCCTCTTCATGTCCGCACGTAGGCATCCTGTGTTGACCCCTTCAGTAGCCTGTGAAGCCCTCAGCTCACTACTCGAGTGAGGCTAAGTCAGAGGCTGGATTGCTCACAACAAGAAACTCTGCAACACCATTTTTCTGTCTTACGCAAACATGCTGAAGGTACACTCAGGGCCATCAGTCAGATCAGTCAGATTAATGAAGATGTTGAGCAGGAGTGGACCCACTGTTGATCCATGGGGTACATTGTCAGTTTCTGGCCTCTAAGTAGACTTCATGCTAGGGATCATCTCCATCTGGGCCTTGTTGTTCATCCAGTTTTCAGTTCACCTCACTATCTGCTCATTCAGCCTATACTTCATCTGATTTTTCATGAAGATCTCACAGGAGAGAGTGCCAAACCACTTGCTAATGTCAAGGTAGACAATATATGCTCATCTGCCAAGCCAGTCATTTCATTGTAGATGGTTGTCAGGTTGGCCAAACGTTCCCCTTTTTGAATCCATGCTGTTTACACCTAATCTCCTTCATGCACCTGTAAATATTTTATGATATTAGCTGCTCTATTGCTTTCATAAGAACTGAGATGCAGCTGACCAGCCTGTAGTTCCCCAGTAAGGGAAACTGCATATAGTTCTTCTGTCTTACCCTCCCCAAAGATAGGAGTGATACAATTGCGCAGCTTCCACTGACTGATGTCCAACTCATCCCCCAGCAGTGATCATTTCCTCCTGGGTGACTCTCCCCAGTTTATATACTGGGTATGATGTGGTGTGGTATGGAACACGCCTTTGGCCAGTTTGGGCCAGGTGTCCTGTCTCTGCTTTGTCCCGGCTTCCTGTGTCCCTCCTCACTGGCAGAGCATGAGAGACTGAAAAACCCTTGATCAGGATAAGCACTACTTAGAACAACTGAAACATTGGTGTGTTACCAGCATTATTCTCAGATTAAAGCCTAACTGCAGCATTCTACCAGCTACTAGAAAGAAAAATAATTCTATTTCAGCCGAGACCAAGATACCATGTTATTATCTATGCTGTCTGTATTTCTGCCCAGATACTTTAGCAAAACACCTCATCATGCTGATTTCCCAAAAAGGGTGTTTTTCTTTCTTCACAGTAAAGCTTTGTAGGCACTTCCTTGCTTTCATGCAAGGAGGTGAATCTGCTTAAGCCACATTTCATTGATTTTGTGTTCGCTTTCATTCACTTCATTGTGGGCACTTGTGAAACCTATCTATCTGTCACTCATAGAGCTGTTGGTAACTCTTCCCCTCCCCTGTTTGTTTTATCATAAAGCCCTTCTTACCAAGTCAGCCATCCTACTAGCAATAATACCTTTTAGTGACAGTTCTGATGGATTCCGCATCTCCTGGAGCATAACTTGTCCATTGTTACAGAAGTGGATATGCAACATAGTGCTTTCGAGAGAGCATGTGACTCAATAGCCCAAGAAGTCCTTTTACTTCATGTATTCCTGTGAATCAACTCTAACCTGTATTTATCAACAAAAGTTTGTTAGTTGCCTGAATTTTTGGCAACTAAATAGCTGAAAAAGAACTACACATACCGGTATGACTTTTTTTTTTTTTTTTAATTTTAGGATCTCCAATGCAAATTTGTGCCACCAAGCAGTATTACATTTTCAGTACAATGTGCTCCTGTTAATGCTATCAATTCAGCTGAGTATCATTCTCACATGAGTCCTCTATAAATAATAACTGGAAAAAGGAAGTCTGAAAAGCAGTTAAAATGATTTGAGAGAAAGAAATACTGAAAAAGAAAACTAAATTATACAACTAAGGAAAACTAATAGACTACTGTGGAAGAATCCAAGGATTACGAAGAACTTGTTGATGCTGTAGAATAAACTAAGGATTATTTTAGAGTTTATTAATATCTTTTAAAAATACCCACAAAATGTATGAAGAGCCTTAGTTAAAGTACAGGAGAAAGAAATGAATAATAACAGAAGGTTAACATGATAATCGAGTTGCTATGGTGACCATAAGACGTAAAAGGAAACAGTGCTGCTGCTGACTTGTACACAGTAGTAAAATAAATAAGTTATTTCTTCACAGGAGAGACTCTGTATCATATCCGTAAATTGTAATGAGGTTAGTTAGCTCGTCAAAAGCCTTCACACCAAACTACCCATTGGCTGCAGTATGCCACAGAAAATAACATACGAGCAGCACAGACGATAATGGGTAAATACTCTCTTAATGTGAACAAATGTTATTTCACTTGGAGTCATGCCCACAAATTAATCTTGTGCTGCCTTTTTTCACATAGTATGTCAGACTTACAAAACCAGCTTTCAGTCACACCTTCAGAATCCGGGAAGAAATGGTATACAGACAGAAAGGTAGTAGTTACATTTACTTACCTTGTTTGACTGCAGCATATAGGTCACTAGGCTTTTCCAGAGCAGTTGAAAAAACACATCTTTAAAGATGGGACCAATCCACAAATACTTTGTTCACAAAAATTAGGTGGATTGGCCTGCCTTTCACTGACACAACTCCTGTAAATTTTACCCATTCTGAATAAAATAAGCTTTTTTCTCCCCTTTATCCCACCAAGTTCTGCAAGTGCCAGAATTCAGTCAGAATATCCTAAATCTCAAAATATTGCGTGTGATTTTTTAGATAAATGAATTTTCCAGGAATGTTTTACAGAGACATTACTAATTCAATATGGGAAGATTCAGCTTTGTGGCTTCCTCTTAGGAAATTAGTCTCATTTTTGTAGCTACTGTAATTTGTAGTCATAGTAATTTACAGTGCTATTTTGCAGCCAACTAGTACAATAAATGCCATAAGAATATTCTGTTCTCTTTACTGCAGTCACTTTCAATGGTGCCTTTTGTCCGTTGTTCCGCATTAGTTTTTCCTTGAAGGCCTTGGCAATATCAGTATAGGTTCTCTGACTCAGCAAGTTACTTTTGCCTTTCTATATTGTAGTGTTACTGCTGCCACTCCGGTGAAGATTCAGCTTGAGTGCATGCGTGTAATTTTTCATCAGCTTTTCAGCCATTCATGTATATATTATCTTGCCGATGAAAACATGTTTGAGAAATCTATTTTCTGACATACAAGGACATGTGGTGATACTACAAGGGGTAATGGTAGATAAAGATTAGATATTAGGAAGAAATTTTTTACTGTGAGGGTGGTGAGGCACTGGCACAGGCTGCCCAGAGAAGTTGTGGATGCCACATCCCTGGCAGTGTTCAAGGCCAGGTTGGATGGGGCTTTGAGCAACCTGATCTAGTGAAAGGTGTCCCTGCCTATGGCAGGGTGGCTGGAACTAGATGAACTTTAAGGTCCCTTCCAACCCAAGCTGTTATATGAGTCTAAGATTCAGATGCCTTGACCAGTGTATTTGTGCTTGAAGTATCACACAGCTGTGCTGCTAATCTCAATATTCAGAACTGTATTCTGTCACTTTATATGAACAGAAGCATTCATGCAGACTAATGCGGAAAGTATTGAGATATTTATTCTGATGACTGCAAGTTTTTTAACTTCAGCATGTTGCATTAAACTGGCTTTGAAAGATGAATAGAACACACTTTCATTCAAAATGTTATCTTTCTCCATAATAGAGAGATGTGTTTTTATGTCCCAAAACAGAATGTGAATTAATCTGTATTGTCATCCGTGCATATTTTATCAGTTATATTGTCAACCTAGCAAAATTCTTCCACAGGTTTTTGCATTATTCAGTGGTAATGCGTAGATCTAACTGACTTTTCAGCATCTTCTCTCTCTTCAGTGTTGTGAAGCTGGATGAGGACCTGAAGTTCTTTTATGATGACTTGCAGGCTTAGTTTCTTGTTCTTGTGATCAAAAGAGTTGATGATATATGGCATATGTCCTAATATGTGTATAATCATTGGCAAAGAACAGCCCACAATACAGCAATTATATAAATTTTGATTTAGCACAACATCTTCTCTCATATATATGCTGACAAATACAGATCCCTTTATGCCAACTCAAGTATGCATGAAGGAATTTTTTTCTGAAAACTTGTAAAAGCCTGATAGCTGATAGTACTGAAGGTTTTAGGTTGATGACCTATATTTGTTGTTCAATTTCCCTTGCTGTCCAAGTCATACCAGCTTGTGGTACTATAGCGTTGTGGTGCCCAGTAGGCACCAAAGCACCACACAGCCACTTGTTCACTATCCCTGTCCCCCTGGTGGAATAGGGGAGAGAATCAGAAGAGTAAAAGTTGAAGAACTCATGGCTTAAGATAAAGACAGTTTAATGAGGAAAGCTAATGCTGTCCCTGCAAGTAAAGTAAAAAAAGGAATTCATTTACCACTTCCCATCAGCAGGACCATATTCAGCCATGTCCAGCATAGGGCTCCATCATACATGATTGTTGCTTGGTAAGACAAATGCTGTAACTCTGAATATCCCCCTTTCCCTGTTCACCCAGCTTTATGTGCTGAGCATGAAGTCTCCTATATTTCTGTATTTCTGTGGGAATACCATATATTTTTATTGAATGGCTCTATTGCATCTATTTAGGAGTTTGAAGCATATTACAAGGGTACTGCTACTATCTGTTTCTTTATGGGTGGCTTAAGTTTCATTTAGCATTTTGTCAGAAATGATAGATGAATGATTTAATGGTATTGCATCGTTCACTTTGCATCAGTGCTTCAGGATTTCTCCTCCATCAGTTGACAGAATTTGATAATCTTAATTGAAATGTGCAATAACACCATCATAGGGCGTATACAATTTAAAGCCACTGTAGAAGTGTTTGATGTGATACCATTTTGCATTTGTTGACATTTATACATCATAAGCATTTTTAAACTTTCATTTATGGTAGGCAGTATTCTTGTTTGCCAGTTTTTACATTTTACACAAGATTTGTGCAATATTTGTACTTCAGCAGTGTTCAGATAAAATCATTTTAAAGCCCCCAAAAAACCAACGTGTCTCACATTTGATTTGACAAAGCAAAGAACCTTCTCTGAAGTAGAGCATGCTACATGACTTGCATCCTGACTGACAAAAATCAAAGGAATATAACATAAATTCATCCCAACAACATCTACTCCATCCTTCTTCTCCAGTGCAGGACCAGCTATACCTGTAACTTGCCTTATAAGCAAAAATACTTTCTTCTATTAGGCTACTATAAGATAACTGCTGTATATTTCCTAATCAGTATCCCTCTTGTCTTTGTTTTAGCACTTCCTGTCACAAAGGTATTTCTTACCATGAGATACTGGTCTGTTATGACCCTAGGAAAAAAGGCAGTCAGATGCTGTAAAGTCGCATGCTAAATGATGCTTTAAAATTCTATCTATCAAGGTTAACAAAACAAAGAAAGATAAAATAGTATAGATAATCTTATATCCTTATAGATTTTGGTAGCATTGAATGGTGCTCCAAGCAGTGAGCAGCACTCCATGCTGACCCAGTCCATGGAAAGAGTTACTCTATTTTGGTCATTCAGGCTATTACAGGATTTTCTTAGAAGGAAAACATTGAAATCTGTCTTGTCCTCGAAAATTGCCATCACGTTATCACTAAACCTTTTTTTTTTTACTTTAGCCAAACTCGAGTTCATTCAAATTGACTTTGTAAATAATTTTCATTAAACTTTTGACACTTCTCTTTACTTCTTTAAGAAGTAATTTCTGTAATGACACACTTTTTCCCTCTGTTTTTTAAACTGATCCAGTATTCTAATTGAGATAGAGACAGATTATGTTTTTCTTCAACTATTTATGGAAATTGGTGTCAATTAAATTTCATATAAATGGCATTATAAGTGGTGTTGTCCATCCTAAGCCTAGACTGGTTTGACAAGATTTGTAGCTTACAGCTCCATGTTGTCTTTCGTTTTTTTTTAATTATATGCTGTCTTTATTGTCGTCTGGGTGTTTGCAAATAGCTTGATTATTTGACATTATCCATTTCATCTTTTATAAAGCTAAACAGCATTGAGAATGGCTTCCATTAATTTCTTCTTCTCTGCTCTTCTGAGTAATTGAATCTGAACCCTTTAATTTCTTACAACTGGTATTTAAATTGCAATTGTCATGCATCCTGTGACATACAGCACCCCATAGGTTGATCATCTGGCAATCAAACTGCATGATACATGGGCAGTTCTGATATCTGCAAATTCTGAATTGCCTCACAGTGACCTATTAAATTAGTATAACTAGACTCTGTATGGGTCCACAATTTTTGCTTGTCAGCTTGTCAAAGTACTATATAATGATGACTGCCTGAAACTCAGTCAGATACTACATTTATTTTCTTCCCTAAAACTATGCTTACTTAGATCCTTAGTTTAAATAGGAAGTCCAGGCCTTGTCGTTTCATGCCATCAACTTCATAACACTGTAAAGATACAGTCTTCTGATCCCCAGTGTTCATTCATGATTGCGAGTGTATTACCTCAGTAGTAGCAAAATAACCAGCTGGGTCTTCTTAACACCAATACCTACCAGTTCCTTAGGTTGAGAACTTTCTTGTCAGTAGTCATGTACTTGGTCTTTTTTTAACTCCAGTTTGTCCGCCAAAGCAGCTTCGGAGTCTTCCAAATCAGATTTGCTGGGCAAACATTTCTAAATTGCAACTATGACACCTACATATCACTTTTTCTATTTTTCTACATTGTGGGAGTTAATATAGTCAAGAGTAAAAGGAAAAGTGAAGTACTGCTTTAGAAATGCTTTCAAATTATGTGATCAGAGCGAGAAAAAATATGAAGAATCCCATTCATATTTTCTGTGGCTGTTAATTGCATGTTGACATAGCTAATTGAAAAAAGTTGGTAGCAAAGTGAAGTTGTTGCCTGAATTTGGTCAATTAGTATAATTTTCTCATATTTAATAGTATAAATTGTAGAAACCTGTACAAATAATTTGCCTTTTTTCAAACCTGTCACGGGTGCCCATTACTCAGAACTGCAATAGTGTCCCCCAGGGATAATGGCTGAGTGAGCCTTTAGGTTTCTGAGCCCTTAGGACTTTACAAAGTATCGCTGTTGCTGTAATTTGTATCCAAAATCCAGCGGGGACCTAGGACTCGTTGGAGCAGATCCACAGGACGGCCACCAAAATCATCCGAGGGATGGAGCACCTAATCTAGGAGGACAGTCTGAGAGATTTGGGGTTGTTCAGCCTGGAGAAGGGAAGTCTCTTGGGAGGCCTTACTTCAGTCTTTCAGTACTTAAAGGGGCTTCTAAGGAAACTGGAGACAGACTTTTTAGCAGGGCCTGCTGCAATAAGACAAAGGGTAATGGTTCAGAACTAAAGAAAAAAGGATATTCATACTAGATAGGAGGAAGAAAGTTTTTACAATGAGGGTGGTGAAACACTGGAACAGGTTCTGCAGAAACCGTCAAGGTCAGGTTGGATGGGAATTTGAGCAACTTGATCTAGTTGAAGATGTCTTGCTCATTGCACGACATGTAGGACTAGATGACTGGAGTTGGTTGCCCAAAGAAGTTGTGATTGCTCCATTGCTGGTAGTGTTCAAGGCCAGGTTGGACAGAGCCTTGGGTGACATGGTTTAGTGCGAGGTGTCCCCGCCCATGGCAGGGGGGCTGGAACTTGGTGATCTTGAGGTCCTTCCTATTCTATGATTCTGTGATTCTATGACCTGTAAAGATACCTTCCAACTCAAACCATTCTGTGATTTTTTAACCCAAAATTAAAAACTATGCTTAAAAAAAGGAAAGCAGAGGGGGAAACATTTCACCTGCTAAAACAAACAAAGAAACAAACAAAGAAACAAACAAAAAAACCCAAAAAAAATTATTTATACAAAAAACTATTCCTTTCATGCAAATAATTTTTGCAACAGTAGGAAGTTACTGATTCACATTGATTGTGGTGCTAAAAAAGCATGAAACTCTTTAAATAGCTGTTATTTAGCCAGCTATTACGTAGATTAGTATTCTTATCTAATAGCAGACTCTGCACATTTCACCATGTTGGAACTTACTTTTCTGAAGTATTTTTTGATTCCATTCTCCATAGCAAAAAGCTGTTCCCCCCACCCATTTTCATACTTTGTGATTATAGACTTTCATTTTATCAAAGTAATTTTTCAGTGTGACCAACATGATTTTATGGATCTATTTCAGTGATCATTTGCAAAAACTGAAAACCCCAAATCAAACAGCAGTCTGTAAATTAATACACATTTAAAATTGCCAGAAGTACATTTTTAATGGACTGAATTGTAACTGCAAGATAACCTTGGCTGTAGTGGCTAGGAGGAACAAATGGTTTAAGCGCATATTTAGTTTTATAAAAAAAAAAAATTAACCAAACTGCATTTATTTCTGTACTTTTAAATGCATTTTTGTACTTTGTGATTACATTATTCGCAACAAATTAAACTTGATTTAATTATATTAATTTAGCAATCATTAATTAAGTTCCTCAGTGCGGTGATTTTTTATGTCCACTTGTTGTGGTTTAAGCCCAGCTATAAATCACCCACACAATTCATTAGCTCCCTCACCACCTTCCTCCCCCCCCCCCCCCTCCCCTCCCGGAGGGATGGGGAGGAGAATTAAAAGAATGTAACTGCTACGAGTTGAGATAAGAGCAGTCCAGTAACTAAGGTATAACACAAACCACTGCTGCTGCCACCAATAATAATAATGATAAGGAAATAACAAGGGAAGAGAATACAACCGCTCACCACTCGATGACCAATACCCAGCCTGACCAAGCAGTGAACTGACTCTTCCGGGTCCCTGCCCCCAGTTTTTACATCCGGGGCATGGCATGCTGTGGTATGGAATACCTCTTTGGTTAGTTTGGATCAGGTGTCCTGTCTCTCTTTCCTCCGGGCTTCCCCTCCTCCCTAGCAGAGCATGAGACTCAGAAAGTCCTTGGTCAGACTAAATATTTGAACAGTAACTAAAACCATCGGTGTTATCAGCGCTGTTCCAAGGCTGAAAGTCAAAAAACCAGCGCTGCGCCAGCTACTAAAAAGGAGAAAAAATGACTGCTACTGCTGAATACAGGACAGTATCCACCCCTTATTCCATGCCATTCATGTCATGCTCAGATCCCATGTTTTCAGTATACCATCACTCATATATATATATACATATATATATATACACACATACACACAGAGGGAGAGAGATCATAGAATCATAGAATAGTTAGGGTTGGAAAGGACCTCAAGATCATCTAGTTCCAACCCCCCTGCCATGCCCAGGGACACCCCCCACTAAACCATGCCATCCAAGGCTATGTCCAACCCCACCTTGAACGCCACCAGGAATGAAGCATTCACAACTTCCCTGGGCAACCCATTCCAGGGCCTCATCACCCGAACAGTAAAGAATTTCTTCCTCAGATCCAATCTAAACTTCCCCTGTTGAAGTTTAAACCCATTACCCCTTGTCCTCTCACCACAGTCCCTAATGAAGAGTCCCTCCCCAGCATCCCTATAGGCCCCCTTCAGGTATTGGAAGGCTGCTAGGAGGTCTCCACGCAGCCTTCTCTTCTCCACGCTGAACAGCCCCAATTTTCTCAGCCTATCTTCATACGGGAGGTGCTCCAGTCCCCTGATCGTCCTTGTGGCCCTCCTCTGCACTTGTTCTAACACTTCCATGTCCTTTTTATGTTGAGGACACCAGAACTGCACACAATACTCCAAGTGAGGTCTCATGAGAGCAGAGTAAAGGGGCAGGAGCACCTCCCTCGACCTGCTGGTCACACTCCTTTTGATGCAGCCCAGGATACGGTTGTTTTTCTGGGCTGCAAGCGCACACTGCCGGCTCATGTTCATTTTTTCATCAACCCACACCCCCAAGTCCTTCTCCACAGGGCTGCTCTGAATCTTCTCCCCGCCCAACCTGTAGCTGTGCCTAGCATTGCTCCGACCCAGGTGGAGGACCTTGCACTTAGCATGGTTAAACTTCAACAGGTTGGCATCAGCCCACCTCACAAGCGTGTCAAGGTCCCTCTGGATGGCATTCCTTCCCTCTAGTGTATCAACGGAACCACACAGCTTGGTGTGATCAGCAAACTTGCTGAGGGCGCACTCAATCCCACTGTCCATGTCACCGACAAAGGCGTTGAACAAGACCGGTCCCAACACCGATCCCTGAGGGACACCACTCGTTACTGGTCTCCAGCTGGACATTGAGCCACTGAGCACTACTCTTTGCGTGCGGCCATCCAGCCAGTTCTTTATCCACCGAGTGGTCCACCTATCAAATTAATGTCTCTCCAACTTAGAGAGAAGGATGTCATGTGAGACAGTGTCAAAGGCTTTACACAAGTCCAGGTAGATGATATCAACTGCTCTGCCCCTGTCCATCAGTTCCGTAGCCCCTTCATAGAAGGCCATTCCTTAGTGCATGGACAATCCCTATAAAGCCGCTGAGTCCTTTCAGTCCATGATATCAGGTTCCATTTCTTGTAACAGTCTTTCAGAGCAGGAGAGGCTGTGTGCAGTGTTGGATTGTTGCTTTTACCACAGAAGTTGTCTGGTTTCATCAAAGTTCATTCTCTGTTGGGATGATCACAGAATCACAGAATCACAGAATAGTAAGGGCTGGAAAGGACCTCAAGATCATCGAGTTCCAACCCCCCCGCCATGGGCAGGGACACCTCCCACTAAACCATGCCATCCAAGGCTATGTCCAACCCCACCTTGAACGCCGCCAGGGATGAAGCATTCACAACTTCCCTGGGCAACCCATTCCAGGGCCCCACCACCCTCACAGTAAATGGTCAGAGGGAAGTCAGGGCCAGCCACTGGTGACCTGAAAACATCTTGTTGGTGGACTATAAAAGTATTGCATAGCAGGCAACAGCATACAATTGAGTTCATTGGCTGTTTTTCCCTAAAATCAAATCCCCTTGAGGTACACATCGGACTTCCCCATCTTCACGCATTACCCACCAAGCATATCCGGGTCCCTGAGCAAAAGCAATCCCACGAGTGGGTTTGCCTTTACCTGAAGCAGGAATAACCCAGACTGTCTTCCCAAGAAATTTCTTATATGCACCACAGGAGCTTTGTCCCTCTCCACAGTATGTAGAAGTTCTGACTGGACTGGACCAGCCCTGTTGACAGATCCTCTGCTGTTGACCCACCAGGTGGCCTTTGGTAAGTGTGCATCCCAATGTGTGAAATTCCCACCACCCATTGCTCTCAGTGTAGTTTTTAACAGCTCATTGTACCATTCGATTTTCCCAGTGGCCGGTGGATGGTTCAGGATGTGTTATACCCCCTCAATGCCATGCTCTTTGGCCCACATGTCTATAAGGCTGTTCCAGAAATGAGTCTGTCCTGGGTTCAGCAGTAGCAGTCATTTTTCTCCTTCTTGGTAGCTGGTGCAGTGCTGTGTTTTTGACTTTCAGCCTGGGAACAGCGCTGATAACACCAGTGTTTTTAGTTACTGCTTGGTGATGTTTTGGTCTGACCAAGGACTTGCTGAGTCTCGTGCTCTGACAGGGAGGAGGGGAAGCCGGGAGGAAGGAGACAGGACACCTGACCCAAACTGACCAAAGAGGCTATTCCATACCACAGCACGTCATGTCCAGGATGTAAAAAATGGAGGGCAGAGACCCGGAGTGGTGGGGGGTGCACTGCTTGATCAGGTTGGGATTGGTGGTGAGCTATTGTATTCTTTCCTCGTATTTACCTTATCATTATTATTATTGGTGTTAGCAGTAGTGGTTTGTGTTATACCTTAGTTGCTAAACTGTTCTTGTCTCAACCTGTGGGAGTTGCATTCTTTCGATTCTCCTTCCCATCCTTCCAAGAGCGGAGGGAAGAAAGAGTAGGGAGTGAGTGAGAGAGCGGCTGTATGGGTTTATAGAAACTTAAACCACGACAACACTGAAGTCATTTCCACTAGAACTCAGCCACCATCCCTGAGTCAGTGGAGAGATAAAGTATTGGCCGTTTTTCTCATTCAGCAATGTCCAAGGCCAGCTGGATGGCTTTCACCGTGGCAAACTGACTTGAATCATCATCTCCTTCAGCACTTTCTGCAACTTGTTGTTGAGGACTCCATACAGCTGCCTTCCATCTACGATGCCTTCCCACAATATGACAGGACCCATCAGTAAGCAAGGCGTATTGCTTTTCACTTTCTGACAGTCCCTTATATGATGGGGCCTCTTCAGCTTGCATCACCTCCTCCTCTGGTGACGTTACAAAACCTTTGCGCTCTGGCTAGTCCATGATAACTTCTAGAATTCCTGGTCGACTGGGAGTACAGAGGGCTTACAATCAAACTGTGATTTGGGTTATGCATCCTCCAGAACCCCACAGAACCCAAGAAAGCTTGTGTTTCTTTCTTAATAGTGGGAGGCGACATTGCTGTTATCTTATTGATCACACCTGTGGGGATCTGGTGATGTCCATCTTGCCATTTTATTCCCAAAAATTGAATCTCCTGTGCAGGTCTCTTGATCTTACTCAGTTTTATGGCAAAACCGGCTTTCAGCAGGATTTGGATTATTTTCCTCCCTTTCTCAAAGACATCTTCCACTGTATCACCCCACACGATAATGTCATCAATGTACTGCAGGTGTTCTGGAGCTTGCTCCTGTTCCAGTGCAGTCTAGATCAGTTCATGGCAGATGGTAAGGCTGTGTTTCCAACCCTGAGGCAGTCGGTTCCAAGTGTACTTGACTCCCCTCCAAGTAAAAGCTAACTATGGCCTGCACCCTGCTCCCAAAGGAATTGAGAAAAATGCGTCGACAATATCAGCCGTGGCGTACCACTTGGCTGCCTTTGATTCCAGTTCACACTGAAGTTTTAACATGTCCAGTACGGTAGTACTCTAGGGTGGTGTTACTTTGTTCAGGCCATGATAGACTACTGTCAATCTCCAGTCTCCGTTAGACTTTCACACTGGCCGTATGGGGCTATTATAGGGTGAGCGGGTCCTACTGATCACTCTTTGACTCTCCAATCTATGGATCAGCTTATGGATGGGAATCAGGGAGTCTCAGTTGGTGTGATATTGCCGCCGGTGCACTGTTGTGGTCGCTATTGGCACTTGCTCTTCTTCAACCTGCAGCAACCCCACAACAGAAGGATCCTCTGAGAGACCAGGCAAGGCGGACAGCTGCTGAATTTCCTCCATCTCTAAAGCAGCAATACCAAAAGCCCATCAGTGACCCTTTGGGTCTTTAAAGTACCCTCTCCTGAGGTAATCTATGCTAAGGGTGCATGGAGCCTCTGGATCAGTCACAATGGGGTGCTTTTGCCATTTTCTCCCAGTCAGGCTGATTTCAGCCTCCAGTACAGTCAACTCTTATTATATCAGTAATTGTGATTTTTGGATAAAGGTATTTTCTGAATATTTGTGTTTAAAAACACAAGACAAAATTTTGTAAGCCAGACACACAAGTATCCTGCAGTAAGTTTTTGTGAAAGTAGTATCATCTTCTCCAGAGACATTGGGTGTAGCTCAGTGTTATTAAAATTAACTGTGACTGCTCATAGATGTTGCTTCTCATGGTGTGAATTGTTTCTGGTTGATTGGTGAGAATTTCTCAAATCCTATTGTCCTGGGTTCCGCAGTAGCAGTCACTTTTTCTCCTTCTTAGTAGCTGGTGCAGTGCTGTGTTTTTGACTTTCGGCCTGGGAACAGTCACAGAATCACAGAATCACAGAATAGTAAGGGCTGGAAAGGACCTCAAGATCATCGAGTTCCAACCCCCCTGCCATGGGCAGGGACACCTCCCACTAAACCATGCCATCCAAGGCTATGTCCAACCCCACCTTGAACGCCGCCAGGGATGAAGCATTCACAACTTCCCTGGGCAACCCATTCCAGGGCCCCACCACCCTCACAGTATAGAACTTCTTCCTCAGATCCAATCTAAACCTCCCCTGTTTAAGTTTAAACCCATTACCCCTTGTCCTCTCACCACAGTCCCTAATGAAGAGTCCCTCCCCAGCATCCCTATAGGCCCCCTTCAGGTATTGGAAGGCTGCTAGGAGGTCTCCACGCAGCCTTCTCTTCTCCACGCTGAACAGACCCAATTTTCTCAGCCTATCTTCATACAAGAGGTGCTCCAGTCCCCTGATCATCTTCGTGGCCCTCCTCTGGACTTGTTCTAACACTTCCATGTCCTTTTTATGTTGAGGACACCAGAACTGCACACAATACTCCAAGTGAGGTCTCACGAGAGCAGAGTAGAGGGGCAGGATCACCTCCCTCGACCTGCTGGTCACACTCCTTTTGATGCAGCGCAGGATACGGTTGGCCTTCTGGGCTGCAAGCGCACACTGCCGGCTCATGTTCATTTTTTCATCAACCCACACCCCCAAGTCCTTCTCCACAGGGCTGCTCTCAATCTCCTCCCCGCCCAACCTGGAGCTGTGCCTGGCATTGCTCCGACCCAGGTGGAGGACTTTGCACTTAGCATGGTTAAACTTCATGAGGTTGGCATCAGCCCACCTCACAAGCGTGTCAAGGTCCCTCTGGATGGCATTCCTTCCCTCCAATGTATCAACCGAACCACACAGCTTGGTGTCATCGGCAAACTTGCTGAGGGCGCACTCAATCCCACTGTCCATGTCACCCACAAAGATGTTGAACAAGACCGGTCCCAACACCGATCCCTGGGGGACACCACTCGTTACTGGTCTCCAGCTGGACACTGAGCCACTGAGCACTACTCTTTGTGTGCGGCCATCCAGCCAGTTCTTTATCCACCGAGTGGTCCACCTATCAAATTGATGTCTCTCCAACTTAGAGAGAAGGATGTCATGGGAGACAGTGTCAAAGGCTTTACACAAGTCCAGGTAGATGACATCAACTGCTCTGCCCCTGTCCATCAGTTCCGTAGCCCCTTCATAAAAGGTCACCAGATTGGTTAGGCAGGATTTCCCCTTAGTGAAGCCATGCTGGCTGTCACCAACAACCTTGTTGGTTTTCATGTGCCTTAGCATGGCTTCCAGGATAATCCGCTCCAAGATTTTGCCAGGCACAGAGGTGAGACTGACTGGTCTGTAATTCCCCGGCTCATCCATTTTTCCCTTCTTAAAAATGGGGGTTATATTTCCCTTTTTCCAGTCATCGGGAACTTCACCTGACTGCCATGATTTTTCAAATATGATGGACAGTGGCTTAGCAACTTCATTTGCCAGCTCCTTCAGGACCCTTGGATGGATTTCATCCAGTCCCATGGACTTGTATACATTCAGGTTCCTAAGGTGGTCCCGAACAATATCCTCCCCCACAGTGGGCCCAGGGTCCCCACCCTCACCGTCCCCGTGTCTGCCTTCCAAGACTTGGGTGGTGTGGTCAGAGCATTTGCCGGTGAAGACTGAGGCAAAGAAGTCATTAAGAACCTCAGCCTTCTCCAAATCCAGGGTAGCCAGTTCTCCCGATAGCTTCTGGAGAGGGCCCACGGTGTCCCTAACCTGTCTCTTATCGGCAATGTACCTATAAAATCCCTTCCTGTTATCCTTAACATCCCTAGCCAAGTTTAATTCTAAATGGGCCTTAGCTTTCCTAACCTGGTCCCTAGCTTCCCGGACAACATCCCTGTATTCTCCCCAGGCTGCCTGACCTTGCTTCCACCTTTTATAAGCATCTTTTTTCTTTCGAATTTTGCTTAGCAGCTCCTTATCCATCCAAGGAGGTCTCCTGGCCCTCCTGCTGAACTTCCTTCTAGTTGGGATGCATCGCTCCTGAGCTTGCAGCAGGTGATCCTTGAATATCAACCAACAGTCTTGGGCCCCCCTGCCCTCTAGGGCTGTATCCCATGGAACCTTACTGAGCAGGTTCCTGAAGAGGCCAAAGTCTGCTCTCTTGAAGTCCAGGGCAGTGAGCTTGCTGCACGCTCTTCTCACTGTCCTGAGGATCTCAAACTCAACCATCTCATGATCGCTGCAATCAAGGCTGCCCTGGAGCGTTACATTCCCAACCAGCCCTTCCCTGTTGGTGAGGATGAGGTCAAGCATGGCACCTCTCCTTGTCGGCTCCTCTATTACTTGCAGAAGGAAGTTGTCTTCCACGCAATCGAGGAACCTTCTGGATTGCTTGTGCCGGGCCGTACCATCCCTCCAACAGATATCAGGGTGGTTGAAGTCTCCCATGAGAACAAGGGCCTGCAAGCGTGAGGCTGCTCCTATCTGCCTATGGAGCGCTTCGTCCAGCAAGTCCCCTTGGTCAGGCGGTCTGTAACAGATCCCCACAATAATGTCACCCTTCGCTGTTCTCCCTTTAACCCTGACCCACAAACTCTCTGTCGACTGTTCACCTGTCCCCAGACAGAGTTCCATACTCTCTAGCCTATCCCTAATATAAATAGCAACTCCCCCTCCCCGTCTGCCAGGCCTGTCTTTCCTAAAGAGCCGGTAACCTTCCATTCCAACACACCAGTCATAGGTGCCATCCCACCATGTTTCTGTGATGCCTATGATATCATACCCCCGTAGATGTGCACACATCTCTAATTCCTCTTGTTTGTTCCCCATACTACGGGCATTTGTGTAGAGGCATTTGAGCCGAGATCCAATTGAAGTTGGGTCATTGGCTGGAGCAGCTGGAATATCCCTACATTGCTCCGAATGTTTACTATAAGTGCTACCAACCGACTGGGTGTGTTGGGATGGAATGATGCCCCCCTCCCCCAACACATCTAGTTTAAAGCATCCTTGACCAGCCTGGCAAGCCTCCTACCAAATCCACTCTTCCCCTTGTTTGTCAGACCAGCTCCACCAGCCCCCAGGAGACCTGGCCTACTATATTGAGTCCCATGGTCAAGGTACCCAAACCCCTGACTATAGCACCACCCTTCTAACCATTTATTAACCTGCCCAATCCTCCTAGCCTTTTCAAGGTCCTGCCCTGTATCCTGGAGAATTGACGAAAAGACAATCTGAGCTCCAGAGCCCCTAACCACCTCTCCCAGAGCCCTGTAGTCCTTCTTTATAGTCTCCAGGCTACTGCTATCTATATCAGTAGCACCCACATGTATTACCAGGAGTGGGTAATAGTCAGTGGGACCGACTAGAGCAGGCAGCTTCTCAGCCACATCCCTGATCCGAGCCCCTGGTAGGCAACACACCTCCCTTGAGGCTGGGTCAGGCCGGCAGATGGGTGCCTCTGTGCCTTTCAGATTAGAGTCCCCGACTACTACGACCCGCCGCTTTTTCCTGGCAGCACCAGTAGTGACCTTCTTTACCAGTGCACTAGCTGGTTGCGCCTGGTGGGAGCGCTGTTGCTCATCAGTCCCCTGCAGGATAGCAGAGCGCTGTTGCTCATCAGCCCCCTGCAGGACAGCAAAGCGGTTCTGGGTAGGGACAACAGATGTAGGAGGAAGCCCCCTGCTTTTAATTACCCCCTTCCTTCTTTTTTTGTTGTTTTTTTCTGTTACCTTTTCCCAGCTTCCTGGGTTAGCAGCCTCCTTTCCTGCATGGGCAACAGTAGACACCCGAGGCCCAGGAACAGTCTGGTCCCGGAGCAAGCAGTGCTGCTCCCCCTCAGCTTCCCTGACACCTTTCATCCTGGTAACAGCTTCCTGCAGTTCAGCCACTTGCTGCAGGAGGGCCTCCACCAGGGAACGCAGAGTGTAGCCCCGCCCATTGCTCACCCTTCCCTTAGGATACCCGGAGCTCTGCACTGCAGCCTCCCTTCCCATCGGCTCCGTCTGGGTGCCTACGCTGGCCACCACCGGCGCAGCCAGAGCAGAGCTAGCAGACCGAGCCTTGCTCGTACGGCGAGTGTTCACCATCCCGCTCACCACCCCGCTCGCCTGCCCGCGCGAACTGCCGCGCAAACTGCTTCGAGCCCGTCCTGTTTGCCCGCCCTGTTCGCCGCGCTCCGGGTCGCCGCGCTCCCTGGGGCAGCTTTTTAACCAGTCAGCTCTGCCGCCGGTCCTCCTGACGCCGCCCCCTCTGAGTCAGCCGCTCGCCTCCGCGGAGCTGCAGGCTCCCGGGCAGGCCTTGTCGAGGACTTGAAGCTCCCTCGGGGCAAGTTGCTGCTCCGAGGTGAAGCTCGTAGTCGCCGAGCCTCCCCCCCCCCGATCAGGCGCTGCAGGCCTCCCCTCGCGAGACGGTCACCTCAACAATGGGCCGGAAAGGGCTGATGATGCCCGGGTTGAATCTGCCGCCGGTCCTCCTGACGCCGCCCCCTCTGAGTCAGCCGCTCGCCTCCGCGGAGCTGCAGGCTCCCGGGCAGGCCTTGTCGAGGACTTGAAGCTCCCTCGGGGCAAGTTGCTGCTCCGAGGTGAAGCTCGTAGTCGCCGAGCCTCCCCCCCCCTGATCAGGCGCTGCAGGCCTCCCCTCGCGAGACAGTCACCTCAGCAATGGGCCGGAAAGGGCTGATGATGCCCGGGTTGAATCTGCCGCCGGTCCTCCTGACGCTGCCCCCTCTGAGTCAGCCGCTCGCCTCCGCGGAGCTGCAGGCTCCCGGGCAGGCCTTGTCGAGGACTTGAAGCTCCCTCGGGGCAAGTTGCTGCTCCGAGGTGAAGCTCGTAGTCGCCGAGCCTCCCCCCCCCGATCAGGCGCTGCAGGCCTCCCCTCGCGAGACAGTCACCTCAGCAATGGGCCGGAAAGGGCTGATGATGCCCGGGTTGAATCTGCCGCCGGTCCTCCTGACGCCGCCCCCTCTGAGTCAGCCGCTCGCCTCCGTGGAGCTGCAGGCTCCCGGGCAGGCCTTGTCGAGGACTTGAAGCTCCCTCGGGGCAAGTTGCTGCTCCGAGGTGAAGCTCGTAGTCGCCGAGCCTGATAACACCAATGTTTTTAGTTGCTACCCAGTAATCTTTGCTCTGACCAAGAACTTTCTGAGTCTCACGCTCTGCCAGGGTGGAGGGGAAGCTGGGAGGAAGCAGAGACAGGACACCTGCCCCAAATTAACCAAAGAGGTATTCCATACCACAGCCCATCATGCCCAGTATATAAGCTGAGTGCAGTTACCCGGAAGGGTTAGATCACTGCTCAGTCGGGCTGGGTCTTGGTCGGTGGGTGGTGAGCGGTTGTATTATCTTCCCTTGAAAAGACCCAGGTCAGCTGCTGAACTTGTTGAATAGCTTATTGAACTTGTTGAATAGCTTGTTGAACTTCTGAGGGAATTTAGAAAGGTTTCTAATTTTTGTGTCTTCACTGAACATAGGTATAGTATCATTACAGTATCAAAACCAGATATGTTGATGTTCTTGGTGCATGTTACTTCAATAAGAACAAAATAGGTGTCATTTAGATGTGTTATCTAAGTTACACCAGTGAAGACAGGCAGTGAGCACATCAAATTGGCCGAGCTTGAGCCTAAATATGGCACCAGCATGTTAGAAAAACGCGCAATACTGAAATCATGATGCCTATAGAATGTGGGTGCCTTGGTGATTAGGTGGTAGCTGTTTAGAGGGTATTTTACCACCATTTTGGATAGAGAGAGAATTTAGTTGCCAAAGTCCTGCCACCAACATAGACATTTTCATGAGCTGTAGGCTACAGTCTCTTCTCCCTCTGATATCCACAAACTGCATCTTCCATGCTTAGAATTGTCACTTCTTTGAGTTTTCCCATAAAAGTTCTTATCACTGTACTGTGAGGTGTTCTGTCACTGCATGTTGATATAGAACATAGGCATATACTCACCATTTGATTTGTCAAAAAGTAATCTATTTCACTGCGGGAATAAAGAGCTTAATAAGTGTTCAGTACAAAACCCTATAGTTTCACAGTTCTTACTGTTATTATTGGCCTTTAAAACCAGCAGGCACTCTCTACTCAATTAATTTTGTTGAAGATGTCTTAGCAGGCACCATTTTATTGACAATTGTCAACTAAAGAATATTTTGCTTATATCAGTAGTGGTTTTTTGTTGCTATTGTTTTATAAAAAGAAAACACTATCCAAACTGTTCCTGAAACCAGTTATATTCGAAACAGAGAAAACCTTAATATACTGTGTAAGTACAATGGAGCAGCTTATGTGTATGCCTATAAACACAAGAAATTATACATGGAGCTCATCTGTGCTGTGTTGTGTGAAGAATAGAGTTTTTTAAGTGATGCAAATCACTGCAAACACAGAGAAGTTAGAAATGTAAAAAAAACTGTATGTGTTTGCTGTTGAGGTTGATTTATTCCACATATTTTCCTTTTGTTCAACGGATATCCTTGCAGAGGGTAAACTTAAATAGTTCCATTAGTTCCATTAGTTAATAGTTCCATTCTGACAGTATGCTGAGTGAATTGAAGACTCTAGAAACTGAAAAAAGAGAAAAACTACATGCATTTTTTATAGATTTAGTCTATGTTGTACACATGCAATTCTATTCAACACAGTTCAATTCCTTTTTTAAACCATGTTAATGGGATAAAAAAACCACTATATTAATTTTCTTATATGTGAACTTCTCTTGTTTTTATGAACTCATTCTAGAGAATAATTTCTTTAGCCTGCTGCTGGTATCTATTATTTTTCTCCAACTTAAGCCTTTAGTGCTTACCGGTCAACTTGTGTTAGTTTGAATGTAAAACCAGAGTGTACACAAGCAGTGATTTGAAATTCCTTTTGACACTAAGCATGGCCAAAGGAGCATATCAATCTATAGTCAAGAGAACTGCATCGCTCTTCATCTCCTTTTGTTACTATGACTTATGTCTTCCCCTCTGGCTTTTTAGCTTGCTCCAAAGTTAATGGGTTCTCAACTCTGAGATACCTGGTATCTTGTCATTAATCTCTCTGAAGTTAAAGGATAGTACAACATTCATCACTATCTTGACTTTAACTTTGTCCATATAGTAATGAACCAAGCTCATGAAAATACAGCACAGTGCCATTTGAAAGCAACCCTCTTATTTTTCTGTCAGTCTTTCATTTTAAGAAAAATCTTACATTGTTTCAAAAAAAACAGAAGCCTGATTGAAGCTTTAGTGTTAAAAAAGCTAATTGCACATACAGTTAGAGAGATCAGCATTTCCTGTAAGTAAATTTGGTTGAAAGCAATTCAATTTATTATTTCAGAAATGTTAAGTGCTAAAGAATCATTTTATAATTAAAGAATGTAATTTACCATGCCATTTCAATTTAAAATTTTTATGGTTTGTCCATTACTATGTGGACAAATTATTGGTCTGCACATTTCTGATTATACATTTCATTTATGTACAGTAGCTCAAGTCAGGAGCTCCAAATTAAGAAGTTTGCATAGTTCACAAACTATTTTTAACTCGTGGTTCATTCAGAATCCATCCTAGATTCCTGGTGGTTTTGCCTGTAAAATAGGCAGAAAGTTCGTTGCCAGAGAGGGAATGATTGTTGATTAGTTATTTAATTTACTTTCCAGAATAATTATTTAAATTCTGGACAAGCCAGAAACACAAAATATCTTTTATCATGCTTCAGGGAGAGGGAGTTGGACCATGGGAGTTCTGATGTATTTTGAAGAATTTGGGTTTTGTTGTAATTTTGAGTCACAACGATTTATCTACTTAGTCAAAACCAGTCAGAAAAATCATAATATATTAAATAGTCACAAGACTCCAATCAAAATTGTATGCCTCCAAGTCCATAGATAGACTGTAACATTTTCTATACTGTATTGTTGAACAGTCTTAGTAACTGTCGCCCTTGTACAGCTTTGCTTAACAGAATCTCTTAAATGCAGTCTCTGTACACAGATGTACACACTCCTCTCTTAGATGCATGAGAGATTTAGAGAAATTAGGAGAATATCCTTTTAAAAAACATCTTTCAAATGGTAATTCATAGTAATACTAGTACTACTAAACCTGTATTGTGAATCATTATCAGCAGTAACTTCATAATTTTTTGTAGGAATATTCAAAGGATTTAATGATACTATACTATAAGCAAATTCAGAAGAATGTAAGTCTCTAGAATCACAGGGCAGGTAGAAGAGAGAGAGGACTATAAATGGGTCAGAATTACTGACACCAGTAGAATAATTTTTAAATAATAAAAACAAGCAGTATGGAATAATGGCACCCATCCTATCAGAACACTTAAAAAAATGTCCGTAATGAAAAGAATTGCTTTTGTTAGTCTGACTTGATATGTCCCTTAAAAAAAAACAAACCAACACAAAAAGGCACAAGACGATTGCTTCTTCCCTGGGGAACAGCTGAGCAGATTTGGGGGAGAAGCCTCTACACAGCAGTGTAGCAAACAGGAGGAAAGACGGTGAGGAAAGAGTCCATAGCTTATGCAGAATACTACTGTAGAGGGGTAAAGACCAGACAGCCAGGAATTAGTGGTGTTGGAAAGAATTTCCTAGGGACTAGCTAAGATACCAAGCCCAGAAGCAAGTAATCTGCAGAGAAAGCATGAAAGAGGAAAAATCGTTTTATTCTAGCTAGGTGGGTGACTTTGAGCTCCATTTGATTAAAACCCAAATTCATCTAGTTCATACTCTAATAAAAGCTGGCCTTTTTTGTTTAATTTGGAAACCTTTCAGGTGTTATTTAGGAACCCACTGTGAAGAAGACATCTACCTCAAAGTTGCGTATGACTTGGTGACCTATTCCAGAATATTTATATTCCAGTGAATAAAATAGAATTTAAATACTTACCTGTGTACTTGGCATATAATTTATATAAATAAATAAATAAATAAATAAATAAATAAATAACATAAATAACATAAATAACATAAATAGCTATATCAATTCCAAAGACAGTTCTAAAAAATCCTAATTCACAAATTTCTCCCTCAGCTTATCTCATAACTTAATCCATCCGGATGGCTTTCCATTCCTTTGAGGAAATCTGAAGGAAATTAAGATTTAAACTAAGATAAAAGCAGCTGCAGCAAAATCAGAACAAATTTTGTAGGGAAAAAGCAATGTGAAGCAAACTAAACCAACCCAAAACCAAACTGTCAATTATAGTACTTTAAGAACTCAATTTACTTCAAGAGGCAATTATGTGTTTTCTTTCTGAGGTCAAATTACCTAGAAAAGGTACTAACACATTCTAATATTACTTTAAAAAAAAATTAAATAAATGTGCAGATATGTAGCATGACTCAACTTGGTGAAAGTTGAAGTGTGTAACAATTTCTACTGGAAAAAACACTTGGTGGAAAGGTGAAAAAGGAATATGTGAAGAAGTAAGCTTTCAATCACATTGCAGCGCAGTTTTGTGTAGTTCTCCAAATGGTTGTTGTGGGTCATCCCCAATGAGTAACAAAGCCTCACACAGCTGCTCACTCATCCACCCCAGTGTGGGATGGGCCAGAGGTGGAGAAGAAACCAAAAGGGTAAAAGTGAAAAAGCTCACACATTGAGATAAAGGCAGTTCATTGGGTGAAGTGAAAGCCATCCATGCAAGCAAAGCAAAACAAGGAATTAATTCACTACTTCCCATTAGCAGGCAGCTGTTTCCGGGCAAGCAGGGCGCCATCATGCATCACAGTAATTTGTGAAGATAAATGACATAAATTCAAATGTCCCTCCACTTCTCCCTTCTTCCTCACAGCACTTCTTGTTGAGTATAATGTCATGTGGTGTGGCATATCCCTTTAGTCAGTTGGGATCAGCTGTCCTGGCTGTATCCCCAAATTACCATGCGCTCCCAGCCTACTTGCTCACTTGTTATGAGAAGTGGAAAAGGCCTTTACTCTGTGCTAGTACTGCTCAGCAATAACTAAAACAACGATGTGTTTCCAACACCGTTTTCAGGACAGATGCAAACCTGTCCCATACTAGCTACTACAGAGAAAGTTAACTTCATCCTGGCCAAAAGCAGTAGAAAAAGATAAGCATAGTATATTTATAAATGAACAAAAATCAAGAATATGAAGACAGAACATAAAACAGAATTTGAAAATATGGCAGAATGTAGGGAAAGGATTAAACCCCCCAACTTTTTGGCTTATTTGACCAGGTGTGTTTTGAGGGTGGATGAAACATTACAGTGTTCTTTACTCTTTACCTTGTAAGTTAGTGCTCTGAATAAACTGACAGAATGTTTTTCCTTAGCAGAATGAGTAAAATCAGTCAGATACAGATTTGGATAGCAAGGCAATTGCTTGCTGCACAATCTGAAGTGCTTTCTAAAGTGGGTATCATAAGTCCTTCAGTATATATACATCGGATTGCTTTTTTCTTTGCCAGTTAGAGGGTAAATATGCTACTGATTAGCTGGCTGGCAGTATCTTGCACCTGTGAGGAAGCGTGATCTTTGTGTAGTGCACTGAATATCTGATATTTGCTGCCAGCAGTGGAAGCCTTTAGGCTTGTGTACTGACCTCGCAGCATGTGGGCTTGGCCTCACCTCTGCCTGAGCTGGGTTTCACAACTGCTGCTTCTCTGCTCTAGCTTCAGCTTTGGGGATGGACCCTGAGGTTGGGGGGGACATCCCACCTCCCACATTCAGTGCCAGGCTGGGGGCCAAGGCTTCAGCTGGCAGCCTGAGAGAAGGAAGTGGTCTGTGATTAGAAAACATATTTTAAAAAAAATTAAAAACACACACACAAAAGCACTCCTAGATTTGAGACAGAAGAGAGAGAACTCCCTTCCACGAACATCATACTTGGCATAAAGAAGGCATCAATATGCCCATGAGCCTCATAGCTAAGGTTTGCACATTTGCCCCCTTCTTACTGATAAAGGCAGAAACTGTCAACCTTGTGCTCCGGAGAGGCACTGGAAGGATGAATAAGACACTGGAGAAAAGGAATATCAGTAAACTTCATTCTATAGTTATTTTAGGTCTTTCAGGTGTTTCTGTATTAAGCAGAGAGTATGAAATATTAGGCAGTTAAAACATTCATTAAGAGTAGATTACTGAATCATATTGTGTGTTCCCTTTTGCCCGTAGTATTTTGCCCGTAGTATTTTGTGCATCATATATAGCTCTTGGTTTCTACCAAATTTATAACATGGGTAAGCCGAAGCATTTTTTCTCAAGTAAAAATCTGCACCATATTGACCTCTGTGTCCCCTATGACATTTAGTCATATCTTCTATTTCTTGATGTAGTTAAATCCATCCACCAACAGGAGGGTATCACTGGTTGTTAAATAAAGTGAGCTGTAGCTAGAAGCTGTCGTGCTTCTTGGTTCCATCTTCAAGAGCAGTGCCTTTGGAGACGTAGCTCTAGTTACCCAGCATCAGAAACAGTGACATTATTCAGTAGCACTTAAATAATTAATTTAGGTAATGTTTACAGTTCAGATTTAGTTCCTAAGAATTTGTGCAGTAAAAAATAATGTAACAGATGAAATGGAGCTGTCCTGACAGATAACACTATATATTGAATAGACATGAATTAATTAATTAAGATAGCATCTGGTTTTGTACATTCTGAAACTTGAATAGTTTTTAAATCAGATAGGCAGATATAAGCAAAGTACTTGTGAACACATGCCCAATTCCTAGTGCTATCAGCATTTTTGTTTTATCTTCTATACTCTCAAATTTTTAATTTTGTTTTCTTCAAAGATTTTTCTGAGCCTTCAAGTCAAGAATATGGTAAATAATACACTTTGCTAGCAGACCACCCAGTACCCTTCTGTTCTAGATAAATTGTGATGAGTGTATGTGGGTTGTAATAATACTCTACAATGCTAGAGTATGCTACCTTTTTCTGTTATGAAGTAGGAAATATAAAGTTAGCAACTGTGACACAAACCTGATTCAGCCAGAGATTTGAGTTGGACCTGACTGCACTTCAATACAGAAGGGCTTTGAATTGCTAAACTGTGTTTTATAAAAGCATAGTGAGAAAAAAGAGCTTGAAAATAGATTCATTATGACAAATTAAAATAAAAAGGCCTTTACTGTGTCTTTTCCTTCACTTTTGCTATCAGTTCCCCTGTTCTTTTGTCAGTCACTTCTTTGGGTTGAAACATTTTCTACACTTTACTTCGTGGGACTACAGGAAAAATGTCTTTCTGCCTTCCACCATGGTGCCTTAGCCCCCTATCTGTTTCCTTCACTTCTTGTAGTCCTTTGCTTTGCGCTCACGTTGCTCTCCCTGTTGCTCAAATCTCTGCCTGGATTCCTGCACCTTCAGTTGTACTCAGGAGTGATTTCATCCCTTCCTTCCAGCATCTTTCTTCTGATCCATAGTGTAGTGGACAGGAAAAGTTGAAACAGTGTTCCTTTATCCTGCTCACTCATATGCTTTTAAAGGCAATTTCACATATGCCAACTTATACTGTAATTTTATATACAGTAAAAAAATGACTAAAGTGCGTCTTCATTTGGAGTTCTCTCCACCAGAAAGATAAACTTCCTTTAAAAATTAAAGTTAAGTTTCTTGCATAATGAAATGCCATCAGAAGTTTGTGCTTTGTGAAATATTTCCAGACACAGTCGCAGGATTGGTAACACCACTATTCAGTATACTAATTTTTCTCCCTGGGCTAGTGATGAATTACCATTGGTGGAGAAAAGATGCTCGAATTCATTGCACAGTTTATTCTTAAAAATATGAATATGAAGACTGACATGTTTAATATCTCAAAATATTAGTTTTAGTACAAGATATTAACTAATCTAAAATGAGATTGATTTTCCTAGAAACAAGAAATTCATTTGTTATTCACTATTACAGCTTTTGATGCAATTCACCATTACCATTAACAAATGACACCTCTAAGACCCTCAGGATTTTTTGCAGTTTTGTCTGGAATTTGAGTCAAGACATCTTAGGTGAGAAGATGAAGTCAGGCTTGCCACAGTAGTGCGTGGTGAAAGAATGAGACAAAGGGTATAAATTGGAACAAGAGGGGGTCAAACTGGATATTATGAAAATCTTTTTCACTGTGTGGAGAGTCAAGGACTGGAACAGATTGACAAGGATTACAGAGTCTCCCATCTTTGGTGTTTTGGAAGACCTGATAAAAACCCTAACTAACCTGGTCTGACTTCATAGCTTATCTTGCTTTCAGCAGGAGGTTCAACTACAAACTTCCTACTGTCCTTACACCCTATAACAGTGGTGAAATAATCTTTAACTATGTGTAAATAACAATATTTAGAGCCACTTTCTATTTCAAATTGGAAATAACTTTAGAAGTAAAACACATGTCAAGTCTATGTCATTAAGAGCAACCTATAGTTCATGTAAAGTGAGAGTGGTTTTACAGATATTTTGACTTTTTTTTTTTACGTATTCCATGAACTTCATCAGTCCAGAGAGAGTAATTATAGTCCAGAGAGGACTTATAGACTGTAATATTATCATATAATTTATTTCACCGTATGCAGATCAATGGCTTGACAAAATGTGTCTTGAAAGTAGCTTTCTGTTTATTGACATCATACTATGTGTCAGCAGAAGACAATACCTAATGTACTTAATTAATAAATGAAATTCAAACACTAGAAAAACAGCGTGAAGTTTTTTTTTTTTTTCTTTAAATAGATGATGACTGTACACATTTCTAATTTAGTAAGGCTCATTTACTTATTTTAGGGAATTAGCAGCAAAGCAGAATTTAGAAATGACATCACTAGCACCAGGAGGGGTATAAATCAGTTTATAGAGCCAATACGGTTGCAAACATTTCAGTAAAACAACATCTGTCTTCTTTTAAAGGGAAGTCCACCCTTCATAGCCGAGATATACAGACTACTAATAAACAAAAGATGAGTTTACCTTACAAGTAGACAGTAACAACCTGTGAATTATGACAGAAAATCACTATTTCAAAAGCTTTTCACAGCTTTCATAAAGCTTTGACAATTCCTTTGTTCATTTTGTTGGTAGATTATAATCTTTTTAAAACTAAATCTAATCCTAAAACTTCTTATATGCTTAACTGTTCAAACATAATACCAATAAAAGAAAACATGGATCTTTTAATTTTAAGGCATTTTTCAAAATGAACAGAGGTTACAGACTAAAACAAAAATACTCTGTAGGCAAAATGAAAAGATGACACTAACCACTCTTCATTTTAATTTATTAGTTAGTATATGTGTTAATGAAATCCCTAAACATATAGGCAAGAACACATCACATTTTAAGTTGATTTTCCTCCAACATACAGGACACCATTTTATTGTCTTTTCTCCGAACAAAAATTGTTCTTTTCAAAATATGTTCTATCACCTTGACAGTAAAACCAACAGACCAAAACTGATTATCAATTAGCCTTTGAAGCTTGCTGTAAAGTGAATTTTTCTGAAGATAAATCTGTGGTAAAATTATATTCTCTGATTAGCTTTAATCCATCAGTTTGGCAAACTTTTAGATAGTCTTCATTGGCTGGCTCCATGTTATTCAATATAAGCTGTGTAGATTTCGGTATCTAACCTGAAATATATGTTTAGTTTGCTCTGCTTAGTTAGAAGAAACCCAGGTATCTCAGGAACAATTAAATGCATCTGCCCTAGTTACCTACCTTAAATGGAAGAGTGATTGTCTGGAGGTGTCCTGTTTACGCTGTTGGTTCTGACAGCAGTTAAGAGTGAGCATCTAGTTTTTATATAGCTCAAGTCAGGATGTACGAACATCTGTTTTGTATGCTACAGAGCACGGATCTCCCAAATGGTGAAAGAAAAGGGAGTGTTCTGATGCTGTAGAATTTTAACTTACTACTGAAGGGATCTTTGTGGAGAGCTATTTGACTGTGAATGGGCATGTGAGCAATCCAGACAACTGCTTGACAATTGTAAGGTAGTGACCCACAGGCACTGAGGCCTCGCCTGGGGGTTACTAAAGTTCATGTATGTGCAGAAGCCTTGAGAAAGTTAGCACGGAAAGCTACTGAGAGAGATGTGCAGGAGAGAACTGATAACTGTAACCTTGAAACATATGCTGTAATAGTTAACCAATCATTAAACTGTTGCTAGCACTCGGCTAAGTGAAGTTAACCAATCAAGTGTTATCGAATGTTCTAGTGTTCTGAAACTTTCCTATAAAAGGCACGATTGAGCACAATAAATTTTTCAGCGTTTGATCACATTGATCTGTGTTGCGTTGTTCCTTATCCCCCGCAGATCTTGTTAATAATCTAGAAAGTGTCTTCAATATTAAATTGACTTTTTTTCTCCATTTTTCTGGCTTTAATTTCATTTGGCTTGTTATCTTGCTGCCATTTGATGTGTCAGTATGTATCAATATTTAAACGCAGTATTCTGGAAAAAAACATTGCACATATAAAGCAAAAAACCTAAACCTGTAGTGTAATTGAAATCTTAAGAGTCTGTGCAGAATCTATGAGAAAAATATTTCAATAGTAATACAAGTATGTTTCTTACATATCTCAGGTTCATGCATATCTACTTCTTGGATTCTGACTCCTTTCCAGATGCTATGTTGACCCTTTCTATGCTTCTTTTACTGCTGTTGGCAGTAGGGGTGTTTAGGTGAGAGCTATTGTGGGCATTTGGAGTCCTTCTCTAGGAGGAATATAGTGTTTGTGCCAATGGTTTCATCTTCCTTGCTGAAGGATCTACTTAGGGTCATGTTTAAATGTTTGCTAACATGCTTATATATCTTTTTTTTCTTCACTGGGCTGCAGTTCAGCATCACATCTGAATTTACTAGGTATGATGGGGTTTATGTGCAAAACTGAGTTATCTAATTTTAATTAACATTTATTTTGCTTTTCTGGTTTTCTTCTACAGGTACTCATAGGGATTGTTGTTTTTTCTTTCTCAAGATTAGTCAATCATAATAAAATAATGCATAATTTAGGAGATGAGAGGAAGGATAAATTTTGACTATGGTATGGTGTGATGTGGTCACTTGATAGCATATCACACATTTTATCCATGTGATTAGCCTTCATTTTAGGTATTAACACAACTGAACTCTCTTGGGTTTCTTCATGACAGTATTTTAAAATTAAGTAGACAGGATGAAAATCAGCAATATGGAAATATTGAAATTAAACTCCATCTTTTTCTCATCAACAACATAAAGAAAGCTCTTCTCAACTGCACTTTTTTCTTCCTCTGCCTCCTAGGCTAGCTACTGCAAGTATTAAAACAGATGTATCGGTAACTACTCAGCTCTTCCTATAGCTCTGAGTTACTGTGATGGGCTCCTCTGTTCCTGAGATTCAAGGTCTTCTTTTGCTCTTACTTTCTATACCACCTGCTCTCTTCTCCTCCCCCTCTGCTCACTATACTCAATCCCCACTGCTGGCTCAGGCTTCCCCTTATCTAGAGCATATACCTTGCTTGTTGAATTTCAGGTGGATATATCTCCTGAAGATCTGTTTCCCAGGTCTTTAGTAGCCCCTCAAACTTGCAGTCATGTTTCTGAACATTGTTAAGTAATCAAGAATTAATCTCAGCCAAAATCCTCTTTGACTGTAATAGGACTTTGCCATTTAGACTTGTGATTTCCAAGGACCGTGGTGGGGGATGTGTGTGTTGTGGAAAGTATACATCTTGAATAGTTTCCTTTGTCACAGACTTGAGCAGTCAATTACCCTTCAAAAAGATTAATCCGCATGTTAATTTTTTTCTTAATTAATTATAAACCTGCTTCTACATACTGCAGATAGTAAAACAAGATACATAATCTTAAAAATAATTAACATTTCACTGCAGAACTATACAGAGACAAATGAATCACTGGCTTCAGTCATTCACTTCTGTCAGAACTCATTTTAAAAATAATTTCGTTAAGCGATTCATAAGAATTAGTTCAAAAGATTCAAGCTGTTTGGGAGAATTAAAGTGTTTAAAATGTATATTGCTGAAGACTCCATTTGAAAACTTGAGAGTGGTGCAAATATGTCAGCATTTTCATCAAGTTCAGTATTAACAGCTGTGTATAATATATCAGCGCTGTGAACTGTATTTGCAAGTGCTTTTTCTTGATTATAGTTGGTGTAAAAAGATGTAAATGGCTTACTTCTGGATTCATGCAACTAACTGAATGGCTCACTATCAATATTTAAACTATTGCATCTTCGGTTTATCCTAGTTTCAGAGGGATTCTTGAAGATATTAGGCAAAAGAATGGATAATAATATTAATAATAACAACAATAATGTCATAGAATCATGGAATGGTTAAGGTTGGATGGATCTTTAAAGGTTATCTGGTTCCAGCCCCCCTGCCATGCGCAGAAACTAGACCACTAGACCACTAGACCAGATTGCTCAAAGCCCTATCCAACCTGGCCTTAGAATTGGAAGGCATCCAGGAGCTAAGGCATCCACAACTTCTCTGGGCAACCTGTTCCAGCATGTCACAACCCTCATAGTGAAGAATTATTTCCTAATATCTAATATAAATTGGCCCTCTTTCAGCTTAAAGCCATTCCACCTTGTTCTATCACTACATGCGCTTGTAAAAAGTCCCTGTGCAGATTTCTTGTAGGCCTGCTTGAGGTACTAGAAGGCTGGTTTAAGGCCCCCCGAGCCTTCTTGAGGTTGACCAACCTCATCTCCCTCAGCCTGTGTCCGTAGGAGAGCTGCTCCGGCCTTCTTAGCATCTTTGAGACCCTCATCTGGACTTGCTCCAGCAGGTCCTTGTCCCTCTTGTATTAGAGACCCTAGAGCTCAATGCAGTACTGCAGGTAGGGTCTCATGACAGTGAAATAACAGCACCTCCCTTCCCCTCCAACCCTCCCCCCAAAAAAATCTCTACAGTTCTTGAAGGTTTAAATTTATTATGTTGTAGTCATGACTGCTGAATATTGGGGTATATAGTACGGGTCTGTTGCAGCCACTTTTTGAGTCTTTTAGGGAACTTCCAGTTGTGAGTCAGTTTCTTTATTTGACTCTTAATGGGTATTAGCCGAAAGCTTTTGGTGTCCAAAAAGGGTTTCTCCTGATTTACACCAGGTTATGTGAGGTGATACTGAGATCAATTAGCAAATGAACACAGTTATGACTGCCCCAAAAGGGTGAGGTGTGTAATTTTGAATATTTCCATACAGGAATTAAGAACAACCCAGCGAATCTAACCTGTATCACCTTTACCAAAGAAAAGTGTCTCAAGAAGGAAGAATAAATTATTATGGAGGCTAAAGTAAGCCTGTTAGCACAGTTAACACCAATTATTTTCTTAAAGCTGCCATTTATCACCATATTTTACAGTGTCAGCAATAGAATTTCCGTTCTAAAGGTGCCTAGATAATTTTTGAAAATGGGACTACATAGTAGTATATTAAAGTATCACCTCAAAAATCAAATTTAAAATTCAATTTGTAGTTGCCAACATGATTTCATATAAGATATCTTCAGATGTGAAAGAGTCTAGATATAATAGAAGAAGCATAGCACATTTATTTTGTATGTCAAGTTATTTGGATGGTTTCAGAAATGCCACTTGGCCTCTTTATGTGTTCTTTAAAATCTCATCTAGTTTTACGGTGCTATGAAGGTAAGTGCTAAGAATCGTAAATAACCAGATTGTACATAATGTGGCTAAAATTGTTACTTGTGTTGTGAACATTTATAAAAAATGTGTCCCAAAGTGTCTTGAGCGTTTCAGAGTAATTCTGGCCTAGGTATACATAATTTTATTCCTCTCCTTAAAACAGTGCATTCAGTGCCTTATGAAGGGGTTTTGCTCTTTCTAGTCTTCTGTCTCCATTTTAAATAAAAATAAAAGCTAGAAGAAATTTTTTTTTTTATTTAATTAAGAAATATTGATTTTCCGCATTTCATTAATAGGATTTTTAGACACATGGTACAAAATCTATAAGTAAACTAAGAGTGGTGGAAACAAAAATACATTTATTAAATTGACAGAACAAAGCAAGCAACACCCCAGTTTTGGCCTACAAAAGCGGTTTTGTCCCTACAAAACTTCTTTTGCTTAATAATGTAGAGTATTTTTAATGTTCCTAAAGAATCTACTGGAGAGCTAACTTCATCAGTATATTACTAGGAATCTCTGACTGCTTTAAGTTAGCTTCCATTACTATAAGGTAATCTCTGTAAGTAGGACAGAGTGTTCAAGATATGGGAAAATTATATGTTCAGTTGTGTCATTCATGTTACTTTCCAGGGTTGTACTGATCTGGTAAAATTAAACTATCATGTGATTTTGTGAATCTCAAGCAGTAGTACAGAGACAAAGATAAATGTAGGAAATTTCTACATTGCCCCAACCAGAAGCAGACAAGCTCTATCGTTTACTCTACTGATCTCAGGTATTCAATGACCATAGAGATAATGAAGATGATGTAAATGCAAACATTTTCTTTTCCACTTTTCACTAATAATCAAGTCTAGCCATATTTGCCACCATCTTTTATTACATTTATTTTATCAATTAACTTACTGCTTTTCAATATAGTTGATCTGTCCCACTCAGTATATATATTAGAATTTAGGATTTTAATAAGAAGTATATGTCCTATTCATAGCTTTAGAAAGCATACTGAATATCTTCAGGCACCATGTTAGTCCATGAATGTCAGGAGAGACAGCCTCATCCTTAATAGATGGAATACTTGAGAAATACTGAGCCGCTCACAGGAGTATGTGAGCCATCAGAGCCATAACTTGCATAGTAACAGCATAGGAGCAGTCTTGTCACTTAAGGAGCACTGAGGAACTAAATGAATGCTATCTGGAGAAACCGTTACCTTAGAGAGAAAGAAGTGATTAATCACTGAGTTTTTAAAACCGGTTTCCCAAAACATGGATGCATAATCATGTAATTTTACTGTAGCAGAAACCATGCAGTATTACTGAATTCACTGTTAAATGGACACACATTTTCTTCTGTACCTGGTGTCTGGTGGGCACAAGCAGGTATCTGTAAGGGGGAAAGCAAGTTAAAATGTAGACTTTCTGTTAGTGGGCATCACTGGTGTTCTTTATAAAAGTCATAGCTGTCAATTTGAACATTATGGCTATTTTTCCTTAAACCACAACAGTGCCCCTAGCAGCTACTTGAACACCTCTTTCTGCAACAGTCCAAGTCACTAGGAAGGGATTTTAGGCTAGGAATAGTACATGCTGATCTGCTAGAACTACGTTGATACCCTGCTCTTGCCACAGGGAATAATAGCCTTCTAGAAGCAGTGCTGTGATAGCTCATGCAGACTGCCTTAGCAGTGGCCAGAGTGGTATGGGCTCAGAATCAGTGCAGCTCTGGCTATTCTAGAATTTCTGAACACTGTGTTTAGTCAAGATAAAAAGTTTCCAAGGACTCTTGATGAGTTTTTCAAGCAGTACTGTAATTTGCTCTCTAATAGGCTTTACTCTGATGGAAGCTAATGTTCTTCTCATTCATTTACTTTCAAAATGTCTATTTTCAAGTCTGCTGATTGGAGCTTTTGTATAAAGCACATCAGTGAGCTTTGATACTGCCTATTTGGTCTAAAATTAAGATCATAGCCCTTATTATAATCTTTCATGGAGATTTGCACTTGCTCTCTTCTGAGACCTAGATTTACAGTGCCCTAAGTAGACATCATTTTGATTCAAACTTTACTGAAACTTCATATGCAGAAAAAAGGTGGCATTCATTGGTTTTGATTAAAAATCTATATGAAGATGCAAATACTGTATTCATATTTCAAAGATGAATGCTTTTAGTGCACCAGGAGAGATATTGGTATATTACAGGGTCTAGATATATAAGGCAAGACCATGTGATTCAGTGATGTTTTTAAACAAAAGAAAAAATATTTTTTTACAGAGAGAGCTTTTAAAAATACCTTTCAGTTTTACATTTAAAAGGAAGGGCAGCAGACAAAATGAAGGAAAGTGAAAAAAAAAAGGAGTGAATTGGATTGTGCTAATTGAAAGAAGTTGCTATCAGATCTATGCAGATATATATCAGTTTAATTCCAGAAGTACTTTCACTCAGTCAACTGAAACCTGGTGGACCTCACATTGAAAAAGCCTCATTTTGGCATTAGTTTTAAAGTGAACAAGTGTGCTAAACATTGGTAATGGCATGACATTAGGACATGCTTTGCGGGTTTCTATAATTTCAGTTGTGAAACAGAAAGCATTACAATTTTAACAATATTTTAAAAAATTACATTGTCATATTTGTCTTCATTTCTAGGCTTTATTCTGTTCACTGCCTACTATGTATCTTGATTGTAGCTCCTACCAACCACCTTTTTTCATTTAAACTGAAAATAGATTTCCCTCCCACTAAATAGTTCTTTTTTTATGCTAACCCTGAAATATTATTGCTTCATTCAAACTGAATTAGAAACGAATGTATATTGTGTAACATACGCTGTTTCCTGAAAAAGTCTGCTGCGCCTTATGCATAACTCTTCTAGAAAATACTGATTTTTCATTAAAGGAATAACAAAACAGAAGTACTGAAATAATATTAAAGTATGCTTTGCTTATATGATTTTTCACATATTTTTCTCCTTGGAAACAGAAATGGTTGCAGAAATATGAAGCTCAGAAAGGCTTGTATCAAAAATAAAAACTGTATTAATCAACAACCCCAGATATTTTTGCAAGTAGCACTATGTGGTATCTTAACAAATTCAGTGGCTGATCAATGATGTCAGGAATGTCTTTTGACTTTTAATGGATTATCGTTGTTACATGGTAGTGAAAATAATGAAAATTAGCAGGGATACAGTTAAACAAGAAAGGTGTGGGGTTTTGTTTTTTTTTTTTTTTTTCATTTGTTTGTTTTTGGTGAAGGGTTTTATCCTCTTCATATGCCAAAGCAATAAAAAAAGCTGAAAATAAGGTTCATGTCCTTAAACTAAAATTCATTAACTGTCATATTGGTCTGTAGGATAATCTTTACTCACTCATTACTGCTCTTTAATCTTTTACCATTTTTATTTCATTGAAGTTAATAAAACAGGAAGTTGATGTATTGGAAGACCATGGTGACCTGATCCTGCTGGTGATGTCTTTAATTTCTTTAATTTTCCTGTTTAATCAGGATATTCAGTCAAGCTGAATGATTTTTTTTTTCATATGGAAGTTGGAAGTTTCCTGGTTGTCTCTTGTTAGGACATGTTTTCTACACTTATTTTCCTGAGAATTTGAACAATATACCATAGTATATATAACCACAGTTGATCATTTATCAGTGAACAGTTTCAGCTGTTGTCTATTTTTTGGGCTGTCTGAGGTAAGAATGACTTCTGTTGAAATTGTTGGCTACAGAAGTACCCAGCCCCTATGTCAAATACTATGCCTATATGCCATGTTGATATAAAAGTAAAATAGAAAATTATGCATTAGATCTATGCAGTTAAAAGAATTTGCCTTGCCCTTTTTTAATTCAAGCTTCAGCTCTCCATAATCTGTATAAACATTTCCAATATTCACTTGCAATTTGGACCAGTGTATTCTTTCTATCTGCATTGTTCATTGCTTAAATATTATTCTCCTGAAGGGGTTCACATTTGACTTCAGATAATACATATCTATTTTTATCCTGGTCACTTTTCACCTTGCTTCTAACAGCAGCATTCAAGAGGTCGGTAAATGTTAACATGGCTATGAAGTTTTTATTTTAACATACCTAAACAGGATGCACTGATGATGACAAGAACATACCAGTTTTATAATGTGAGTTTGGATTTAATTCCTAATTTTACACAGCTATTAAGAGGTTTTGTATATATTTTGAGCCCAAGTAGATAAATAGATTTGAAAATTTAGAGGAACAGTTGTTCATCTAGTCTGATCAAAGTTTGTTATATTGCTTATACATATCTTAAGGCTCATGTGTTGTATATGGGCATTGATGTGAAGACATGAGCAGCTGTAGAATCCAGTTCTTTAATGATTGTCTAATACAGAGATCTCACTGGTAAAAATATGTGGCATTTCTAATCTCATTTGTGTTTGCTTCTCTCTTCATTTGTTTTTGCTACATTTTTTCTCCGCTGAATTAATGGTCACTTTAGTGTCTATCCCCATCCAAGGGCTGTTAACAAGTCACCTTTCAATCTTATTAAGAAAATAAATAGAGTGTGATATCAGGTTTGGAAATCGTAGACTGAAAAGCTTCAAAAAACTAATCCTCCAGAATTCTTTTTATTGACTTGATTTGTCAAACTCATCAGGCACTGGTGTTCAAGTGAAAGAGCACCACTTTTGCTTTTCATATGAGGTGCTGAATGCAAGAAATTATAAAGCAGAGGAATGTCAAAGACATGAGTAGCTGTCCTGGGTTCAGTGGTAGCAGTTATTTTCTCCTTAGTAGCTGGTGCAGTGCTGTTTTTGACTTTCAGCCTGGGAACAATGCTGATAACACCGATGTTTTTAGTTGTGGCTAAGTAATGTTTACTCTGACGAAGGACTTTCAGAGCGTCATGCTCTGCCATGGGAAGTTGGGAGGAAGCAGAGACAGGACACCTGACCCAAACTAGCCAAAGAGGTATTCCATACCACAGCACGTCATGCCCAGTATATAATCTGGGACTGTTACCCGGAAGTCCCAGATCGCTGCTCGAGTTGGGCTGGGTATCACTTGGTGGGTAGTGAGTGGTTTTATTCCCTTCCCTTGTTATTTCCCTTATAATTATTATTATTGGTGGTAGCAGCAGTGGTTTGTGTTATACCTTAGTTACTGGACTGTTCTTATCTCAACCAGTGGGAGTTACATTCTTTTGATTCTCCTCCCCATCCCTCCAGGAGCCCGGGGGGGAAGGTGGGGGCAGTGAGCAAGCGGCTGCGTGGTACTGTTACCGGCTAGGCTTAAACCACAACAGTAGCATCAACAATTAAGGAAATATTCCTGCTCAGGACTGAATTTTTCCTAAAAGTCATTAGGCAGTTGGTAGAGTTTTTCATTAAATTTACTCTAGATTGATGTGTGTTTTAGACCATGCGTGCAGTTACTGCCTCATTATCTTCATTTAAACTGATCCCCTGTGACCTGGTTAGGTAATTGGCTTTCAATTCATGCTAAAAGTACTTTTTTTTTAAATTAAAGAAAAATACAATTTTTTCCCCCCTGGTAAGGAGATGCAGGATGAAAAGAAATTAAACACCCTTTTTGCCTTCCTTGAACCATGAACTTTTTCGTTGGTACATCTGGCATGCTGTGATTAACATTCCCTTGTCTCCTCTCAGGCTTTTCCTTAGTTCTGTTCCAGCTAGTTTTAGTCTTCTTTAAACAAATTTGCACTATCTCTTCTTTTTCTTTTTTTTTTTTTTTTTTTTTTGTAGCAGAAAAATGTCCTTTTCCTGGTTTTGCTGCAAATGAGCATACCAATTTCAAAAAGACACCTCTATCACCTGGTTTCCGCAGCTGGCCTTCGTTGTTCTGTATTACTTTGTTCATTCAGTCTTTCCCTATTCTAATAATCCTATCTGGTTTAACAAAAGTCTAAGAAATTCTTGGTAACAGTGGCAGAAAAAATGGGGAAGCTTTTATGGATTCAGGCAGGAACAACTTGCAAACCATTTGGCTTGTGGAGCTACACTGTTTTGCTTTCCTTTGAGTTGAGCAGTTGGAGTCACTGTTTTGCTGATTCGACATCTCCTGTTGAGTAACATAGGTGGGACAGGAGCACCCATACTCGTCAAATAATCCAAATAAAAGCAAAAAAACTAAAAAAAAAAAAAAAAAAAAAGCACTGATATGTAACCTTATCTATGAGTATTGCTGAGGTACAATATAATACTGAAGTATGACAGGACAGCTAAATGCATAATTGAATAATATAAAACAATTGTCCAATCCACTACACTTCGTGTTTCAAATGTTCTCTTATGTAGGTGCACTAATACCAGTCAATGGCCTTGTTCTGAGGAATGTCCTTCTTTGCCTTTTCTATTAACATCTGCAAGTTGCAATGTACTTTTACTGTAATTTGGTTACTATAGTGATGAAGGATAGCAACAAATTCATTACAGATTCTTTGAATGCCCTCTGATGCTAAGGAGAATGGAGTAATACATTCTAAAAGATAGATCCAGTGCATTTTGTGTTATTGGAACAACTACTTCCAATGAACTGAGTGAGAAAAGGGATTTTTGTTTTGACTCTTTTTTCTGTTAATGGGATTTTCATGTATAGTGTTTGTTGCATCAGCTGTTCTGGTAAATAATAGAGACAGAGTAATATTTGGATTTACTGGTAAATATTGTTCCACATACTTACAGTTTCTCTATATAACTAGTCTGTTGGTGAGAAAATCACTAGAGGCTTGCATAATTACCTATTGGTTCCGAATGAATTTTGTATGTTTGCCTTGTAGTTTACAATTCTGAATTTTCTGTATTGTGCTTACCATTATGGAAGTATACATCTTTTTGTAAAGTATAATTTGGTTTTTTATGAATGCCTATTTTTAATGCAGTTAATTCAAGTGGCTAACAAAATGCAGAATCAATACATACTGCTACTTCAGAATAGATTTATTATGAAGGTAATGTTATTGCTACAGCAAATTACTGAAAAAAAATGCATCTGATGTAACCTGTAAGTATGTGTTAGGAAAGAGGCTTAAATCAGAGTACCAAAGTACAAGCCATGTAAAAAGTATATCTGCTACATAATTTTCCAGAAGTAAATGGAAGTAAATCCTTAAGTGCTGTAATTCTGCTCTATCTTTGATGTTGCACAATTAAAAAATTAATAGACCAGAATACTTAGCTTGTAACTGTTGAGGTGTGCAGGTAAATTAGTAAACCCCTTCCTGGGCTTACAGTAGCTGAACAGGACATTGTTAACTACTGGACAGAACATGGGAAATTGCCAATTTTAACAAACAATTGGGTGAGTGGCTGTAGTGGTTTAAGCCTCTCATCCATGCTGCTTGCTCACTCACTCCCCCTTCTTTCTTCCCCCCAGCTCCCAGAGCGATGGGGAGGAGAATCGAAAGAATGCAACTCCCACAGGTTGCTATAAGAACAGTTTGGTAACTAAGGTAAAGCACAAATCACTACTCTACCACCAATAATAATAATGACAAGGGAAATACAAGGAAAAAGAATACAACTGCTCACCACCAATACCCAGCCTGATCCAGCAGTGAACCCCCCTCTTCCGGGTCTCTGCTCTTCGTTTTTTCATCCTGGGCATGATGTGCTGTGGTATGGCATGCCTCTTTGGTCAGTTTGGGTCAGGTGTCCTGTCTCTGCTTCATCCCGACTTCCACTCCTCCCTGGAAGAGCATGAGGCTCAGAAAGTCCTTGGCCAGATAAAAATGTTTTAAGCAGTAACTAAAAACATGGGTGTTATCAGCACTGTTCCCAGGCCGAAAGTCAAAAACACAGCGCTGCACCAGCTACCAAGAAGGAGCAAAATGACTGCTACAGCTGAACCCATGACAGTGGCTGAAAGTTACAGATGGCATCATGGGTGATAGATAACTGTATTTCATAGATGGTTAAGGGAGAATTTTGTGAGAAACAGGAAAACTTCACAGATAATTAGAGAAGGAATCAGGAACATTTGGTGGATTATTCTCTTGTAAGGCCAACAGAGCCTGGGTAGCCGTATCAGTAATGCCACATAAAGCCAAGGTATCTACCAGAAATACAAAATTTGTGTATGGAGGTGACAAAACCGTGAACCATGGGAACAAACACTTAGGTAAGAGTCATTTACCTGGGAGGAGAAAAGGGATCAAGGTGGGTGGGAGGAGTACAAATATGGGAAAATCAGAGAAAAGGTGATAAAAGGGCTGGTTGAGTGTAAGCAGTCTTCTGTTCATTATGCTTCTCTGACTGAGTCTCTGTGTGATGCCTGCTGTCTTTTTACTTACTTCTGTGTTACCACCCTTCTTAGTGGGCAGGGATGGGCTTTTGCAACTAGAATAATACCCAGATCTGGAATGACTGAAGATCTGAGCCAGCAAGTTGGTGAGAGGTTCAGGATCTGGATATAAGACATAACTTAAAACCTGCGCTGATATTTGAGTGATCCATTTATGTGGGTTTATTTGTGCCTTTAGGAAACAAGGGAGTGCATATGTTAGCTGATGAGCTTCAGTACTGACTAGCCAGAGAGGAGGAAAAGGTTCAGCATTGTTGTTCATGCTGTTTTGTGCTTATGCTGATCCATGTGGGCAGTGTTTCTGTATTGTGTGTGTGTGTGCATGACTATGCACTTACTGAGACTACAGTCAGCTTCACTGCTGGCTGGATCTAAAACAGGAATGGGAACAACCTCCTTGACCTGAAAGATCATTGGATTCAGCTTTTGTTCATAATAACTGCTGTGAAAGAGATGTTCAGTGACTGTTCAGTATCTCCTGGAACTGTGGTTCCAGTTCTTCTCCTCCTTTGGTTAGAGATGAGTTTAGCTGCTCCCACATACTTCTACCATGTTTATTCACCAAAAGAAATAAACCAACAGGAATATTTTTAGTTCTTTTCTTTTAAATTGGTGACAGTTTTCAGATGTCCCAGTCAGTATCTTAGAGCTTCACAGGGTAGACAATTGCAGAAAACCACCATTAAAAAAAAGCTTCTCAATCCCTCCTAAAATTAAAAAAAAAAAAAAAAAAAGGAGAAATAATAGGGACACACAACGTAGTGATAAGGTAATGTTTATGGGCAGAATATCAGGAAGCATCATTCACTCAAACGCTCCCTGGTTTTTTGTGTTTATTGCTTTTAGGTCCATTTTGTGAGGAACCTGGTGATCCTTGTGCATCCCAGCCATGCCTGAATGGGGGCATATGCCAATACAACCAGTATGGATATGTTTGTGATTGTCCTGCTGGTTTTCTTGGGCACAGCTGTGAAATTGATATCAATGAATGTTCTTCAAGACCATGTCAAAAGGGAGGTACATGTATCGATTTGCCAAATGTAAGTATAAGCTTCAGAGATTTCTATTTGAACATAGAATTGTAGAATCATTGAGTTGGTTTGGTTGGAAGGGACCTTACATATCACTTAGTGCCACCCCCCCTGCTACAGGTAAGGACACCTTCCACTAGACCAGGTTGCTCAAAACCCCATTCAGCCTGGTCTTGAACACTGCCAGGTATGGGCCACCCATGTCTGGGAAGTCTTTTCCAGTGTCTCACCATCCTTATAGTAAAGAATATCTTCCTTATTTCTAATTTAAATCTACCGTTTCCCTCCTTTATCTTAAACCATTATTCTTTGTGCTATCAGTACAGACCCTTTTAAAAAGTCCTCCAGCTTTCTTGTAGGTCCTCTTTCAAGTATTAAAAGGCCTCAATAGAGCCTACAGAGACTTTTCTTTACCTTTATGAACAACCCTAGTCCACTCAGCCTTTCTCTATGGCCATTTCTGTGACATTCCTCCAGACTTGCTCTAACAGGTCCATGTCTTTCTTATGCTGTGGTCCCCAGAAACTGAACACAGTACTCCAGGTAGGATCTTACGAAACAAGAGTGGGGGAATCACCTCCCTTGACCTGCTGGCCACACTTCTGTTTATGCAGCCCAGCATACAGTTGGCTTTCTGGCCTGCAAGTGCATATTGCTAGCTCACATCCAATTTTCCAAACAGCACTGTTACCCAGTCCTTCTACTCAGGGCTGCTTCTAATGCGTTCATTATGCATTCTGTACTAACACTGGTGATTGCCCTGACCCATGTGCAGGACCTTACAATGAGCCTTGTTGAACTTTGTGAGGTTCCCATGAGCCCGCCGCTCAAGTCTGTCAGGATCCTTCTGGATGGAATTCCTTCCCTTTAGTGAATCAACTGCACCACTCTGCATGGTGTCATGTGCAAAATTCTGAGGATGCACTCAATCCTTCTGTGTAATTTCTAAAGATACTGAACAGTACTGGTCCCAGTACAGGCCCATGAGGTATACCATTTGTTGTTACTGATCTCCATTTGGACATCGAGCTGTTGATTGCAACTCTTTGGAAATGGCCATCCAGCCAATCCCTTATCCATTGAGCAGTCCATCCATCAAACTCATACCTCACTAATTTAGCAGCAATGGCTTTTGGTGGGACAATGTCAAATGCCTTACAGAAGTCATGGTAAATGGCATCAGTTGCTCTTCCCTTACCCATCAGTGCAGTTACTTCATCATAGAATGCCACCAGATTAGTAAGTCAGGCATGATTTGCCCTTCGTGAAGCCATATTGGCTATTTCTAATCCCCTCCCTATCATCCATGTGCCTCAACACAGCTTCTAGGAGGATCTGTTCCGTGAAAGTGGCAGACTATTTGATTCTAATGTACATTTTAAAATGAGCTTTGCATGCTTCATGAAGAAACTGAGCTTTGTATGAATGTGTAGTGTTCCTAATATTTCTATTGTTAAAAAGGCCAAATACCACATTTTCAGTTCAGTTGTTTTTTTGGTCACTTAAGAAACTACCAATGTTGCTTCATTTTTTTTCTCTCTCCCTAATAAAATATTCTGATATAAAATATGACATATCAGTCATCTTTATTAATTAATGGTTGTTTCCTATTCTCTTGCTTTGCCTGTGATACTTGGTTTTAATTTCCATCCCTTCCCCCCTTCCTCTTCTTTTTTCTTCTTGTAAAATAGAATAAATTAATGCGGACTTGACAAGAGAGTCATATCTGGTCATATTTCAAACTGCATTGTCAGTGCTCTTTCATTAGCATGGCTATTGCAAATACCAGTGATTGTACAGAACCAAAATAGTGGAAGAAGATTCAAAAGCTCAGTATCACATTCCAGCAATACATACTCACAGAGAGAAGAAAAGACATCTGAATTCCCGAACAAATTGGTAGATTTCTTAATTATGCAATCTGTCTAAATGTTTTTTAGTAGATATACTAACACATTGTAATTTGTACAGTCATTTCTATAGTCAAACAGATGCAGTAGCTTGTTTCACACATATATATTAATCTTTCAGTAGATGTTCAGAGCTCCCTTGATCATGCCTTTAAGACTGATTCTAAAGAAACACTTGAACACTTGCAATTTCACTGGGGGAATAAACCCCTATATAGTTTTCCTATACTTTCTGACATCACAATACCTGTAAAGAATATTACTTTATATAGAAAAATAAGGGTAAGAGTATCAGCGCTGAGAAATACTTTGTTTATAAAATAACTTATTGTTCTTATTGTAAAATAACATACTGTTTTGTACAAATTACAGATGTCTTTCACCATCATAGAGGGCATATTTTCTGTGTTTCATACTGAAGGGCAAAAAGCATTTCATTTCCGACCCTAGTTAGCAAATACTGTTTGGTATCTGATGTACCTTGTGCATTGTTACTGTTTGATAGATGTAAACATTACATTGATAGAAATTCAGAAATGAGGAAAAACCCGAAATGAATTGTGAAGTTCCTTCTCAATCCAGTTATGAAATGACAAAGCCAGCTAAATTTAGAGCTGATGTATTTCCAGCTAGCAAACCAAGCTCTTGCATAATTTGCTCTGGAATGCCTATTCAACTTGTCCTAAATTCTGTTTGTAAGCTAGGAGTGCTTTTTGTTCTGTCTTTGTTTAATATGATGAAACCCTGTCCTACTTAGGATCTCTATAGTAGTGAAACTAAACACTAATTTCTGTTTTGCCTTGGGTACAACAAATAATTATTTTTAATTTCCCTCTCTTCTATAGGATGTGGCATGTATCTGTCTGCCAATATTCACTGGCAAGTTCTGTGAGAGAATACTGAATCCATGTGAATTACTGCCTTGCTTAAATAATGCAACTTGTGTTGCTCAACACCAGGACTATAACTGCTGGTAAGATCAGAAATGAATTTATTTCAGTACTTCAATCACTTGATGACATCCCCCTGATTGCAGAAATAAAAGACTTCTTCAATCACAGACAGCACACAGAAAAAACCACTTTTCTTTCAACAGTTGTTTATGTATTTTTGGTGCTCTACTGTGTCAGTCTTCTTGAAAATTCTTGAAGTACTAGAAAAAGATTTAAAACATTTAACAAGTTACAAACTTTTAAATCAGTAATTCTGTAAGATAAAATATATAAATTCTGAAAATTTGATGATAAGGCAATTATACTACAGGTACCACTCCTATTCAAGGTATATGATATTTCTGTTGTTTCTGATAGGATAAGGCAAGACATTTGATTTCTGATTCACAGACATGTGTTAGTAGGTCTTAGATCGATCCTTCAAGCAGCGTAGTTAAAAGTGCTTTATTCAGGAAGACCATGCTGGAAACTATCCATTTGAAAATAACAGAAGACCCAGTATATAATTTCATTCTATTTTAAATAGCTCTTTAGAAGCTATTTAAAACTATTTTAAAACTAAACTAAAACTAATAGGTTAGTTTTCCTACACCACTAAAAAGTACAATTTGTCCTCTTCCCGTTTGTTTAGCTTTTATCTGGCTGCCTGAAGTAAGTTCTGCTGAGCACTACTGAAGTGCAATAAACAACTTTCAAATTTTAAGATATTCATAAAACCTGAAAATTGAAGCCGTGGTACACAAAAGCCTGAAACCATTATGAATGAACTTAGAAACTGCAAATGCACAACTGAAGTACAGACATAAAGTTAGAGTCTACCAGAATTGATTCAGTTGACAAGTCTGGAAATTAAAATATAAATAGAATTGTATTGGCTATTTTCCCAAAGAAGAAAAAAAGACAATTTTATTTATCCTTACACCTAAATGTATATGTACATTCACAAACACACATGGAAACACACAAAATTAGATCTTCCCATATAAATATCTGTAGCATAAAGCAATGGGGTTAGCATTTATTTTCCAATTCTTTAACACAAGACATATGCTGCTAATAATTTACTACTGTACAGCCAGTTTTTACATGGTGTGTTGGTGCAGGAATAAGTATGAAATAATGCCTGATGTTTACATTTAAAATTTTGCTTAACATAAACAATTAATACCAAGATAAGATTGCATTTCTTAAAAAAAAAAAAAAACAAACAAAAAAACCCAAAAAAACCCCACAGAATCTTGGCGCTAAGTACAATGCAGATTTATAACTTCTCAAATCATCGGTAGAAATAATCTGTACCGTGAACTTCATTGTACCAAGGCAATTGATTACTGAAAATAGCTATGGAAAGGCATGGTGATCTCACAGTCTTCCAATTGATGTAATGTGGAAGAATGGAAGTCATGATTTAGATCAATATAACAGAAAATAAAAATGGGCAATTAACCCATGTATACTGATTATTCAGAGAATCACCTAGGTTATGTGATAAAGCTAGGTACTAGACGTTTTAGTTTTAGGCTCAAGTGATACAATCCTCTTTACTACTAATATCAAGCATTAAGATCCTATTAATATCAGCTGTGCTTAGATTTTACCTTTAATATCTTACATATATTACATTTGCATGTAAGTGTGTAGTTTTTCTGTGTGTAAAATACACATTTGGTAAGACAAGCAAGATATTTGTGGAGAGCTAGTTTGAGAAGTAGGATAGGTTATAAGCTTATTATTTTTTAACACAAAGAACACTCTAAAAAGGAGAATAACATCCTAGGGAGAACACTGTGAATAGAGTAATGGAGAGTGCATACTTTGCACAATGTTGAGTGCCTTGCCCGTACACACTATTTACATAAAAACTTAAAAACTTTAGACCCCCATAGTTTTCCTTAGCATCCAAGTTGCGCAGGAGACTTTCTTGGTGAAGGAAGACCTCCAGGAAATTACTCCTATTCCAAGGAGTTACATCCAGGACAGGTGAGATGCATCTCCTTGAGGTTTCAGGTTTTCTCTTTACAGAAGCAGAGAAAGCCTGAGTTGCTGTCCTAAACCAAATACTAAAACTGCAGACTTCTAATGTTAGATAAGTATAGCAGCACTGGAAATTGGTTTCAATAGAATGAGAGAATCATAGAAGAGCCAGGTTAGAAGAGACCTCAAAAGATCATCTGGTCCAGCCTTCCATGGGAAAAGGTACTTACATGAGATTATCTAGCAGCTTGTCCAATCACATATTGAAAACCAGTAAGCAGCCCTAGTATTACCATTCTGTTCCTGAAGGCTCTAATTACTGATTGCAATATTTTTTTGTGTTTATTTTTAATAAATATGAAATTATTTCCTCAATTTGTTGTTAAATTACAGTTTTCTACCACTTAATCCTCAATATTTAATAAATGTAAATTCTGTATATACTTATGCCTATATACTCAGAAGGAGGCATTTAGTTGAGAGAAGGCATTTCCAGGGAGTATGAATCATATACTTTTCAAAAGGACACCAGATTGAGTAATTGGTTGTGTGAGCTACAGTATTGCCAAAATCAGTGTAGAGGAGATGCTGACTTCTAGAGAAGGCCTACAGTCAACAGATTTTACTATTTCTAGGATTCAAAATTATCTTTGTAGTTATATGTCTTGCATTAGCTACTTTCTATAGGAACAGTGGTTTAACAGTTTCAGTTTTGTTAACTCACAGACTCTGAAGCTTTCTGTTTGTGAGTTGTTTCTGAATTCATTTTACCCAAAGTAAGCCTACCATTAACTACGTGGCTTTTATGTTGGAGCTTCTTATTCAAAGTTTTAAGCAGAAGTTTCATTTCATTTTCTGTCATCGTTGTCCAATACTGTAGGTTATGATTATATCTAGTTACTTCACAAAAAAACTCCATGTGTTTCCTTTGGTGCAATACTACTATGATCCACTTTTATAGCATTTTAACATTTTAAAGAAATGTAATGGCATTTAGCACACATGCATATACAAATTCAAGTAATAGCTGAACTGACCTTTTTACCCCTTGTTTTTTCTTGTCCCTACTTTATGCACTTCTCCTTATGCCCAAGCTCCGTTTTGATTACATCCATCACCATCTCTCAGCTTCTATCTACTTCTTTCTTTGGGAAAGCAGTTATTTTCAATTCTAAACATATAACCAAACACACTCATTATAGTTTTTTCCACTTGATATGATGTATGACTATCTTGTATCCTAATTCCATCCTTTCAGTCTTGCTATTATATACAGTTCTGTGCTTAGATTCTAATAGTAGCGTTTTTTTTTAAGTGTCAAAATTTAAGGTGATTTCAAATAGGCAGCGAACAAGGATATCCATCACAATAAAGTGTGATTTTTTACTTTGTATCTTCTATTATCCATGTTCTTTAGGATGGTAAAAAATCACAAAAATTATGAAAGGGTGTTCTGAGAAAATTTGTTCTGTTGGTGTCTTCTTTGGAACTTTACTGTCAACTTTGTTAGTGCTACTTTACTCTTACCTCCTCTGACTTTGGTATGTCTATTGCAAAATGACATCAAAAACAAAAAATGGGAAAAATTAGCAAATTTTTAAAATAGAAGAAGCAGCTTCTAAAATTGGCTTACTAAACAATCTGCTTTATGGAACAGTCATCAAATGTCCAAATAAATTGAACCAGAAAAGTAGGAGCTTTTTCACCTGATACAAGACCATTGGTAAAACAAAGCAGTAAAACAAAATGTTACAATTGAGTTGCTCTGATTTGGTTTTAAGTGTTAATTAAAAATGGAATTATAATAAGGGAGACTTTTATTTACTTTTACATTCCTTTAACATATAAATACAACATATGGCTGAATGGTGCTGTAACATGGAAGTCAACAAATATGCCATCTGTTGATATGAGTACTTCTGTTTAGACAGAAAAATAAGTGTGTAACTGTTCAATAGCATTCCTAAATAAAAGCAGGTAAGTATAATGAAAAGCTTCTTTTAGCTACAACATGTGAACCAGAAATGAGTTAAGAATAGACTTTGCAAGAGTTTTGATTCTAAGTATTTGTAATGGTAGCAGTATAATTATAGGATTTACATATAGTCATTTTTTCGAGAGAAGGGTGAGCGTTATGTAGTCCATTGCTGCTTGCATAGAGTGTCCTCCTGTGGTTGTGTTTATACCAGCCTGAAAGAATATAACTATTTAGAGAAGGTTTTCTCATATCCACCTATCTCTGTCCAAATGGACCTATATATGGACTGTGTGGATACTTTCCAGGGGTTTCTGGTGAAATTCGGCTGGTTTGACACTTTGCCAAAGGTTAATAAGTGACTTAAGCTTCTGGACATTCTAGCTGCCTATGCACATCCCTCACAGGCATAACCATACCCACTGATTAGGCACCTTAACTGAGTTAGAAAATGCAGCTAACTTAGCTCTCATTAAATGTTGTTGACTATTTGCTATTGATAATATATCCTTTACTTCTCCTACATAACTGTGAGAGGCTTCATGCACACTGAAACCAGCCATGGTATTGTTTCTGAAAATGGGGAAACATAAGCAACATGAATCCAGGAGAAGAAGAGCACAGGAAAAAACCCAGAAGCAATTCTTTATCATCTTCCTGATTTCCAGCTTCTGGGTTGAGTCATTAGAGAAAGTGCCCCTCAGAAAGAGCTAAGGAAACTTCCCACCTATTACTTTTGTGTTCCTACACAAATACAGATTTTCAGGCAACTGGCCATTATTTTTCTCTTCTACTTAAATCTTTTCTTTCTATGCTACCAGAAGGAGCCTTTAGACAGAGGAACATGCTAAGCATGTCTGCAAGTAAATACTGAGTGAATTTGACAAGTATTATGTATTTGTTAAAACACAAAAGAGAGTTTTTGCAGTCTGGATTTTACTTTTTGCACATTTTGAGCAAGATATGCATATTCAAATAGTTTTCTACTTTGTTCCATTATTGTTTTTGAATAAGACTTGTTTACATTTGTATCTACCTCATCTCTTTTGTTTGTGTGCAGAGGATTTTTTAATCACTGGAAGGATGGATAAGATAAAGATTTTCACCTACTAATGACAAGTGCTGAAATGAAGCAGAAGAAATGCCTGCAGTTCCTTTTACCATAGAATAGTTACCCATGGCTCCATTGGCATCACATGGAGCTAACAAACTGTCATAAAAACAGAGTGCTAGTTTTCTCTTTTAAAGAAAATACTGAATTACAAATAAGCAAACATTAAACTACGTATTGTTCTCTCCACAGATTGTTCCTCACATACCTAAGCATGTCATTATTGACTAATCTTTGTTAATCATTAGTAATGATTGATGCTAAGTACTTTAGACTTCATTTCTCATCACATTTCTAATTTTTCTCTCTGACGGTTTAATTGCCTTGTCCTTTCTAATAGATTTCTAAAACCTCATTTACAGCTTTTTATTAAATACTACCTCATTCTAGATTATTTTATGTTTCTGGAAGATTATATGAAGTATTGGTATGAAAATGTGTTAATCAATGCAAAAAAAATATTTTATGGGGAAGCAAAAACATCCAGAATCATGCAACTGATATTTAATTGCCTGAGAACTTGTCCTGTTTACTTTAAATAACATATGAAGTTGTTTTTGTCACTGCAAGAGCATTATTTAGTAGAATTACGGAAAATAATTACATACAATTAACTTTTAAAATACAAGTCCTCTAATGCACTGGTGTATTTGCAGCTGTATGCCAGGATTCACTGGAAAGAACTGTGAGGAAGTAATTGACTACTGCAGGCTGCTCAACATCAACTGTCTGAATGAAGGATTGTGTCTTAATATAATTGGAGGATTCACTGTAAGTAATTTAATATATGTTAAATTAATTCAGTGCTTCAATGTATAAAAGCTTTAACCAAGCAGAACCTGAAATGCATTCATTACTCTTAAGAGACAAGAGGGGCATACATTTACGTGTTTTATTTATTTAAATCAATAACATGAGGATAATTCACTTGGGTAATATGGATTTTTTTAATTACTTTTTTACTGAGAGCATGTTTTATATCATGTAGGAGAACTGAAAAGTGTTTTATTGTAAAAATTACATATATATGTAATATATATATTACAGAGATATATCCATCTCCATAATTGTAGTCCAGTGCCAGTCCACACAAATGAGAATCAGTCTTCAAAAATATATTGCTTGAATTGAGAACATCTGTTGCCATTGCTTTAACCATAATCAAATAAGCAATTTAAACATAAGCACATTAAAACTTAGTAAAAGCTTAGAAGTTTGATAATGAAACTGCCATGCAGTGAGGTTAATTCAAACTGACAATTTGAAAAATAAAGTAATTCTGCTTGTTCTAACATCCATCATGTATCAAGCTTCTCCTGGTCATAGCTTGTCAGAAGAGAGGAAAGAATAGTTTCTCCAACAGCAATAATTGGGAACATAAAGGTTATTCTAAACAAGCACTCATTCTGCAAATAACAGGAGATGATAACAGAATCACAAAATGCTTGATGCTGGAAATGACTCTGGATGTCATCTTGTCCACCACTCTACACAAACAGGGCCACCTACAGCCAATTATCCTGTCCTAACCCACTTACCTGTTTGGGTGTTCAGACAGAATACATTAGGATTACTGTTACTCCTTGCTTCATTGAGTAGGAAGAGTAGTCTCCTGTGTAAGGGAAGGGGAGTTGGAGTAGAGGGTGACAGCAAGCCCAGCAGTGACAATATCTTCACCAACAAAGGGCACAAAGTTCCTTAATACCCACAGCAGACCCACAGACTCAGCCAAAAGACCGTTGATCACCAAACAAGTCTGTAGTGATTTGCAGTCAAGCTGAGAAGTCAGCTGATCAGGATCAGCAATGTACAAAGCTGGATGCATACATACTGACAAAATAGCCCTGGAAAGGGTCTAGTGCCTGAGCTTAAATGCAGCTCGTGTAAATGAATGAAAATGTAGACATGTGAGAGGTGAGTTCCGTTTTCGCGGTAGGGTGGTCTGAGGTGACAGTGATGGGCCACATCAGAGCTGACCTTGAACACATGCAGTTGTATCTGTGAGAGAGGGAAAAGAGGTCACCAAGGAAGAGTGCAATGAAAGATGAATACAGTCTATTCAGGCAAATTAGAGCTGGTTGATGCGTTCAAAGTCATAGAATCATAGAATCATAGAATAGTAAGGGTTGGAAAGGACCTCAAGATCATCGAGTTCCAACCCCCCTGCCATGGGCAGGGACACCTCCCACTAAACCATGCCATCCAAGGCTATGTCCAACCCCACCTTGAACGCCGCCAGGGATGAAGCATTCACAACTTCCCTGGGCAACCCATTCCAGGGCCCCACCACCCTCACAGTAAAGAATTTCTTCCTCATATCCAATCTAAACCTCCCCTGTTTAAGTTTAAACCCATTACCCCTTCTCCTCTCACCACAGTCCCTAATGAAGAGTCCCTCCCCAGCATCCCTATAGGCCCCCTTCAGGTATTGGAAGGCTGCTAGGAGGTCTCCACGCAACCTTCTCTTCTCCAGGCTGAACAGCCCCAATTTTCTCAGCCTATCTTCATACGAGAGGTGCTCCAGTCCCCTCATCGTCCTCGTGGCCCTCCTCTGCACTTGTTCTAACAGTTCCATGTCCTTTTTATGTTGAGGACACCAGAACTGCACACAATACTCCAAGTGAGGTCTCATGAGAGCAGAATAAAGGGGCAGGATCACCTCCCTCGACCTGCTGGTCACGTTTCTTTTGATGCAGCCCAGGATACGGTTGGCTTTCTGGGCTGCAAGCGCACACTGCCGGCTCATGTTCATTTTTTCATCAACCCACACCCCCAAGTCCTTCTCTGCAGGGCTGCTCTGAATCTCCTCCCCGCCCAACCTGTAGCTGTGCCTGGCATTGCTCTGACCCAGGTGGAGGACCTTGCACTTAGCATGGTTAAACTTCAACAGGTTGGCATCAGCCCACCTCACAAGCGTGTCAAGGTCCCTCTGGATGGCATTCCTTCCCTCCAATGTATCAACCGAACCACACAGCTTGGTGTCATCGGCAAACTTGCTGAGGGCGCACTCAATCCCACTGTCCATGTCACCCACAAAGATGTTGAACAAGACCGGTCCCAACACCAATCCCTGGGGGACACCACTTGTTACTGGTCTCCGGCTTGACACTGAGCCACTGAGCACTACTCTTTGCGTGTGGCCATCCAGCCAGTTCTTTAGCCACCGAGTGGTCCACCTATCAAATTGATGTCCTGACAGTTTCTCTGAATATTTCTTGCATGTAATTATTCATTAAGTCTATATTTCATCGCTTTTCTTGTAGTCACAAAAGCTAAAAAGGTGTTGATATTGTCTCCACATTGCTTTCCACAATGTTGAAAGCCATTTCCATGGCTGAAAATTATTGTCATTTTATTTTCAGTTTGTGGTGTAGCATCTTTATTTGGAAGATAAGCAGTTGTACATCAATTATAAGTTAAATTCTCTGTGAAGAGACATAAATAACTAAGTAATCTGTCCAGCCAATTTTTTTTGCTTCTCTTCGTGGTAACTTTCTTGATCACATTTCATTTTTTCCTGCAGTAAGTATGTATTTTCAGTATTACCAGGAAATCAAATACTGACAAGTAGTTTGAGAATTCTTTTTTCTTTTTTTTTTTTTCTAAACAAAAGTGGACCTAAGCAGTCCATCTAAAAAAAAGAAACCCAAACCACCCTCCCCCCCAATAAAGGAATTTTTGAAAAATCAGGGTGCTGAAACTTAAAATCTAATTTTAAAATTATTTTTGTTTTAAAAGTAATCTCTAGTTTGGTTTCAAAAAGTAGGAAGTACTTAGACTTGAAACAGTACAATTTCTTTTTCAGTATTGCTGTAACGGTTATTGACACAAATTCTTGATCACTGACACTAATTATAAGTAATTGTAATATTAATAGCTACTCTGCTTAAATTTATTGTATTTGATAATTTAATATCTGCTTCTAAAATTGTTTCTGCTCTATTAAGAAATCCCTCTAACTCGTATTAGGCTTAAGCTCGATAGTAATGCGAAGTTATAGGAAGTATTTACTGATGAAGCTATTGTGTCAGATAAATATCGCAATTGTTGCTTCTTAGGATACAGAGATCCCCCTTGCATTTCATGTTCTTATATTTCATATTTTTATATCTCAATTTTCATATGTCATACTTCAGAGTGCAGCTCTACTAGTAACAATTTCCTTTGTTCTTTGCATGGTTGCCCATCATATTGGGAATCAAAATCAGGATGAACATATATTAAGATAAAATTTATTGTTGGAAAAACAGTGTGCAATTAATTCCTGTTGACATAGCTTAATGCAAACAGATGATATCAGACAAAGCAGATTTAATGAGATTTAATAACATGACAGGTAGTGATGGAGAAATATTTTCTGCTGCAATTTACTCATTAAGCAAAATAAATTGTTTAATGGAGCAAGTTCAAGTCTGAGAAAAAAAATCTAGATCTTGATGACACTTCAATGGGTGCAGCAAATCAGCTGTATTGAAGAGGGAAAGTTTTGTTTCCAGACAGTTGAATGTTCTGCCTTTTGCAGCACACACCCCACACCTACCTCACCCCATCCAGCTGAAACAGAAGATAACGCAGTTTGTATGTCACGGCCAATTGCCAAGATGACTGTAAAAGACCTAGAATTCTGCCTAAGATACATTTTTGATTTTATTTTCAAAATTAGAAAAAGCTCAAACTGATAGAAATGTTATCACGGTATTACTGGACTCATAGGCTTGAAAATTTGTGTAGCAGTTATTCTGATTTTAGAATTAGAAAGCTTTTTTGGTAAACCATATTAAATTAAGTAAAAATGAATAGTCAAAGACAAAAATAATTATGAATTGGGAATTAGTGTTCCCTATGAGTTTTTTTAGTGGGTTCATGTCAAGACAGTCCATGGGCTATCAGTTTTCTGCAGAAGAAATACAAAAGAGCAGTTGTATTTGGAATGTTTAATTCTGGGTACGAGAAGACAATAAAGGCACATTAGCAAGGATGTGCTAACAGTGTTGTGCATAGTTCTGTTCAGCTGCTTCTCCCCTGTGCTACCGATTATACCAGGAGCATTTTTAAAAATAGAATAAAATACGGTGCAGTGCAATGTATAAGCAGTTTTCCATCAGATCAGTGCCAGGTCGCATCTGTCCAGCTGTAGTGAAAAACTTCACCAGAAAGTAAATTTCATGAAGATCTACTGCTGTGGGATTCAAACTCCAAAATTACCACAGGCTGAAGGCTGGAAAACACAGTGAGTTGCTTGTAGTAGTCTATGCAGCACACACATTCTTCTGAATTAAAAGGTTGAGAAAAGGATTATATTTCCCAGAGTTTCCATAAATAGTCAAAACATAAATATGCCTGTAGCATGGGGAACAAACAAGGGGAATTAGAGATGTGTGCACGTCTACAGGGGTATGATATCATAAGCATCACAGAAACATGGTGAGATGGCTCCTATGACTGGAGTGTCAGAGTGGAAGGTTACAGGCTCTTTAGGAAAGACAGGCCCGGTAGGCGAGCAGGGGGAGTTGCTATTTATGTTAGGGATAGGCTGGAGAGTATGAAGCTCTGTCTGGGGACAGGTGGGCAGTCAATAGAGAGTTTGTGGGTCAGGATTAAAGGGAGAACAGTGATGGGAGACATTAATGAGGGGTCTGTTAGAAACCACCTGACCAAGGGAACTCAGTGGATGAAGCACTCTATATACAGACAGGAGCAATCTCAAGCTCGCAGGCCCTTGTTCTCATGAGGGACTTCAACCACCCTGATATCTGTTGGAGGGATGGTACGGCCCAGCACAAGCAATCCAGGAGGTTCCTCGATTTTGTGGAAGACAACTTCATTCTGCAAGTAATAGAGGAGCCGACAAGGAGAGGTGCCATGCTTGACCTCATCCTCACCAACAGGGATGGGCTGGTTGGAAATGTGATGCTCCAGGGCAGCCTTGATTGCAGCGATTATGAGATGGTTGAATTTGAGATCCTCAGGACAGTGAGAAGAGCATGCAGCAAGCTGACTGCCCTTGACTTCAAGAGAGCAGACTTTGGCCTCTTCAGGAACCTGCTCAGTAAGATTCCATGGGATAGAGCCCTAGAGGGCAGGGGGGCCCAAGACTGTTGGGTGATATTCAAGGATCACCTGCTGCAAGCTCAGGAGCAATGCATCCCAACTAGAAGGAAGTTCAGCAGGAGGGCCAGGAGACCTCCTTGGATGGATAAGGAGCTGCTCAGCAAAATTTGAAGGAAAAAAGAAGCTTATACAGAGTGGAAGCAAGGACAGGCAGCCTGGGAAGAATACAGAGATGTTGTCCGGGAAGCTAGGGACCAGGTTAGGAAAGCTAAGGTCCACTCTAGAATTAAAGTTGGCTAGGGATGTTAAGGATAACAGGAAGGGATTCTATAGGTACATTGCAAATAAAAGGCAGGCTAGAGACAACGTGGGCCCTCTTCAGAAGCTATCGGGAGAACTGGCTACCCTGGATTTAGAGAAGGCTGAGGTTCTTAATGACTTCTTTGCCTCAGTCTTCACTGGCAAATGCTCTGACCACACCACCCAAGTCTTGGAAGGCAGACGCAGAGACTGTGAGAATGAAGACCCTAGGCTCACTGTAGGAGAGGATCTGGTTCGAGACTATCTTAGGAAGCTGAATGCATACAAGTCCATGGGACCTGATGAAATCCATCCGTGGGTCCTGATGAAATCCATCCGCGGGTCCTGAAGGAGCTGGCAAATGAAGTTGCTAAGCCACTGTCCATCATATTTGAAAAATCATGGCAGTCAGGTGAAGTTCCCGACGACTGGAAAAAGGGAAATATTACCCCCATTTTCAAGAAGGGGAAAATGGATGACCTGGGGAACTACAGACCAGTCAGCCTCACCTCTGTGCCTGGCAAAATCTTGGAGCAGATTCTCCTGGAAGGCATGCTGAGGCACATGAAAACCAACAAGGTTGTTGGTGACAGCCATCATGGCTTCACTAAGGGGAAATCCTGCCTGACCAATCTGATGGCCTTCTATGATGGGGCTACGGAACTGATGGACATGGGTAGAGCAGTTGATGTCATCTACCTGGACTTGTGCACAGCATTGATTCTACGATAAAAAACTCGACTCACTTTATCTGGGCTCCGTAAATGATCAAAGATACAACATTTACTATTTTGTCTAGTTCCTAAAATACAGAAAGGTAGGATTCCAGCTGTGCCTCAGTTTAAGAAATCGGGTTATCATCTGGACAGGTGACAAATGCAGTGTTTGAACATTACAGATCTTCCTCGTTCAAAAAATACTGCTATGTAAAATTCTATTATTTACTATTGATTTGTCAGTTATTGCAAGAACCCTGCTACTGAATTTCCCCTCTTTTCATCTGCAGTGTTAGAATCACTTTTTGAAACCTATATAGAAGAACATATAATGTAGCTCATTTTTCTTCAATACCCATCACATAGGTAAGATTTGTAATTAATATTATCCTGATTTGGCAACTTTACCTCCAACTACTCAATATTAAAAAACATGGGGCTGCTGTTTTAATGAGAATTTTAAATTAAAAGAGGTTTAAAATAAACCATACTTCTACAGTTACTACTGTGTGTAACTATTGCAATTTCCACCAGAAGTTTATTCAACAAAAATATTCATCTAAATTATTTTGACAATGTGATAATCTGCTCCATAAAAGCATTTTTTTAAAAAAAGATCTGCCTTACAGAAACACATTTCTATAGGCATTTCTGTTTTCATGACAACTCTTTAATTTTCTTCAGTGGATTTTTTAGATGAAAAGATAGTGTTCTTAGTTTTCAGTTCATACTATTTTCTCAGTGCTTTTAATGTGTCTTAACCAGTTTATGACTATGGGTGTCTGTTATCCTTGTCTTTACATGGAGACAGGGAAAAGATGAACAATTCCCAAAGGACAACTGTCAGGGAAGAAAGAACTGTTGTTTCTTTTGTGCTAATCATAATGGTGCCATATGCTAACCACCTGTGGGGGCATGTAGTGGTTTGGGTAGAGTTCTCTCAGTGAATTAAAATGACTCCAGAGAAGACTCTGGCACAAGGAGACAGAGCATTAAAAGCAGGTGAAGAGGGTATACAAAAGAGGAATCAACTGGGGATGTAAAGCATTCCTCTAGATCCCAAGGAGGCATCAGGTACTCAATCGCTTATCTACAGGAAGTGGCTTAGATTAAGGCCAAAGGATTATATCTGTTTAAGATCACCTGCTTTTTTCCTGAATCATTATTATTGAAGTAAATCAAGCAAACAACAAAACCAAAGATACTGAAAGAATGTATTACATGAATTATGTAAATTAGGAGGATAACAGTATTGTCAATTACTAAATTTTGGAAGCCTGTAAAGAAGTGCAGTTTCTGAAACACGAGTGGGAAAGCAGGGGATGTCAGACTGTCAAGTTTGTGGCAGACCAGCTGTCTTTACTTTCTAGGGGGAAATGACTGAATTACATAAAATTTACAGAATTCACAGTCTAGTTAGGAATACCTACAGAAAAGGGCATTTGAAGGTGAAGAACATGCAGCCCTGCTGAGTTGCAAGCAGATTTGGAATAGCTACACACTCTTTCCTGCTTCTGCTCTGCCATACACCTCTTACGGGAGGGCATGCAGAGTGAAAATGCAGGGTGTAAAAGTGCTCATTCATAGTTAGTTGGGTTTTTTTTTGCCTAACAGCCCCTTAGTATGTTACGAGCAACTGTCTTTGAACTTACATGGTCTGCATAGTGTACTGAACTCATTTTGTCAATATCCCATCATCCTGACAAACCACTGATTCATGCAAGATTATGTGCTTACAGCTAACAAAGGAACTGAGTTATATAGACCAAAGAATAAAGCTAAAAGACAAATTGAAGGCAATGCCAATTTAAGGTCTATTTCCATTTGCCCGCACTATACTTGAGACAAAGACTAAGAAAATTATACATGTTGCCTCAATAGTAGGGCTGTGTTGGCAAGCAAATGAACACTAGAGCAGCATTAAAGAAAGAGATGGTAATCTGTGTTATCATTCTGGGTTTTGCAATTACACCTACTGTTGGCCATTCAAAGCAAGTGTTAAAAATTTTCTCTGAAAAGCTGTACTCACACGAATGTGAAATTTGACGTTGGAATCACTGTCAGTGGATGTCCTGGTGCCTTCCAAAAGAGTATTAGGAATTGCTGCTGATTTCTGGCTGGTGTTCACACAGTGCAGTGGAATTATATTGTGCTGTAAAGGGGGAGTGAAGCTAAGGAAAACAAAGGAGTAGTGGCAAAAATGAGTAGTGGTTTTAACTTCTATGAGTAATTTTCAGTATATGTGTTCTGGAACCATCGGGTGCTTGCATATGACTGGAAAACACCGATTAATGAAAACATGTACTAACATGCATACGTTTCAAAGATATGTTCCCCAGTCACTGTTTTTGCTTTTTTTATATACATGCATTTAATACTGTATATCAAATAGTATGATCACTGTAACAGTACAGAGAAAATAACATAATGGAAAAGATTGGTACCTAAAATCTTGCCCTGCAGATGTCTCTGCGGCTGTTCATGTTATATGCTTTTGATCCTTTTCTATATGACCATATATCAAAGCCACAGCTGTTACATCTAGAGTTTATTGGTGAACCTGTGATGTTTCAACAACAAGGTGTGAACCAAGAAGATATATAGATAAAATAAAATTGGGAGCACAAATGAATAGTTAGTAACCACATGGATCACACCTTTGTAGTTTAAGTAAAAAAAAAAAAAAAAAAGACCCAAAAAAACAACACCAAAAGCCAGCAAATATGTGCTTCCTGAAGATGACCATGTTCTCTACAAGAAGAGGCTTGAATACTAACACAAAGAACTGTCTTCACCAAAGCCAATATAATCCTTATGTGTGGATGAAGGAAAGAGGAGGGAACCTCGCTTTCTCCTGTTTTTTTCCTACATGTTAGAAAGGTGGAATGAGGTATTCATTCAAAAGAACTTGTGCAGAAATTACTGTCAGGCAGACAAAGCTCCAAGTTTCAGCCCTAACCAGATGAGGTTTGCCCTTGTGGGTGCAGAGCCAGACCGGTCAGCCAGCTGTCAGGCTGGGAAACAATCTGCTGATTTTCAGAAGAGTGGCAAGCAGTGACAAGCCCTGCAGGCCTGCTGTGCGCCCTACACCAGCCTGAACAGCCTTTGTGGAAACTCTGCTGCTACTGCTCCATTTACCACCTTGTAAGTTCTTCCATGAGAATCAGCTCTCAGTCCTAATGTTGTTTGGTAATACTTTATCCATGGAAGTCTGGCTGAATTTATAACCCAAAATAAAGCATCTCTATGCAGAATTAGCAACAATCTCCAGAACTGAGCTACATCAGCTTAGATCTCATAGTTCTGACAGGGCCTCACACTTACTCTTAGAAAAGCCATTTGTATGTACTGCATGAGAAGAGAAGTAAGTTCTAGGTAACATACCCAGAATTAAAAAGAAGGATAGCTGAGAGAAAACATTACCTTGTTTAACAAATGCAGAATGCAGTTCTTTACAAAAAAGCCACCAGGGCTCTTTTAAAGGCCTTTGCACTGTGTCAATCAACATTTGTTTTCTGAGTATAAAAAAGCCAAAAGGAAATAAACATTTAATATTTTGGGCATACTATATATTACAGCTGTTGTTTGGAGTGATAAAATTGTTATGAATGCTTATAACAGATCTACTAGCAATGCTGGAAGCAGTGAAAATTGGCACTGCAAAATCTACTGCTCTCAGATGTAACTTTTATCCTTACAAGCAACATATAAACTAGATAATCGTCATTTTCCTTTAAAAAAAATCTAGCCTCTTCTATTAGTTTCTCCCCATGGACTGTCTGAGCAATATAATCTCATCTCTGTGAAGCTACTGTGCCACCATTATTAGTTCTACTGGTGTGTCCCCTGTATTTGTCCTTCTAGCTGACTGTTCAAACAGCAGTAGTTCAAAGTCAGATACTTCTGTTATGGTCTAGTTTTGCACAGGTTAATTACTCCATTTTCTTTACACGATAACAGTAATTCCACAGAAGAGGTCACGTGAATTTTAAAATGTCCTATTCAGTTCTGTGCTTCTTCAGTATTTAATTTGAACTTAATCAAAACAATCTTTTCCTATTTTTCTTATTCTGTTGTGATAAACAGCATCAAAGCACCCTAGGTACTTTTCATACGTGCTGTTAAGTATCTCTAAGCAGTACAGAAATTAATAAACACTAGAAATCTTCAAGTAATAAACTAAATATTCTGCTTTCCAAGAGTTAATTAAAAAAAAAAAAAGTTTAGTTAAAGCTCTGGTCATGTAATACCTTTACATATCTTTATACATATATCTTAATTGATCTACTTGGGTAGATTAAAATTAAATATAAGCAGACAGTAAAATACACCAAAAATAACCAATTAGAATGTTGGGTTTTCTTCATTTTTAAACAAAACTTCTGAGATGACATAGTCATTTTAACTGATTGTCAGTAAAAAATAGCATGAGCCAGAAAAAATAATGAAAACTAAAGTACACAAAGTTGACAAATATTACAGTGAAAGCCATGCTACATGATAGGTCTGAAATACTATTTTTTATTGATAACATGCAGTGCTGTTCCTGTGCATTGTATGTAGAGGACAATTTATTAGATTATTTTGAGATGGTGAGACAGAGAAAACATACGAATTTTAGACCATAGGAATGGAAAGACAACAAAATACCTCACAAATTTCAAGGAGATAGGAAAAATAATATCAAGAAAACAGTGTTCACATAAGAATACTAACGATATTTCTTACTAATTTTGTACTATGAAATAGTTACTATATCAAAGACCATATAACTGACATGCCAGATGCTTCTATTTCATATGGAAAGACATGAGATCTATAAAGGGGATGAAAGCCTGTACCTGGGTTGAATATCATGATCATTAAAAATGGGCTGTATGCAAAAATAAGGGTCCGTAACGCACTTCTATGTTGTAGAAACACATCCTACTACCTGCTCGCAGGTTGGGTGGGGTGAGGAGCAGAAAAGGCCTTGACTCTGTGTAAGCACTGTTCAGCAATAACTGAAACATTCCTGTGTTATTTACACTGTTTCCAGCGCAAACCCAAAAAATTGCCCCACACTAGCTACTATGAAGAAAATTAACTCTATCCTAGCCACAACCAGCGCATCACACTAGCTGAGTTTTACTTACTTTTTAACAGAATTGGTTCTCAAGTTTAAACCACTTCTCAAATTTAAACCACTTCTCAATTTGGGCAGAAATTGCCCAAATGTCTTCTTTTCTGACTTCTCTACCTAATAAGGAGCTGGCCTCTTGAGATAAGGAGGATTGTTGTAGGAAGATTCCATGAAAGTTCAGCCAGCCAGCTCAGCACTGTGTATTTCTGAAGTGCATAACTTACAACAAAATACTTTAATCTGTTTATTAGTGCCAGTAAGATCAGACACACATTCTTCATGTGCTGCTTAAATTTTGTGGTGCCTTCAGCAGCTGTTTCCAATACTGCTCAGTAATATTCTAGTACATGCTACAGCTTCTTGCTGTATAATTTTCATCCTTCAGTATCTGCCTTATCTTTGTCTACTACCAAATAAAATATGCACATTCTTAATTTTCCGTTCTAGGTTACAGTTAAATATTAAGAAAATTTAAGTATTTTATAAAGAGATGAGGTGCAGCACATGCTCGAACTACACAGAGGTCAAATTCACCTACTTTTTCTCTATAGGAGATGTGCATGGATAGAATTCTACTTCATCAGAAGCCAGAGGAATACTAGTTAATATAAAAAAAAATTATTTCTGTTTTCCTCCATATGTAAACCTGAAAAAGGAAAGAATATAATCTCTATAAAAATGAATGAATGAATTCAAGATACACTGTTTTTCTGCCCAGACCCCTAAAAAGTTTTACCTGAAATCAGGGATTCACGTGAATGAGCATATTGTATTAGAGATCACAGAATCATAAGATGGCTTGGGTTGGAAGGAACCTTTAAAGGTCATACAGTCCAACTGCATGCAATGAGCAGGCAGGTTTTCAACTAGATCGGATGGCTCAGAGCTCCATCCAACCTGACCTTGAACACTTTCAGGAATAAGCCATCTACCATATCTCTGAGCTGCCTATGCCAGTGTTTCACCACCACCATTGTGAAAAATTTCATCCTAGACATATCTAGTCTGAATGCACCCTCTTCTAGCTCAAAACCATTACCTCGTCTTATCATCTTACCTATTAAAATATCCCCATCTTTCTGACAAGACCCCTTTTAAGTATTGAAAGGCCACAGTAAGGTCTCCTTGGAGTCTTCTCCAGCCTGAAGAGCCCCAGCTCTCAGCCTTCTCTTGGAGGGGAGGTTCTTAACCCCTCTGATCATTTTTGTGGCCCTGCTCTGGACCTGCTCCAACAAGTCCATGTCTTTCCTGTGCTGAGGGCTTCAGAGTTGGATGCAGTACTCCAGGTGGGGTTTCATCAGAGAAGAGGGGCAAATTCTCCTCCTTCAACCTGCTGGACATGATTCTTTTTATGAATCAGTGTAATCAGAAGGTGATAAAGGCTAGTTTCATCTTATAATGGCTTGTATTAGTAAAAGTGTAGCCAGCAGGTCACCTGCTCAACACTTGGAGGCCACCCCTAGAGTTCTGCATGAGGTTTTGGGCTGTGGTGTAAAAGAGGAAAAAAAAAAAAAAAAAAGGCCGAAAAACAGTTGGAATGAAGAAAAGCTGAAGGATCTGGGTTTGTTAGCCTTGGAAGCAGAAAGCTGAAGGGGGATATAATTCTTCAGCTCCCTATTGAGTGATCACAGACAAGACAGAGCCAAACTTTTCTCAGAAGCACACAGCAACTGAGTGAGAGGCAAGTGGCACAAGTTGCAATAAGGGAAATTCTGACTAAATATGAAGAAGAAATTGTTTATTATATAGTAAGACTGCAGTTAACCACTGCAGCAAGTGGCCTAGAAAGGCTGTGGAATTGCTATCCTTATAGATACTCAGACCTCAACAAGACAAGGTCCTCAGTAACCAGCTTGGATTTTAAAGCTGAACTGCTCTGAGTAAGGAGTATGACTAGATGACATTCAGAGATCTCTCTCAACCTACTTTATTCTGGGAATCTGTGAAGGCTAAATATGTTGACATATAGAATAAATAATATTTTTATAGGTTTGTTCAAGGAAGCTTTGTATACTGAATGACAAAGATAGATGTTGCCATAGATACAGCTACCTAAAACATGCCATGTTGTTTTCACATTTTTATAGTTGTGTCAGAGTTAACCAAACATAACATCAGGGATAAGGTTGGTTTATTGGGAGTGGCAGGTGTTTCTGGAGATTGAATGGAATGGAATTGGGAAATGGCAGAATCATGTATGGGTGTTGTCAAACAGAGATACAGGGATTAGGAATTCAGAAAATAAGAACTAAGGAATGTAAAGCCGCTGAAGAACATTAAATTTTTCCAGGCCCTGACAAGGTAAGTCACACTAATGCTGTTGTGTATGATGTTCCTTTTATGTGCTGGTCACTCAAGAGATGACAGCCCACTTTAGCTATTAGCTGTTTCATTAGTTGAGCTCAGAGTTTCACAATGTGGGATTCCCATCGCTGTAGTTCTCTTAAAGCTTTCTTCATTTGGCTATCTCAACACTGTTCATTTTTTCAAAAGATGTATATCAGGGAATCAGAGATCACTGTAATGAGAATGTTAAGAAGACTGAATTCCTGGGCAAGTTTTTAAAACAAAACTTTACTGAATTTACTTTTTACACGTCAGCCATTCACACTACACTTACATACTGTTATTCTGCAATACTTACGTTCTAAATAATCTGTGATTATACAGTACTATGGAGCTGGTGCAATATAGTTATTGCTGGTGGCTCCGATTGTTGGTTGTTCTTACTTCCAAAGTCAAGGTAATCTGTTTTATGAGCAATTTCATGACAGGAGTAATTACTGATGCGAGCTTGTTTTCTTTTTGCTCCACCCTTCCTCTTCATGCTTGACATTTCATGCTTTTTTACCCCCTCCCTCCCTTCAAAAAGGTGGGTTTCCTCATCTGATATTGCTTGCCTTGGGGCTTTTCTGTGTCTTGCCTGTCATTCTTCGTCTGTATTCAGCAGTATATCTTGCCTGTTTTCCGTGCCTTAAGCTAATCTCCTCCTTTAGCAACATTTTTTACTTACATGATGTGCAACTACACCCGTGCGCATCCCTTTGCTGGTCATGCACACATGCGGAATGCTTATACATTGCGGCTGGCAACACCCTCAAAAAGTTGTAAAATAATTTTATGCTACTGTTGGCTATACTGTTTTATTGCCCTGGTAATAGGATTCAAGGCAAGCTATTAATTATATCCTTATCAGAGCACTTATAATTTATAGGTTTCATGGGACTCTTTTGAGAAGTTAATCTATTAAACTGGTATTCCAAGAGAATATTTTCTGTGTCTTTTATTTTTTTATTTATAGTTATATCTAGTGTCTTCTTTTTCTTTTTTCATGGTGCTTCTTAGTCCTTGAAGGTTACTGAAGTAAAAAGACTCTGCCAACATGTTTCTTTCCTAGTAATGCTTAATAATAATACTGTCATAATAATGGAATAATGATGCAACATATGTTTTAGTTCATTTTTTTTGTAAATGAAACTCTTTGTCTCAGTGAGTCGTGATTGTATTGTCATTGCTCCAAAACAAAAGATATATAATGTGGGAAGACTACCAAAGATTTCTCAATAACTCCAGAAATATATTTTTTTTTTTCTGAAAGGAAAATACTATATTGAGCCTTGTGCTGAAAAACTTCACTATAAAGCTTTAAACCTTCCCCTTTCCTCTAAAGAAATTAGTTTCATTTATCTTAGTTAACAGAGCCAGAACATGTAATGGAACCCCCATATTAAGTTTTCTCATTAACAGTTCGCCACTGTGTTTGTCTTGCAGGCTATGTTAGTATCACAGCCTGGTTTCTCCCTCACCTCAAGGCCTTTTAAATCTTTTTTACATGCTGAATTCTTCTGTTCCGGCAGGGAACTCCATCCCTTAAGAGCCAGTAATTATCTTGCCATTTTCTTCTGCTCAAGTATCCTCTTTTCCCACACTTTTTCAACAGACATGGTACATGAATTCTGAGTCTTTCAATTGTTTTATCATCTGCAAATGCAGGCATGCAGAATAATTTCAGCTGGATGTAACGCTGCATTCTGCTGTACTTTTGTCCAGTAGTAAAATACAAGTCAGATTTCCATAAATTTTGACACTAAATTTTAATTTTGTGCTTTCTCAGTGGTCGTTCTGTTGTTGTTTGTGTGTTTGTTATATCTAGTGCCTTTGTGCACCTGGATGGACAGGAGAATTTTGCAAATTTGCTGAAAATGCATGTTTGGTTTACCCAAATAGTTGTTCTAATGGAGCAACTTGCATCGATACGAGCCAACTAGGAGAGAAACCTTTGTTTCAGTGTCTGTGTCCTCATAATTTCACAGGTAAGGAATATGCAAATCATGTATAAGTTTTTAATTTAATTTCCTTTTAAATATTCAATATAGGAATGCTGAATTTTCAAAAATAGGAAATAAAGAAGAGTTTAGAGGAGTAATCACAACTCTTTGCATTTTCTGCCATCTGCTGTGATGTCTGCAAAATTTAAATAAAGCATACAAGTTTACATTTGAAACTTCCAGTTAAGATTATAATAAGAATAGATATAGATTAAGCTTCAGCTTCGGTTTAAGAGACTTAAGCATATGTCTACATGTAGAAGCTCTGCATGTGATCTAGATGTCTGTCACCTCATTATAGTTCCTGGAAATAAAGCAATGGAGTTTAGGAAGGTTGTTAGTTTGTGTCAAACTTCATTAGTTCAGATAACTCTACTTATTTTTTCTGAGAGCTGAATCCCACTTCCTGTTTTAATTCTTTGGTTGGCCACCAATGATTTATGCAACTTAATTTGGGGTGGAGTTAAATGATTCACTTTCACATGACCTAAGAAGTCTGTAAAGTAATGTGAGACCTAGTAAACAAGTCTTCAAGGCTGTGTGTATCATCAGTGAGTAAGCGTTTTCAGAGGGGAATTAGGGCCACTTTTATTGGATATTTGCTAGTGGTAGAAACACTTTCTTCAGGAGTGTTACTCTTTCAATTGCCTACAAAAGAATCCTAGAAAAATAGTTTAGATTAACCAGATTGGGTTTTATTTGATAAGGAATACAATTCCTAGTTTTTCTTCCAGTCTTACCCTTTAACTAGAACCTCATTTAGGTTGGATTCTAAAATCCTTCATTAAACTTTGCATAAGAAGGGTACTGAAAGAGGGTCATTGAATACGATTCACTCCAGCTTTAGGTGAAATTAGGGAAACAGGTATTAGTCATGTGTATATACATTTAAAGATAAGTGTCAAAAAAGATTTGCCAGGATTTACAAAAATAACCAATTGAAAGACAGAAACTTCATTGCCTAAAGAATGAAAATTAAATTAATTTAAAATAATGCTAGTATTAAAAAGAGAAAATTTACTTTACTGGCATTGAGATAGAAATTATAGAATCATATCCCAGACACTTGCAACTATCAGCTTCTTCTTTCACTTCCACCTTATCACCTCTATGATCTTCTTTCTTCAAACTAATTTTAGGTTACCTTTTATCGGTGAAACAGCTAAAAATATGGATTTGTTAATAAAAAATAATGCTTGACTACAGTGCTTCAAGGCTTTTGAGGTAATAATAAGGTTTCTACTGCACAACATAATCATCAAACAAAAGTCTGATAGACTACAGTAAATGGTAATAAATATATGCAATTTATAAAATTTAACCTTACTAAATGCTGAGTTATGGCTGAGTTCTAGTGGAAATGACTTCAGTGTTGTCGTGGTTTAAGTTTCTATAAACCCATACAGCCGCTCTCTCACTCACTCCCTACTCTTTCTTCCCTCCGCTCCTGGAGGGATGGGAAGGAGAATCGAAAGAATGCAACTCCCACAGGTTGAGATAAGAACAGTCCAGTAACTAAGGTATAACACTAATCACTACCACTAACACCACTACTAATAATAATAATGACAAGGTAAATACAAAGAAAGAATACAATAGCTCACCACCCAGCTCGACCAAGCAGTGCACCCCCCACGGTACACCCCCCACCGTGCACACCCCACCACCCTTCCGGGTCTCTGCCCTCCGTTTCTACATCCTGGACATGACGTGCTGTGGTATGGAATAACCTCTTTGGTCAGTCTGGGTCAGGTGTCCTGTCGCTCCTTCCTCCTGGCTTCCCCTCCTCCCTGGCAGAGCATGAGACTCACAAAGTCCTTGGCCAGCCTAAACATCACCAAGCAGTAACTGAAAACACTGGTGTTATCAGCGCTGTTCCAAGGCCCAAAATCAAAAACACAGCGCTGCACCAGCTACCCAGAAGGAGAAAAATGACTGCTGCTGCTGAACTCAGGACATTCCACCCCTTATTCCATACCATTCACGTTATGCTCAGATCCCACATTTTCAATATACCATCACATGTGTACATATATATATATCCAGACACAGAGAGAGAGAGAGATCATCCATTGGTGCATGGACCAATCCCTACAAAGCTGCTGAGTCCATCTAGTCCATGAAGTCGGACTCCATCTTTTGTAACAGTCTTTCAGAGCAGGAGACTCTGTGCAGTGCTCACACTCGTGAAAAAACCTGGGCAATAGTGTCCATTGCTAAGTCCACCCCTCGGTCATGAGTCCATTTGTATGCTGCATCTCTGCCCTGATGGCCTGAAGTCTCATGGGCCCACCAGGCCCAAAATAATTCACCCTCCCCTCCAGCAGTTTCTGCAGCTTGTTGAGGACTCCATGCAGCTGCCTTCCATCTGCGATGCTTCCAAAGCACTGGAGGGGTCCAGTGGACTAGATACTCGCCCATATTGTCCCACACACACTGCCACTCATGACTGTCCAGCCTCAGGGAAAATCTCTTGGTCACTCTACGTGGTAGTCTAACCCCAGACAAGGCCCACACCCCACTCTGCTTAACTCTCGGGACCAGGCAAAATGGTTGTGGGTAAAACACACTCTGCATGCATGCCAACATGCTGATCCCCATCACAATCAGCAGGCAGGTCTCAAGGGTACCCAAAGGCCATTCACACCCTTCAGAACTCTCAAATGAGGCTGCTGTACTTGTCACTGGGGCTGGTGTAGCTGCTGTGCTTGCCGGCTCTCTCACCACCAGCTGCTCTTTGCCTGAGTCCAGATCTTCCTCCTGTGCTTTGCTGGGAAGTGCTGCGTGGTCTCCTGCATCCTCCTGGGGCTCGGGCTCGCGGGGCTCTGCAGGCGGCTGCTGGGGAATGCTCTCGGCCACCGCGCGGCTGGGATCGGCCGCCACCCCCCCTCGCCGCTCGGTAGCTGCAGGGCTCGGCTTCTCTGCCGTCTCCCACTTCCCGGCCTCTTGATCCCCCGCGCCGGTCTCCTGGGCCGTTTCAGCCGCCGGCGGCTCCCGGGGCTGCCCCACCTCGGCTCCGCACAGCCTCTCAAAGACGGAGGCGAAAATGAGGGCCTGGACGGTAAAGAGCAACCGAGCTGCCAGCTACAAGTCCACGTCCCCATCCACGTCCCCGTCTGCCCCTCCCTGCTTCTGGAGCCCACCCGTATCACAGGCCATTCCAATAAAGCACACTGAAACAAGAACCTTAGCCCAAAACTCATATCTGAATGCTAAGACAACAAATACTGGCTGTAAGTAAGGTACAACAGACTGAAACCATGAAAACCAGAGCAACAACTTTGAGAGCCAATAAAGCAGCATTGTGACAAGTGGCTATTAATCCTGTCGCTATCTCAACCCTTCGAGCCCCTAGTTGGGCGCCAAAAAAGAACTGTCGTGGTTTAAGCTTCTATAAACCCATACAGCCGCTCTCTCACTCACTCCCTACTCTTTCTTCCCTCCGCTCCTGGAGGGATGGGAAGGAGAATCGAAAGAATGCAACTCCCACAGGTTGAGATAAGAACAGTCCAGTAACTAAGGTATAACACTAATCACTACCACTAACACCACTACTAATAATAATAATGACAAGGTAAATACAAAGAAAGAATACAATAGCTCACCACCCAGCTCGACCAAGCAGTGCACCCCCCACGGTGCACCCCCCACCATGCACACCCCACCACCCTTCCGGGTCTCTGCCCTCCGTTTCTACATCCTGGACATGACGTGCTGTGGTATGGAATAACCTCTTTGGTCAGTCTGGGTCAGGTGTCCTGTCACTCCTTCCTCCTGGCTTTCCCTCCTCCCTGGCAGAGCATGAGACTCACAAAGTCCTTGGCCAGCCTAAACATCACCAAGCAGTAACTGAAAACACTGGTGTTATCAGCGCTGTTCCCAGGCCCAAAATCAAAAACACAGTGCTGCACCAGCTACCCAGAAGGAGAAAAATGACTGCTGCTGCTGAACCCAGGACAAGTGTTCAGGGAAATCTTAATATAGAGATTTTTTTCCTATGTGCAATATCACTGTAAGAGGTTCTTCATATTGTAATAGATGTATCTTTTTTACTTCTTTCTATTCTTAAATAATAAGTTTCTTCTTCACTCTTGTTCCATAGCAATATTTTAACTTCTACCTGTTTATTGTTTTATTTATGTGTTTTGGAAGGGAGAGAGGGAAGGACACTGCAGTGGCAATTTTGGCATGTTTACTTGACTCTGGATGAAATAACATCTGCAACCAGAAAGGCTATTGCAGTTTCACATCTGATTGTTCTTAATTGTGTTTATAAATTATACACACTACAGCTGCAGCCTTTGCATTAACATTTAAATCATATTTGGCGTAGATTTATCTTAGGGAAAAGAAATATGACATCATGTAACATTGTCAGCTGTGAAAAGCAGAACTTTGATTTAAAAAGCAATAAAAAAATTCCTTGTTTCATACACTTTAATGAAACCTTGTAGAAGCTTAGCACATACACACAATAAAAATGTAATTTTAAACTGCATTTCCTAGTTCTGTTTGTATGTAAAATACGTTTTGGATAGCTGACACAGAAAAATATCCAAGTGTTCAGCTTAGATGGTCAAAAGAGACAATAAGAAGTTTATAACATATGGTTATTTTTCTTGAAGAGATGTTGCAGCTTTTTGTACTTTAGACTTCCTTCTATAGTTAGTTCCTTATTTTCCTTTTGCTTTTTCTCTTCTCTGAAAGTGGATAAAAACCTTTGTATCTACAACAGTGCATGTCAGTAACATGGCTTATGACATTGAAATGGAACAACCTATGTCAGCGATTTCTCAGGTTTTGCGTAGTAGACCAATTGTCCTTAAATAAGCTTCCTCTAATTAACTACTATCTTTCCTTGTGTGTAGAGCAATCATATTGTCATGAATTGATTGGGCATGTTAGAGACTTCATTTAGTCAGTAGAAAAGTCTTTTAATTAAAATAATCTTACTGCTGCTAAAATGAGCTACACCAGGAGCAAACTCACCAACGATTATTTAAAGTACTGCTTCAGTTAGATAATTTTTCCTCATCTTCAAACTTTCCTTTTAGAATACTCATCAAGATAATTCATGGATTTATCCACAATTTTTTTCCCCCACTTTATCTCATTGTTTTATTGAGTTGAGACAGGACTGCTGATCTCTACAGGTATATGGGAAATGTCTATAGAGAGATTTGGATGAAGCTTGCACTATGGTGGTTCATAACAGTCTTCTGCAGAAAGTAGCTCTGGTGCCATAGCAGCTAGTGGCCCAGAGAAGAAAATATGGGGTATAAAAGTTCCTGTATCTTTTACAATCTAGTTAAGACAACATTTATCCCATGAACAAAATAATGTCATAATTGAAACAGTTTCTATCTAATCAAATCCAGATTTTTAAATCACTTTGTTCTCCAGAATACAGGGGAGACATGATTTAACCCCAGTGGGCAGCTAAGCACCACACAGCCAGTCACTCACTCTCCACCAGTGGGATGGAGGAGAGAATTAGAAGGGAAGAAGTAAGAAAAACCTTTGAAAGTTGGCTCCTTTCTAAAAGTAGTTTTAATAGGCAAAGCAAAAGCTACATGTACAAGCAAAGCAAAGTAAAGAATTAATTCACTACTTCCTATTGACAAGCAGGCATTCAGCCGTTTTCAGAATATTTGGGGAAGTTCTCTATTTTATGTTGAGGTACAGTGGAAGTCTTGTAAGTCTCAACTCAAACAGATAAAAAGAACAATAATATTTCTTCTACTGTTCTATCCCCTGTACTGAAAGTGAGCTGGGAAAGGAATATTTGTAGCATCATGGGAAGTCCCTATATCACAGGATTGTCATTGGAATTACAGAGCAGTATATGTCTGAGCAACAGATGCTGTCATTTGAAGTTTTGTTCATTGCACTTTTTATGTTATTACCACTGTCACCTTTGAAAGAGAAATTGTTTGTGCATGCGGATTCTAAACATCAATGACTATGGACTGAAATAATGGAATAAAAGAAGTAACTTTCTAAGTATTACTGGAGGAATTCACTCAGAATACTTACCTTCATTAAATGAAGAAAAAGGGAATACTTCACTGCTTTGCAGAAGATTCAATTTCCTGTTAAAGAACTTTTAGTGATAACTGACAGAAAGCAAAAACAACCAAGTACTTCAATCTCTAACAGTCGTCAACAGATGTCTAGAAATATTTCCTGCTGTTTAAAATGCCTTTTAGAAGGCGTGGCTGAATAGCGTTAGTTGCAGTGAAATGGAAATGGTTATAGCTAGGGCACAGATCCTTACAAAGATTTGTTACTTAAGAAGATAGCAAGCTGAATTATGTGAAAACATAATGGTGCCAGTCCATCTGGAGCATTCCACTGTAGTAGCTGAGTAAAAGGATAGAAAAATAAACAATCAAAAAATAAAAAGAACACGTGAAAACATAATGGCATAATATTTAGCTTGAAGCAGATAAACTTGGAACACTAAGCGAGGGCTAATATCTGATATTGTACCATACTTGTGGGAATTCCATGCAAACTGTGACCTACAGCAGGTTAAGTCAGCAATTATTTTCACATCTTGATGTCCACCAGAGATATTAAGACTACTGAAATTTTCATGCTGGAAATACTTTTTATTCTTTGGCATCCAGCAATTGCATGAAAAGCCGAAAGACTAAAAATGTTCTACTTGATATTTCAAAGAGATATATAATATCAGTATTGAAGTTCTGGTTTCTTTTTAAAAGGAACAGAATATTCCCAATGCACAGAATATTTATGAATATGTTCATATTTTTTAGTATTTCAGTTTCCAGTTTGAATTGCTGTGCAGTGAATGTATTTTGCCCATATGAATAAGAAAAAATTGTGATAGAATTTTAGTCCATCAAGAATAGTTATATGGTTAACTTAAAGACGCTGTAGGCTGTTAAGAAGCAGATGTAGTATCAATGTCTATGGATTTCTGAGTAAATAATTGGTAAAGTTCTCATCTGGAAGACATGCTTAAAAATTTGCACTTGACATGTAAAGTACTCCAGCTGTCTACAGCTGCTCATGAATTTCAAAAACTTTCACTCATCTCTGAAAACTTTCTTTTTATTTTTGAGCAAAGTACAAACTCCTTGACCTTTTACTTTCTGGGACTGTCAGACCAGCACTCAAACCAGAGTGGTGCTCTGCATCACTGACTATATTAAAGTAGCAAAATTTCAGAAGCGTAGTAGGAGCTTTTCCTCATCAGTGTGTTCACGTGAAAAGCTGACCTCAAAATCAGGTGTATACAAAAGAAGCTACCGCTTTCTTTTTCTACTTTCCAATACCTACCAGGGCTCATTTTATGAAGGCACAGAACTCCCAGATTTACTCTCAGGGAGTTTGCAGACCTCTGCTGATTGGCTTTACCTTGTCTGTCTCTTCTGTGTCTCTACACAGATATCAATGTCTGGTTTTATTTGTGGGTTTTTTTTTTTTTTTTTTTTTGGTTTGGTTTGGTTTTGATTTTTTTTGTTTACTCATTCGGAGTGAGATCTGAAAGGAAAAGTCTTTTCTCCATGGATCTCCATTTATCTCTCTCATAGAGAACACCAGCGCATTATTCATTCTCATTACCCAACATGTAAATCAGCTGTAAGTGACAAGGGAAACTAGGAATTTTAAGCCTTCTTCAGTCATTCAGAGAGGCAGCTGGAGACTTAGTGTACATTCAAATTAGCTGTATATCACCACCAAAAAATCATAAAGTCATCAATGACAAACAGGAGGGAAGTGCACGTTTTATGTAAATTCAGTCAAAAAGCCTTCAGAACAAGTTGTTTGAAGCTGTTTAAAAAGTTGATGATCTATAATAGCCATAAGACCTTTTTTTCTGCTCCTCAGCTGAGCCTGTATTAATTAGCTCAGCTGGGAACACCATTTCAGATCTTACCTAGGTAGAAAAATTGTTGACAGTGCTGTAAAATCACCTATCACACTAATGGGTTTAAAACATGATAAGGTGTGTAGTATAGATTTAGAAATAACTTATTTAAAAATAGAAAATGCATTGGAAAGATGAGAAACACTATCATGTAGATTTAGTGACTGTGTTCATTACACAGCTGATCTTTGTAGCTCTATTTTGTTTCTTTAGAAGATCTTAGTCTTAGATCATTTAGCTCCTGAAGCCTTTCTGTAAGGTGGAGGCATTCAAGTTGGAATTCCATGTTTCTGAAGAAATTATCATGAGTGAAACTATGTAGAAAACATGATTAAGAAAACCAGTTACCTGTTTTACCATGTTCAACTAAACTAATCCACTACAATATTCTTACACCAACCTGAACATCAGATTTCCTCTTTAAAGAATGGATAATCATGCCTAACTAGGTATTACTTACTAGGTATTACTTACTGTTTCTCAAACACAGTGTACCACATCATTAGCTGACATAGTCAACTCTACCTCCATTGAAGCTAGAATTATGGGAACATATGAATTAAAAATTCAAGGCTTTCTTAAGCTATTTCTTAATCTTTGTGTTCAGTAGTTGTTCCTTCTAAAACAGAAAAAGCAAACCAAAGTTCTGTTCAAATATTTTTTCCTTTCAGATAGTACAGTGTGACACAGTTTCATCTGTGTTATTGATGACTTTTATTGATGTGTATTTTTCCTATGAGTTATCTGCTTTCTTTTTAACCTGTATTGCACTGGAAACTTTTATTCAGCAACAACTTCTATGCTTTGGTCTTCATTCTGGGACTATCTGAATGGCTTAGGTTTACTTTTTCTGAAATGTACTTGCTTCAATTTCTATTTCCTGAAACATATCTCACCTTTAAAACATGTTCCTTTAAAATATTTAATCTCTTCACATATGTTTTTATTTTATCTTAGTCATCCGTGTTGGCCACCAATTTAGTATAAACTATGTGATTGAAGTTCTGTTTCATCTGCTTTCTAAGTCATTAATAAGAACATTAAATAACATTCGAACTCCATCAGTTAGAGTACTGCATCCAACTCCAGAGCCGTCAGCACAGCAAAAACATAGACTTGTTGGAGCAGGTCCAGAGCAGGTCAGGAAAAATGATCAGAAGGATGGAACGCCTTTCCTGTGAGGACAGGCTGAGAGATTTGGGGCTCTTCAGCCTGGAGAAGGCTCCAGGGGGACCTTACTGTTGTTTTTCAGTACTTAAAGGAGTCTTATAAGAAAGGTGTGTGACAAATATTTTAATAGGGCCTGTAGTGATAAGATGAGGTATTGGTTTTAAATTAAAAGAGGATGGGTTAAGTCTAGATATAAAGAAGAAATTTGTTATGATGAGGGTAGTAAAACACTGTCACAGGTTGCCCAGAGAGGTGGCAGATGCCCCATCCTGGGAAATATTAATGGGGCTCTAAGCAACCTGATCTACTTGAAGATGCCCCTACTCATTGCTGGGGAGAGGACTTGGGGGTTGGACTAAATTACTTTTGAAGGTCCCTTCCAGCCCAAACTATCCTATGATTAATTTTTGTGGCACCCAGCAAATTTGGGCTGCCCTCCCAGTGCACTGACATTAGCTTTTACTCCAGGTTTATAGCCGATGTCATCCGATTCTCAGTCCAGAATTTTTATATCTAAATAATAAGGGGCAAATTTGCCAAGAAATTTCTGTAAAACTCAAAAATTCCCACCACCTTTCTGGAATTCCAAGTGTGACATTCATGCCTCTTCCAGGGGGCAGAGGCGGTGGCAAGAATGATGCTGTTTATCCAGGCTGGGTAGGATGCTCATTCTGGAAGGTTCTCTCTCTCTGTGAATGGATGTGTGAGTGGTTGTTCTGGATTTCTTCATGTTTTGTATATGAAGACTGATTCCCTTCAGGATGAGTTGAAAAGACAGTGAAAGGGGATAAAGCTAGATGAAATTTCTCTTATTTCTGGCATGAAAAAGATTTTGCATATTCTTCAAGTGTCCTGGGATTTCCTTAAAGAACCATCTTAGTGAGATGTGAAGGGTACTTTGGCAACAAGGAAACAACCGCCCCTCTCCCAGGCAAATAAGAGATTGTTTGAAAAGGAGGTCTGTAAAAGACTGTGCCAAAGGTTGAATCTTAAAGGCCAGGTTTTCAGCTAAATTCTGGAGGCAGCTATGAGAAAGAACAGATAATCTATTGGATGGTCAAAAGTCAAATTGTATGTTCCAGAATAATGAGTTAATTTAAGAGCCAAGGTTAATAAAATGCATATCAAACAAATACAAAGACGTTCTGTAATAAATAGCTCAGCTGACAGACTCTGTGCTAAAAGAACAGTTACAGAGACATGTTCAGAAAGGACTATTCCGTAAGAGTCCTTCAATGATACATTTCATTCTAAACCAGGAGAAGGTGAAATTCTAACTGCATACTAAACACTCAAGACTATGTGTCCATATTTGTAATTCATGCAGCTAAATCATAAGCTCACTGTGGTCAGTGGAAGTATTTTTCATCTTTCCAAAAAGCTTTAAATCCAGCTCCATATAAATTAAAAGATACTGGACAATGAAATTTGAGAATAAGCCTACTAGTGTTCACTTGAACCAATTACTGTTTGAATTTAAGCTTGGATCCGCTCAGTCTATGAACACGGGACAGTATTTAGTGTTTCACTTTGACTGCTCTCACTGGGACATGTGTGTCTTTGTGTTAAAATGCTATGTTGCTTTCGTAAGAGGAGAAATAGTTTTCTAGAAAACTGGTCCACTGTATGGTGAAAATGTGCCTAATATCTTTCACCCAATCAGATTTAGCATATGAGAAGTTTCAGTTTCAGAACGGGTTATTTCCAAACCCAGCGAATTTTTGTTTTTCAGGATAATAATGGAAACTATTTGCTTTAGATCTTAATTAGAAAATCTGTGTCAGTAGAAAAGTATGAATACCACTTTTTTCTTGGGTTTACTTTTATAATCCCTTCTTCTCGGAAGAACAACTCACCTTCACTGGTATATTTAAAACACCATCCTAAAACGGAGAGACAAGGAATTTGGAGGTAAAATAAGAAATTATCATTAAAACTTCAAATTTTATAATAATAAATTTATAATATTAAAAGATTATTTTCCAAATGCCACTGCAGATAAATAGGTACATTGTGAAGCCAATTGCCATTTGAGATGGCTGTATCATTCATTTTTTTTAATTAAACATTGAGAGGTAATGATCATCAATGCATGAGCTAATTCACTATGAGGTGTCTTTAGCAATCTAAAAAGTAATCATTAGGTCTAAACAGGTTGTGTGGATTGCATCTTTTGCCAGTGGAGATTATCCAGTTGTAATCACCTCATCCCATCTATAATAGAAATCTCTCCACCAATGGGATGAATTATATGTTCCTGGTTTTAATGTTTATCTATAAAGAGGCAAGATTTTTTTTTATTAGTATGCAATTATATTTTATTCCAAGGGAACTGAAAGACTATATATATTGATCTTAACTAAATTTTCATTTTAATATTTATGATAACAACTTTACTAAAGACAGATCTTTCATGTAGCGTGTAACGGTATCATATTCCACTACCAAAACCAAGTCATTTATGCTTGATTGTTGAACTGTCAGAGTTACAGTAAGGCAGATGCTTTTAACACCTACATGTGTGAATTGTAATGGTCAGTTCTTTCTGTCTCCTTTTTTTACTCTTTCATCATTCGTTGTAACTGCTTCACTTTAAAAAACACAAAGAACAATTGCTACACCTAGAGTTCTCTAAGAATACTTATACTGCTCAGTCCTACACAAGTCTGAACGAAAATGAGGAAATACTCAGAATATGTGAAAATCTATTTTCCAATCTCTAGCAGATCCCATAAAAATTACTCTGAGTGAATTTGTCTTTCAAAACGATTAAATGGAAAGTTCTTGGAATAAATCATTGCTAATTTTTAAGCACCTACAGTGTAAATGACTATACCAGGCTTGTCACTGTGCTATCTGCATGTTCTGTGGAAGAATTGAGAATTTTGAAGACTCTAACCATCTGACCTAATTTAGACTTCAGGGTTTTTCATGGCCGGTAAATACAACAGCGTAGATGTAAGGGCCCACATTTCAGAAGAGGAATCTTAATGGCCCATGTCCTGCCAAAGAAGCTATTTTTTAATTTTATTGAATCAGAGAATAGTTGGGGTTGGAAAAGACCTTAAGATCATCTAGTTCCAACCCCCCTGCCATGGGCACGGACACCTCATACTAAACCATGCCACCCAAGGCTCTGTCCAACCCTGCCTTGAACACTGCCAGGGATAGAGCATTTACAGCTTCCCTAGGCAACCTATTCCAGTGCCTCACCACCTTCACAGTAAAGAATTTCTTCCTCATATCCAATCTGAACTTACCCCTTGTCCTATCACTACAGTCCCTCATAATGAGTCCCTCCCCAGCATCCCTATAGCCCCCTTGAGATATTGGAAGGCTGCTATGAGGTCTCCACATAGCCTTCTCTTCTCCAGGCTGAACGGCCTCAATTTTCTCAGCCTATCTTCATATGGGAGGCATTCCAGTCCCCTGATCGTCCTCATGGCCCTCCTTTGGACTTGTTCCAACAGTTCCATGTCTTTTTTATGTTGAGGACACCAGAACTGCACACAATACTCCAAGTGAGGTCTCACGAGAGCACAGTAGAGGGGCAGGATCACCTCCCTCTACCTGCTGGTCACGCTCCTCTTGATGCAGCGCAGGATACAGTTGGCTTTCTGAGCTGCGAGCACACACTGCTGGCTTATGTTTGTTTTCTCATCGACCGATGCCCCCAAGTCCATCTCCGCATGGCTGCTCTGAATCTCTTCTCTGCCCAACCTGTAGCTGTGCTTGCGATTGCTCCGACCCAGGTGTAGAACCTTGCACTTGGCATGGTTAAACTTCATTAGGTTGGCATCAGCCAAGGTCCCTCTGCATGGCATCCCTTCCCTCCAACGTATCAACCGAACTTCACAGCTTGGTGTCATCATCAAACTTGCTGAGGGCGCACTCAATCCCACTGTCTACATCACCTACAAAGATGTTGAACAAGACCGATCCCAACACCAATCCCGGAGGGACACCACTCGTTACTGGTCTCCAGCTGGACATTGAGCCACTGAGCACTACTCTTTGTATGCAGCCATCCAGCCAGTTCTTTATCCACTGAGTGGTCCACCTATTAAATTGATGTCTCTCCAACTTAGAGAGAAGGATGTCATGGGAGAGTGTCAAACACTTTGCACAAGTCCAGGTAGATGACAACTGCTTTACCCCTGTCCATCAGTTCTGTAGCCCTATCATAGGAGGCCACCAAATTGATGAAGCAGGATTTCCCCTTAGTGAAGCCATGCTGGCTGTCACCAACCACCTTGTTGGTTTTCATGGGCCTTAGCATGCGTTCCAAGCGAATCTACTCCAAGATTTTGCCAGGCACAGAGGTGAGACTGACTGGTCTGTAATTCCCTTGGTCATCCATTTTCCTCTTCTTGAAAATGGGGGCTATATTTCCCTTTTTCCAGTTGCTGGGAACTTACCTGACTGCCATGATTTTTCCTACTAGCTCCTACTTGCTTCTTTGTTTCAATGGTCAAAAAGTAATGTGTGTATGTGTACATCTGCAGTTGCACAGATGTGCAGATGTGCACTAAATCTATCTGAGTATTATTACACTCAGAAGTAAAAAAGAAGTCGTAGCTTGTTAAAATTACTTCAATTTTAGAGTGGAAAAAAGAATAATCATGATTGAGTTCCAGTACTTGTGTACTGAAGAAAAGTATTAGGTCATGTAAGATATGTTGCTTGATAAGCTTGTCATATAAAAAAGGGAATGGGAAATACTTAGTGTAGATATATATATTCTCTTTATTAGCATACTGGATGTTACTTACGTAGTTTCTGCCAAAAAAAGTGGTAATATTAGAATCATAGAATCATAAAACGGTTAGGGTTGGAAAAGACCTTGAGATTGTCTAGTTCATTAAAATGAGAGCAGAAGTGTAAAAATAGACCAAAGCAAAACCCAAAAACATGTCTACAAATGCAGCTTAAGTCTTAAAGAAAGCAAATTCTGATTTTATTGCTTAAGATGTTTGGGTCAGTTAAAAGAGAAACACCCTTATTAGAAGTGCTGGCTTTTGTGCACTCTGCAATATGGCAGGCAACTGCAAGTTGCATTCTTTATAAGGACCTTCAAGACGTTGTTTTTAAAATCAGGCCTACTAGTGCATACATTTCTAGCTTATTCTGTTATGGTCACAATCTTGGTTATGGGCAAGGGAAAAGTGCATGTATATAAAGCCAAGAATTTATTGATAATGTAACTGGAATACTAAAAATATAATAATTATTGAGACAGGTCTAATTTCATAGTGGTGGTGTTGGGGGCAGTGTTACAGAATCTACAGTCCTTCCTTGTGAGGAATATGATCATACTAGTGGTTTCTTCATCTCTCTAGAATCTGCTTGAGATAATTTCTTTATGTCTGCTAAAATGCTTTTACACTTCATTGAGCCGCAATTATATTTTATATCTGAATTTACTTTTTATGGTGGCTCTTACATATATGAAATACTATTTCTTGTTACCTTTAAGACCAGTTTTCTCTAGCTCCGGGTCCCGAATGGTTGAGGCTGGAAACAAACCTCTGGATGGCATGTTGTCTAACTCCCTTGCTCAAGCAGGGTCCCATGGCTGCCCAGGGCCATGTCAGATAGATTTTTGAGTATCTCCAAAGACAGAGACTCCACCACCTCTCTGGGCAACCTGTTCTAGTGCTTGGTCACCCCTGCAGTAAAAAAATGTTTCATGGTGCTCATCTGTAACTGTAGTTTGTGCTCGTTTGTGGTCACATTTTATTTCACTGATATCTCAGGCATTGAATTTGTAGTTAAGCAATTTAACTTGTAAGAATATAAGGTAATTTTTAAAAATAAACAGTACAACATTAAACATTTTAATATAAAATTATTTCCAGTCCCTCTTATATTATGGTGCTGGGTTCAGCAGTAGCATTTTTCTCCTTCTTAGTAGCTGGTTCAGTGCTGTGGTTTTGACTTTCGGCGTGGGAACAGTGCTGATAACGCTGATGTTTTCAGTTACTGCTTAGTATGTTTAGTCAGACCAAGGACTTTCTGAGTCTCATGCTCTGCCAGGGAGGAGAGGAAGCTAGGAGGAAGCAGAGACAGGACACCTGACCCAAACTAGCCAAATAGGTATTCCATACCACAGCACGTCATGCCCAGTATATAAACTGGGGGCAGTTACCCAGAAGGGCTAGATCACTGCTGGGTCAGGCTGGGTATCGGTCGGTGGATAGTGAGCAGTTGTATTCTCTTCCCTTGTTTCCCTTATCATCATTATTATTGGTGGTAGCAGTAGTGGTTTGTGTTGTACCTTAGTTACTGTATTGCTCTTATCTCAACCCGTGGGAGTTACATTTTTTGGATTCTCCTCCCCATCCCCCTGGGAGCGAGGTGGGGGAGAAAGAGGGGGAAGTGAGCAAGCGAGCTGTGTGGCTGATTTACGGCTGGGCTTAAACCACGACAGTTCTTTTTAGCACCCATTGTGGGGCACCAAGGGTTGAGATAAGGACAGATCTGACCAGAGTGTGTCTAATCGTATTTGTGATAAGCATTCATTGTTTCAGATTAACAATCACTCATTACAATGCTGATTTATTGCTCTCAAAGTTGTTGCCCTTGATCTCACAGTTTCAGCATGTGATACCTTACTTACAGCCGGTATTTGCTGTGTTAGTGTTTATCAGATGGGGGGCTTGGGCTAAGGTTCTTGTTTCATTGTACTTTATGGTATTGACTTGCAATGCGGTTGGGCTCCAGCAGCAGGGCTGGATGGCCGTGGCCGTGACTTGTACCTGGCCATCCTGTTGCTTTTCTCCGTCCTGGCCCTTGTCCTCACCTCCGTCTTTGTGAGGCTGTGGGCAGCCGAGGGGGAGAGCCCCTGCAAGCCGCCGGCAGCTGAACTGGCCTGGGAGAGCATTCCTGGGGACCAGGAGGCCAGGAGGGAGTGGCCGCCGGTGAAGGAGTTCAGGGAGGTCGAGGAGGGGAAGGAGGTGGCGGCCGAGCAGCAGGAGGAGATGGCAGAGTAGCCGAGCCCCGCGGCCTAGCCCAGCCTCATGGCAGCCAAGAGCATTCCCAGCAGCTGCCTGTGGAGCCCCGTGAGCACGAGCCCCAGGGAGATGCAGGAGACCATGAAGCACTTCCCAGCAAGGCAGAGGAGGAAGATCTGGACTCAGAAAAAGAGAAGCTGGTGGTGAGAGAGCTGGCAAGCACAGCAGTGTCATTTGAGAGTTCTGACGGGTTTGAATGGCCTTTGGGTACCCTTGAGACCTGCCTGCTGATTGTGGTGGAGATCACCATGTTGGCATACATATAGAGTGTGTTTTACCCAAGGCCATTTTGTCTTGTCCCGAGAGTTAAGCAGAGTCGGGTTTGGGCCTGTCTGTGGTTAGATGATGATGTAGAAGGACCAAGAGATTTTCCCCAAGGATGGAAAGTCATGAGTGGCAGGGTGTGTGGGACCGTATGGGCGAATATCTAGTCCACTGGGCCTCTCCAGTGCTTTGGAAGCGTTGGAGATGGAAGGCAGCTTTATGGAGTCCCCAACGACAAGCTGCAGAAACTGCTGAAGGGGAGGGTGAATCATGTTGAGCCTGGTGGGCCCATGGTACTTCAGGCCATCAGGGCTGAGATGCAACATAAAGATGGACTTATGATAGAGGGGTGGACTTAGCAATAGATGCTATTGCCCAGGTTATTCACGAGTGTGAACACCGCACACAGCTTCTCCTGCTCTGAAAGACTGTTACGAGAGATGGAGCTCAACATTACAGACTCGATGGACTCAGCGGCTTTCTAGGGATTGGTTCATGCACTAAGGAATAATCTCTCTCTCTCTCTGTGTGGATGTCTAAATATGTATATTTATGAGGTAAAAGTGATGGTATATTGAAAATGTGGGATCTGAGCATGACATGAATGGTATGGAATAAGGGGTGAATACTGCCCTGGGTTCAACAGTAGCAGTCATTTTTGTCCTTCTTATTAACTGGTGCAGTGCTGTGGTTTTGACTCTCAGCCTGGGAATAGTGCTGATAACATCGATGTTTTCAGTCACTGCTTAGTAATGTCTAGTCGGACCAAGGTCTTTCTGAGCCTCGTGCTCTCCCAGGGAGGAGGGGAAGCCGGGATGAAGCAGAGACAAGACACCTGACTCAAACTAGTTGAAGAGGCATTCCATACCACAGTATGTCATGCCCAGTATATAAACTGGGGGCAGTCACCAAAAAGGGCTAGCTCACTGCTGGGTCAGGGTGGGTATCGGTTGGTGGGTGGTGAGCGGTGGTATTCTCTTCCCTTTTTTCCCTTGTCATTATTGTTATTGGTGGTAGCAGTAATGGTTTGTGTTATGCCTTAGTTACTGGACTGTTCTTGTCTCAGTCTGTGAGAGTTACATTCTTTCGATTCTCCTCACCATCCCCCTGGGAGTTGTGGGGGAGAAAGGGAGTGGAGTGGGTGAACTGTGTGGCTGATTCATGGCTGGGCTTAAACCACAACAATTACACAATTTATTTTTTCCTTTGTGCCTTGTACCTGCCGAACTTATTCCTGATAGAAGAATAACATGCGTAATTGCACACAAAAATCTCGTTGGAGTTCTCCCAGTATTGCATTTCTCAATTATTCAGCTCTCTCTCACTATGAAGTGATAATTAGGCATTAAAAGCTAAGTGGATTACTGTGGAGATCTCTCCTGACATTCATTTAGCACTTAATCAGATATTAATACCATAAATTATGCATTTCTCAGCAGTATTCAGATTCTAATAAATTTTATAACAGTTTGAAGCTACTAGATTTTCTTGACCTTATTGTGAGAAGGAACAATTATAAAGTTAGCTTAAAGGATACAACTGTTACAAGAATTTAAGATTTGTAGCAAAATAATTCTTTAATCCTGTTTGGCTGTACTAATTTTTATTCATAAGGATTTCTTGGAGAAGAGAATTCCATCCTCATGAATAAATGTGGAAAATTGGATCAAAAATACATATTGAGTTGAAATTTATTTCCATCTTTCTGCTTTCCAAACCTCATTAAGAAAAATATGAAAAGAAGCCCCACATTTTGTAGAAGATACCAACTTCCTCAACACATTCAGTTGATTTTTGAAATTAAAATATGTTTTTTTTTTTTACCATGTCCATTTGCCAATCAGTATTACTCAGTTACTTTTTATAACTCTTTTCCTAGCTCATCTCATAGCATGGCTTTCTAAAAGTTACTATTACAGTTACCAAAGTGAGGAAATGTGAATCTTTTAAATGTAAGGTCACGTTATCCATAGTTGCCCATGTAATAGTACATATTATAATGTAATATATGTAATACTGCATGTAATATGTAATATGTAATATTAATTAACATGTAATACTAATACATTAAAATAATTAAATAACATAATTAATATGTAATATTACATATTAATCTGTATTAATATATGTAATATTACATGTAATTGTAATCTGCAATATTACATATTATAATAATAACAACAAGAAGTATCTAATTTCCTATTTTCTCTATGAATTTAATATTTACAGTAACTTTTAAAACTTTCAGTAAAATGTACTCTCAGCTCTTTCAAAATTAACATGTGAATTCTGGGCTATTTTTGGCTGAGAAGCAAAAGGACGAAATAAACATTAGCAGTCTGTGTATCTGCTGGTCAATTTATCTGTAGATACATAAGATTGTACATATGTTTCAGCATCTGTTGGCCCAAATAAATGACATTTCTGGACAACAAATCACAGCATCAAGGCCTTAATAAGTATATTCCTGTTTGCATTTGTAGAAGTCCATAAAAAGCAGTCTTTTGGTCTTAGTTTGACACTCCATTCCAGCATGTTAAAAGATACAGTGTATGTTTCACAAAACTTGAGTCTTTTATATTTTTGATTGACTAAAGTCAATTAAATTGGCAGAAATGCATTGCAGAAACAGACATAATCTTTTATTTACCAGATTTTATACTATTAGTTCATGTTGTGCTGATGTCTCTGGCTTTAGATCCAAATGAGAGCTGACTAAAAATTTAAAAACTATTTCATTATTTTAAGCAAAATTTTTTTTTCCTGTGAGAAATTTCAACTTGAATGATAATTTTGACAAAACATTTTACAGAACCTTTTGTCTGATTTAAAAAAGTATCCCAGTTCCCTGTGCATTTCTCTCAAACATTTTTCTCGTGCACAGCTCTTCCATTTTTGTTTTGCTTAAGCTACTGAGTAAAGTATCAGTGATTGCAAACAAGTTGATAGTACAACCATCAGTAATCTACTCTTATTTTCTTTTCTGAAGTTTTCTGCTATGAAACTTCGAAAAACTCCTCCACTTTCTTCTAGTTTTCTTGGCAGTGAAGATTAATTCCCACTGCAGAAATAATAAATTAAAAAATAAAAAACTAATGGAAAAAGGAACAACAACACACCAAAAACAAGAAAAAAAAAGCACCTCAAAAACCTTTAAACAGAATTTGTTATATTGTTTTCAGTACTAAAAAGAACAAGGAGAAAACCTTACTAAGTGCTTTCTTTTTCGTCAAATCTACTGCTTTTTCCAGGACAAATGGTAAAGCTGGGCATCTTCCTTGTCTCTTATCACATCACCAAAGTTATATCTCTCTTCAGCACATTTTATTTAGAACTGTCATTACAAGTTCAGTTATTTTTTCCTACTGACCTAAAAAAAAGGATCTACGCTAAATGAGCAAGTAGTTGTTCAGTGGGATGACACTAAAGGTTACTCAGACAAATGTGGACTAGCTTTTTTCTAGCCAAAATGGAGCCCAGAAAAGACATAATGAAATACATACATAGTAGAATCACAGGTCTTGAGAAGAGATCAAGATCAGGGTTGACTCATGCAGTAATAAAGAGTAGAAGAAAATGCAAAGTATCACTTCCATTTAAGATTCTTTTTTTATATATACAGAAATAGCAAGAGTCTGGAAACTTACACAAGGTCTTTAAATTCTAACCAATATTCCAGACAGATGATTTACAGCAGTAGTTATTTTGTCAGTATTACTAATATGGTTCATGTTTAGGATTTTTTTTTTCCAACCCTAGGAGAATTCTGTGAAGTACAAATAGATATCTGTGGTTCCAGCCCATGTGAAAATGGAGGAACATGCATTGACTATGGAGATCATTTCAAGTGCTCTTGCCCTATAGGTGAGTCATTGGAAATGTACTTTATTCTCTAAACAGAACAAAGAAAATGTCATATGGTATTTAAGAAATAACTTCATAAAAATATTAATATATTTTAATGCATGCAATAAACTTTTTTTATGAAGAATGTCATTTTTTTTCACTTTGTTTAGGAAATAAAACTGTCAAATTACTCTAGCAGAGTGGTGTTAATTACTGATGCCCTGCATAGATGTAATGTCAATATTCTGAATGAACTGTGATTAAACATTCTCTTTGTGGTGCAGGTTTTGAAGGTGAAAGATGTAAACTGGATATTGATGCCTGCCTATTCTCCAATATAAGCTGTACCCCAGGAGCACTGTGTGTGGATAAATCTCATGGATTTAATTACACATGTTTATCACCATGTATTGGAAATGGAGAGGTAGGATGAAGTGATACATTTCCCCCAGTGTTTTTTGGAAATCAAATAAGTTATTCTAAGAGCAGTGAGCTGCTGAAGCCTCATTTCCCATAGGTTTCCTAAACACAGTACTTGTTCTTGATATATTCTCATGCTAATCCATCCGTTTCCTGTGTAATATGCATATCCATAGGTGCATGATGTGACTAGTCTTGTTATTGTCCAACAAACTGTGTAATTCCTGAGCTCTGCCCTTCTTGTTCTTTATAGGTTTACTAACTGATGTCACCAGTACCTTGCTTGCTGCTGTGTTATGAAACTTGTAGGAACAAGTGAAATTTCCTAGAAATGTTTGATGTCGTTGGAAGTTACTAGAGAGAAGGCTGATGGTGTATCAGTGCAGAGAAAGAATGGCAAAGGCTTAGTTTTCATTAAAAGAAAAAAAAAAGACCATAATCAACAGCAAAAAGCTAAAGCAAGAGTAATATTACACTGCAATGAGAGCTGGAAATGCAGCTAGAAAAAAAAAAAAGTCAAGATTCTCCTTGCAAGTTTTTCTCAAATGCTCACAATATAGTGATGAATTGGATTTTTGTACATACAAGGTGTTGTAGAAATCTTTGTTAGATATTGACAATGCTTAGGCCAAAGTAGCATCCATTTTGTATCCAGATGTCTTTAAGATGTATTGATTATACACTTCTCACTTACTTTAGTGACCTTTTCAATTAAATTACTGGTTTGGTTAGGATTCATTCACATCAGGGTGAGCTACAGACGGAGGCCCTTGAGTTCTGACATTGCAATACAGGATAAAGTAAACTAATGTTGCACTGCTTTATTATGTTAGTTATTTTAAAAGCTATGTACACAATACTGTGTAGCCCTTTCAAACAGCTACTCAAACATGGTAACCAGTGTTTCAAAGGCTTAATCCATTCTTTTATTGTAATATATTCACCATGAAAACATACTATGCAGAGCAGGCAATGTGTTTACATAGAAGAAATCAACATTTATGTTACCTTAAAGTCCACAGGTACACAGTCACCAATGAGTATGAAATGTAATGCTTAAATACTCACTGGCTTAAAGGTTTATATTTAAATTGTTCAGCATCTGTCACATTTTAATGTTTTTATTATTTAAAGTGTCATACTGAGTGCAAATTTATTGTACATTGCGTAGTGCCACAATGATGCAATAATCACTATGGCTAGTTCGGATGAGAAGTGATGGTGTGCCAAGGATGCTGATGGGAGCTACTATAAAATTTTACTGTGATATTTGCTTAAAAGCCCTAAAACATATTTAATTTATTCATACAAACATTACATACACAGTCATAAATGTCATGTGAGGTAAAAAAAGAAATGTATGTATCTATGTACATCCACTGTATGAGAAATATATTTGGGTCAAAATGGAAATAAATAGTAGACTTTTTATGGGAAAGGGGATAGAAACTAAAATAAATGAGTGATATGTTTGGGTTTTAATTCTTTTCGTAGAGTGACATAATCGTGGAATGGTTTGAGTTGGAAGGGACCGTAAAGATCATCTAATTCCAGCCCCACTGTCATGGGCAGGGACACCTTCTGCTAAACCAGATTTCTCAAAGCCCCATCTAACCTAGCCTCGGAATATTTACAGGGAGGGGGCATCCACAGCTTCTCTTGGCAACCTGTGCCAGTGCCTCACTACCCTCATAGTGAAGAATATTTTCTTTAATGTCTAATCTAAATCTCCTTTTCCAGATTAAGACTATTCCCCTTGTCCTAACACTCCATGCCATTGTAAAAAGTCCCTCACCAGCTTTCTTGTAGGCCTGCTTAAGGCACTGGAATTTGCTTAAAGGCCTCCCCTGAACCTTCTCCAGGCTGAACAAGCCCAACTCTCTCAGCCTGCCTTCGCAGGAAAGATCCAGCCCTCTGATCATCTCTGTGGCCCTCCTCTGGACTTGCTCGAGCAGGTCCATATCCCTCTTATGTTGAGGGCTTCAGAGCTGAATGCAGTACTCCAGATTGGGTGTCATGAGGGAGGAGCAGAGGAGGATAATCACCTCCTTTGACCTGCTGGCCATGCTTCTTTTCAAGCATATGTTTAGCTGTCCAGGCTGTGAGCTCACACAGCTGGTTCATGTGGAGCTTCTTGTCAGCCAGCACCCCCAAGACTTTCTCCTCAGAGCTTCTCTCAATCCAATCTCCTCCCAGCCTGTATTTGTGCTTAGGATTGTTCCAACCAAGGTGCTGGGCCTTGCACTTCTACTTGTTGAACTTCATGAGGTTTATACTGGCCCACCTCTCAAGCATTTCAAAGTCCTTCTGGATGGCATCCCTTCATTCTAGTATGTTAACTGCACAACACAGGTTGGTGTTGTCTGTTCCGCTGCCCATGTCACTGAAAAAGATGCTAGAAAATGCCTGTCCCAATACTGACCCCTGAGGAATGCTTCTTATTGCTGGTCTCCACCCAGACATCAAGCTGTTGGCTGAAACTCTTAGAGAACAACCAACCAGACAGTCTTTATCCACCAAATGGTCCATCTGTCAAATTCATGTCTCCAGTTTACAGACAAGGATGTCATATGGGACAGTGTCAAATGCTTTGTATTTAGGCAGTTAGAGATCCAGTTAGCTGGCACCAGTCGCTCTTGCCTTATCCACAAATGCTTAACACCATTGTGTAAGGCCACCTAATTGATCAGGCAGGATTCGTTCTTAATGAAGCCATGTTTGCTGTCAGGAATAGCCTCCTAATCTGCTTCATGATCTTGCTGGGCACCAAGGTGAGACTGACAAGCCTGTATTTCCCCAGGTCTTCATTGCTTCCCTTTTTAAAAATACGGTTTCCCCTTTTCCAGTCAATGGGAACTTCACTGGTCTGCCACAACTTCTCAAATATGATTGATAATGGCTTAGCAGCTTCACTCACCAGTTTTCTTAGGCCCCACAGATGCATCTTGTCAGGTCTCATGGACTTGTGCACCTTCAGGTTCCTTAGATGTTCTTGAATTTGATCTCCTTCTACAGTGGGTGGTTCTTCATTTACCCAGTCTATGCCTTTGTGTTCTGCAATTTGAGTGGTGTGGCTGGAGCACTTGCTGGTGAAGGAAGGCAAAAAAAAAGTCATAGAATACCCCAACCTCGTCCATGTCCCAGGTAACCAGGTCTCCCATTTCCTTCCAGAGAGGGCTTACATTTTCCCTAATCTTCCTTTTATCACAGACATACATAGAGGCTTTTCTTGTCTTTGACAGACATCTGGCCATATTTAATTCTGTCAGTGCTTTAGCATTTCCAACCTGATCCCTGGCTGCTCAGACAATTTCTCTATTCTTTCCAAGCCATCTGTCCTTGCTTCCACCTTCCTTTTTATGCTCAAGATTGTTCAGGAGCTCCTTATTCACCCATGCAGGCCTCTTGATGTTCTTACATGACTTCCTCTTTGTTAGGATTCATCATTTCTGAGCTTGGAGGATGCAGTCCTTGAATATTAACCATTTTTACTGAGCCCCTCTTCCTTCCAGGGCTTTATTACATGGTACTTCATCTAACAGATCCCTGAAGAGATCAAAGTCTGCTTTCCTGATTTCCAAGGTAGTGAGCTTGCTGTGTGCCCTACTTGCTGCCCTATTTAGAGGAGGCTGGCTTTGAATCACTAGGTGTTTGTCTTTGAAAACCTGTGCAAGATAGTGAAGACAGGAAAGCGAGGAGAAGTCGTACGTTATTATATATTTTCTATGGTTATGTGCATTTTAAAAAATTAGAAATAAAGCCTTTTTTATTTATCTGAAGGAAACTAATGATACTTCATGGTACGGCCTGGCACAAGCAATCCAGAAGGTTCCTCCATTGTGTGGAAGACAACTTCCTTCTGCAAGTAATAGAGGAGCTGACAAGGAGAGGTGCCATGCTTGACCTCGTCCTCACTAACAGGGAAGGGCTGGTTGGGAATGTGACGCTCCAGGGCAGCCTTGATTGCAGCGATCATGAGATGGTTGAGTTTGAGATCCTCAGGACAGTGAGAAGGGTGTGCAGCAAGTTCACTGCCCTTGAATTCAAGAGAGCAGATTTTGGCCTCTTCAGGAACCTGCTCAGTAAGGTTCTGTGGGATACAGCCCTAGAGGGCAGGGAGGCCCAAGACTGTTGGTTGATATTCAAGGCTCACCTGCTGCAAGCTCAGGAGCGATGCATCCCAACTAGAAGGAAGTTCAGCAGGAGGGCCAGGAGACCTCCTTGGATGGATAAGGAGCTGCTGAGCAAAATTCGATGGAAAAAAGAGGCTTCTAAAAGGTGGAAGCAAGGTCAGGCGGCCTGGGAGAATAATACAGGGATGTTGTCCGGGAAGCTAGGGACCAGGTTAGGAAAGCTAAGGCTCACTTAGAATTAAACTTGGCTAGGGATGTTAAGGATAACAGGAAGGGATTTTATAGGTACATTGCCAATAAGAGACAGGTTAGGGACACCGTGGGCCCTCTCCAGAAGCTATCGGGAGAACTGGCTCTCCTGGACTTAGGGAAGGCTGAGGTTCTTAATGACTTCTTTGCCTCAGTCTTTACCGGCAAATGCTCTGACCACACCACCCAAGTCTTGGAAGGCAGACACGGGGACAGTGAGGGTGGGGACCCTGGGCCCACTGTGGGGGAGGATCTTGTTCGGGACCACCTTAGGAACCTGAATGTATACAAGTCCATGGGACCGGATGAAATCCATCCAAGGGTCCTGAAGGAGCTGGCAAATGAAGTTGCTAAGCCACTGTCCATCATATTTGAAAAATCATGGCAGTCAGGTGAAGTTCCTGATGACTGGAAAAAGGGAAATATAACCCCCATTTTTAAGAAGGGGAAAATGGATGACCCAGGGAATTACAGACCAGTCAGTCTCACCTCTGTGCCTGGCAAAATCTTGGAGCAGATTCTCCTGGAAGTCATGCTAAGGCACATGAAAACCAACAAGGTGCTTGGTGACAGCCAGCATGGCTTCACTAAGGGGAAATCCTGCCTGACCAATCTGGTGACCTTCTATGAAGGGGCTACGGAACTGATGGACAGGGGCAGAGCAGCTGATGTCATCTACCTGGACTTGTGTAAAGCCTTTGACACTGTCTCCCATGACATCCTTCTCTCTAAGTTGGAGAGACATCAATTTGATAGGTGGACCACTCGGTGGATAAAGAACTGGCTGGATGGCCGCACGCAAAGAGCAGTGCTCAGTGGCTCAATGTCCAGCTGGAGACCAGTAACGAGTGGTGTCCCCCAGGGATCGGTGTTGGGACCGGTCTTGTTCAACATCTTTGTGGGTGACATGGACAGTGGGATTGAGTGCGCCCTCAGCAAGTTTGCCGATGACACCAAGCTGTGTGGTTCGGTTGATACATTGGAGGGAAGGAATGCCATCCAGAGGGACCTTGACATGCTTGTGAGGTGGGCTGATGCCAACCTGATGAAGTTTAACCATGCCAAGTGCAAGGTCCTCCACCTGGGTCGGAGCAATGCCAGGCACAGCTACAGGTTGGGCGGGGAGGAGATTCAGAGCAGCCCTGCGGAGAAGGACTTGGGGGTGTGGGTTGATGAAGAAATGAACATGAGCCGGCAGTGTGCGCTTGCAGCCCAGAAAGCCAACCGTATCCTGCGCTGCATCAAAAGGAGTGTGACCAGCAGGTAGAGGGAGGTGCTCCTGCCCCTTTACTCTGCTCTCATGAGACCTCCCTTGGAGTATTGTGTGCAATTCTGGTGTCCTCAACATAAAAAGGACATGGAACTGTTAGAACAAGTGCAGAGGAGGGCCACGAGGATGATCAGGGGACTGGAGCACCTCTCGTATGAAGATAGGCTGAGAAAATTGGGTCTGTTCAGCCTGGAGAAGAGAAGGGTGCATGGAGACCTCATAGCAGCCTTCCAATACCTGAAGGGGGCCTATAGGGATGCTGGGGAGGGACTCTTCATTAGGGACTGTAGTGAGAGGACAAGGGGTAATGGGTTTAAACTTAAACAGGGGAAGTTTAGATTGGATATGAGGAAGAAATTCTTTACTGTGAGGGTGGTGGGGCTCTGGAATGGGTTGCCCAGGGAGGTTGTGAATGCTTCATCCCTGGCGGTGTTCAAGGTGGGGTTGGACATAGCCTTGGATGGCATGGTTTAGTGGGAGGTGTCCCTGGGCATGGCAAGGGGGTTGGAACTCGATGATCTTGAGGTCCTTTCCAACCCTTACTATTCTATGATTCTATGATTCATTTATAGTTTCTGGGAAAAGTGTTACTTGTAGTAAAGTAACAAAAAAAAATAAAAAAAAAAAATTGCCAAAAGTAAATAACTTCACGACAATTTATTTTCTTTCTGTAGCAAGAATAGAAATGGCAAAAAAAAATGCTTTTAGAAAACTTGAAATATCTGAGCTTCTGAAACAGTGATCTCTTAAGTAAGCTAGTGAAACAGTGCACCTGTTCTAGCTTGGTATAAAGCAGGTAAGATATTTATGCTGAGTTAGTTTAATGGTAGTTTCCTAGGCAAATGAATCTAATATCGCTTTGGAGAAATTATCTGGAAAAAAGGATGGAATTTAGTGTGTATATTTGCAAATTACAAATGACATCTGTGAACTTCAGCATTGTTATGTTAAATTAATCTCCAAAATAAGAGATTCAATGACTTTCCAATTACTAGTGGTAGTAGGCATTGCAGGTGGGGTTTTAGATGCTAAGCAATATAGCCATCTGTAGAAATATTTTTTCTCTATAGTTCTCTACAAAGTTTGCATCTTAGAAACTGCTGTCACAGTACTCACTTCACTTGCAGAATGCAAAAATAATGTTTAATTGCCAGAAGTCAGAGTATCAAAATATAATAAAAAGAAACATAGTGGAAACATATGAGCCTGCATAACTTAGGTGAACTAACTCACATTCTGGAGACCAAGAAAGGCATTAGGTTCTGCTTATAGGAGGCCTAAGAATTTAAAGTATTTGCTCCACAAGGAATAATTCAGTAGCGTCTACAGTGCAAGTACAAGTGAAATCTACAAGCACTTAGAGTATAAGCAGAGTGCTTTTTTCATATTAATAACACTTTTCCATATTTTAGTTTCATAATTCCTTCCAGAGTTTTCAAGAATTTTTTCTTGAAATACAGATTTTTTTTTTTTGAGGAGGGATTTTTTTGTTTGCCTGTTTGTTTTAATAAAATTTTTTTTATCGACTTTCTTAGTGTACCACTAGTCCAGTAAGGAACATAGGGCAGATCCATTAAAATTACACTTTTGGGAAATTCTGGATATGAGTACAATTGATTTTGCAGTAATAAAGCCTGAAAACTGTAGTGGAAGGATATGCTTGGTGAAAAAAAAAAAAATAATCACAAAAAAACCCCAAAGCAAACAAAAAACAAAACACAAACCAGTTCCATTCAAACAGCAGAGAATTTCAGGAAAAATAAGAGGGAAGAAATGTTAGGAAATGATTGTGCTAATATCCTTCTAGCTCAGTGTCTTATCTCTTATCTCAAGCAACAGAGAATAGATGATACATAGCGAAGAGACAGTCATATAGGAGGATTATGAACTCAATTACTGCAGAGTGAAGAAAGTAGAAGGAGGAAATGTAATCATCTGGGAACTAATTGTCTTCTTTTACTGTAATAATATTTCCTGGTTGATATTAAAAGCAAGTGATTCTTATGTTTTTATGAACACTAAATAATAAGGCAGATTTATTTTAAAGTACATGCTGTAGACAGAAGTGTCAGACTGACTTGAAGAGGTCCTGTTTACAGTTTGTGAAGTCATGAGATCTGTACTTAATCATAACGATGAGAAAGATCTACTTTGGGAAAAAGAAAAAGCTGATTGATGGGAGGATGCTGCTCTTTACAAAAGTCCATTTGTCTATTTCTTTTCATTTGAAAGTATTTCTTGTAGTAACTCTAGAAAACTACAATGCAGGTTTGAAGTTTAGAGAACAACATTGAGTAGGTACTCAGTTTGACTTTAGTAATAAATGAATAATTGTATTTAGCATTAATTTATTATAAAATTCTTAATAATTCTAACCCAGAGTTTTCAATATTTAAACTGTCAGGGAATAAATTTTACAACCGAGGTAAAAATGCATATGATAGAGAAAACTTCTGACTGGATTTGGTAGTAAAAATGTCGTCCATAATTTTATCTTAATTTAAAGCTGCTTTAGGTTGCAATAACGTCTTAAAGGCTGACACCTTTATTCACAGTATAAGGTATCAAACACACATAAGACTATAATGAATACAATAATGTGGTAATACTGAAATATAACTTCTGTCTTAATTGTCTTAGAAGTTTTTTATAGTTGACTTTTTTTGGTTTGAGGAAATAGTAAGCGAGGAAAAAAATAGGAAAAAATCCTGCAGAAATGTTAAAATAAAAAAAGTAAGAAGACATAAAAACCAAAAAGAAAATACTTCCAAAACTGTACAAAGAGAAGTTTTCTTTGCATTTGTTTTCTTTGCATTTATGTTGAGCTGCACATTTCTTCAAATAAGTTGTCCTACTGAAAAGGGATCTTGTGTCTAAAATTCAGTAGTATTAGCATAGCAAAAAATCTTTTTCATTTTAAGGTCAATTTAAAACCTAATCAAAGACAAATGACTATTAGAGGATTTCTGCCAAGAACTGTTATTATTACAGAACTTAATAGCATTATAAAGAGATTCAGACTCAATCAAACTGAAGTACTAGTGCATTAGCTCATCTTCTAGACACGATTTTCTTTAGAAACCAATTGATTAGAAGGAGGGGTCTTAATTGGTTTGAAATGAAAATGTAGTTTTCCATTCTTACACTTGCAAAATTTTCATGGAAATTAAATGGGACCATAAAAGTGAAACAAAGAAAACAGCATTCATGCTGACCTAGAAATTTCTGCAATTTTTGAAGAATACAGGAAATGCTGTAAGTAATATTAGAAAATAAAAGCAGAAAAAAAAAAAAAAGCAAAGCTGCTCCAGTCTAGGTTTCTTAATTTCTCAGTATCTGGATGTCAAAAAGAAAGAAATTTCTGGTCTTCCCAGTGCATATATGTATTAGATACAGATAAAGATATAGATAGATACAGATATATATAAAAGATTCAAGTATACATTGTGATTCAGAATTATGGTTAAAATTAAAAAAAAAATACTCAGTCTTTCTGGAGACAGCCAAAAATTCAGTTAAATTATACACTGATTTTAAGCACAGGAAAAGTTGTTCTACACTTTCAGTGGAACAATAAGAGGCTAGTTCACTATTACCCCTCCTAAATCTAGCACGTTTTAAGGTCAGTTATGAAAGTGGTACTATTAAATAGAGTCATAAATTACTCTTTCCAGCTAAACAATGATATGATGGATTGATTTAGTGATATTCAGTATTCTAGGGTCTTTTGGAACCTAAAATCTATCTTGGAGAGCTATCTTTTGTAATATTACAGCATAAAACCATGTTTATTATCAACAGCTTAGTCTGTTAAAATCAAGGGAAAAAAAATCCCAGTGTAGAGAAAATCCCAATGTAGAGAAAAGCTGCTTTATGTATTTGTACTTCTTATATACAGGTATGTGCAAATGGAGGTAGCTGCTTCTACGATGAAGAAAACCAGAGATTTCATTGTGCCTGTGCTCTTGGATGGAAAGGACAAACATGCCTGGAGAATATTAATGACTGTGAGGTCAACCAGTGCCAACATGGAGCCACATGTGAAGATGGAGTTAATAAATACAGGTACTAACAAGATGCTTTCCATACAAGGCTTCATAAAGAAGTTTATGACAAATGATGATATTTTTCCTTTCAACAAGAATTACAAAGGGAGTTGCTATTGCAGGAGTATTTTTGTCAGATCATAAAATGCCATGGATACTAACTTTGAATAAACATGTGGATTCAGTAAGACCGTTTAGTCTGAAGTATTGCACAGGAAGGCCTCACAAATGTTCCTCTTTGATAGACAAAGTTAAACCATCCATGCAAAATCTCAGACAAACAAATCATCTCTTCTAGTAAATGATAAACCCTTTATGACCCCTAGTGTGACGTGGAGTGGCTTTTCTTATTAAAACCCAAATTATAATTTTCAAGTGAATAGTTCAAATGCTGAGTGATTTGTGGCTCCTAAGTTTGTTTTTTTGTTGTTTGTTGTTTTTTTTTAAGGTAGTCCTGGGTTCAGCAGTAGCAGTCATTTTTCTCCTTCTTAGTAGCTGGTGCAGTGCTGTGGTTTTGACTTTCAGCCTGGAGGCAGTGCTGATGACACCAATGTTTTCAGTTGCTGCTCAGTAATGTTTACTCTGACCAAGGACTTTCTGAGTCTCATGCTCTGCCAGGGAGGAGGGGAAGCTGGGAGGAAGCAAAGACAGGACACTTGACCCAAACTAGCCAAATAGCTATTCAATACCACAACACATCTTGCCCACTATATAAACTAGGGGCAGTCACTTGGAAGGGTTAGATCACTGCTTGGGTTGGGCTGGGTAACGGTCAGCAGGTGGTGAGCGGTTGTATTCTCCTCCCTTGTTATTTCCCTTATCATTACTAATATTGGTGGTAGCAGCAGTTGTTTGTGTTATACCTTAGTTACTGTTCTTATCTCAACCCATGGGAGTTGCATTCTTTGGATTCTCCTCCCCATCCCTCTGGGAGCAGGGGAAGGAAGGAGGGGAGTGAGCGAGCGGCTGCGTGGTTCTGAGTTACTGACTGGACTTAAACCATGACATGGGTATTGACAAAACTGTCAAGTCTGTGCTTTCCTTACTGAGCTGCAAAAGGCTGTAGATATTTGAAAATAAGACTCAATGAATTATGGAGAAAAAATAAATGTAAAATGATTTCTTCAATAAACTGAGTTCATCTGTTCTCATCAGACTTGAATTTTTTATTTTTCCTCTATAAAAAAAAAAATAAATAGTACCTCTTCATAGCATCCATAAGTTTATTTTGAAAGGCTTTGATACTATGCTGTGTCCTGTACTTAAAAGAATTGTAATTAATATGCTTTATTTTTTTCTATTTAGTAAAGGTTGCAATAGCAGACCAAATTAAAATAGAAGTAATTAAAAATTTCTTCCACTCTGCCTCTGTTTTTATGGGAACTTCTGTAATAATAACTAAAATCCCCAAGTAAGCGCAAAAGTATATACAAGTACATGATACTCAACATACCAGAGTTAAAATGTCAAAACACAATCCAGTGATTCAATACGAGAGTTGATTGCAAACTTGCAAAAAAAGAAGGATGTATACTTTGTAAAGGTGGCTAAAATTCCTTTTATTTCACTGATAAATCTTTGATTTTCCTGTCTGTATTGCAAAAAGAATCCTGATAGATGAGCAAAGCCACGTTTGCTGTACAAAATCCACTAGCATTTACTGAGAAATGAGTAGGTCTGAAGACTTCTGATGAAAGAAGTACTTCTTAATTTAGCTTGCTAATCCAGACTCAGGCTAGTGACTGAAAACACTTAATTCTTACTTTTTAAAGTCTTTGAAAGACAAATAAGGTTGGCAGAGCAGTTTGTTTATCTAAGGAACAAGCAAACACACCACTAAGATATAGATCCTAGGTGTGTTAGCAGACACTTTGTTATCAGAGAACCTGACCTCACAAGAACACAATTGGTTATTTTGCAAAGACAGTGTGCATAGTGTTTAATGTGTAATACCTGCTCTGTTGACAGGGGATTGCTATTTCACAAGAACAGTGAAGCATTTTTAAGGGAACTAAACTATTCCTTCCATAAAAATAATGGTATTTCCCTAGAGTTATTTATTGTCAGCAAGTGAAACAATTTTAATTTCCCATTTTCAACACACCATTAAAACCTAAACAATAGGAGAGGAAATGCTGAACTTCACTACTGTAGTCACCCACATTTTTTGAAAGAGACTTGCAATTTGCATTTCTATCCTAAAATGGCTATCACTTTTGATAAGGCAGTTATCAAGAACTGTATTTTATGCAAAGTAGTTTCAGGAAGACATACGAAAACTGTCAGCAGAGTGTATGGAGAACTAGATGTGTAAGTGCCATTAACAGCCCTACTGAGATCCATTTTTAAAGATGTTATAGTCATTCAAAACATTACTTGCCTTTGTCTTCTCCACTTATTAAGTTAACCAAAATGTTATGTATTAATTATATGTCATTATATGGCTTTATTTAGTATAATAAGTGTAAAACTAGACTTTCTCTGAGATAAGAAAACTTTACTTCTAAGCCGATTGTTAAACTTTATTCATAATGCATTGTTCCAGGGGTAGCTTGCTATAGTAATTTTAATTATATAATGCTAAGAGCAGGAAAGCACTGAAGGCATCCAGCTTAGCATCAAGAACATATCCTTCTTTTAAGGTCTCGTGTTTACAAGCTGTCACGTTTTTCCAGATTGGAAATAAGTGCTCAGCTGTGTGTAATTTTTCTAACTTTCTATCTCTTTACCATGGCATATTCTGTTTCTCCTCCCATTTTGAAATGACTGTTGCAGACAGTAGTGTCACATAACACATGCAGAGAATTTCTTTTGAGTACAGGATGGGGAATTGCTGTGTGTGAAGGAGGAGGACTTTTAAACTATGATAGAGGATAATACCCAGTAAGGCTACGTAATAAGAACAACATAATTACAATAATAAGTCTTAGAAGTTTTATTCCTTTTGTTTAGTTGAGTTTTATTTATTGAGTTTTATTCCTTTTGTTTGTTGAGCCATCTGTTACAACTGGAGTGGGCTCAATCACTATCACAAAACCTCTAATTCAAATTAATTATTGCACTTCCAGCTGAGTCTGTGCTTTTTGAGATATCATGACATAAGTGAATCAGCATGTATTTAAAGTGATAACTTCTCCAAAAAGTTACTTCTCCTGCCACTGGGTTCATGGTATAGCTGGCAATATGATGAATTGGGAAGATAAAATACAATAGACCAATTCCGTCCACATGCCAAAAGAATCTTTTGACCTGTGGTCACATATACAACGGAGAAAAAACAGATATTCATTACCTCAGTGAATAGACAATGTTGCTACATAAAAAAGTATTTGAATTTTCCTTTCAAAAAAGCTTGATATTGTTTCATTATGTTGTGAGAGAAGAACTGATTTAACATGTTAATGAGGAGCATTTAATAAATAATTAAAGTGAAAGAATTCTTCAAGAAGTTGATACTCTAGTTTTGAAATCCAAACAGGGGGTTATTACTCTGTTTTCATCACCTTTGTAAATTTATTACTTACTTTTACTGTTGCTGTTGTTTGGACAACCAAGATTCTAACTAAAATAACTCCTAGTAGATATTTTATTATAGTCTACTTAGTGAGGGGGAGCAACAGAGGGAAAAGACAGAATTTAAATTCAATGTGGTTTCAATTGCCTGTCCTATTTCTCCTGTTTCTTCAGTCCAGTCTATTCAGACAAGTTTTAGACATACCATAGCCCCAGGAAAGCCTTGCAAGAAGGACAAAGAACTATTAGATTATGACATTTGAAGAAGCTGTATTCTGGAATTTACCACTATTTAAACTAAAATGTTTGTAAAATTATTTTGATGTATAGCTGTAGCACTGAGGTCAGCATTTCATGAGCCTTTATGCAAGAAAACTTCCAATTAAGAAGCTGGTACAGCTTGAACTGCCAGCTCATTTTTCAGTATTCAGTACATAAATTTCAATGTGTATAATTTAATCTTGAATTAATCTCACTAGGAGAGAGTAAAGCCTTACCTAGTGACACATTATTAAATAAAATATTTAAGAATATAAGATACTTCTTTGTATGATGCCAGCAAGAGTATGAAAAGTAAACATAATTTAGATAACTTTTCTGTATCACAAAATTTGACACTTCTATTACTTCATTCCTCCTTGACTTTTTCCGTTTTCTGCCAGATGGATAAATTAGGCTGTTAGATTACATTGGGTTTTAATACCTAATTTTCCATTTTTAAATTTATTCATCCTGCATTATATATGCAATTTGACTTCAGTATCTATTTGACAGTGCCATATGAAGTTAGTACTATGAGATACGCAGCTTTCTGTAGCAGTAACAGGCTTCTTTCACTAGAGAAAGAAGAAAAATACTTTCCCTTGCTTTGCTACAACTCCAGAAGGTAGATGAATATGTGTTTCAGTTTCTTGGTGAATATCTCTGTAATAAATTATACAACGGCTTTTCTGCAATACATACAGATGCTTACAAAAAGCCGAAGTGAAACTTTGAAAAATAACCTTTTCATTCATTTTATGAATGTGTGTGAGTTCGCACTTCAACTACAAAAGAAAATACTGAATACTAAGTAAATGCAGTTAATCAGTTTGAGCTACTATAATTTAAAACCCCAAACATCTATTAAAAAATAAAGCAGAAAGATACTGGGAAGTCTTTGCAAATGTCAGGCTTCAGTGCGCCAATATGCCTTCTGTCTCAAGATACAAAATAGGTAGCTGGGTCATTTCCTAGCACAGATCAACATAACCAAATCTTCAATATGTTCTTTGTCTTTTTTTAGTCCTTTTGAACATTCATCTGTTGTACACAGTTACTCAACAGCACAAGTCATACTACATCTCCTCAGTGCAGGCAGTCCACGGTGACACTGTGACAGCTGCCCTGCCTGGACTAACTAGTAGGGACTTGTTTACTTGCATGCCTGCTGTTCTAGACCTCTGGTGTTAAGAAGTTATATCCCACTCCATATTGCTAGGAACACATTGCAGATATTCCATAACCATCTGCATTTATGTAACGTGTCCCTTCTTAGACTAAATTCCATGCCTGACTTATCTGCATCACCATTTAACATTTATTTTACAGGCATATCAAATTACAGTGCAGTGTTAACCGGATTTAAGCGTTGGAGTAGCAACATACCATCATCTGCATGGTATGTGTGGGAGCAAAGCAGTCCACATTAGTATAACAGTGGCTTGTGTTTGCTATGCACTAAATACTAAAATCCATGTTTGTAGCAAAAGCATTGAGATATTGGTTTCCTCTCCCAGGGTCTGTTATACTCAAAATCTTGATATAGGTAAAAGGGAGCCTATGCAAAGCTGGGAAATTGCTGTTATTCCCATTAAAGTTAATGCAAATCTTTCTCATATTTACCTTTTCTTTGGTGCCATGTTTCTCCTTTCAATGTGCTCCCAGTTTGTGAATTTGATGTTTTAGTCTTCTTTAAGTAAGTAGTTGGGGGGTGTCATTAGGTTCTCCTGGCCTTTTGGAAGGAGGTGTCCCATTCTCCCCGAGGGGTCACTCCGAGAACTGAACCTGGGGCAAGGAAGGCAGCAGTGACTGAGCCCTGTTGAAACCCAGATCTGGCCATAGTGAGGCTGAGCCCCAGCACACAGCTGAGGCATCCTTCTGATGAGGGCAAACCCCAAGTTTTCTGAGCTAGACATTCACTCACAAATAGAAATTCTGGTATTGTAGACATCTGTATACATTTTTTTTTAATTTATTGTAGAGAAACAGTTCAGCTTTGCAGCAAATTAAAACTGCAAATCAATCCATGTTTTAAAACTTTTGACATCATGTTCAGTATTTTAGTGCTGCTGAAATATTAATGGAAGGTCATATTCATTAAAATCTAATGTGGTGATTGTATTTTTCCGGCGACAAGTGTAAAAGATTTAATTACTTTTAGATCATTGGTCTTGATATTATTTCTAAGACAGGCAGGAAAAGATAATTGAAGTTCAGCCGTGTCAGTGCTATGCCAGCAGAGTGTTTATCAAAACAGTGTTCAAGACCCATTTTATAGATTGACTTAGAGATGAAATGACAACATTTATTAAACACCTTGTATCATTTAGAATCTTGTAAAAATGTTAAGACTAAAAGCAAAAGCGGTCAGATGCTGATATCCAAAGCCTACAGAACAGTACTGACACTATTGTATCATAAATTTAAGAAACATGCATAGAGCAATCCATATTGGCCTTGTACGTAGTACTGTTGAACACCACGCAAGTCTTGGAAGTCAGATGCAGGGACAGTGAGAATGAAGACCTTGGGCCCACTGTAGGAGAGGATCTGGTTCGAGACAATCTTAGGAACCTGAACATATGCAAGTCCATGGGACCTGATGAAATTCATCTGCGGGTCCTGAAGGAGCTGGCAAATGAAGTTGCTAAGCCACTGTCCATCATATTTGAAAAATCATGGCAGTCAGGTGAAGTTCCCGATGACTGGAAAAAGGGAAATATAACCCCCATTTTTAAGAAGGGGAAAATGGATGAGCTGGGGAACTACAGACCAGTCAGCCTCACCTCTGTGCCTGGCAAAATCTTGGAGCAGATTCTCTTGGAAGTCATGCTGAGGCCCATGAAAACCAACAAGGTGCTTTGTGACAGCCAGCATGGCTTCACTAAGGGGAAATCCTGTCTGGCCAACATGGTGGCCTTCTATGAAGGGGCTAAGGAACTGATGGACAGGGGCAGAGCAGTTGATGTCATCTACCCGGACTTGTTTAAAGCGTTTGACACTGTCTCACATGACATCCTTCTCTCTAAGTTGGAGAGACATCAATTTGATAGGTGGACCACTCGGTGGATAAAGAACTATCTGGATGGCCGCACGCAAAGAGTAGTGCTCAGTGGCTCAGTGTCCAGCTGGAGACCGGTAACGAGTGGTGTCCCCCAGGGATCGGTGTTGGGACCGGTCTTGTTCAACATCTTTGTAGGTGACATGGACAGTGGGATTGAGTGCGCCCTCAGCAAGTTTGCAGATGACACCAAGCTGTGTGGTTCGCTTGATATGCTGCAGGGAAGGAATGCCATCCAGAGGGACCTTGACATGCTTGTGAGGTGGGCTGATGCCAACCTGATGAAGTTTAACCATGCCAAGTGCAAGGTCCTACACCTGGGTCGGAGCAATCGCAAGCACAGCTACAGGTTGGGCAAAGAAGAGATTCAGAGCAGCCCTGTGGAGAAGGATTTGGGGGTCTTGGTTGATGAAAAAATGAGCATGAGCCGGCAGTGTGCGCTTGCAGCCCAGAAAGCCAACTGTATCCTGCGCTGCATCAAAAGGAGCGTGACCAGCAGGTCGAGGGAGGTGATCCTGCCCCTCTACTGTGCTCTCCTGAGACTTCACTTGGAGTATTGTGTGCAGTTCTGGGGTCCTCAACATAAAAAGGACATGGAACTGTTGGCACAAATCCAAAGGAGGGCCACGAGGACAATCAGGGGAGTGGAGCACCTCCCATATGAAGATAGGCTGAGAAAGTTGGGGCTTTTCATCCTGCAGAAGAGAAGGCTGCATGGAGACCTCATAGCAGCCTTCCAGTATCTGAAGAGGGCCTATAGGGATGCTGGGGAGGGACTCTTCATGAGGGACTGTAGTAAGAGGACAAGAGGTAACTGGTTCAAATGTAAAGGGGGAAGTTTAGATTGGATATGAGGAATAAATTCTTTACTGTAAGGGTGGTGAGGCACTGGAATGGGTTGCCTAGGGAAGTTGTGAATGCTCCATAGCTGGTGGTGTTCAAGGCGGGGTTGGACAGAGCCTTGGGTGGCATGGTTTAGTGCAAGGTGTCTCTGCCCATGGCAGGGGTGTTGGAACTCGATGATCTTGAGGTCCTTTCCAACCCTAACTATTCTATGATTCTATGATTCTATGTATTGCAAGTAGTGACTAGTGCATGTTAATGCTCTTACATTAACAAAAAATGCACCAAACTCAAGGACCTGACTAGTTTAGACTTTTACTGCATAAAAATGGCAGTATTGAAAAATAGACACATTATAAAATACAGATTTTAAATAAAGGCCATTAATAACCTACTCATTTAAATATTGTTTAGCCTTTCTTTGTTGATTTTCTGCATATGATGCTATGTACTAGAGTTATGTGCAAACATGCTATTAGAATTTTATGTAGATGACTATAAATTATATTTATACAGAATTTGTTGAACTTTTAGATCCCATCACCTCTATACTTCAGTCTGGATTATAAACAAATTAATAATTATTCGCTGGTTTAATCCTCATCACATAGTAAGTAATGAAATTGTTACTAAGAGAGCCAGAGTTCTCCTGTTTACATTGATATACAACTAACAGAACAAAACCTCTTTCTGTACTATTGTTTTGTAGTTTTACATTGTTCTAGGCCACTGCCACAGATTTGGGCTTGACTAGCAGCATAAGTCAGCCACTTTGTTTTATGTGACATGAAGATCCATGACGTTCGTTTTGAAATTACATTCCTACTACCATGCTGTCTATGATTTTATAGGATCCTTTCTGTACGTGAGGTCTTTCTCCTATTGACTTAGAGTTACCAATTACAATTATAAAAATTACCTAAGTAGGATTTCCACAACTCTAACACAAAAATACAGGGTTAATAACGAAGCAAACAGCCACATGAACATTCTCTTCTGTTAAAAATAAAAGAAAAAGAAACTTTCAGCCAGATGGATCGGTAGGGAACATTGCTATAATCAAGCCTGTCTTAACTTATTACTTCTTTCCAGCTTTTAAATAACATTTATATGGATCAAGAATATGTAAGATCATTGCAAGATTATCTCCTCCTGTGAAAGGAGACCTCTGGACATGATAAGGAGAGGATCAATCAAAGGAAGGGGTTTTCTTATTTTATGATATGTGGGTCAGCTGTAGGTCAATCCACCTTGAATTTTCATTCACACAAAAAAAAAAAAAAAGAAGCACAAAAAAAAGCCATCTCTAGTCTTATACAATTTATGTTTTGGGAAGAGATATCCTGCCCAAGTTATATAAAATTCTGCAGATTGGTGAGTTTTTTTGTCAGTTACAGAATGAAATTGCACCCTTGGTTTCTAATGGTAAAGCATTTTTATACTGATTTTATGTCCAGAAGAAGCAAGATGTAATATTGGGTTTTTTTCTTTTTAATATTATAGCAAGCAACTAATAATTTTCAGAAAAGAATTCATAAGATGCATCATGCTCATTGTTTATAAGTTTTCTATTTGAATATTGTCATTGGAAGCTTCATATTAAAAGCTATATAGCTGCTAGTTTGTCCCATCTAAACAGCTAAAATTTGATTATTGTGCAGTTCCATTTAATTATTGCAAGCAGTCTATGTAAAACAAAGCTACTTAGTGACTAATCAAAGGTAAAGCAAGAAGATTAAAAAGTTGCAATTAATTTGTGAGAAATTAAAGCTGAAAATAATGTTAACATTAGTCACTAGTGACCCATACATTCGAGTTTTTTTTTTACCCTCCTCTCATCTCAATAACAGGTGCATATGTCCCCCTGGTTACACTGGCACATTTTGTGAACTTGGTGCTAACAGCTGCATTGAAAACCAGTGCTCTGAATATGGTTTCTGCGAGGACCACTTGCATAATTACAGTTGTAACTGTGTGCCTGGATATGAAGGACCCTTCTGTGAAGTTGAAATTAATGAATGCTCAAGTTCACCTTGCAGAAATGGAGCTACCTGCATGGATTTAATTGGCCACTTTTCATGTCAGTGTGCTGCTGGGTTCAAAGGTAAGTTTTCTCTTCTGAAGTGACTTGTGCTACAGATGTGATTGTCCAGTTATGCGTGAGGGATATAGATATGATTGCATAATAACAATTTTTTATATATATATAAATATGTATCTGTTGGAATGAATTAGCATGGAGATCCTTAGATTGTGTCTTCTAATTGTTTCTCAGGTGACTTTTCCTCCACTAAATATACAATTCTGAGTATAAGATTTGATGCTTTTGTCAAAAAAATTGATCAAGTTCTAAACCACAGTTTTAAATATATTATTTTGATTTTGCTATTATTCAGCCTGTCCATGGATTTCATGGATTTAGTTAGTACTGGCTCATAAGAACAAATGTTTTGGTATTGAACAGGAAAATCTAAGCATGAGGAGGGATGAGATCAGCAGCATCCTCTCTTGTCGTGTATGGAATATAAATAGCTATATTTGAGTGAGTTGTTCAGACTCCCCTTCTACTCAGCAGAGATAGGGCATCTGCCTACCTTGAACATCTGTTCTAGGATGAGATACACTGTAGGTTTCTGCACTGGGTAAATTAATCCCACACAATCTGATAACGTGATTCCCTTTATTTCCAGTTTTCTGTTTTGTGTGAATACCCTGATACAAAGAGTATGTGTCGGAGGCAGAAAATAATTTTGGATTCAGCAACACTGAAGTATTGCATTCCCAGTCTGTAGTCCAAATCATTGAACAAAAGCATTAATGCTCTGAATGCTTCTCTATCTTTATTGACAATCTGTGGTACACTACCACTAACAAAGACAAAAATAAATAGTATAGTATGTACAGTGTCATCTGTACTAACTAATCATTACTTACAGCTTCTTCTCAAGCTGCTGAGGACTTTTGTTCCAATTCAGGGAACATGCATAGTAGTAGACTTGTAAGTCCCAGTTAAACCATTGAGGTAACACATGTATTTGTACTTTTCTGGGTCACTGCCACAGTACTGTGCTATAAAGTAACTATAACTTCAGTGTAAATTTTCATTATAAATTCTACCCAGCTGCACTTACTTTTAATATTTCAGCACTATCATTTTTAATTTTAAATACATTTATATTCCTTTACATTATATACATTTATGTATGTGAATTGCATTTGCAGATTTGTTGTTCTCAGTTTGAGTTGAGTATATAATTTCTTGGGCATTTTAAAACAAATTTAATAAAGTATGAAGCATCATCTTCATGCTCATTTATTAATAAATGTGTAACAAAGCAGAGGATTTTCCCTGGGATAGCCTAAATTCTATTGGATAGCACAACTAAATGTCTGACAGCAACTGAAGAGAAAAAACATACTTGGCTCACCTGTACAAAATCTAGCATGATATAGTTCCATTTCACTGCTGAAGCTCCAACCCATATTTTGGACTTTGGACTTCATGGGGAGCTTCAACCACCCCAGTGTCTGCTGTAGGGACAGTGCAGTGGTGCGTAAGATCTGCTTGGAAGAATCCCATGGGATAAAGTCCTGGAGGGAAGAGGGACCGAAGAAAGCCTATTTCCTCCTCTAAGCTTGAGAACTGTTCATCTTCAACAGAGGAAGTCAGGCAAAAATTCCAGGAGATCTGTATGGACAGTTGAGAAGGTCTTGGACAAACTGAAAGACAAAAAGAAGAAACATGCAGAGGGTTAAAGCAAGGACAGGTAACCTGGGAGGATTATGCAGAGGCATTATCTGACTGTGCAGTGATAAAGTTAGGGAAGCCGAAGCCCAAATGCAGTTGAATCTGACAAGGGATGTGAAAGATAAGAGGAAGGGCTTCTGCAAGTACATATGTGACGAAAGGAAGGGAAGGGAAAACGTGGGCCCACTGCTCAGTGATATGAGACATCTATGACACTGGACATGGAAAAGTTTAAGGTACTGAATTCTGCCTTTACCTGTATTGGTAAGATTGTCCTTCAGAAATCTAACAATCTGGAAACCAGAGGGAAATTCTGAAACAAGGAAGACATACTCTTGATGGAAGAGACTCAGGTTTGGAAATACCTAGGCAAACTGGATATACATAAGTCCATAGGTCCTGACAGGATGCACCCACAAATTCTGGGAGAGCTAGCAGATGTCAGTGCGAGGTCACTGTCAATAAACTTTAACTGATCATGGTAATTAGCAGAAGTCCACAAAGACTAGAAGAAAGTAAATGCTAATCCTATCTTCAAGAAATGCAGAAACGAAGACCTGGGGAACTACAGGCAGGTCAACGTCACATTGATCCCTACGAAGGTGATGGAGCAGCTAATTCTGGCTACCATGAATGGCAAGAAAATAATCTGGAGTAGTCAGCATGAATTCATCAATGCTTAATCATGCTTGACCAACTTGATAAAATTTTGCAATTGTCGTGGTTTAAGCCCAGCCGTAAATCTGCCACGATGTTGTTAGCTCACACACCCCCCTTTCCTCCCCCTGCTCCCGGGGGGATGAGGAGGAGAATCCAATGAATGTAACTCCCACGGGCTGAGATAAGAACACTCCAGTAACTAAGGTATAACACAAACCACTACTGCTCTCACCAATAATAATAATGATAAGGATAATAACAAGGGAAGAGAATACAGCCACTCACTACCCAACGACCGATACCCAGCCCGACTGAGCAGTGAACTAACTCTTCTGGGTTAATGCCCCCAGTTTATATAGTGGGCATGATGTGCTGTGGTATGGAATACCTATTTGGCTAGTTTGGGTCAGGTGTCCTGTCTCTGTTTCCTCCCAGCTTCCTCTCCTCCCTGGCAGAGCATGAGGCTCAGAGAGTCCTTGGTCAGACTAAACATTCTAAGCAGCAGCTAAAAACATTGGCGTTATCAGCGCTGTTCCCAGGCTGAAAGTCAAAAACACAGCACTTCACCAGTTACTAAGAAGGAGAAAAATGACTACTCTCCTGAACCCAAGACAACAATTGAAAGATTGGCTTAGTAGATGAGAGGAGTGCAGTGTTGTCTAGTTTGACATTGGCAAGGCTTTTAGAACTGTTTCTGACAATATCCTCATGAAAAAAAACCTGATCATCTATGAGCTGGATGAGCAGACAGTGAGGTGAAAACTGGATGAACAAGGTCCAGAGAGTGGTGATCAGTGGCACGAAGTCAAGGAGAAGTGAACCTGAGGGTCCTAGTGGACCATCAGTGTGAGTCAGCAATGTGCCCTTAACAAAGAAGGCAAATTTCTGGGCTGCATTAGGAGGTGTTTTGCCAACAGATCAAGAGAACTGATCCTTCACCTCTACTCAGTACTAGTACTGAGGCCACACCTGGAGATGTATCCAGTACTGTGTCCAGTTCTGGGCTCCCGGGTACAAGAGGCACATGGAACTACTGGAGAGATTCCAGTGAAAGATCACAGAGATTTCTAAGGGAATGAATCATCTCTCCCGTGAGGAAAGGCTGAGGCTTCTGTGTCTGTTCAGCCTTGAGAGGAAATCAGTGTGCATGAATACCTGAAGGGAAGAGTGCAAAGAAGATGGAGCTGGGCTCTTTTCAGCAATGACGTGACAGGAATAGATGCAGTGTACAAACTAAAACACAGGAGGTGCTGTCTCAACATAAGGAAAAGTTTTTTTACTGTGAGGGTGACTCAACACTGGCACAGGTTGTCCATGGAGGTTGCAGAGTCCCCATTCATAGAGATATTCTAAAGCTATCTGGACAAGATCCTAGGAAATTGGCTCTGAGTGTTTCTGCTTGAGCAGGGGGATTGGACAAGATGGCCTCCAGAGGTCACATCCTAACCTCAACCATTCTGTGGCTCTGTGAACATGAGGACTTGCTTATATAAATTATATAATGATATATAACTGAAAAAATCACCCAATGAGGTATTACATAATAGCATTTCCATACAAAGAAAAAAGAAAAAAGAAATTTTTCAATATTACACATTTGGTATAACTCATTATCACATGTACGGAGTGCATTGAATTCTGATTTTTCAGAGAGTATAAACCACAAACACTTAATAAAAGGCTGTTTAAACTTATAATAATGCTATTGCTACCCTAGCAATTCAATTTTCTTATAGTCTCAGGGTTTATGATCCTGGGACATTTTTCAGCATAGAACAGATTTGATGCATGTTACAAATCAGTGAAGAGCATTTCAGTGTAATACTGAAAAAAACACATTTATTTTCATCTGTTTTGTGTGTGTGTTTGTCATGTCCTTTATCTGTAATTCAGTTTTTATATATCCAGATACAGTACTTTTTTCTTTTTCTTTCATAAATAGTGAATTTACTTTCAGATGAAATATTAAAGGCAATAGTAAATAAATTAAAGAATTTATTGTTGCCCAGGACTCTGCAAATCTTTGGGGAATTATCATACTTTGTGAACTAGGATTCATAGATTTGCAAATAAGCTGTCGAGTTCCCACTCACCAGCTTGTTTTCTCTCCTGCTAATGAATAAATCCCTGAGTGTTCTTTGATATAACATTAGAATCAGTTTTCATTTCAGAAGCAAAATTTTACCTGGAGAACTCATGGCTGTCTTCTCTCTCCAGATGATTGATCTGATGTCTATCAGCATTTCTAAAATGCGTTGCATTGTATTAGCTAGGGACCCCTTAGGCACTTTTCATAAAAAATCCAAAGCTTGGTTATTTGCACATTAAAAACAAATACTTCTTAATATCATGTACCACAGTCTTTTCTTTTGAACTATAAATGGTACTTGTGATTGAAACTTTAAAATGGAGATACTTCGTAGATGACTGGAGTACTCTCCTCAGCCTGGAAGAGAATTTGGCCTATAGCGAACCTGGAAATTTACAGAATGATCTTTAAAAACTGAATCATAGAATCGTTAGGGTTGGAAAGGACCTTAAGATCACCTAGTTCCAACTCCCCTGCCATGGGCAGGAACACCTTCCACTAGACCATGTCACCCAAGGACCTGTCCAATCTGGCCTTGAATTACAGGTGAATGAATTCAAAGTGAATGAGTTAGCCCAGTGGAGGCAGTGCAGTCACTAAGGAAACTATAGCCTTGCAGCATCTAAAGAGGTCAGGCAGAGCCAAGGGCTAGTAACAAGGTCCCTCATAAGCCCCAGGCATTGCAACCAGTGGACAAAATCCAGGGTCACAGAATCATAGAATCATAGAATAGTTAGGGTTGGAAAGGACCTTAAGATCATCTAGTTCCAACCCCCCTGCCATGGCCAGGGACAACTCACATTAAACCATGTCACCCAAAGCTCTGTCCAGCCTGGCCTTGAACATCGCCAGCGATGGAGCATTCACAACTTCCCTGGGCAATCCATTCCAGGACCTCATCGCCCTTACAGTAAAGAACTTCTCCCTTATATCCAATCTAAACTTCCCCTGTTGAAGTTTGAACCTGTTACCCCTTGTACTATCACTACAGTCGCTAATGAATAGTCCCTCCCCAGCATTCTTATAAGCCCCCTTCAGATATTGGAAGGCTGCTACGAGGTCTCCATGCAGCCTTCTCTTCTCCAGGCTGAAGAGCCCCAACTTTCTCATCCTATCTTCAGGCAGGAGGTTCTCCAGTCCCCTGACCATCCTTGTGGCCCTCCTCTGGACTTGTTCCAGCAGTTCCATGTCCTTTTTATGTTGCAGACACCACAACTGCACACAATACTCCAAGGGAGGTCTCACGAGAGCACAGTAGATGGAAGCAAGTTAGACGTAACAGGAGACAAGATCCGAGACAACACTATGATGTACATACAAGGGGTCCATCCAAAGAGAAAAATTGTTCATGGTGTAGGGTGAAGTCCATTCTTGAAGCAGGGCCAAAGGCAGGAAATAGCACATCTACAGAATAGCTCAGGCCAGATCTGAGTGCCTACAGCTGGGTGGAGCTGAGCTGAACTGATATTTATTGGACAATGGGCTGGGTATACGGGAAGGTCCCACATGGGGCTGCTTAGGGAAATTAGGAAGTACTAGTGATCTCAAGGTCCTGATATCTGCATATATTAGCAGAGTCACCTGATATTATAAAAGTATTTATTCTGCTGCACGAAGGAAGGCAGTTGGGTTCATTTGGTTAGTTCACACACTCTTTCTGTGTTTGAAATACCGGCTTCATTTCCATTCATACAGTTCCTATTTTAATAGAGCAAGGCCATCCTGTGAGTACAGCTCATGTCTGCTTCCACATCACCACCACCAAACAGATCAAAGCTGGGTGTGTGACTCAGGGTATAGGGCGGTACAGCCTCTCTGGGGGCTCTGGCTGGCTTTTTATGCCTGGGAAGACTGATTATCCTTAACACCCTGTGCCAGTGCAGTTAGCCTGTCAGATGTACAGTGTAATCCCATAGAGAGAGATGAGACAGGCTCTTGTCAGATGATAGAGTTGAAGAGCCACAGACTTTCTCCAAGTTAAAATTCTTTCAGGGAATCTAAGCCAGTGAAGTGGCTTAAGACAAGATCATATAAATCAGTTTCGATCTGGAATAAGAGTTCATAGAATGGTTTACACTGTATGAGATAAATAATAATAAAGAATTGTTTTGGATTTTCAATGACTGTGATTTCTTACACAGAAAAGACCTTGAATAAAAGAAAAGAAAAAAACAAAACCTTGAATACAAGAAAAAAAAAAAAAAAAAACAAAAAAAAAAAAAAAAACCAAAACGAAACAAAACAAAAAAAGGACCAAATGTGTAGAACAGCAAAGCTGAGAAAGGGAAATGTTAAATTCATGGAGGCCACACTTGGAACTGTCTGTCTTCCCTTTTTCACAATTGCATTTTCTGCCAAGTAAGCAGCAATGTTATGTTACCAAGGTGGATGCCTCTCTTATCTAACACAGTAACTTATGTTGCCTAGAAAGCAACAGAATTATACCATGTGTTCTCAGGTACATGACCTGAATGCATTATGTACATTTTACAGAATGGTAGACACCAAGGCAACCATTCAACCTTCAAATATATAGTTACTGGTTTGGATACTAGTTGAACTTTAAGAAACTCATTTTTTCAATAGTACTTCATTAAGATTACATGAAGTGGAATTCTAAATAATTTGCTTTTCATCAGATCTGGGAATATAAAAAATCAGGTTATGTCTTGAAGTAATTTCTCATCGACAATAGAGTTTTAGTTAAAAAAAACCCTGAGTTCTTAGACATCCTTTTACTAATTGTGGTCATTCTGTCTGTCTTTGCATTGTCAAACTTCATATTCCATTATGTCTATAAAACAAAAGTTGGTACAAACAGTATGTAAATTAAAGTTTTTATTTTTGTATTTGTGCTTCATAATGTGTTTCATAATTCAGACAGATATATTTAGAGTAGCGGTGGCAGTTAATGAGATGCTTATATAATGTTTATTACATTGAGAAAATGAACTCTCAAATAAATTCCAGTTTTGTACTAATGTCTGATATTGTATTATATATGAAGTTAAATTTATTCTGACATATAAAATCAGTTTTGTGGATATTCTGCAAAATCTAAAAGTAGTTCCATTAGTTCAGACAAAGTTTGAATTTAACCTCTTTAAGTTAGACAGAAATGCAGCACAAAAAGTTTAAACCACTGAAAGGTGCAAAATTTCAATCTAGTGATATTGCAGTGTTGCCCTTGCTTTTGAAGTGCAGGAATATTCAAGAAAACTTCATCCATTATATTTATGAAAAGGAGTGTTTATTTTTTGCTTTTGATCACCTGTTATTTTTACCTAAGAATTTAAGAACTTCTCCATTTGCTAAAATAATATTTCTTTAAACAGAGTGAATTACACCAGTAATGCTGGTGGAGGACTAAATATGTTTGCTAAATTTTTTTAGCATGCACATACTCAGATCCTCAGGCTTTTCTCAGGATTTTTATGCTCCTGCAGAATAGCATTTCTTGTGTGTCGTCAGTATGCCTGTATAAAAAGTTGCTGTTAAGCATAGGGCTATGCAATTTTTAAGAGTGACAGACTTTCCCAAGCAGCTGTAATTATTTATTTTGTTTCTTAAGAACTGCATTTTTTTACAGGATAAGACACACTATAGAGTTACTAGAATTGTCTCATGATAAATTTTAACATTCTCTTTGTACTTCAGAATTTGGTGAAATGATCCCAGTAAATTGTTTAGGAGTTCAGACCTTAAGCTAGGATTTATTAAATAACTAATTAAATATTATATTTTACTGCTAATTATGCTTGGATGTGTTGCATTAATTTTAAGCGTAAAAGTGTAAAAGCAGAAAATATTTACATTAGCATACTTTGATGTTGAAAGTAATATGTAGCTAATTAGTTATATATATGAGATTTTCAAAGAAGGTTCTCATCACACATTTCAAACGCTTAGTTGATATTAGTTGCATACTGGGAAAAAAAAAGTCTTTTCTGTACTTTTCCAGCTTTTTTCATGTCTCAAATACTCAGAAAATATGACCTCATGGTACCTTCATGGATTTTTTTTTATATACTCTCTGAAATATTATTTAAATACTGTCCATATATTGCCTTCGTACTCTGAGGACATAAATTGCTACATTTCCCTAGCAACTGCTTGCAAGCCGATTTGGGGCATGCCTTTTGTCAGGTGCAACTACCAGTTTAATGGCACTCCATGTTATGGCACATAACCAGAAGAGTTAGTTACTGTCTACAATACACAAAATGCAGTTGTCTTTATTTTTGCTACATGTGCCTTTGACTGGCAGAAATTGCACTAAAACATGAAGGCTTTTCCAAGTTTTAATATGATTCATCGGTAAAAATACGCGCATCTCCTAACCTGTTCTGAAATGTAGAGAATTACCCAAAACTGCATTGTTAGCTTTTAGATGAAAAACAATATCAGTTTTTCATAGCTGCATAAAGTGTATTTTTCAGTAGCTAAATAGAAAAATCAGAAAGAAAACAAAAGGGCTCCTGAAAGAATGGTAACAGAGATGCATGGAAACTGAAGTCTTAGCATGGTACGCCAATAATACTGTGAGCTTGTCAGGAATAAAGCCAGTGATCTGTATTTAATGTGTCAACAGCATTTTCAACTGGAATATTTCAGATATCTTGTTTTCTTTCTAAATGCTTTTGCAAGTAGTGTTAGCACAACCTGTAAATCAGTCAGTGGTTTTCACAAGTATTTTCATCACTTACAAGAGACGTATTCTCAGTGCTTGATAACTGAGATGAGGCTAAGTGGCATGTAATTGCTTCTTTGTCAACTGAAGTAATTCAGCTGTAATAACAGCCTCCAGCATAAAATCATCAGCTTTTTTGAAGAGGGCTTTTTTTCCCCCAGTTACTTGTTCTCCTAAATGGGGAATGGAATTCATATGCACCTAGCATGGCCATAGGAAAATAAAAGCAAAATGTCTGAAGCCAAGAAGTTTTTTGTTAAATATCTCTACTGTACAGCATTAGTTTGGATTTTGGGATTGTCTAAATTGGAACTGAATATTTTAATCTATGGAATGTTGCAATACAGATGAATATATTAAAAACTACAATAATTGAAGTCTTAAAATAATGGGGGTTAGCATCATGAGATCAGAAATGAAATTAATATTCTGATGCCACTGGTGAGAATTTCTTTGCAATACATTATAGCAGATATTTATTTATTGCCAAATGAATCACAGAATCACAGAATCACAGAATAGTAAGGGCTGGAAAGGACCTCAAGATCATCGAGTTCCAACCCCCCCGCCATGGGCAGGGACACCTCCCACTAAACCATGCCATCCAAGGCCATGTCCAACCCCACCTTGAACGCCGCCAGGGATGAAGCATTCACAACTTCCCTGGGCAACCCATTCCAGGGCCCCACCACCCTCACAGTAAAGAATTTCTTCCTCAGATCCAATCTAAACCTCCCCTGTTGAAGTTTAAACCCATTACCCCTTGTCCTCTCACCACAGTCCCTAAGGAAGAGTCCCTCCCCAGCATCCCTATAGGCCCCCTTCAGGTATTGGAAGGCTGCTATGAGGTCTCCACGCAGCCTTCTCTTCTACAGGCTGAACAGCCCCAACTTTCTCAGCCTATCTTCATACAAGAGGTGCTCCAGTCCCCTGACCATTTTCGTGGCCCTCCTCTGCACTTGTTCTAACAGTTCCATGTCCTTTTTATGTTGAGGACACCAGAACTGCACGCAATACTCCAAGGGAGGTCTCACGAGAGCAGAGTAGAGGCGCAGGAGCACCTCCCTCGACCTGCTGGTCACACTCCTTTTGATGCAGCCCAGAATACGGTTGGCCTTCTGGGCTGCAAGCGCACACTGCCGGCTCATGTTCATTTTTTCATCAACCCACACCCCCAAGTCCTTCTCTGCAGGGCTGCTCTCAATCTCCTCCCCGCCCAACCTGTAGCTGTGCCTGGCATTGCTCCGACCCAGGTGGAGGACTTTGCATTTAGCATGGTTAAACTTCATCAGGTTGGCATCAGCCCACCTCACAAGCATGTCAAGGTCCCTCTGGATGGCATTCCTTCCCTCCAATGTATCAACCGAACCACACAGCTTGGTGTCATCGGCAAACTTGCTGAGGGCACACTCAATCCCACTGTCCATGTCACCCACAAAGATGTTGAACAAGACCGGTCCCAACACCGATCCCTGGGGGACACCACTCGTTACTGGTCTCCAGCTGGACATTGAGCCACTGAGCACTACTCTTTGCGTGCGGCCATCCAGCCAGTTCTTTATCCACCGAGTGGTCCACCTATCAAATTGATGTCTCTCCAACTTAGAGAGAAGGATGTCATGGGAGACAGTGTCAAGCACTTTTCACAAGTCCAGGTAGATGACAACAACTGCTCTGCCCCTGTCCATCAGTTCCGTAGCCCCTTCATAGAAGGTCACCAGATTGGTTAGGCAGGATTTCCCCTTAGTGAAGCCATGCTGGCTGTCCCCAAGCACCTTGTTGGTTTTCATGTGCCTTAGCATGCCTTCCAGGATAATCCGCTCCAAGATTTTGCCAGGCACAGAGGTGAGACTGACTGGTCTGTAATTCCCTGGGTCATCCATTTTTCCCTTCTTAAAAATGGGGGTTATATTTCCCTTTTTCCAGTCATCGGGAACTTCACCTGACTGCCATGAGTTTTCAAATATGATGGACAGTGGCTTAGCAACTTCATTTGCCAGCTCCTTCAGGACCCGCGGATGGATTTCATCTGGTCCCATGGACTTGTATACATTCAGGTTCCTAAGGTGGTCCCGAACAAGATCCTCCCCCACGGTGGGCCCAGGGTCCCCACCCTCACCGTCCCCGCGTCTGCCTTCCAAGACTTGGGTGGTGTGGACAGAGCATTTGCCCGTAAAGACTGAGGCAAAGAAGTCATTAAGAACCTCAGCCTTCTCCAAATCCAGGGTAGCCAGTTCTCCCGATAGCTTCTGGAGAGGGCCCACGGTGTCCCTAACCTGTTTCTTATCGGCAATGTACCTATAAAATCCCTTCCTGTTATCCTTAACATCCCTAGCCAAGTTTAATTCTAAGTGGGCCTTACCTTTCCTAACCTGGTCCCTAGCTTCCCGGACAACATCCCTGTATTCTCCCCAGGCCGCCTGACCTTGCTTCCACCTTTTATAAGCCTCTTTTTTCTTTCGAATTTTGCTCAGCAGCTCCTTGAAGATGCAAAATAAATTATCTTTTTCAGCACCCTTTCTCATACTGACGGAATCATTATGCTTGGTGTCAGACTTGGAATAGGAGAATGTTTTTTATTACTTTCTCATGTTTTCCACACACAATCAAGTTTTGTCACTACTCCTTGACGCAGCTAAGCCTCCACTATTCATCTTATGTCTCAAATTCTTTTAGACTTCATTATTTCATCATCCTCTCAGGACTCCTCAGGTGTTGCATCATTCCATATAGTTCAGTCGAAACATAGCCTCAGAATTAGCCTTTTGATCAGGTGTCATTTTGCTTCTGAATTCCTCCAAGAGTTCAACTTGCCCAGTACATGCTATTTTTTGTTTTCTTTTGGAAACACTCCATATTTGACAGCTGCCCTCTGTGGTTTTGTTCTTTTCTCTTATTTCTTATCATCCAATCAAGATTTCCAGCCTGAATGACCAATTTATGGAACTGTTATAAAACTGCTGCAGTTGTCTCTGCATATTGTCCATTTTATCCCCTGTCCTGGGTTCAGCAGTAGCAGTCATTTTTCTCATTCTTAGTAACTGGTGAAGTGCTGTGCTTGACTTTCAGCCTGGGAACAGTGCTGATAACACCAATGTTTTCAGTTGCTGCTCAGTAATGTTTACTCTGACCAAGGACTTTCTGAGTCTCATGCTCTGCCACGGAGGAGGGAAAGCTGGGAGGAAGCAGAGACAGGACACCTGATCCAAACTAGCCAAAGAGGTGTTTCGTACCACAGCACATCATGCCCAGTGTATAAACTGGAGGCAGTTACCCCGAAGGGCTAGATCACTGCGCGGGTCGGGTTGGGTATCGGTCAGTGGGTGGTGAGAGGTTGTATTCTATTCCCTTGTTATTTCCCCTATCATTATTATTATTGGTGGCAGCAGCAGTGGTTTGTTTTATACCTTAGTTACTGGACTGTTCTTATCTCAACCTGTGGGAGTTACATTCTTTGGATTCTCCTCTTCATCCCTCTGGTAGCAGGGGGAGTAAGGAAGTGAGTGAGCAAGCCACTCTGTGGTTCTAGGTTGCCAGCTGGGCTTAAACCACCACATCTCCAAAGAACTGCTTTCTTGGGACTAAACACAGGATGTCATATATTGCATTAGATACTGCCAGGGGAAATGAACTTCACCCTAAATGCTTACTTTTAAGTATGGATTTGCAGTTGGAAGCCTACCAGTATTTGGCTGATTTCCTGCTGAATGCCACACCCATCTCCCAAAATGAAAAGAAAATCAAAGGAGCTGGTTAAGAACAGTCCACAAGGAATTGTAGTTGTAATTGTTACAGCCATGTCTTAAAATTATGGTACCATCCAGGGCAGTAAAATACGTTTGCTGCCTTAGATTCAAGAGGAAAACAGAGCCAAAAAGGTGGTAAGAAGTTCAGAAATCTCTCAATATTATGAGTAAATGAGGATGATCTCAACCCATAATTTCCCTTAGAATTGCAGTTGGTTTGTTTTATCCTGCGTATCACAAGTACACCACAACTGAAGGGACCTGAAAGAATCTGTTTCAAAGAGATGTTTTTTTTCTTGTACATGCTGCAGTTTATGCATAGCTTGTGGTCAGATGTTTATAGGAAACTGTGCACTATTCCCCACTTGTCTATGCAGAAGGCAACATATGCCGATATATTTCCCTTTCTTTTTATCAACAGAGACGTACCGTAATTAGGGAATTGACTGTGTAAATGGATCTGAACTAGAAAACCTAATGAAACCAAAATAGCAGAAATAGATCAGAAAGGTTGCACACAGTGCTGTTACCTTAGCAGCACTTCAAAGAGAAAAAATAAAAGTAACCTAGGAAAAGATTCATATTTTGTCCATTCCTCACTTATGCTACAGTGCGCTCCAAGCAGCGCTCAGCAGCTGCTGCAAGCAGATAGCTTTTTACTTCACTGAGTTACCCGAACTCTCCATAGTCTCTGCTTGTGTCTCCCCCTTTTCATACAGATATCTTGAAGTCTTACAGAAAATGCAGAGCATGTTTAGAGGCAGGGAGAGACCCTAATAGGAGCCACTTTGTCATAAGTTTCTTTTTGGAAAAGAACCTTGGTGCTACTATGGGCTTCTCCAGTGGAGGCCTTTTATATCTAGTAGTTTCCCAAAATACAGGTTTTGACTGTCTTGGTTCCTAAGATTTTATGAGAGGACATGTATGTGTGCTGCAGATAAGAGACCAAATACTTTCCACAGTGCAAAGAGTTCAGAGGAATTTCAGCATTCGTTTTGGTTTTATCTAATTCTTTGAGGTTCACAGAAAACCCAGCATGCTTTGTACACTGCTGACCTGGGATAAGTGCTGAACATCTGATTTGCCTCCATATTTCTGTGGATGGAAATAGCTTTTCCCACTACAAATCAAAGCAACCCCTATTGTGGATTGCAAATCCATATTTCACTGTACTTCCTAACTTTGCACCTAATTATTTCATTCCCTCTCATCTGTATTTTGACTCATTAAATATTCTTCAGTGACTTGATCATTCTCCTCCTTCGTATTACATGGCAAAAAGTATCATAGTACCGACAACTTTCTGTAGAACATAGGCTGATGTCTGCCGTTACATGTAACTGTCTGTAAATTAGTGTTGGCCTGACTTTCATATGCTTTCAATTTAATGACACTTTGTCATCCTTTTTTAAAGGAGACAGGGAATGAAATGAAAGAAAAGAACCGACACAACTGAATAAAAATTGCCTGAATATAGTGATTTTGTATAATGGAAAAAAAGCTCCAGGTTTATGCATATTCTCAGTAGGAAAGCTTTCTATTTTCCTGATTGTCATGCTTCCAACACTGCCTGTCAAAACGGACTGTGTTGTAACCAATAAAGTGGAAAAATTCATGGCACACAGGATGTCTGTCAGTATCCCTGTGTACTCAGTAAGTTAGTGTCCAATGGGGTCATCATTTAGACCATGGCAATCCTATAGCCCTTTTTCATTACAAATACGTCTCTGTGATTTGAACACGTCAGCACATTTGTCTTTTTTTTTTTTTTTTGAATCTAAAATTTCAGGAGAAACATGTTCTGTTCAGATGAATGAGTGTCTAGACAGACCCTGCTGGAATGGAGGAACCTGTGAAGAGGACATAAATGGCTTCAAATGCAATTGCCCCTTTGGTAAGCATTTATAGTTTCTATACAGTTGCTAGTTTGGTATAATGTGTGAGTTCTACATTTGTTACTCAGGTGCTATAATGTCTTGCATGATGACAGCATTTTGCTTACATTTTGAAAGATAAAGAGCTAGTTATTTAGACTACTAAAGGAGAATTTTCTCAGTAAGTGTCCATGACAATTTCCCTATGTCTGATTTTTATAATAGTAGATAACTTTGATCAAAACATAGGTTTAGTACTGGAACATGCTGATGAAGGAATGACAGACCTGGAGATTTCCAGTTCTTTAGTGTGTATTTGTAGGTTTTAGCCAGCAAAACATGTCAGAATTGAGCAAACATCCAAAATACTAGTCTTTAGAATCCTGTTATGCTGGCCACATTGCTCACATCTAAAAGATTAAACACTGTTCTAAAGTATGTATGACCTCTGTCTGTTGCCTGAGTATGTGCACTTTGTGTCATGTGAATTGCCCTTCAGTATCTAAGATACTGCATGAGTCTAGAAGATACGGTACAGGATATAATGGGCATCCAAGGTGGATCAGGCCAAGGTAGCAACTGAACTAAGCACATAATGTAAGAAGACACAGCAAAATAGAGGAAGAAAGAAATATAGTATTGAAGATTTTGTTTTGCTAATTATATATACAGTGTATAATTTGGAATTTTGTATGTTACTGTAGGATGACTAAGGAAACGTAGAAAAGTGTGGGTTAGAAATTCCTTAGAATCTAATTACGGCCAATGGGGTAGACATTCAGCAACTGGTAAGTTAATTCATAAGTATGGGTAAGAAACTACTGATAAATTCTGAGAAGGCTTTTGGTTCTGATGCGTGCATTTATAAGCTCATTGTTACTATGGAAAATAACGTCAGAAGAATGAATTTTACACATCTGTGGTCTAAGAAGGCTTACAGTATTTGGGTGTTTAGAAGAGAAAATGATAGTCATCAATAAAACCTGGGAATGTCAGAGTACTAAAACACAAGTCTCCAACCATCCCTCTGAAGCAAATAAACTGATTTTAAGTGGACTTTCAAGTACTTAATACCAAGAGATCCTTAAAAGTTGTAAGGGTGGTATCCTGCTGAGTTGGGAACTGAAGACAATACTGAGTTATATCTTCAAAGGTAAGATTATGTTCGTTGCTTCATTGGGACAAATTTAAACACGTGTTCAAGTATTTTACTTGAGGTGGGTAGACACAAGGCGTGTAGATAAACAAAAAAATATAATATTGTGATATGGAGATTCTCGCATTCATTCCATTGCTTTGCTATCCCTTGTTTAACTGTCATTGGTGTTCACTGACACTCTCACATACAGAGGATTTTAGAGGGAAGCATCCTGCACATCCTTCCACAGATCTGAAAAGAGATCTTATTTACACAGCAGAATGTCTGTCGGTGCTAGGAAAGAAAATTGTTGTGATACTGTTTTAGTAGATCATTTGTGCTCCTTTCTCTAAGGTCAGTCAGTCTGTAGACAGGCCTTATCCAGTTAATTTTTATTATTATTCTCAGTGTGTCCTGTGTGTATGTATGGTTTGAATGTCTGTAACTACTTATTCCCTCATGTTGTGCCTCTGAGGGTAATCCAGGTATTTGTCTGGAACAGTGAGTTTTATATAATGGACGCATATACACTAGAAACTATGAGTTTCATCCTGTTGGCTCTGCCATAATGCTGTGAATAGCAGTGGCTATTCATCATCATCAATCAAAGGATCTAGTAACTGTCCTGGGTTCAGCAGTAGCAGTCATTTTTCTCCTTAGTGGCTGCTGCAGTGCTGTGGTTTTGACTCTCAGTCTGAGAGCAACACTGATAACACTGATGCTTTCAGTTGTTGCTAAGTCATATTTACTCTGACCAAGGACTTTTTGAGTCTCATGCTCTGCCAGGGAGGAGGGGAAGCCGGAAGGAAGCAGAGACAGGACACTTGACCCAAACTAGCCAAAGAACTGTTTCATACCACAGCACATCATGCCCAGTATATAAACTGGGGGCAATTACCCAGAAGGGCTAGATCACTGCGCGGGTCAGGTTGGGTATTGGTCGGTGGGTGGTGAGCAGTTGTGTTCTCTTCCCTTGTTATTTCCCTTACCATTATTATTATTGGTGGTAGCAGCAGTGGTTTGTGTTATACCTTAGTTACTGGACTGTTCTTATCTCAACCCGTGGGAGTTACATTCTTTGGATTCTCCTCCCCATCCCCCCTGGAGCGGGGGAAGGAAGGGGGGAAGTGAGCGAGCCACTCTGTGGTTCTGTGTTGCTGGCTGGGCTTAAACCATGACAGTAACTCATGGTGAACCAGCAGTTATCTTTAGAAACGATCAGTTAGTTTCTAAAAGAGTTAAGATTTTCTGAATTACTATATGCAGCTACATTATTAATGCAATGGCAAGCTGAATTAGGAAAGTTGTGGTGGTGTGCATGCCTAACAATGTGCTGAAAAAAGGAGAATTTTAATCTAAATCTGATGCAGATTTCCTTTGTGCCCTTGGGTAAATTAATTAATATTCCAGTTCATATTCTCTAGGTGAAAGTTTAGATAAACAGATGTAACCATCTCACAGAGATTGTGATTAAACATATAATGTCCGTAAATTGCCTGAAAACAAAAGTCGCTATGTTACTGGATATTTTTACAAGCTATCTTGGCCTAACAAAAGTGCCACTTCAAAAGATAAGATAGTTAACTCTGTCTAGTTCTTAAGTGAAAAAAAGACAATTCATACTTTCATTGACAAGAAGTGTCATATAGGATTTCTGAAAAGAAAATAGGTTTTGCTTATCTGAGGATCTGTAGTTGCTGGCCTTTAGCAAGTGATTAACAACAAATAAATAATAAAAACATTTAATAAATCACATTTATTCAGTAGCAGGATACAAGGGAATGCAGAGAATTTGGTTATGCCCGGTGATCAAGTTCTTGTAAATGACAGTACTTGCATCTGCAACTGTTTGTCTGACTAGATCACTAGTAAATTGCTTTTCACTGCCTTTCTTTGGAATACATTTTAATTCATTAGATAGGTGGCTGTTACCTCTCCACTTTTCTGCTTTGTTTGCTGTTGTCTGAAAGAGCCTCTAGCTGCATCTTATTTTTAGGTGCATAGTGATGTGTTCCCAAATTAGACTTTTCAATATTACCAAATAACTACAAATAATAAACATAAGGAGCTTTCCTCTATATACAGTGGAAGTTCTATTCCTTTATTCATTTTTTTCTCCTTTTTTTTAATTTAAATTATTATTTTACAAGGTATTATAACTCTATTTTATTGGTACAGCTTCAGACACCTTTGCTGGGCAAGAAATATGTCACTAGCTCCTCTTACACATGATATATAGTCTTGTATCTGGAAGTGCGTAATTGCCCCAACAAGAATGCAAACATGATGGATTAAAGGCTAGATTCTTCACTGTACTGTTTGGTGTAGACATTTGATTGGGTCTGAAGAAAGCAAGATTAATTAACCTGATTAAGAACCAAGGATCATTAACTTAACAAGAAAGCTATGTTGATAGTTAACACTGCTTGTCATACTGAAGTAAGCTCTCTCAGGTACTGTCTCTTTATGAAATACTATAATTATGAAGTGCAGAGCTGCTAACACATTGCCATTGGCTGGAGCTAAGAGAGTTACACTGTCAGAGAAGCTTTATAGACTAATCAAACTGCTTTTGACTGGGGCTTGTGGTCTTCCATTTTTATTTTATTTAAAGAAGATTTTGAAGTGGGAAATGCATGTAAAATGAACAGTGGGGCCTCTGCTTTACCAGGGCAGTCCTCCAGAAGACCGAGCTCCAGTCTGTCGTGTTTATGTCTGTATGAACTTTCCAAGACAGAATCTATATTTAGAAATTGTCATAAATGCACTTGTGAAGATCGCGGTATTTTCTCCACTGGAAATTCCAAAGTTACTGTTTTTTTTCCATCATCAGTAGTCACTGCTAACATAAACCAAGGCACACTAACATTGCACACCTCTGTAATTAGTGTATAGAAAATACCGAACCCATTCTGTTTCAGGCAGCCAAATGAGAATTTTCTTACAGTACTGATGTTCTTCAGTATATTAATTATGTGTATATTATGTTTTAGGAGACAGAACTGTTTGAATTTAACACCACTTTTCAGTAAGAGCACAGATTTTTTTTTCTTTTTGAGAAAAAAATTTAAAAATTGATATAAAAATAGCTACATTAAAATTTTTGCTAAGCAAAGCAAATATGTTTCCTATGTTTTGAATGATCTACAATACTGCTATAATTTTTAATTGCTCTATTGAATATTGGTGAAGAATCTTATTTGCATCAGTCACAGAAATAAGAGACCTTGATGCCATGCAAAATTGCAAGCATGTTCTTCATTTCTGTCATTACTAAAATAATCATAAATCAACAGGAAACTTCAATAGGAAGCTTCCAAAATAAAATCTAATTGCTGGGATATTTGTGCTATAAATGATCATTAAAACAACAGTGAGTAATAGCCAAATTATCATTATTTATCTAAAACAAAATAACTTTTAAAAGCTATTGTTTTTTTAAGAGCATTAAGGTACACATCACAAAAAATTAAATGTAGCTGTGGAAAACAATTTACCACATAACAATATTGAAGTACATAAGACACATTGATAAATTTAAAATATTACAGTAATGATTAAGTTAAAAATGTTAAAATATGCTTATTTTTAGAGATTCAATTCTTCTCTCTTTAAGGCAAAAATGCCTGTTACTGAAATTTGAAATTTTCACTACTTTTACTGAATTCTTATTTTACTGATTCACATTTTGTATCTCATTTTTGCAGAAAACATTCTCTCTAAAATATGAGTAGGTGTGTCTTCTCTATCTAAATTGCAGGAAAATAGAAAGTAAAATTACCTCTGAAACCTTTGCTGAACCTATTAGCTGAACCTCAGTATCAATCCTTCTGACGGCTCAAGAGATTAGCCTATCTGGACTCATTGATCATCGAAGAAGTTCTGCAGTAACAACAGTAGCACAAATACTGAAATACTACTTTGTCTCATTGGTAGCTTATAAAGTACCTCTTTTGTGAAGTTATATTTTAAACCTCATATAAAAGCACAAAATCACATTTATCCTCAAACTTTTTTTTTAAAAAAAGAATCTTGGAAAAATTCAGTTTTTCAAAAGATAAATGTTTGTTAGGATGGACATGTGTTCTCCTCAGCTATACAAATTCAACCATACTCTTTAAATGTAGGAAAAAATAATAAACTGCATAGTAAGAGAAAAATTGCTGATCTGTCATTATATCTGTTCTATCTCAATTGAAACAAGGCAAACTTGTAAATCTTGAACATATGATTATCTAGTAAAGTATGATGAACAGCCTTTGAGATACGTTTTAGCCGTTTGTGATGATAAAACAACAAAGTATCAGCAACTTGAAATTTCTAGCAACTTATGTATAGTGTTATACCACATGAAATTTCTTTGTTGTTTTCCACTGAGCATAACATGTTGATATAAACATGTTCAATATATTCTTAGAAGGAGAACCTTGAGGGGATACAAGAACAATTTTGAAAGTGAAGAGATTTAATAAAATGCACTCTTTTTGAATATAAATGACTGCAAGACCTTCAACAATTTGTACTGAATGATTACATGTTTTTAAAGTAGGATGTAGCTGGAATAAATGCACATCGACCACAAAATGCTGAAATATTTAAATGTGTAAGAATTCAATACTGAGTAATGGAGAAGTGTGTAAATACTTGAACCCTTACTCTTGGAAAACAGCAATTCGGAGAAATTATGCTAGTCCTCTTTCATCCACCTTGTCGTGGTTTAAGCTTCTCAGTCATGCAGTTTTGCTCACTCACTCACTTCCCCCTCTTTCTTCCCTCCACTCCTGGAGGGATGGGAAAGAGAATCGAAAGAATGCAACTCCCACAGGTTGAGATAAGAACGGTTTAGTAACTAAAGTATAACACAAACCACTGCTGCTACCTCTACTAATAATAATGACAAGGCAAATACAAGGAAAGAATACAATATCTCACCATCAATCCCAACCGGACCAAGCCGTACACCCCCCACGGTGCACCCCCCACCATGCGCACTCCACCCTTCCGGGTCTCTGCCCTCCGTTTTTTTTTTACATCCTGGACATGACGTGCTGTGGTATGGAATAACCTCTTTGGTTAGTCTGGGTCAGGTGTCCTGCCTCTCCTTCCTCCCGGCTTCCCCTCCTCCCTGTCAGAGCATGAGACTCAGAAAGTCCTTGGTCAGACCAAAACATTACCAAGCAGTAACTGAAAACACTGGTGTTATCAGTGCTGTTCCCAGGCCCAAAAATCAAAAACACAGCTCCACACCAGCTACCAAGAAGGAGAAAAATGACTGCTACTGCTGAACCCATGACACACCTAAAATGAAACTGACTTATTAGGGATAAACATGACAGCAAACTCCTTTTTCATTCCAGAAAGAAACCTCGCATTTTAGAAACTAAGAGAACACAAGTAAGGAAATTCTTCATATATAAAAGCTGAAAGGAAGCATGGCCTGAGGGCTAAAGCAATGAACTTTGATTTAGGAAACCTGCTGCAAGCTCTACATTGCTCCAGAGCGAATTTTTACACAATACATTTAATACTGCAAGTTAGTGAAAGAATTGATTCCGCTAGTACGAACTGTAGAGCCATGGTGATGGCAGAAATTTTTGACCTGAGGTTTCTGATCACTGGTTTCTGCTCATCCAAATATGAATTCTGATTTTAATCTGCATCTGGATCCTTAGTGCCAGTTCAAGTGTATTCTCTAGACAGCTACCCAGATCTACCCAAGATACTTCTGTATCACACACAGTCCATTAAAAATGACAAAAAATAATGACCATTTTTAATTTCAAACTTACATGTACAGTTTCACCATCCTTGAGAAGCAGGGTTGCTCCTCCTTGCTAAGAAAACAGAAAAACTATGTGGATTTAGCAAACCTAAAATATACACATTTAACTTGGATGCTCTTCTCACTGTCCTGAGGATCTCAAACTCGACCAGCTCATGATCGCTGCAATCAAGGCTGCCCTGGAGTGTCACATTTCCAGCCAGCCTTTCCCTGTTGGTGAGGACGAGGTCAAGCATGGCACCTCTCTTTGTCAGCTCCTCTATTACTTGCAGAATGAAGCTGTCTTCCACACAATCAAGGAACCTCCTGGATTGCTTGTCCCGGGCCGTACCATCCCTCCAGCAGATATCAGGGTGGTTGAAGTCCCCCATGAGAACAAGGGTGTGTGAGCGTGAGGCTGTTCCTATCTGCCTATAGAGTGCTTCATCCACCGAGTCCTCTTGGTCAGGCGGTTTCTAATAGATCCCCACAATAATGTCTCCCATCACTGTTCTCCCTGTAACCCTGACCCACAAACTTTCTATTGACTGCTCACGTGTCCCCAGACAGAATGCCCCATACTCTCCAGCCTATCCCTAACATAAATAGCAAGTCCCCCTCCCCGTCTGCTGGGCCTGTCTTTTCTAAAGAGCCTGTAACCTTCCATTCCAACACGTCAGTCATAGGAGCCATCCCACCATGTTTCTGTGATGCCTATTATATCATACCCCGTAGATGTGCACACATCTCTAATTCCTCTTGTTTGTTCCCCATGTTATGGGCATTTGTATAGAAGCATCTGCGCCAAGCTCCAAATGAAGTCTGCTCATTGGCTGGAGTGGCTGGAATATCTCTGCATTGCTCCGAGCATTTATTATAGGTGCTGGCAACTGACTTGGCGTGTTGGGATGGAATGATGCCCTCCCTCCTCCAACACATCTAGTTTAAAGCATCCTTGACCAGTCTGGCAAGCCTCCTACCAAAACAGCTCTTCCCCTTCTTTGTCAGACCAGCTCTACCAGCCCCCAGTAGACCTGGCCTACTACATTGAGTCCCATGGTCTAGATACCCAAACCCCTGACAATGACACCACCCTTCTAATCATTCATTAACCTGGCCAATCCTCCTAGTCTTTTTAAGGTCCTCCCCTGTATCCTGGAGAATTGATGAAAAGACAATCTGAGCTCCAGAGTCCCTAACCACCTCTCCCAGGACTCTGTAGCCCTTCCAATTCACATCAATATATCTCAGCATTGCTTGAAACCTGACATAACCAGTGTCTTAACTTTAAAAATACATATCTAGGGAAAACTCTTGCCTTTTACACATTTAGGTTTGTTTTTTACCAGATATTTTTTCTGTGGGGTGATATTTTTATTTTTTTTTTTTTAATTTCCCTGTACTAGATTCTAATTTCATATCACAGTGTAAGAACTCCATCCATGAAAAGGTATATGTTGCTTTAAGTAATGCAATCTTCTGGGACTCTGCTGTTGTGACAGGGTCAGGAATAAAAGAGTGAAGTTGAGACTGGGAAAAAGTAGGGAGACGGTTAGGTGGAAGATGTTTGTTTTCTTTGTTTTGTTTTTTTTTTTTTTTTTGATATTGCTTGTCATCTGCTTTTAATTTCCAATACATTAAATTAATTTTCTCCAAGTTGAGCCTGTTAGCCCATGATGCCCACTGGTAAGTGATCTCCATGTCTTTATCCCAACCCAAGAAATTTTTCGTCTTATTTTCTACCCCCCATCCTGTTGAGGGGTGCAGGTGGGTGAAGGTCTGACAGTCATCCAGGGCAAACCCAGCACACCCCTGCAAGCACCAGCCCTGGGGAAATCAGGAACCTTCAGTATTTTAACCTTCTCAAGTATGTCTTGCACCTAAGAACAAAGTTTCTAACAAAAAAGTTCTAAAATATTTAAATCCAGGTTTTCCAGTATTAAAATTAACATGGATTCTGTTTAGGATTCTTGAAATTAAGGTGAAAGCATCTTAACAATAAGCCTTATAAATGGGGTGGAAAGGCCCTAGACAAACCTGCTCAGTACTTTTACAGAAACAAGTGCTGCAGTTATGGCTGATATACCTGGAAGATGGCACTGGAAATGCAAGTAATTCTGAAGGGTCTAAAATGTGTGTTCCAGCACAACAAGTCTTCCGTTGTTAAATACCTTCTGGAAAGATGTTTTTCATCAGTTCTGTAGGAAGAAACTCCTGCCTCTTTCACTAGGGCTGAGAAAACCTCCAGCCAGCACTAAAAGTACTAAGGTGAAAATGATAGGCACTAGCAATACGTCTCTTTCCATCATTCACCTTCCCTATGTGACCTTTTTCATCAGAAACATAAGGACTGATCAGTATTGATTAATTTTTCATGATTTTTAATTCAGCATAATGGAAGCAAAACATAATGCTATCTTCATCAATGGAAGGATTGGCAGAGGAAATTTCAGTGGTGATATATATGCAGCTAGCACATGGTATTTTATTTAATATGTGATATTGGAGCTAACATGTTGTTGGCTTCATACAGAGTGGATGTAATTCTTCAGAGTCTGTTGAGAAAACTGAAGGGCAGATGACTGATGAGGAAGCCATAAAAGATATTTGAACCTATGTTGTATTTCAAGATTGACTAAGATTAATGTGCTCGTAAGACATTTTAGCTATCAGTGAATCAGCATTTTTAACAGAAAAAAGAGTCAGTGGAAAGTGTTAGATCTGCTCTTATTCCAAAAAATAGTATGCACACTTTCAAAATCCATTGATTCATTGCCTGTATATTTTGCAGCCTCATAGCTTCATTGTACATCCTCCTTCTTTTATGTGGCACAGACTTCAGAATGTTTTTATTTGGCTCTAAAGTTTTTATTGCTCACTGAAACACAATTTTTGGGCGTGTTGGTTTTTTTTTGTTTCGGTTTGTTTTGTTTTTGAGTTTGATTTACATTTGTTGCTTCAGGTTGTTTTCTGAATATGTGCTACTTGTTGTCCTTCCCATTCTGCTCCCAATGTTAACACTTCTTCTGTTTGATTATAATATTTAGAAACTCTTATTTGTTGCTTAAACAGATTAATTAAACTTCTATTTTTTGCAGGCAGGCTGAGTAGCAAGCTTTTTTTTTTTTTTTTTTTCACTTTGTCACCTGGGTGCGTTCTTTTTCTGATTAACTTGGTAGTTACTTTGTTATTTAAATAATTCAAGCAGTTCAAAGTTTGAGGGACTGTTTATACATGTTTTCTTCTTCCTTTATTTGCTGTAGGTAAAACATTGTCTAGAATGCCATGATAGTCTGTTACGGAATCAGTGACTAACTCTTTTGCTCACCTTTCTCTTGTAATCTTTCAGTTAGGTGAGTGTAGGAGTAACATGGAAGTTTTCATTTTTGTATGTTTCAGTGTAGATGAATATGCCGGTAGTTATTCCCTTGCATCTCAGAAGTTCTTAATGTAACATCTTGTTTTGGGAAAAATAAAACCATGAATGACTTGAGGAAGATTAATTTATTGAAAAACATAAAGTCTAAACATCAGGTAAATAAAATTGTGGCAACAAAAAGATTTCTAACCCAGCTGTTTCCATTGCAACTTCCCATCTCAGAGTTTCAAAAACCATTCCTGCATTACTCCTGTGCATCTCATCATTTTCATTGTACCTTATTTGAATAGATATTTTTATTTTATCCATACAAAAAGGTCAGGTGAAATACATGATAGAAGGTATTTCTTTATTTGTATTGTAATAGTGTCCTTGATGCCTGATTTATACTGGGTACAATTATACGATGTGCTTTAGGTGTGTGATTTCCTTTTACAGTAGCATAGGCATTAATCTGATAGTTCAGTGTTTGTTTTTTAAATGGAATCATCATTGTTGTGAAGAATATAGAAAATGGTTGGATGTGTTAAGTATTGCTTTCCCCATTTTGCAGTTGTAGGGACAACATGAACACAGGTGAAATAGTTAAACATTTTGCCACAGTATAAGTCCCTTGTACCGGAACTTAAACTGGGAGAGTTTAGATTTAGAAAATGAAAGTTTTAGACAGCTGAAGGTAGATGAAATTAGACGAATTCAAACTGAAGTGATTTTCCCTGTGACTACAGACACTGCAATAGAAGTGGACAGAGGCCTTCTTAGCCTTATTCTGACAACTTTCTTCCATGTTAACAATGGAATTATAGGGATGGGATTTTTTTTTTATTCACATAGATTTCGTCATTGTTATTCTCGTTACAGCTTTAAGGTTCCCAAAAGAGTTCATATAATCATAGAATCATAGAATACTTAGGGTTGGAAAAGAACTTAAGATCATATAGTTCCAACTCCCCTGCCATGGCCAGGGACAATGCACATTAAACCATGTCACCCAAGGCTCTGTCCACCCCGGCCTTGAACACCGCCAGCTGTGGAGCATTCACAACTTCCCTAGGCAACCCATTCCAGTGCCTTGCCAACCTTATCATAAAGAACTTCTTCCTCATATCCAATCTATACTTCCTCTGTTTAAGTTTGAACCGTTACCCCTTGTCCTCTTTCTACAGTCCCTCATGAAGAGTCGCTCCCCAGCATCCCTGTAGGCCTCCTTCAGGTATTGGAAGGCTGCTATGAGGTCTCCATGCAGCCTTCTTTTCTCCACGCTGAACAGGCTCGACTTTCTCAACCTATCTTCATATGGGAGGTGCTCCACTCCCCTGATCATCCTCGTGGCCCTCCTCTGCACTTGTTCTAACAGTTCCATGTCCTTTTTATGTTGAGGACACCAGAACTGCACACAATACTCCAAGTGAGGTCTCACGAGAGCAGAGAAGAGGGGCATAATCACTTCCCTCGACCTGCTGGTCACACTCCTCTGATGCAGCCCAGAATATGGTTGGATTTCTGGGCTGCAAGCGCACACTGCCGGCTCATGTTCATTTCTTCATTGACCAACACCCCCAAATCCTTCTCCACAGGGCTGCTCTGAATCTCTTCTTTGCCCAACCTGTAGCTGTGCTTGCGATTGCTCCGACCCAGGTGTAGGACCTTGCACTTGGCATGGTTAAACTTCATTAGGTTGGCATCAGCCCACCTCACAAGCGTGTCAAGGTCCCTCTGCATGGCATTCCTTCCCTGCAGCATATCAAGCGAACCACACAGCTTGGTGTCATCGGCAAACTTGCTGAGGGCGCACTCAATCCCACAGTCTACGTCACCTACAAAGATGTTGAACAAGACCGGTCCCAACATCAATCCCCGAGGGACAACACTCGTTACTGGTCTCCAGCTGGACATTGAGCCATTGAGTACAACTCTTTGTGTGTGGCCATCCTGCCTGTTCTTTAGCCACCGAGTGGTCCACCTGTCAATTTGGTGTCTCTCCAACTTTGACACAAGGATGTCATGTGAGAGAGTGTCAAGCACTTTTCACAAGTCCGGGTAGATGACAACAACTGCTCTACCCCTGTCCATCAGTTCCATATCCCCATCATAGAAGGCCACTAGATTGGTCAGGCAGGATTTCGCCTTAGTGAAGCCATGCTGGCTGTCACCAAGCACCTTGTTGTTTCTCATGTGCCTTAGCATGCCTTCCAGGAGAATCCGCTCCAAGATTTTGCCAGGCACAGAGGTGAGACTGACTGGTCTGTAGTTCCCCAGCTCATCCATTTTCCCCTTCTTAAAAATGGGGGTTATATTTCCCTTTTTCCAGTCATTGGGAACTTCACCTGACTGCCATGATTTTTCAAATATGATGGACACTGGCTTAGCAACTTCATTTGCCAGCTCCTTCAGGACCCTTGGATGGATTTCATCCGGTCCCATGGACTTGTATACATTCAGGTTCCTAAGGTGGTCCCGAACAAGATCCTCTCCTACAGTGGGCCCAGGGTCTTCATTCTCACTGTCCCTGCGTCTGCCTTCCAAGACTTGGGTGGTGTGGTCAGAGTATTTGCCGGTGAAGACTGAGGCAAAGAAGTCATTAAGAACCTCAGCCTTCTTCAAATCCAGGGTAGCCAGTTCTCCCGATAGCTTCTGGAGGGGGCCCATGTTGTCCCTAGACTGTCTTTTATTTGCAGTGTACTTTAATAAAGTACAAATTTTTGTTTATAATTAACTCATTGAATCTGACAAGTGGAAAATGTGTGTATATTACAACTTAATGCGAATCCTCAAAGAAAAATGTGGGAAGTTAAGTGCAGCAGGATGGTAAGAACAGAAATGCAGTCTCTATACAATAGTAAAAATAAGCTATAAGAAGGCACCATTAAAAATTTAAATAAAATCAAACTTCACAAAAGCTCCCACACAATTTTATTAAGTTCAGCATCTTAATATTCTTTTTAAAGAATAACTTAGGACGGCAGTAGTAAAACAACGGCCTGAATTGTTGCAGTGCCCTACAATATCTGTGGTAATCTGCACATGGAGTGCACGTGTTATGCCTTCTACAATTGAAAATAAATATTTAAACTTATTAATTCCTGCTGGTTTTGCTGCAGTCAAATTACAGTCTAGGCTACCAAGTTATTAATCAGTTGTTTCATCCAGCCTGAATAAGCAGTCCTCAAAGTCAAGTACTCAGGCCAAACGCAACCACATAGGCCTTACACCAGGTTTACACAGTTCACTTTAATGGCAATAAAGCAAAGCTGATGTAATTTGCAACAGAATTAAGGCTATCCTCAGTGGGCAATTTGGCAGTCCTTTTTCTGAAGAAAAAGCACTGCACTGGGGTTTGCAACAGCATTATGTACCCAAACTTGGAACAGCTCCACCTACGGTACTAGTCATACTCAACTTTAAGCATTAAATTGCCTAATTAAATTGGGATCCCTTTGCATGGCTGATTTGATCACAAAATATTTCACTTTTCTTTAATGTCAGTAATATTATGTGGACTACCCTTCATTTTCTATTTTCTTAAATAGCCTTTGCATCTTAGCCTATTAATCTATCCACCATCTGCCTTGGTATATTTTTCTTTGGTTGCAGACTGACTTTTTTAAACACATGGTGTCTTTCTTACTGATATTTTTCCTAAGTAAGATTCAATATAACCTTAAAAGCATTCTTGGTCACTAGCATAGTTTCAGTTTGGGGTCTGTAGGTTTCTTACAATCCCTAGAAATTCAAGTTTCATATCAATAATGAAAACATATTTGCATAAACACAACCTCATTTGTAGAATACACATATAAAATCTAATATCTTTATCTGTTATTCATATCTGTTTATGACTGTTAATGTAAGTAATCAAACTTGCTTATGGAAATCTATTTTATTTCACAAACAAAACTATAGCTTGATGAAAGAGGTCTTTATGTACTTCCTCAGGGAAATATTTAAAAACAAAGCACACTGACTTTTATCTTTTCCATAAGTGATGAATTTTTCTCATTGGGAACAAGATAATGAGATGTTTTTTTCACTAAACTCTACGTTAAATTATTTGCTTACCCTGGCTATAGTTTTCTTTTATCTTCCTTAATATGTTTTTTTTAATTGAATGAAAAATACATTTTTATTTGCTTGAGCCTGTTTATTTGCTTGAACCATGCTGTACTACATGGAAATACATCATCAATCTGCATTATTTATATGCCTTCTCTTATTAACAGTGTTTATATTCCTGCATGACAATGCAGCTCTGCCACATTTTTTCACTTCTTAATTGTTTATGACTTGAAATTGGTAACAGCGATGAGAAATGATATTTCACATCCTTACAGACCAACTTTGAATGGCAAATTTATCTTTGCTGGACACTTACGTGATGAAAAGTTAAATCCATTCCAGTTAACACTGCAGAACGCCTGTTTGGACTTCTAGTCTGTCATTGTAATTAGAAATGGTTATTCTTTCCAGCCTGTTTCAGATAAACTGTGGTCAGATAGGAAATTGGCTATGTGGTTATTCCTTTCACATAGCAGGCAAGAATCCAGAGTGCAGCCCATCTGCAAGTAGTCTGTGAATGTACTCAGCAGCTTGGTTCCTCAAGCTCCTAACTCAGGCTGTGCCAGCTGAGTCAGCTGGACTTCCAGAGATTAAAAAGCATGCTTCTGACAGCTGGATGGGGAGTCTGTACATCAACATTTTCACACAGTACAGATTGCATATAATCCCAAGAGAAATACTCAGTTTTCTAACTGGGATTTAGTTAAAGAAGTTCTGTTCTTTGGACTTGGAACAATTCAGGTTTCTTTTTTTAAGTAAGTCCATTTAACTTTCTTCTCATGGAGTTAACTTCCCTATTACCCAAAAAAATCTTTCACATTGTTTTTTATCTGTATTTTTTTTTGCTGGGAGGAAGTTAATGTTCTTCATAGCACCTCATATGGTGCCGTGCTTTGGATCTGTAACCAAACAGTGTAGATAACATACCAGGATTTCTTGCTAAGCAGTGCTTGCACAGCATCAAGGCCTTTTTTTTTTTTTTTTTTTCTCACGCTGCCCTGCTGGAAAGTAGGCTGGGGGTGCACAAGAAGCTGGGAGGGGACACAGCCAGGACAGCTGACCCCAACTGACCAAAAGGATATCCCATGCCATATGCTGTTATGTTCAGCAAAATAAACCAGCATGGAAGAAGGCAGAAGGGGGAGTTTGTCTGGAGTTAGGGAATTTGTTTTCCCAAGTGGCCATTAGATGTGATGGAGCCCTGCTTTCCTGGAGATGGCTGAACACCAGCCTGCTGGTGGGATGTAGTTAATGCAGTTTCATGTCCTTTTTATGTTGAGGACCCCAGAACTGCACACAATACTCCAAGTGAGGTCTCACGAGAGCAGAGTAAAGGGGCAGGATCACCTCCCTCAACCTGTTGGTCACGCTCCTTTTGATGCAGCCCAGGATACAGTTGGCTTTCTGGGCTGCAAGCGCACACTGCTGGCTCATGTTCATTTTTTCATTGACCAACACCCCCAAGTCCTTCTCCACAGGGCTGCTCTGAATTTCTTCTCTGCCCAACCTGTAGCTGTGCCTGGGATATTAATGAAATGAATAGCTTTATCTTCTCACCCTTTTTGCTTGGAAGTAAACAGCATATGTAAGGTAAAGAAACATGACATAGGTATCATCCTGTATTACCAATAGCTGAAGGACTGATGGCAGCATTTGTGCATTTGTGTATTATGCCATCTTTTTCATAGACAAATTTTTGGGCATTTAAGATAACATGCCTAATTTTAGCCACATGAAGACCAAAATCCCACATAAATTCTGCACTGTGTTAGAAGAGCTGAGCTAATGGTAAAGCTTTTCAGTCACTGGAATCATCAGAACTCAACCTTCACTTTCATGGAACTCATAGGATTAACACTTTTAGACATGTGACTTGTTTGCTTTGAAATTGGTGATTTTAATCAGCATTTTTCATGCATACAAACAAAAAGCATTATGTAAGTTTTCATAAAGAACATTCATATAATGTTTATTTTCTAAAGATATGATAAACATAAGAATATTTCTTAGGCTTCATTTTCTGATTTTAATTAACAAATTTTTAATAAAGAGAACTTTTTAACAAGTTATAAAGAACTTTTTTGTACAAATTCTAGCATATGAAATACTATCTAGCTTTGGAAAGAGAAATTAACTGCCAAGACTTCAAAGAGATAATGAGACTTGACATTTCATAGAAAGCCTTGCTAGAATTTAGAGAAAAATATAGCATAATCTTGCACTTCAGGAAGATTTATATCTAATACTTTATATAGGAGGCTATCAGGGCAGGTATTAAGTTGGCTACATTAGCTATCTTGTTGCCTTTTATAAAGACAGCTGGTTTTCAGGATATCTGAAGGAATATCAACAAAAAGTGCCAATGTTTGTAACATTGCTGCCATTCATGAAAGTGTATCAGATAATCACAGTTGCTAGCTGTGCCTGTGAGGAGTCAAATAATTATTTATTCTGCTTAATGAAATCCACAGAATTTATTAGCTATACTAAATGTCTTCTAATTATTCATTATCTACAGAAGAATTAATATATTTCAAGTCACCAAAAGACCAGTCATTATCAACCAAACTTGATTATTCAGTGAAATGCATGTAAGATGCCTCCAGAACAATCCTGAAAGCAGTGAAAGGAAAATTATGAATTAATTAGGTTTCTCTAGTAAGTACTTGCTGTCATGTTGAAGCTAGTATTTAGGCTTTTTATTCTTTACACCTAGAATACCCTGTGGTTTAACCGATCTTCAAATTAATCATAAAAGTCATAAAGATCTTACCAGATTTTCACTTCTATACTTTGAGACACTTGAAACCTATTAAAAGTCTGTTTTTCTCAAAAAGTTGCTCCAAAAGAATAGTCCGTAGAAAACAATTAAGATTATTACTATTATGTAATACATGCTTCACTCCTCATTCCTGCCTCCAAAATGCCACCGGCCCTAGTAATACTAGAGGGAGGCTGCTTGGTCACAAAAGACTAAGTAACACAGTATTGCTCCTAAGTATTGGAAATTATTTGTATTGCAAGTAACTGGTTATATTGCAGCATTTATTTACATGGAAAAAACAGAATAAATGTTCAACAACTGGGTGTAGCTAGAGAAATGGGATCTTATTAGAAAAACTTCAGAAAGGCAATGTAAAATCTTGACTCTATTGAAATAATACTGACTTCATTGAATGTTTACAATGAATCATGTCTTTTCCAAGGTGAGTATGCTTTATGAACTGCTAACTTGGGAAGCACTGGGAAAACAGCAGAATGCTAAAATGCTGCCTTGGCTGTCAAACTGAATTCAATTTTGGTGTAAAAAAAAAAACAAACAAACAAACAAAATGAACATTTTAATAAAAAGGTTTGGTTTGAAAGAGAAAAGTCTTTTAGCCAGAACAAAATCAAACAAAAAGTGTTGTTGCCATGGTGCTCCATTGTCTTTCATAACCTGTAATCTCTGATTGTATTTCCACGATAAATCATAGCCTTCATGTTTTGGGATACACGCACTACCTCTTCTGAGTCTCATAGCTGCATCTGGGAAGCTGAAGTGAACTTTTCTCAACAATTTAGGCTGTGCTAATAAAATGATTGAAAGTTGAAATTTGAATGCTAACCCTGACAAAATGAGAGAAGTAAATAGGAGCCATCTATCATCGAAGGGTGAGCAATTGTCTGGACAGACAGTGCAAAACAATTGAGAAAAGAGGCCTGGGAAAAGTGAAGGGAGCACAAATAGTATGTGTAAAGCTGGAGGTGTTAGAGCTTATTGAAGTGACTTTAAGCTAGCTCTACAGATGGCAGAGAACCAAATCAAAGAATGGTTAGGAGAGTGTGCTGCCGTCAGTGGATAGATGAGGTGTAGCTGAAGCATGCCAACACTGGAAATACATTCAACTAGAAAAGATGCTACAGCCAGGAAACTAATACAATAACTTTACTCCTCAGTAACAAGCAAGAGAGGAAATATGATATTCTGACCACCTCTGGCAAGAAATCAGGTGCATAGAGTTCTGAAATAACCGCAAATAGCCATTTGTCAAATGCATTGTGTTTGTAGTCACCTGTAGGTGTGACATCTTGGTTAGAGATTTTTATCTCAATCAGCATTGTGGTTTAAACACAGCCAGTGACTAAGTACTGAGGAGCAGCTTGCTCACAGCCTCCTATGGTGGGATGGGGAGGAGAATCAGAAAAAAAAGGTAAACACCATGGAGTCTTTTTTCATTATTATTATTACTAGTATATTATTAAACTGCTCTTATCTCAGTCCATACAGTTTGCTTCTTTCTGATTCTGTTCCCCATCCCATGAGGGGGCAGAGAGAATGAGCAACTGTGTGGTATTTAGTTGCCAGTTGGGGTTAAACCACAACACTGAAGGTTAGCACTAAGACAAAGGTTTTGGGTTTTAGAAGAGCAAACATCAGCTTCCTCAGAGCTCAGCTGGGAGGAATTCTGGGGAAACTTCCATGGGAGACAAAGGACATAGTGAATGCTGGGGGATTTTCAAGAGCACTCTGCTGGAAGCACAACACCAGTTCATTTCCTATAAAGGTAAGGAAAGCAGGCAGGGCAAGAGACATCCATGGCTTAAATGCAAGCTTCTGAGTCTGCTCAAAACTGAAACAAAAGCCTTCCAGAGATGGAAAAGCAAATGCCTGTTAAGAATTACGAAGTCTTTGCCAGAGGGTACAGAGATGCAGTTAGAAAAACAAAAGCTCAGAAATTGACCAGAGCTGTGAAAAATGGCAAGAAAGGATTCTTTAGGTACATAAGCAACAAGCAGAAATGAAAGAAATATGTTGTCCTGATGTTTAGCAGGAGAGGTGAATAAGTCACCAGTAATCGCAAAAGGCAGAAATTCTTAACTTGTTCTTGAACTCTGTCTTTACCAACACCATTAAGCCCCAGCCCTTGGAAATAAAAAAACAGATTTATGCAAACATAGACTCACCATCAGTGAAAGAAGAGTTGGTGTGGCAACTATTACAGGAGCTTGACCCCAACAAAACAATGGGTCCTGACAATATCCACACAGTGGTGTTAAACACTGGCTGATGTCATTGCAAGGCCACTCTCCATAATCTTCAAGTCTTGGCTTGGTTGATGTTGGACGAGTGGTGGACATTGTTTACCTGCATTTCTTCAAGGCTTTTGATACATATTCTCACAGCCTCCTTCTAGAGAAACTGAGGTATTACAGTCCAGACAAGTGGCCTGTGTGGTGGGTGGGGAACTGGCTGACAGGCTGCATCCAGAGGGTAGTGGTAAATATCTCCTTCTCTGGCAACTTGTCACAAGTGGGAGCCCCCAGGGATTGATGTTGGGCCTGTTCTTTAATATTTCATGAGTGATGGGATCAAGGGTACCCTGATGAAGTTTGACAGTGATACCAAACTGAGTGGAGCAATGAACAATTAGAAAGGGAGAGCTACTCTGCAGTCAGACCTGGATAGGCTGGAAGAGTGGGCTATCAAGAACTTCGTGAAGTTCGGCAAGGACAAGTATAAGGTCATGCCAATGAGAATCACATGAAGTTCAACAATGTTAAATGTATAGTTCTGTAACTGGAATAACTCCAAAGAGCAGCACAAGCTGGGTTTTTACCTCCACAAGCACACGGGGGTATATATCTGCCAGAAAGGCCCTCTGGTCATGATGGACAGCAAGCTGAATTTGAGCCAGTGGTATGTAACACAGCAACAAGAAAAGTAAACCACATCCTGGGCTGCAACATCTAGTGTATAGTGAGCAGATTGAGGGAGGCGATTACTTAGCTCTACTTGGAACTTTTTAGGTAACACCTAGACTACAATTTTCAATTATGAGCCTCCCAGCTGACAAGAAACACAAGAAAGTTGTGGAATATCCCACAGAGGGCCCCAAAATGATCAGAGGGCCTGAGAACTGGACATACGAAGAAAGGTTGAAGGAACTGTGTGCATTCAGCTTGGAAAAGAGACATCTCAAGCAGGATCTAGTCCCAGTTTTCCATTACCTAAAAGGCAGTTACAGAGAACATCAAGGTTCTTTCTTCACAAGGATGTCCCAGTCACAGAACAGGCAGTGGACATAAGTAGCTTCAGGGCAAGCTCTGGATTCAAGACTTCACCATGAGAACAGTTCAACATGGGAATAAATTGTTCAGAGAAGTGGTGGAATGTCCCATCCTGGAAATAATCCAATACGTGTCAGAGCCTTGGATAGCACCTTGCTATCAACAGAAAGCATGACCAGATTGTCTTCAGAGGTCTTTTCTGACCTAGACTTTTCTATTACTCTATACCACTGTTTGCATCTAGACATGCTGGTTGTAGGGTCCTTACGTGTAGGGTGAGAGCTACTTCTGCATATCAAGGCGTCACAAGAATGGGCAGATCTGTGAGCAAACATTGCTTCCAACTTCCTTTGACACTTGCTTTCATAACTAGGTTTTATAAAGCAGTATAGGCAGATTATTTTAGTAACAGTAACTTTATAAATAAGAATTTTCAAGACCATGGGCTGTGTTTTTCTACTCACATTTATATTTGTATCCATAATGCCCCTTGCTGTAGTGTTTATTTACTGAGGTTGTCTCTTTTCTGATTTTCCACCTGTCTCCAGTGTAAGAACAAGCATTTCAAATATTTCCCATTGCTATCATCAGCTTTTCTTAACTAAATTCTCCTCATCTCCAGGGTGAGAAGATCCTCAAAGGGAGAGATGGCATTCTTCATCAGCTCTGGTAACTGTTATCTGATGTGAAAGTAATGTAATACAGCGCATCAGTTCTGACATCTGTGATACCCTCTATCTTTTCAAATTTGTTAAGTCGTATGGACTTTGTATCTTACATCTAGCAATGTGTTTTATATGACATTTCTAAATTTGCTGTTTCTGAAATGAAAACCAAGCTTTTGTCATGCCAGAAAAGAAGAATAGACATACAGCAATGCTGGAATTGCATAAAACTGACAACTTAGCTTTGCTCAGAATGATAGGAGTGTTTACAAACAATACTTCCATGATGATTGTTTCACAAAGCATATGCTTGTTTGGTAATATTTTACCAACAGGTTTGGAGATTGCTTCTTTCCAAATATAGTTGTTCAGAATGGATCAAATACCAGCCATCCTTTCAAACATTTTTTTGTTTCCTGGAGCTGCAGTACCATTCATTATTCATAACCAGTCCTGCAGTCTCAATACTTAATGAATATCTTCTGAGAAGTTGGATCTTGTATATAGGTGGACTGACACTGGTATGCACAGCTTTTCTTATGTTCTTAAAAGATGTTTTATCTGAGTATATCAACATACGCAGATACCACTATGTCCAGTTATGCCCTAAAATATACCCCTGGGTAAAGTACTCACAATACTACACAAAATAATTCATTGTATATAAATAATGAAAGAAAGGCATTACTTGCAGAAGGTCAGTAGGCCTTGCAATATTTGCAATTGCATACTTCATAGTACTTCGTACAGTACACTTAATTACATATTTATTCACTCAGTAAATACATAGCTAGTACTCCATTTTCATTAAAGCATTAGTTAAATTATGAAGATAGTTTACAGAATCATGTATACACAATATTTGAGCAATACATAAAAATATTTTCTTCCCGTGTACTGTAATACTTGCAAAAAAACATGCCAGAAAGCTTTATAGATTGACAGATCAGTATATAGAAATACAAGAGGTCATTTGTTGTGAATTTTTAATACAGTTGGATACCAAATCCATTGACAGTATATTGTTTACTGTTCTTATAATCTAATTCTAATTATAGCATGCTTTAGAATACATGGACCAGGTCATTGTCTCACTGATGCATAAATGTAATATGATTTTATTAATTTACCTCACATCATCATACAGAACCAATTACAATGGTCTTCAACCAGTCTCACTGTAATAAATGTCTTCTTGCAGGGATGCTTCCATATAGGCAATTGGAAGGTGTTATCTTGTCTTTTTAAGGTGATACTGAATACTTCGTGAAAGGGGTAATTGCGATATTTGATTAGTCACAGAATCATAGAATTATAGAATAGTTAAAGTTGGCAAGGACCTTAAGATCATCTAGTTCCAACCCCCCTGCCATGGCCAGGGACACCTCCCACTAAACCATGCCACCCAAGGCTATGTCCAACCCGGCCTTGAACACCACCAGCGATGGAGCATTCACGACTTCCCTGGGCAACCCATTCCACTGCCTCATCACCCTTACAGTAAAGAATTTCTTCCTCATATCCAATCTAAACTTCCCCTGTTTCAGTTTTAACCTGTTACCCCTTTTCTTATCACTACAGTCCCTAATGAAGAGTCCCTCCCCAGCATCCCTATAGGCCCCCTTCAGGTACTGGAAGGCTGCTATGAGGTCTCCATACAGCCTTCTTTTTTCCACGCTGAACAGACCCAACTTTCTCAACCTGTCTTCATACGGGAGGTGCTCCAGTCCCCTGATCATCCTCGTGGCCCACATCTGGACCTTGTTCCAACAGTTCCATGTCTTTTTTATGTTGAGAACACCACAACTACACACAATACTCCAAGTGAGGTCTCACAAGAGCAGAGTAGAGGGGCAGGATCACCTCCCTCGACCTGCTGGTCATGCTTCTTTTGATGCAGCCCAGCATATGGTTGGCTTTCTGGGCTGCAAGCGCACACTGCCGGCTCATGTTCAATTTCTCATCGACCAACACTCCCAAGTCCTTCTCCGCAGGGCTGCTCTGAATCTCCTGAATCTCTTCTCTGCCCAACCTGTAGCTGTGCCTGGCATTGCTCCGACCCAGGTGGAGGACCTTGCACTTGACATGGTTAAGCTTCATCAGGTTGGCATCAGCCCACCTCACAAGCATGTCAAGGCTCCTCTGGATGGCATTTCTTCCCTCCAGCGTATCATTCAAACCACATGGAATGGTGTCAGCGGCAAACTTGCTGAGGGCATGCTCAATACCACTGTCCATGTCACCGACAAAGGCATTGTACAAGACCGGTTCCAGCACTGATCCCTGACGGACACCACTCGTTACTGGTCTCCAGCTGGACATTAAGCCATTGAGCACAACTCCTTGTGTGTGGCCATCCTGCCAGTTCTTTAGTCACATAGCACTATTATCTTGCATGCATGCATCTATAAATTTTGTAGTTACTCAACCGTTATCATGACCTAAAAGTAATAACCCATGGTTTTATCACACCATATTTTTTTTAAAGTCTACCAGAATAAACCTAAGGTGAAGACAGAAGATTTCATCTCATAATAGGAATAATGAATGTCTTAACCAGCTGTTCAGTTTTGTTTTCTGTTTGAAAGTAATGACTTCTTGTTTGGAGAAGATAAATGATGGAAAAATGTATTTTTGTAAGTTAGTTACTGAAATTTAATCTTTTAACTGATGCATTCATTCATTTGAAATAAAGTTCTGAACATTTTGCCTAGCCGAGTAGTATGAAACAAAAAAGATCTAAAGGCAAGGTGTAATTTCTTGCAGAATACCCTTTAGGCTATATTTGAAAATCAGTTTTATTTAAGCACATTGATTTTTTTAATAGTGAACATGTTAAAAGACAGTATAAATATTACACAGTAATTCAACAAATAACGGATAAACTACAGATAATGGATGGAGGAGGAGGACCAGGTATAAATGTGAATAATGTGAACAAATGATTTGGCGCATTCTACTTCAGGCCATTTCCTAGTGTGGATTTGGTGATCTGACTGCACATCTCATAAAGTGCATGAGTACACACATTTCATACAAGTATGAATGAAGAAATATATCCAATAAATAAATTCATAAAGTAAAAATATTTTCCATTGCATTAGTTGGGAAATAATTTCCATATAAAAATAAATGATTGAATTGCAGAAAGTTTTCTCTTTTTTAATCTTCCAGAAAGGAAGACACTTATCCCCCTTCCCTGTGCCCCAGCCCTCTTTCAAAGTACTAATAAAGGAAGGACCCAAAGTAACGCCTCAGGTAAAAAGTCGAAGCAAGTGGATGCAATAGTTATGCTGAAGTTCATTTTTTTTTGAACAATAAACAAACTAAAGGGAATGCTGTAACTAATCTGAAAAAGGCAAGTAGAAGTATTTTTTCATGTACAAGGTTGGTTTTGACTGTAGTTTACCAGACAAGTTACATCTGTTATCACTATTTATATTACGACCTCTATCCCAAGGTTGTTGCTTAGCAGAAAGCCATCGTGCACTTGCCAGGAATTCTGTGTGAAATGTACAATTCAGGTGTAACCAGGCCAGTGTGGGCTCCCAATTCTTTGTACACTGTGTTTCTCATACCAGCATCTCAGCTCTGACCATTGCCCCATCTGACCAGGACAGGGGTCTTTTCAGCTCTCACAGGGAAATTGAAAATTGGCTACGCCCCCAATCCCTCTCCTATTTGGACATATGCAAGAAATGTATAGCACAGAGGGTTTTTTGGGGGGTTGGAATCATAGCATCATAGAATGGTTTAGGTTTGAAGGGACCTTAAAGATCACCTAGTTCCAACCCCCATGGCCATGGGCAGGAACACCTTCCAGCAGACCAGACTGCTCAAAGCCCCATCCAGTCTAGTCTTGAACACTTCCAGGGATGGGACATCCACAACTTCTCTGGGCAACCTGTTTCAGTGTCTCACTACCTCATAGTGAAGATTTTCTTCCTAATATCTAAATCTTCCCTTTTTCAGTTTAAAGCCATTCCCCTATGTCCTATCCTTACAAGTCCTTGTAGAAAGTCTGTCCAGATTTCTTGGAGCCACCTTTAGATACTGGAAGACTGTTACAAGGGCTCCCCAGAGCTTTCTCTTCTCCAGGCTGAAGAACCCCAGCTCTGTCAGCCTGTCTCCGTAGGAGAGGTGCTCCATCCCTCAGATCATCTTCGTGGCCCTCCTTTGGACCCGCTCAAGTAGGTCCACATCCCTCTTGTGTTGTGAATGTGTTTCGTGGTTTGTTTATGTTTTTTTTGTTTTTGTCTTTTTTTTTTGTTGTTTTTTTTTTTTTTTTTTTTTTGTTTTTTTTTGTGGTTGTTGTTGTTGCGTGTTTTTTTTTTTGCGCTGAATCTTGTACTTCAAGCATTTCTTTCAGTGGGGTCTGTTCTTGGGAGTATACACTAAGAACAAAAATCAATGTATCCACAGTTGTGCGCTGTCAACATATGTATAGCCTCTTATGGTAATAGTCCACACAACTTTCTTAAGTGAATACAACACTGAAGGTTTCACCCCAGCAATATCCCAAATAATACCAGACCTTGAATTTAAGATTCCAGAAACCGGAAGCACACAGAGAGTCCCTAATAGCGATCTTGTCAGTTCCCCATATGAAGTCCTCAGCTGGAGATGGTATCAGCTTCATTCAGCTTGAGTTATCTTTCTCTGAAATAGCCATGGATAAATGACATAGCTCTACAGTAAGCAGGGCAAAAGAGGTACTTTTAATGAACAATTAATTTTGTTTTTAGATGCCTATTTTGGATAAAATCAACCATGTTCAAAAACTTCCCAAGAAGCTTCCTCTCAGAAAATTTAGATGTCTGCAACCAAATAATTATATCTCCCTGTATCTCTCTGAGCTCTCCCTTGAGGCTTCATGTGTGTTTGTGTGTGTGTGCATAGATACAAAATCATATTTTAACTTGGACTGCTCTAGGTTTCTAGTGCATTGGAACAGGACTGCAAAGATAAGAGATTGTGCAATTTAGCCAATTCAAGGAGTTACAGGGGTTGAAAATATTAAAGGATATCCTTTGAGCTATGAGTACACTTCCTTCAGGAATACAACTCTAATTCTAACACATCTTGAGTAGCAGGAGAGGAATAAGAATTTATTCTCATGCCTTTAGGTATGATTTTAAACTATCCTGTAAAGGAATGTTGGAATTGAAAAGGCTGTTTCACAATAACACACAGAGAGGCTTAAAAATCTTGTATACCAGTGACATTTATATCCATCATATATTAACCTCCTGGATCAACTCAGGAAGAAACTGCAGGAGTGGAATCCTGCTGACAGCGAAGTGTAAATAACATAATTTGGTTTGCTCTATGGTGGTCATCATTACTGTATAATAGTATTCCAGTAGCATTTGAAATATCTGGTGTTTCTGAAGTGATTATGGAGTCTTACTTCTGTCTTCCTATTAGAAATCACATTTTTTTTCTTGCAGAAAGACAGGGATTTATCAATACTGCTTCTTTTAAATCACTTGTATATGAATACAGCCCATCCAAGGTGTAACCAAAGCACTGTCAGAATGAGAAGAGCTGATTATTCTTTCTGGATATAGTTAATTATTCCTTCTGAATAGTTCTATGCTATTATTTCATTGATTAAAAAAGTGTAGACTTTCTTCTGTATTTTCTGTTTGCATCAATAATTTAGGTTGGAAAGGCCTCAAGAGCTCGTTTATGTCAGCCTCCTTATCAAAGCACATATAACTTGAAAGTTAGATTAGGTTGGTGAGGGACTTGTTTAGTCAAGATCTGAAAATCTCCACTGACAGAGGCGCCATAGCCTCTCTGAGCGACCTGTTCATTAAATTGTGCATCAATACTGTCTGACTCCCTCAGGAGGCTCATGGGTGACAACAAATTGGGGGACACCTGATATGCTGGAGGGAAGGGTTGCCAGTTAGGGTGAGCTATCCAAGACAGAGAAATGAGCCAGTGGAGCTTCATGAAATTCAACGAAGTTGAAATTCCCAGCACATGTGTTAGTGCTGAGACTGATGTGCTGGGGAAGAGTGCTGCTGGAAAGGTCCTGAGTAGGTGTCTTGCTAAACAAATTAACATGAGCCAGGACTACACTCTTGTGGTGATAAAAGCTAAACACACAGACGGCTGCTGTGATGGCTTTATGCCAGCAGGCAGTAAGTCCAGACATATCTGCTATCTCACTCCTGCCTCCTTGCAGGGGGAAGGAGGAGAGAATCAAAAGGGCAAAATAGAGTAAAACTTGATTTTTGCAAGCAAAGCAAAATTAGACATTTGTTGAGTACCTGCCATTGGCAGGCAGATGTTAAGCCATTTCAAGGAAAGCAAAGCCTCAGCACACATAATGGTTAATTGGGAAGATAAACAGCATGAACACATCGTCCCCCTTCCTCCTTCTTTTCAGTTTTTGTTGCTGAGCACAATGTCATATGGTATGAAATACTATTTGGTCAGTTGGGGTCATCTCTCCCAGCTATGTCCTCTCCTAGCTTTGTATGCATCCTCAGCCTACTCTGCAGAGGCAGAGTGGGAGAATGAAAAGGTCTTTGCACTGTATAAGCACTGCTGAGCGATAGCTAAAACATTAGTGTGTTATCAACACTGTTTTGGTCAGAAATTCAGACTAACACCATACCAGATGCTGTGAAAAAATTTCCTCCATCCTAGCCAGACCAGTACACTTGTGTTAGTAAGATCATTACCAGCTGGCCAGGGGAAGCCATTCTTGTACTAGGGAGGCCACATCTGAAATGAAATGTGTTGTTCTGGGCCCCAGTACAAGAAACACATGGGTAAGGTAAAGCAAATCCAGTAAAGGGTCACTAAAGCAGGTAGAAAGCTGGAATACTTAACTTGGGAGGAGGCACACAAAGTCTTTGTTTGTGTAGCCTAGGGAAGAGGAGTCAAGCAGGGGAAGTTTTCATTCTATTTTAATGGGAGGTAATGGAGAAGATGAAGTAGACTTTAGTCTGACATGCAAAAAAAGGTCGGGGTTTATTGTCAAAACTTGTAGCAGAGCTTCCAGAGAGGCTGTGGAATCTCCATCCTTAGAGATTTTCAAAATATAACTAGCACATTCCTGAGCAACCTCATCTGCCTCTGAAGGTAAATCTGCTTTGAGCAGGAGGCTGAAGCAGATGACCCCTCACATTCTAACCTAAATTACTCCACAATTCAACAGACTGGCTATTACCCACCACACACCAGTTTGCCAACTGGACATGATTTATTTCTCTGCATGATTTTTTTTTTCCTTCTTTATTTTAAAGACTGTCTCCTTTGAATTATGTAGATTATGAGTGTAAATACATGAGCTCAGTCTCTTCTGAATCTTTCTGAACTGTTTCTAACAGTTTCTGTCATAGATCTGCTTCTTACAATAAGTGCAAAACTCAGTGGTTTCATGCAGTTTCCCAGATAGTTAACAAACAGTTGTTTTCTATGTCTGATACAGAATTCATTTACCTGTACTGATACCTCTTCAAGGAACATGGTTTTGTTAGTAGTTTTCTGATATTATATTTAAATATACTTTGTTGTTTTTTGTTTTTTTAAGGAAAAAGGGGAGTTTTTTTAATCTCCTTGCATGGGAGCTGAAAGAATAAAAGAACTCTCCTTGCCATTTTATCTTTGAAGTAAAACTTTTGTGGAAGTAAATATGACTCATTTGGATTTGCTGCCTGCTAAAGTAAAGTACTTGTATGCTTTAATACTGCAGATATATATTGTTTGAATTACAGTTTTTTCTTAAAACTGAGCTTCTGTAAAGGTTTGAACCAGTGAGATGAACTGAAGATGTTTTAATGTGTCCTTTCCTGAGGCACCTTATAAACGATGACAGGTAGTGATAGGATAAAGCCTTTATTAGATGGCACTTCATGGGGTATGAAGCTGTAGTCCAGGGGTGCTGGAAATATGCAACGGAAAATCATTCAGAACTTTAAAAGAGAACATAAGTTTTCCTTATATAACAAGAAGCCATTATGGAGTATTCCTGTGTTCAAATGTCTTTCCATGGTTTCGTTATTAACCTTTATTTTCAAGAACTTTATAAATCAGCCATTTTAAATCTTACTACAAATGCACCTTATCTGTCCAAATGCATTCATGCTAATTTTGTTTAAACACATACTTAGCCTAAATATATTGACATTATTGTTTGATGATCAGACAGTGGTAGCAGCATGACAGGATGTTACTTTTCAATAACTGGTGATAATAGCTAAGGTCAAATTTGAACAAAGCTTAGTTAAAAATAATAGGTTGAACTCTCCTGTCAGCCACTTCAGTCTGGGAAATAACTGGGAGTTCAAGAAACAGCTTAGGCAGAAGAAATAATGAGAAGAAAAATTCTGAGAAAAATGAAATGTCAGGGCTTGAAAATGTGAAGAAAGGTAGCCGTGAGCTCTGCAGGTGTCCCAGAGACGAAAGTCAATTATGGCTTCACTTAAAATTGTGCTGACTAATTCAGACCACTGATTAATTTAAAACTGAGCTACCCATGATCATTGCATATATGGGTTTGTTTTTCAGAATTAATATATTTTCACCATGTTACTTGAAACCATTTTATTTTATCCCTGCACATAACATGAAGTTAGGAACTTGCTTCATTTCCTTTATTTTCTGGCTACATGAGTTAATCATTAGCTGATGTTCCCTTGAAAAACAGTAATGTAGGGAAAAGGTATACAAAAATGCATAAAATTGTTTGAAATAGCCTTGGATGGCATGGTTTAGTGGGAGGTGTCCCTGCCCATGGCAGGGGGGTTGGAACTCGATGATCTTGAGGTCCTTTCCAACCCTTACTATTCTATGATTCTATTCTATGATTCTATGAAATTTTAAAATATATTTTTATATATATATTTTAAACTAAAAAAACAGTCACCAGTAACAGTAGAACTAATTGTGCATTGTCCTTCCCTCTGCATCCATCCAGTATCAGCATTTACACCTAGACATAAAAGTTGACTAGAATTAAGTGGTCTTTCAGTTGCTGATTAGTACAATTGACTGCAAGATATTGTTAAAGCTGATTGAATGAATCACTAAATGATAAGCTACTGCATAGAGAATCCTTTTACTGGTGTTTACTAGAAGCCTAGCAAGGAAAAGTTAGTGTGTACATTTATTAATGAATGTGCTGGGTTACCAAAAAATTAGTTTGAGAGCAGATCATTGTCAAAATCTGCAGGTGTGTTCTCATTCTCTGCAGTTTGACTGGCTACTCAGTAACCAGCTGTCTTAGACATTCCATAAAAACAAGTAAAGCAAGTTCCTGTGAAGTAGTATCAGAAAGTGCCTTTTAGGTCTAAACTTGGTTTCCTGCTATTGCAGATGAATGCATTTTATAAATCTTTTTACAAACCTATGAAGTTCCATTTAAAAGCAGTAAAGCTTTTTTCCATGACTTGTGTAAAATTATTCTGGAAACTCAAATCATTTTGATGGCTTTCAACTTTATTCAATCACAACCTATTTATACGAGTCAATTTCTCTGCCAGTGTTATCCTTTTAATGAAAATAAATTTTAGGGAGAAAAGATAAGCATATTTATGCTTCTTTTGTGCTACAAACTTGTAGTTAGATCCTTCCAATCCCTGTTAAAAGGAAGTCAATATTTTTTTCTATCCTTTTGTACTGATATGCATAATCTTTTCCTATATATGAAAAAATTAACATATATGAAACAATTACGTATATAAGTACAACAGGCAGAAAAATTATAATATTTGTATAGGTCATCATATGAAGAAGAGGATTGTTTATAAAATGGATGTCAATGAAGATATAGTAATTCATAGGTTATGAAGTGATAAGATTTGTGTTGATTTGCCTCCTAAGATAGATACTCATATGTGACATTATTTGTAAAAGAAATTTATCCTCACCACAGCAATAGCTATTCATCCTGACCAAATCCTATCCAACTGTTCTGCTGATGTACAGACTCAACCCTGGGCTTGTCAGGTTTCTAGGAGACAACCTGTTTCACATGCCAGTACCAGCCTAATGCGTTCCTGATTGTACTACGTGGCTTTTGTATATTTTGTAATCTACCCACTGTAAGTGAAATTGAGTTCTTCTGAATTCTTTTCTAAGCATGAACTACACTTTTCATGTTTAATATGTTAATTACCGGCTTATGTATTGTATGATTTTATAGCTTACAGAATTGTTGGAAGCAGATAAGTATCATCAAGCTTCTGTTTTATTTATTTGCCATAAAATACTCAATTTCAGACTTTTCTGAGAGAAACTCTTAAAAAACTTGTTAAGTGCACCTTGCAGCTATTTTCCCATACAGTACTTCCACTTATATACTTTATAAATGTGTTATTTTGCTTGATAAACACTACTGAGTTGTACTTCACAGCACTCACAGCAGATTTATTTTGCTGTATGCCAGTATAACTGCATATTGGGTGCTCCAACATTTCATTTACAGTTTCCGTTGACTTTGCATTTCAGCATGACATTTACTGTTGCCAGGTTTATCAGCATATTCTGAAATGAAAGTTTGGCTTTCTAGTCAGAATAAGAAAGTACTATCTTGTAATATAAGTTGCATTCAAATATATTCCTATATTCCTAAAAATATATATTTTATCATCTTTTCCCACCTGTCTGCTTTGATAAATTTCACAGAAATGACTATTGTTCTCATAATCAATTTCAAGGACAATGTAAATATTCATTAATTCATCTCACAGGTATTAATTTGCTCGGGTTTTATTCACGTAACAGGGAATCTCTGATGCATCGATTACGATCTCACACACCTTTTCAACTTGACAGTGATAAATGAGATTCAGGAAACATATGCTTCTTCCATTCACAGAATTTAGAGAGTGAAAATAAATTATTGCAATCAGTCACAGTAAGTTTAAACCATACACGAGAAAACAATTCACACAGAAGTGTGTCACAAATACATCTCTCCAATTCTTCTTTGTAGTGCGTGCAGGATACATGCATTAGAAGATTTGCAATTTCGGTTCTGTGTGGTTAAGAATTTAAATAGTTTCGATACTATTTCTCAACATTGTGTATATCCTCATATAAATCTTAAGGTTAGACTTGAAAATAGATGAGTGAATGGAAATGAAGGGAAGAAAAGGGAAAGAAGGGAATGGAAGGCAGAGGAAGGGAAGACAAGTGAATGAGAAAATCTTATATCCTCTGTACATTCCAAATCGGAAGCATGGTTGGATTTTATTTCTGCTCACGGTGTTGCCAAAGACTGTGGGCCTGAAGTAGTCAATGACAATCCAACAACATCGTGCAAGGGGACTTTGTAGGCTGGAAAAAACATATTGGCTTGTGTGTAATCTTAAAAAGTGCCTATCACATGGAACTGTACACAAATATAATGGTAGGATTTGCTTTTTTAAACGTTGTTCTAACATTATCATCATAATCTTCATTAATAGGGTAGTGGTCACAATAGTTGCCTTTGTTAGTTCTTTGTCCTTCATTGACATCCAAGCACTGGAGAAATATCTTTCCATTGTGTTGTTACTTTTGTTTTGTTTCATTTTGTTTTTTCAGTTTTGAGATTTTATGTTCCATACCCAGAAATCTGGTGAAGGGAGGGCACAGACGTGTCATTAGAAGATAACGAGTTGCTCAGTTGGTATTAGACAATAAAATCAACATTTTTTTTTTACTAGCTCTGAGTTCTAAATGGCTGTTGTTTCAATCTGTATAGACCCCCCCGTGGTCTTAACACATTTTCATTATGTCCATGCATGGCAGAACCCAGAAAGCTTCTCTGTAAAGTACAATCTCAAAACAGGGAAATAGCGAGACAAGGATAGGCATGAAATGAGGTAAAAGAAAGAAGTGCTGTATGATGATCTATTGTTTTTGCTTTGTTTGGTAGCATAAGACAGTAGTATTTTACAGACACCTACAGCAGGTAGAGTTGGATTCTTCTCATGGGTAATCTCCCCACATCCAGATCAGAGATGACTGTATCTGAAGTACATGGCTGGTGGGAGCTGTTTTGGGCCAGGCACAGCCTACCTGTTCCCCTGGGGCACTACAATGGAATGTAGTAGGACTCCTGTTTAAATATGTGAGACTGCACTGTCTCAGTGACTTGCTGGGTCCTAACATTTCGGAACATAGCTAGCTCATGGATTTCTTCACTGTGCTCCGTCATGAATTATGTATGTGTCTTTGTATTTTTTTTCTGTTTGCATATATTCTTCCTTCAGAATTACTTGTATTGTTTTTTATTTGGGTGTGCTGCAGCAAGATAACATTGCTTTAACTGCGCTGCTTACAGTAAATTTTCAGGAACTGGATATTGGTGTTTGGATTTCGATTTCAGTAAGAGAAGGTACAGCATACCTATGCATCCCCCTATGTATCGATGCAAGTTACACTGAGGACACATGGAGATGCTACCTCACAGATTACTACTTCCAGTAGAAACTAGTTTATATGGTCCTTATTTCAATTACCATTCAGCAAAAAAGCTGCTGTCTGTTCTACATACAGGAAAATCATACTACAGATTATTTCTTAGGGCTACACCTGTGAATATTTAGAGAATGTACCTCCTCTGTGTTTACTCCTCAAAAGGCATTCACTCCAGGCACAGAATGAGGCAAGTGGCTCTGCCGTCACACAGCCCCTTCAGCCTGTGCTTTATTTAGTCCTGCTGATTCTTAAAGCCTACAGAAAGTTAACCATAATATGCCAGGTTTTTTTCTAGTAGTAGGATCTATACATTGCTTTATATAGTCTATAGAATCTGGACCAGTGTGTCCTAAATGAAGCTGCTGTTATGTAATGATCCTTGCTTTGAAAACTCAGAAGAGCAAACTAGGTCAGGATGCATTCATAGATGCTGAACTCTGTAATAAGAAGTATAGTCATTTTTTTGAGCAGCCTTCATGAACCTATTAGTAATTTTCTTTACATTCAATTGCAAACAATTATATTAACATCTCTCTAGGCTCCCCGTAGAGAACCGTTTCAAATTAGACCTATGGGGGAGGTTAGAATACAACAATGCAAGTACAAAGATATTCTGCTTCTGTGTGTCTGGTGATAAGGAACCAACTATAGTTGGCCATTTGCTGGATATAATTAAGACATAGTTCAGTTATAGAAACTGAAAATCCAGTATGGGAAGAGTTCCTGCAGTTTAACACATTCTGCAGTAGAAAACTAGCGCAGTACATCAGGTGAAGTAGAAGTAGTTTCCCTCTGATACAAAGTGTCTCTGACAGGAGTGTGACACACATAGAGACAGAGCCTATAAACAAAGGCAAAAAAGAATAAAGAAACAACAACTGCTGCCAGTTCTGGAGTAAGATATGCCTAGTGATTTATTGAGCGTATCACTGCACTATATTTCTCAGTATTCACTGTATAAAACCATAGCTCTTGGTGCTGAAAATTTATTCCATTCATGGCTTTTTATGTGTTTGTGTATTTGGTATTGCAAATCCATGCAAAAAATTCATAGCAAGAAAGAAATTAATTAAAACCATGTTTCAGTTTTGAAAGCTTTATAGTGGCAAAAATATTCTTGTACAAATAGGCTTCTTATTGTCCTATTAAGCAGATAAATGTTTCACCAAATATTCTTGTTCCTATCAGAAAGACTAAGCCGTAGGTTTCTTAGCCAAGTCACTGCTTAGCATTTCAGTTGCTTTAATGTCCATAAGCATTTATTAATTTGACAGTCAAGTTGGGGACATGCACAGAAAGGATACAGTTTTAATAGAGGAGGACTGAAAATGTACATCTAAGAAAACTGGCGTCTTCCATTGCTGCTTAATAAAAAAAATGGACAGATAGTGCATTTGCTTTTCTGTAACAGCTGTTTACTAGAATGATCATACAGGAAGAAGGGTGTAAAATTTTGATTCCCTACTTGTTTTGCATCTCCCACCACTGAGAAAAATGCCAAGCCTTCCTTACTGGACTAACATCTGACTTGGGCAAGAACCTTTCTGTAGTAACCAGACTACCAGACAGTGAGGGTTTCAGGATTCACAGCTGTGAGGAAAAAGCATTCAAGAGAGTTTGTGCTCGTCAGCAGGCTAACACTGACATATTCCCACTGGGAGTATAAACTTGCCGTTAGCCCTTGTTCCTAGGAATGTTTCTGTACTCTGCTTGAAACAGGTCTGAGCTAGAACAGGTATAGTCCAAACGTCCTGTTAACTGCCAGCCACAAGCCTGTACTTTCCATTTTCCTTTCCCAAATACTACATTTATTGCTGCTCATTCCCAGAATGAAGCTGGGTACAGGGAACTCAGATTACACCCTGTTTTACAGGGCTGGCTGCTGCAATGGTCAAGCTTAAACATCTTGAGCAGAGAAGAGACACGATGTTGTATCTCCACCTTGTCGCATGAGTGCTTCATTACAGAACTGTATAATGCATACACATATATTTCACTTTAAAAGAGGGGATGACTTCAGGATTTGCACATTTTGGTATGCACATTCCAGTTCTACATGTGCACCTTTAAATCTGAGGAGAAATTGCTTCCGTTTCCTACTGACTTGTTTTCATAGCTTGCTGCCTGGTGCTCTGATAGATACAGGCTGTCTGATTCCCACTTACAGGGAGAGACACAGCCTTGAGCAGTGGATTTCATTGTGTCACTGAGGCAGGTCAGATACCCAACAACTAAGTCCTAGTAAAACTCAGTGGTAAGATAATTTTATGATTGTACCTTTAAAAAAAAGACTTCAGAAAATAATCACTGAACAACAACTTTTGAAGAACATGGAACACAGAGATAAATTACATTCAGTGCATGTGTGCAAGGCTTATGTGGAAGTTATAACCTGTGGCTGCTGAAAGCTCTAATAAAAATAATGAATACTGTAATTTGCAAACTATGTTTAGTGTAAAGTACACATATTTATCACCATAAACAAGAGAAACATAATTTGAAGATAATTCTATGAGGGGGGTTGGGGGGAGAAGGGGGGGAGGCAGATAAGAAGTTGTGCTGATTTAGTTTCAACCAATGTTAATTTATTGGAATTGCAGCCTTTTTGCACTCTTTAATCCCAGATTTTACAGTACAGTCTACCAGAAAAAGACACTGAAGAGGCAGGGATTTTAAGTCAGATGTAAGGATCTTTTTTTGTTGTTGTATTTCATAGATACATAAATGAAACTTTTGACCTTTTAAGTATTAACATCACTAATACAGGATTATGAATCTATCAGTCATCTTAAATCATAAAATGCATACCTTTGTTATAAACTAAAATATATATAATGCAAGTGAAAAAATTGAGAGATGGTCTTATAAACATGAATTTATGTGTCTGCCCACTACAGTCTCTTCCTGAAACTTCATGTGGTCTTTCTTTGTAAATGAGTTTCATAGCTGTCATTCTGATATATTGATTTGTGCAAAATATACCTTAGGGTTCTATGGCAATCTTCCTCACCGAAAATAACTACACAGTGGGAGTTAAAAATTGCAGCAAATTGGCATTAAGGATAGCAAAAATGTGTCACTAAAATGAAAAATATAGTTTGATTTGGCTTCTTATGTTGTCTGTATAGGAAATTATGCATCTAATTATCTTTCAAAATGGCTTGTATTATACCTTGCAGTATTCAATGTAGCTTGAAATGATGTCCTTACCACTGCATCTTAGGTGGATGATTTGCTAGCTGATGTGGCTTAGAGCTAGTGTCTGTGTTTGGTAATTTTTATTTCACACTTCTGCATCTACAAATATTCATATTGCATGATATATAATTTCACAGGGTAATTTTTGGAAAAAAAAAGGAGCATTTTTTTCCCAATAATCTTTAGTTTTTCATATGCATTAAAAAAATAAAAGATTGCACCTGTGTGACTCTATATGCATGAATAGCAGATAGATGTATTTTGCTCTGTTCCTTGACTTGTGCATACCTCATACTTATCAGTGTATCAGTAAACACTGACACATCTGCTGTTCTGAACCTAATGCATTATAAAAGCAGTGGCATTAGCTTTCATGCTCTCTTTCTCTCCTTCACTCTCTCTGGCTTTGTAATGTATGTCTTCTCAATTTTCTGTGAGTTTACTGGTACTGAGTTATCAGACCATTATAGTTCACGTAAGTGAAGTGAGCAGAAAAGAATTCAAAATGATAATTTGATATTAAGAAAGTCCATTCTTTATGCAAAAATGACTTAATAAAGCTATACTGTAAGCTATTTTGAACTTGTTTCATATGCATGTAATGGCTGACCTGTTAGCAGAAGTGGTAATTTATAATGCCTATTAAAACTAGTATGTTTTTTTAACCTCTTACGCTGAAGTACATTGTGGTGGATAGTGTTTGGAATGCTCATTGTAGGTGCAAGCTGGTGAGAGGCTAACCTGAAAGTCTTGAAATATCCTTATGTAAGAGAAAGCCTTTAAACTTGCTCCTCAAGTAGCTCCACTTTGAGTATTCAGATAGTGTGCAAAACAACCTTTTGCATTTATTATAATTACATTCCTTTATCACTTAAAATTCATGGTATCACTGGGAGATAGGTGCCAAGTCTTGCCCACAGAAGGAACCAGCTCAAGTCTTAAAATCTGTAACAAGCTTAATACAAGACTGAGTCAGAATAGGAGCACATCAGCCCCAAAATGCGATTACAAAGAGAATGCATTAATCTGAGAAATAAAGTGAAGATTGCTTTTGTATCCCTGTGGTTAGATCACACACTGGTGCTGTCCTCTTGCATAGATGTCCTGCAAAGATGTAGATCTTGTCAAAAACGTCTCTCTAATGAATTTTTTAACCATTGGGCTAAGAAGTCATTAATTTTTGTCTCTATTTCCACATTTTCTTTGCTTATTCTCTTTCTTTACTGAGGAAAAGAAAAAAGTGAAGGTTGCATCTCTTGCAAGGTATCTGATGACCTTGAGTCAAGGACACTTACTGTAACAGATGTCAATGCAAATAGTTTGGGGAGCTAAAGCAATCTGAATTAAAATTTCTCATGTCATTGGTTAGTATTCAAGTCATAAAGATGTAAAGTAAAAGGAATACTTATAGAGAACAGTGAGCGTGACCCCAGCACAGGCAGTGCTTCACAAATAGGGGCTGAACATGGTAGACAAAGGAAGGTGCTCGTAGCAGGGGACAACCCAGACACAGTGAGAAGTGAACTAAGTCCAGGGTCAATAGACAAAGTCCAGCCAGGAGCAAATGGGTCCAGAGGCAAAACTAGAGACAAGACTTCAAAGTGGTTCTGAAGGGTCCAGCTACCTACAGCATAGAGCTGAAGTCCATCCAGGAGACAAAGCAGAAACAGAGCTGGAGACTGAGTATCCTACAGCATTGCCGCAACCACAATTGGAATAAAGTGGGGCTCCTGGACCCATGGTAAGGGGCCAGAGGAAGCAGCTGAGAGGCTGGGAAAGGCCACAAATGCCTGTTTGTTCCATCAGGGCCTTGACATGTAACTGTCAATCTCCTGTGTCTTCTCATTGAGAACCCTGAAAAAAGATAAGTAGAGGTATTGATTCTCAGTAATGATTCCAGACCTTACTTTTGAAGGGGATGGAGACTGGTAGCTAAAGTTGAAATGGATTCAAAACACGTTCATCTGGGGACATTTGTTATCAGCCAGTTCAAGCGGTTCCCCATTCAGCATGTGACTTTTGCCTTTTCACAGTACCAGTGTCACCCCAAATCCTGGTGTGGGAACCTCAGTGTTTCATTTCAGAAGTTTAGTGTCAAGGTCATCCATTGAACACTATGACGAATGATTTTCCAAAAACCCGCAGTTCTCAAGGAAAGCATTAACATTTTGACGATAAACACAAATGGTTGCACTGAATCAAGGACAGAGCAAAGGCAGTCAGCAACATTTTTCAGGACCTCTGTTTCAGAGTTATCTTTAATTACAGTACAGGACGTCACTTTTAAAAGTTGCAGGTACAAGAATAAAATATTCTGATTTGGGAAGAAATTTTCTAGTCTTTTGATTTAATTTTACTTTTAAACTTCCAATAAGCCAGTGCAGTCTCCAGATATTAAGCTCGTTTGTACTGAGGTATTGCAATTTGTCTGTTCAACAGTATTTCAGTATCTTGCAAATTTAAAATCGTGACCATTGTCCTCCCATAACATTTACTTGTCTCTAAGTACATGAAGCATCTTTCTAGTTTCAAATAAATATGGTAAAAAGAAAAAAAACCTCAAGATTTGTATTCACTTTAACAAAACTGTTACTTCAGTCAATAAAAGTAAGTGTGCAATATTAGTGACAGGAGCAAACATTTCACTGAATTCTACATAGTTTGCAATTAGTTTGCATTTCAAATACTGGAAAGGTTTTGTAAAGTTGAGTATATAAAACATACTTTAAAAACGCATTCCTAGCAACCTACAAAGTTAAATTTGCCTTTGTGCCAGTATACACAGGTATTTGCTTTTTAATTAGAAAGCTGATGGCATATGGATTATGGAAGAATAGATTTAGGGATGAAACAACAGATCATACAAGGTTTTTGATTATCATTGCATCAACATTTGGAATTTAGATGATTTTTTTCATATTCTATGCCAAACGTATTTGCTAGATGGATACTGCATCTAGCTCTGTTTCATGCCTACACAGTCAGAAAAGATATCTAGTAAAATAAAAGGCTATGGTCAGATAAATGTCATAGTACTACATGCAAAAGGTCTGCTTGAGATACAAAACTATCAAGTTTTTATAAATGTCAAATGCTCTTTTCCACATAATCTCTCTCAGCAATGCTGCTTTGTCTCTACTACTCTCTCTGCTCAGTAGATTTTTGTTTTTACTTCTTAATATGAACTCATTATGTGGTTGTCATTATTAATCTTGGTTATAAGCTACCTCCACAATTAGCCTTTTTTATTTTGGCAGAATGGTTTATGTAGTAGAGAATTTTTTGAATATGAGTTAAGACTCATTAATAACGCCCCTTGGGATTTTTGCCTGTGAAGGTAATTTTTCATAATAAAACTCTTTTGTTTGCTGGCATGATCTCACTATATATATTAAGATCTAGATGTTTTGGAACAATGTCAAATATCTCAGGCTAAAAGTGATAAAATTATCATGGTTATGCCAAACTTCAGTAAGCACCCAAAGGGCTATATCAGCTTCTTACAGAAATGAGGGTTGTTCTTCCAGGATTTGTAAGGGACTGTATTATGTATCTCTAAACATTTTCATCTATTGTAGTGCCAAACCTGTATGCTAGATTTTGTCTTGCTATATAATTTCCTGGGAAGTACCTTAAGCCTCTAAGCCTCTGTTCAACCATGCCAGGGAACTGAAATTGAGTACAATGGCCTCTATTATTTTGATTGTTACTAAATTAAATGGAATTTGGCTTGCCTTCTTTTTGTTCCAAAGCAAGGGTTATGTTTTCAGGGGGGTTTGAATCAAGCCATAACTCACACACAAAAATGTAACTATTTAAAGAAAGGAACATTCTATTGTATGCCAAACAGTGAAAACCAGGAAATTAACCATTTATCCCTTTTTCTATTCATCTGATCATTAACCAAAAAAACTTATTTTACTAAAAAGTGGATATCCAAAGTCAACAGCAAGCGAGTTTGAACTCCTAGAACTTATTCCCCAATTTCAATACACATGGTAATTGGAAGTAGTGAATAAATACATCTGAAGTGATATGTGTTGACATTTGAGGCTGACCTCCTTGTCACAACAGCCTTTTCCTCTATTCTTTCCTACATTGTCAAAACTAATTTAAAAGAAAGTTGACTTGATACAGATTGCAGGTGAAATGCAGCTTTTTTCTTACACAGTTTAACAGTGTTGTCCTAGAAAGACAACAATAAGAATCGAAACAGAGAATTATGGAAGGACCTTGATCTCATCCCCTGGTGATCTCATAAACTGTAGACGGGGTTGTTAGAGCTGGAGAGCTGAGCTTATCTGTAAGAATACATACCCAGCTGAAAATTTCTATGAAGGAAACAATATAGGCAATTTAAAGTATTTCTGAAAACTGGTAAGCAGGATAATCCAAAGTGTAGAGAGCTGTACATTTACATTTCCAACACTGTAGCTTTATTTTATGAATTTTAATATACTTGAGAGTTATTGCTTACTTGTTCTGTCAGAAGCTAAGCAGTAGAGATATAAAATGTCTGGTTTTTCTCTATTTCAGGGCCTCAGGAGGAGCAGTTTTTCTCCTTTCTGATTTTGTTGTTACGTGAGTCTTTGGGGAATTCTCCAGTCTTTACAAGCTTCAAGATGGATCCTAATGGAAAGGATCAAAAATAATGCATCACATTAAAATTCTGCATAGTCTAGTTTGAGTCAGAAGAGGGTGTGTCTAGAATTTTGTATAGAGGTACACAATAATATAGTCATTGGAATATGGTCCCCTATCAGTGACACTTCTAAAAATAAAATTGGCAGAAATAAAACATTTAGACATTAGGTACCTGAAAGAAAACTGAAGTTCTGCTGTCTGCCAAATGTTCCTACTCTTTACCTGCACAAAGCAGTTTTGACATTCAGGAAAAGAGTAAAAAAATTAAAGCCCGATTTAAAGGAAGAAAGGACAAGAAAATTACTTCATTGAAGTAAGCATTTCAAAATTTGACACTTGAAAATATTTTGCTTTATGTTTTCAGGAGAGCTTTCACCATATTTATGAAGTCTCTGAATTTTAACTCTGTATTTATTTCACTATCCTGTATTTCGATCTATTACTTGTATTCATTTAATCTTAGTATTTTGGGAAGAAACATCAGCACATATTAGCAGTACTGAGAAACAGAATCCCAATGATCTAAACCCAAAATACTCATTTGCTCTTGTCAGTGCTTCAAAGTTCTTCAGAATTAATAGGATTTCTTATTTCCTATCTTCCCATGTGAATTCTTTCTTTAGAAAGGGAGAGTGTAATTTGTGGAATTAAGGCCTAAACACTCTTGGGGTAGCAGCAATTCTAATAGTTCAGTCTCTCCTCTCATAGGCAGACATCTCTTTTTCATGTATAATTCATAAACAGATTAATCCATAGGTGTTTAAAAAGGCAGTTGTCAAAAGCACCTAAGTAACTTAGAAGCCCAAGTCTTATATTGAGACAAATACATTTTAGAAAGGATATCCTTTTATGTGTGATCCAATGCTCTATTTCGTTTCACTTTTTGAAAAGAACCGTAACTCATGTTATAATTAAAAATGTGTGTGTCTGCTCCAAAACATAAATTTTACAACAATAACTTCTTTCCCCTTGTTTATTCTCTAAAATGAAAGAGGACAGGCTAAAACTATGTCATATTAAAACATATAATGCCAGTAACCAATGATGAAGGTGGATTTAGCGTGGTTGAAGGAAGTTACTTGTGTTGTGTTTACTTTACATAGCTGTATTGTAATGAAGCTCTCCAGTCTACTACAAATGTATCTATTAGCCAAGACAAGATAGAAAAGTTAATGCCTGTTTAGTGTGGACATTCAGTTTCCCTCACCCGTGAGACACTGAGAGGATAGCATGCTGCTTATTTTAAAAAGTCTGATGAAAAATTGGAGTGGATAGCTCTGAATGTCTAAAACGGATAGAACAGTTTACAGTGAAAGATGTAAGAGTACAGTTTATCAGGAAGAAATAATAGAGGGCTGTGTCATTGCTCACAAGAAAACTTCCATGATGTAGTCAACAATGGTCTCAAGAAAGTCCTCAAATGAACCTGCTCTTTCCCTAGCTCTGTAACTGTAAATCAATCTTCCTAGAAAGACCAAGTGAACTATAATGCCCTTTTGTCTACAGAAAGTCAAACCATGTATTGAAATCCTGTCTGGCCTTTAACTCTACTTATAACATACCTTACTCATTGCTATTCTTGCAAATGTTGTAGGCAAACAATCAGACAGTTCACTGCACTTATGTAGTTCTGTATGAGTAGTAAACAGAAGGAATTTTTCGGTGTTGCTAGGTGGACATTGAATGTTTGTCAAATGGAAAATTACACTATTAGCAAGGGCAATTATTTTCATTCTTCTGCTCCTCCAATTGTTGGAGAAAAAAAAAAAAAAAACAAAAATTAATATCCTGAAAGGTACTTAGTGATTTTCCATATTAGGCATACCGTCTGAGAGCTGTCATTACATTTTATAAACATTTATTTGAGAAGCTAATTGACATTTTTATTGAGGGAAAAAAGTCTATAGTCTTAGAGTTTTAAGTATACAATTTTTAAGGAAGCTATTATATGTTTAAAAGAAGATAATTGGAAGGTCTAGCAAAATTATATGTGATTTTATCAAGTAAAAAGATTAAAAAACAGAGCCTGAGCTTAATATTTTGATTTATAAGAAGTGTTTTCTAACTGATATAGAAAATCATTAAATTACCTGCCTGAAGTGTAATGGTCTCCAGTAAGTTACCAAAACTCATTTAAAATAGAACACAGTTCTGCTGGTGCATGTGAAGAGGAGTTAGTATTTCACATCTGTGGTTTTCTGTTTGTGCATGTTTACTTCTGCTTTTTGCAGTAGCATCTGTTAACTAAAATAATAGAATAGCATAATTTTTAATCAATTTCGAAACAGTTCTGGAAATTATTCTCTCTTTGGAGTGACAGTTGTGAAAGATTATTCCTTTAATTATATGTAGTTTGTAAATGCTGATGATGGACGATTCTTATGAAAAAATTTTGTGTAGTTGAGAGTTTCAATATCTGAAGTGTACTGATTATAAAAAACATAACATAAAGATTTACTCTGAAAAGCTCTTCTGATTCTTGTGCAATTTTTTTTTTTTTAAATCTTTAAAAAAAGAACATCCCTAACTTCTATGAAAAGTCTTTTCTCTGTCTTCCCCTTCTTAAAATGGTTGCTCCAAAGTGCTTATTTTAAGGTATTAAAGTCAAATTGTTATTTTAAATGAAGGCCTGTCCTCTTTTTAGAAAAATAACTTTAATTGCTTCTTTATTTGTTTCTGCTCTTCCTTAATGGGCAAAATCGTAACAATTGCTTTTTGACTGTTGTGGTAGTATGGGCTAATATAGCTACTGAGCTGCCATGTTTTATCCTAATTGAATACCTCAGTTTACTCATCTGTAAAATACCTACAATAAAACACTTTCCTCCCTCACAGGCATCTTATAATGTTTAATGAGATAATAATGTGAAGTACTCAGTATCCTCAGATAACAGGTCATGTGTAAGTGCAAAGCATTAATTATTATTATAGCTGTCCCTCAGAACGCACTTTAAATTCAAAATCTATCCACCTAAGGATGTTTAGATTATTTTTTGCAAACTTTGGTTTGCTGTGAGCTTTGTTCAGCAGTATATTCTGGGTCTCGTCTATTTCTCACCTAGATTTTTTTAGTTTTCTAGAGTTCACACTTCCCAAATCCATGATCTATAAAAAAAACCCAAACAACGAAACACAACTTCTCATTATAAATCTACCACATTTAGGCGCAGTGATCCATTTAGGAGGTAGGAGAATTTCTCATCAATAACAATTGAAAAATAATTTCTTTGTACTTTAAAAGTGTAGCGATTGATCCAGAGAAAGGGTGTGCAAGAACAAGCCTGCTTTAATAGTCTGATATTCTACTACCATAACAAAACTCCAGAACAAGGTTCCTAAGCTTATATGCAGGCATCTCTTAGCAATATTTTTAAAAGGTGGCCATCTGGAAATATTCAGGACTCTACACAGATTAATCAAATGAAATTACATCTATCAGTCAGTGCCAGGACACAAGTTGCAGATCAGTAAATATGATGTCTGACCCTAGCAGTGGGATGCCCCAGCTGTGCCCTGTTCCAGCAATGCAGGGGCTCATTCTCATCATGGCCTGAGCTGGATGTTGCTGATTTAACCTCAGATAGTAACTGCTGCCTTCCCTGCTCCAGCTGCAGCTCTGGGACTTTCCTACACGCCACAGATTGGTTGTATCTACTCTGGTATAGTCACCGAGGACTATGTAGGGCTTAAAGAGCCAACTGGTTCAGTCTTACCAGTTTTGCCTCAGCTGTCCCTGGGAAGAAGAGTTCAAAGAAAAGAAGTAAAATTAAATTAGTGGGAACCTGACTGCTAATATAAAGATTAGGACACTTAATAGTTATGGGTCTTGTGCCCTTGTTTCTCAATAAATGCTTTTTAGGTGAAAAAGAGTGAACAGAAGACATGATAATTAGAAAGTCACCTGGGTTTTAACAGTGAAGTTCATCACAATAACAACCAAACATGTTAAAGTTGAAGGCTGCTAGATGTTTTACAGCGTGAAGGCACTGCTGGCTTTTCAGTTTATATTCCTAATGTAGCTGAAAGGCGGCAGACTGTTCAGTGCTTTATACAGTTTACTTCTGGAAGAGGCCTAGAATAGATTCAGGAATGTTCTGGAGAGGAAAGGCACTCAGGAAGTGACAGCAGTTTCACGTTGAAGTGCTCAGAGTCTAGTGACTCACATCTCCTGAAGTCAAGACATCCATAGATAGAGAGGGCAGCAGGAAAGGCACATTCACCACTCAGCTTGTAGGAAATCAATTATAAAAACAGTGACAACAGTGTGGCTTAAACTATATTGGATTTTTTTCTTTTTTCTAAATTGCTTTTTATCTTGGCTTCATCTTATCCCTTCGGGGTTTTTTTCTGAATTAGCATAGAATTTTATTTTTAAAACAGTACCAAATGCACTGCTATCTATCAATAAATGAAATACCCACTTGAAAGTAAATATAAAGACATTATAAAGGAAGACTTCATTGTCAAAGTGTCTGTGTAGTTTTTATACATTGTCACTATTAAGAATCCTGTTCTTGTGCTTGATTGTTTCTTCTTCCTCTCCCCACCTTCCTCTCCAGCCCTTGTCAGCCAAAGTGTTAATAATACCGTGAGACAAATAGGGTGTTGTTGTCAAATACCACTGAAGAATCAGTACTTAAACTAATTCTATTAAAAATATCATTTGTTCCATTAAGAAGGTTGTATGCCTATTATCAATCCCCAGCATTTAATTTCTGCTGAAGTTGCTTATGAAATATTTTTGTATTAAATCATATTCAAAGCAACTAATATATGCAAAACTATTTCTGACTGTTATGGAGTTCACACCAGTGTTCAGCTATACATATTATTTATGAGCAGAGCTTGCAGAAGACAGTACTATTCTGATGAATTTATGTATGTCCACTCTTTCTTTCTTATTTGTAGTTGCTTAAAGGTGGGTTTGTTTTTGTAATTAAACAGTGAAATTATGCCCATAATTTTCATTATCTTTCATATCTTCAAAGCAAAACAAAAGGTGTCTTTTGAAGCAAAGCAAATTGCAGTAATATTATATGAATGAAAATCCAAATTACACTTTATAAGCAGTACCAAATTTGGACACTTACATATTCAGAGCATGAACAGGTCATGGTAATGAAGGCAGATAAACATCCTTCCCTTTTTCTCAGAATCCATAGTTTAAATACATTTTAAAAATAAAGTTTTGAGCTGCCAATTAATATTATAGCAAGAATATTAGAAAGTCACCAGCCCTTATCAAGTATATAAATGTCATAAAACATACAATATTTTTACACCTATTGTTACATATATTTTGTAATAAAATGCTAAATTCCAAAACCTTTGTAGTTCTTGTCTTTTTATTAAGCTCTACTCAAGAATTTATTCTTTCTCTCTATTCCAGATTTCCTAAATCTTTCTATCCACCAAAAAATATCAAGCCTCTCCACCTACTTATATTTTTCACTCCAAGCACTTCAGAACAGTCTTATTAATTAAACATATTTTCATGCAGCCCATAATTATGCACTCCTTCAGTAAGATGCCGCCTTTATTTTTAAGTATTGTAAGGGATGAGTGTCTTACCAATACTCTATATAACAGAGTAAGTAGGCCAAACTGGACTGTGACAAAGTGAAATGAGCATCACTCTAATGGAAGGTCTTTATTTTACACCTCATCCCTATTTTCAGATAAAACTGAGAGGCTGTCAGATTAGCATTAACACAAATCAACTGATATTGCATAAGAAGAGTGAGGACATTTCTCTATCCTTGTCGTATCCTAACCACATAGAACTAAAAAATTAAAAATTATTTTTCTCATTTTTAATGAAGAAAACAAGTGCAGGTCAGGATGAGGAAATGGATTGTTTGGGTTTACACTTAATTCTTTTGTAGCTGTTTTTAGCTATGAAGGTTTCCTATTGTGTTTTCTTCATTGCGATCCAATGAATCTCAACTGAGTTCACTTTGTAACTGCACCCCACAATCAGAGTAAATGTCCACTGGGCTATTAAAATACCTATTGCCCTAGTGCTTTCCTAAAGTGGATATGAAGTTGAAATAGCAGCTGGAAGATACATAGGGAAACTAACTTTGAAACAAAGCCAGCTGCTGCTTCTCTAAGCTTCTGATCATGTTTACAGTATAGCATGAAGAGTAGACCTGAGAGGAAAATGAAATAGTTCATAGTTTCCAAGTGGCTTTTCTCTCATTCATTGTTGGATATATATTAGGAAAACCAGTCTTGGTTAAGAGACCCTCAGCCTTTTCTACAGACAGAGCTGTTTGAGGATGATCTCTGTGCTTGCTCTCTGGGTTTTCTCAATGTTTACAACTCTCTTGGCTTTCCTTATGTACTATTTCACTTGCTAAAGCTTCTAATTTCATCAGTGCACCAAATAACAAGGCCATTCAAAGTAAAAGCATCAATTTCTAAATATTAATTGGTATCAGCTACTTATTTCACTTATCTGACTATATATTTGACTTATCTGACTATATATTTGACTTATTCCTCCCAGGCTACCCATCCTTGCTTCCGCCCTCTGTAGGTCTCCTTTTTATGCTGGACTTTGTCCAGGAGATCCTTGTTCATCCATGCAGGACTCCTGGTGTTCCTGCCCGACTTCTTTGTCGGTATACATTGCTCATGAGTTTAGTGGAGGTGATCCTTGAATACTGTCCAACTTTCTTGGCCCCCTCTTCCCTCCAGGGCTTTATCCCATGTCATTCCTCCAAGCAGATGCCTCAAGAAGCCAATGTCTGTTCTGAAGCCCGGAGTAGCGAGCTTGGTATGCAACTGCCAACCTTCTTTTTTTTTTTTTTTTTTTTTAATGTGTTTCTGATTAATAGAAATAATGTTATGAGGCTTTTCTTGTGGATGTTAGGTTTTGTTTGTAGCAAGGGGAATTATGGTTTTCTCACTCTTTCTGTTCATTAGCAGAAACTGAAGTATGGAAATAAGTTTACATGTGTGTTGTTTTCTTAAAATGGAAACAGGTGTATTGATATTATTTGTTTTATGTTTTTTAAAAATAGAAACAGTTATCTTCTAGTAAACTTGATGGTAATGTTACATTGTTGAGATAAATATCCTTATATCAAAAGAAGGAAAGTCCATGTCAAAACTGGGAAGATATAAAGTTGCAGCAACAGTTGTGTTTTGTGATAGATTCTTATAGGAACCTGGTTTGTCTTGAGTTTTCTTAATTTTTTTTTTTAGTTACCAATTTAACATTTTTAAGTGTTAATTTTATAGTAGTTATAAGGTTAGTATAAGTTGCCTTGATGTACTTTCTGTGGTTGCCTGAGAACGCTCAGTGTAAATTGATGCAGTTGTTTTTGCAAGGATGAGGTAGAGATGTGACTTTCAAACATGTTAATAAATTGTATTTTTGCTGTGAACTATCTGTCAGAATAGCTTATTTTTGCCAGAATGGGTTTTGTGATGGGAAAGGATATGTTTGAGAGAATAAGTGCTGGACAACTTGGAACTCCAATGTCTTGGGGTTCTAAATAAGTATCTAATGGAAGAATAAACTTACTTTTCATTAGGGTCTTTTGCTAATTTTCTTTGCATTGTGGCAAGAAATTAAGTCATGCTGTGGATTAGAAGTTGCTTGGGAGGCAGGAAGAGTACAGTTCAGCTACCAACATTTTGCCAGACTGCTCAATGCCTTCAGAAATGTAACTAGTATAGAATTTCAGAAATTATCCAGAGTGGAGAATGTGGAGAAAGGGAAGAGTGGGATAGTAACATTCTGAAATAAGACAATTATTTGAGATAGGGTTGAATAGAATGTCTTCCAAGGAACTTGAGAAAGAGCTGTATAAGCTCAGTGCATAAAAGTCGTGATTTAACCACAGCTGGTAACTCAGAACCACGCAGTCGCTCACTCATTCCCCCCTGCTTCTTTCTCCCCCTGCTCCCCAAGGGGTGGGGAGGAGAATGGAAAGAATGTAGCTCCCACGGGTTGAGATAAGAACAGTCCAGTAACTAAGAGATAATACAAAATCACTACTGCTACCACCAATAATAATAAACATAAAGGAAATAGAAAGGGGAGAGAGTACAATTGCTCACCACCGGCCGACCAATACCCAGCCCAACCCTAGAAGCGATCTGGGGCTTCTGGTTAACTACCCCAGTTTCTGTAATGGGCATGATGTGCTGTGGTACGGAATACCACTTTGGCTAGTTTGGATCAGGTGTCCTTGTCTCTGCTTCCTTTCATCTTCCTGTGCCCCTCCTCAGTGGCAGATCATGGGACTCAGAAAGTTCTTGGTTGGAGTAACCATTACTTGGCAACAACTCAAAACATCGATGTGTTATCAACACTGTTTCCAGACTAAAGTCAAAATCAGTACTGCATCAGCTACTAAGAAGGCGAAAAATAACTGCTACAGCTGAACCCAGTACAGTATCCACCCCTTATTCCATACCATTCACCCCATGCTCAGATCCCATATTTTAAAATGTACCATCGCTTTTTGTCTCATATATATACATATATATACACACACATCCACACACAGAAAGGTGTCATTGCTTAGGCCTCAGACCAATCCCTACAATGTTGCTGGATTCATCCAGTCTTTGATGTCAGGCTCCATCTCTTGTAACTGTCTTTCAGGGCAGGAGAGATAGTGTGTAGTGTTGGATTGTTATTTGCTGATGACACCGCTGAACTCATCTGGTCACTGCTGACCTTGTCTGGTTTCATTAAAGTTCATTCTTTGTTGGGGTGATGACAGGAGAGAAGTCAGGGTCAGTTGCTGGTGACCTGTAGACAGTTCTGCTGCTGTTGGCTTTTCCCATGACTTTGCTCTCCACTGATGACCATGATAGCACGTCTTCTTCTCAAAGCCCAGAGTGGTGGAGATGGGCATCTAGCTGACGGGCTATAAAAGTGTTCTATAGCAGACAACAGCATATAATTCAGTTCATTGACTGATTTCCCCCCCAATTATATTCCCTTGAGTTACACATTGGACTTTCCCATCTTCCTGCCTTACCCACCAAGTATATCCAGGTCCCTGAGTGAAAACAATCCCATGAGTGGTTCTGCTTTTACCTGAAGCATGAATAACCCAGACAGTCTTCCCCAGCAAATTCTTTGTGTGCACCACCGGAAATTTATCCCCTTCTACAGTATGTAAAAGTTCTGAATGGGCTGGGCCATCCCTGCTGGCAGATCCACTGGTGTTGACCAATCAGATGGCTTTTGGTAAATGTGTATCCCGACATTTGAAAGTCCCAACACCCATTAATCTCAGTGTAGTTTTTAACAGCCCATTGTACCAGAGGCTGGTGCATGGTAGGGGAGGTGGTTGATATACTCACTCGATGCCCTCCTCTTTGGCCCAAGTGTCTATAAGGTTGTCCCAGAAATGAGCCCCATTGTCTGACTCACTTCTCTCAGGGGTGCCATGTGGCCACAAAATCTGTGTCTCAAGGCCCAGGACAGTGTTCCGGGCAGTGGTGTGAGGCACAGCATATGTTTGCAGCCATCCGGTGGTTGCTTCCACTATGGTAAGGATGTGGTGCTTGCCTTGGTGGGTTGGTGACAGTGTGATATATAATCAGTAGGCCAGTCCTCCCCATATTTGTACTTCAGCCATCGTCCTCCATACCAGAGAGGTTTTAACCACTTTGCTTGCTTAATTGCAGCACATGCTTCACGTTTGTGAATAACTTGGTCAATAGTGTTCATTGTTAAGTACACCCCTCGATCACAAGCCCATCTGTATGTTCTGTCTCTGCCCTGATGGCCTGAAATGTCATGAGCCCACAGGGCCAATAATAATTAACCCCCTTATGTTGCCAAGTACAGTAAAACAAGAACCTTAGCCCAAGCCCCCAAGCCAATAAACACTAAAACAGCAAATACTGGCTGTAATTAAGGTACAACATGCTGAAACTCTGAGTTCAAGAGCAACAACTTTGAGAGCCAATAAATCAGCATTGTCTTGTTCAACATCTTTGCCAGTGACATGGACAGTGGGATTGAGTGCGCCCTCAGCAAGTTTGCCAATGACACCAAGCTGTATGGTTCGATTGGTACACTGGAGGGAAAGAATGCCATCCAGAGGAACCTTGACACGCTTGTGAGGTGGGCTGATACCAATTTTATGAAGTTTAACCATGCCAAGTGCAAGGTCCTCCACCTGGGTCGGAGCAATGCCAGGCACAGCTACAGGTTGGGCAAGGAAGAGATTCAGAGCAGCCCTGTGGAGAAGGATTTGGGGGTGTTGGTCGATGAAGAAATGAACATGAGCCAGCAGTGTGCACTTGCAGCTCAGAAAGCCAACCGCATCCTGGGCTGCATCAAGAGGAGCATGACCAGGAGGTCGAGGGAGGTGATCCTACCCCTCTGCTCTTGTGAGACCTCCCTTGGAGTATTGTGTGCAGTCCTGGTGTCCCCAACATAAAAAAGACATGGAACTGTTGGAACAAGTGCAGAGGAGGGCCACGAGGATGATCAGGGGACTGGAGCACCTCCCGTATGAAGATAGGATGAGAAAGTTGGGTCTATTCAGCGTGGAGAAGAGAAGGCTGCGTGGAGACCTCCTAGCAGCCTTCCAATACCTGAAGGGGCCTATAGGGATGCTGGGGAGGGACTCATCATGAGGGACTGTAGTGATAGTACAAGGGGTAACAGGTTCAAACTTAACCAGTGGAAGTTTAGATTGGATATGAGGAAGAAATTCTTTGCTGTAAGGGCGGTGAGGCACTGGAATGGGTTGCCAAGGATGTTGTGAAAGCTCCACACGTGGTGGTGTTCAAGGCGGGGTTGGACATAGCCTTGAGTGGCATAGTTTAGTGGGAGGTGTCCCTGGCCATGGCAAGGGGGTTGGAACTAGATGATCTTAAGGTCCTTTCCAACCCTAACTATTCTATGATTCTATTCTATGATTCTATTTCTCTAGGGTAACTTAATATTATTTTCTGAACCTGAAATGTGACTGTGATTAATCATAGAATCATAGAATCATTCTCTGGTAAACCATAATATCTTCAAAATGTGTACCTGTTTTTATCTCATGAAGAAATGTTTTTCAGATTAGCCTTAGAAAATCTATGAAGCCTTGTTAAGAGAAACCTGCCTTTACTGATTTAGGATTATCGTAAGCTAAATTGATGCATGTTTGTCTGCTTGTACCACTGTACAAAAGATTTTTGTTGTTAGCTTTGTCAGGGGGCATTAAAATGACTTTTCTTGTCAGTGATGCCATTTCCAAAATTTTCATAGTAATTTTCTTAATTTTTCTGCTTGTAATTTAGTTCTTTGCTGTATTTTAATGTTTGAAGGCAGGGATACTAACTCATCTCTATGCTGCTTTATATGCTGTGCTGTCCGCACAGGATAAACTTGGGAAAATAATGAGTTACCTAGGTTCCAGTAAAGAAAATGTAATTAATAATCTGCTCAAGGTTAAAAAAAAGATAAAAAATCAGAGGCTCGAGCTGTGTTTTTTACATCTCAATTAGTAAATGTTCAAGATAATAGTTAATCTTTTCTTAGAATCTTAAACTGAGGTTTGAAGGGAAAAACACCATTTAGTAACAGTATAGGTCTTCTCCAGGAAGTTCAGTAATTCTACTTAAAAAGAAAAGGTTAATTTCAAACACAATTTTCAGCAAATTGTGACGAGGAGTACTTCTCCTTGTGTGATCTTTCAGGATGAGGCATATTTTAAATTGGATTATTTTTTTCTATAACTGTTTCACAGTAAGCCCAAGAGCAGTTTGTAACACGAAAACACAATGCAAAACCAGAGAGTTGTGGCTATAAAGTAAGGATTAATCATATTAATCATATAATCATAATAAGGATTAATTATGATCATAGAATGGTTTGGGTTGGAAGGGACCTTAAAGATCACCTAGTTCCAACCACCCTTCCATGGGCAAGGACATTTTCCACAGGACCAGGTTGCTCCAAGCCCCATCCAACCCGTCCTTGAACACTGCCAGGGATGGGGCAACCACAGCTTCTCTGGGCAACCTGTGCCAGTGCCTCACTACCCTCACATTAAGGAATTTCTTTCTAATGTATAACACAAATCTACCCTCTTTCAATTTAAAGCCATTGCCCCTTGTCCCATCACTACACGCCCTTGTAAAAGGTCCCCTTTCATCCTTCTTGGCCCACCTCTCAAGTTTGTCAAGGTCTATCTGGATAACATCCCTTCTCTCCAGCATGTCCACCATACCACACAGCTTGATGTTATCAGCAAACTTGCTGAGGGTGCACTTGATCCAACCAGCAATGTTGCAGACGAAGATGTGAAACAGTGACAGTCCCAACACCGAACCCTGAGGAGCACTAGTTGTCACTGATCTCCACCTGGACATACATGTCTGAGGGAGTATGCATATGGACAAATTTTACATCTATACTTGTACATCCTTCATATTTGTCACAAATGGAAAATTGGAAAATCAGAAAGTGGGTGTGTTGTTAGTTGCAGCACCACATTAGTAATGCCTTTATCTTTGAAGGGAGTTGGTCCCCCTCAGGCTTTTGTGATGAAAGCTTTTTGTTTTCTTCCTCAGTTACATTAAAAACCTGCATGGAATTAATTGTTTTTTGTTTTTTTTTTTGTTTTTTTGTTTTTAATTCTATGTATTGTTATCATTACTACACATTTTTCTAACTATTACAATTTGGTGCATAATATGACTAATACCCTGTTTATTGAAAAGGTAGAAGCTGAATTAAATGCTTGTTAGTTGGAAAGAAATTTTGAAGCTATGCAGTCTTTGTATTCTTCATACCACATAGAATCATAGAATTATAGAATATAACACTGTACATATAACATATAACACTGTACATATAACATATAACACTGTGGAGCGTGGATCCTGAAGTAATTCAGGAGATACTTGTTAATCAGTGCAGTTGACGACAAAAAGTCTTGACATACCTAGATGAAAATGTCTTATAGATTGCCAGTGTAAATGACAATAAGCTATGACCAAACCTTTTTGGTGATCAAATATTCAGCATATCAAGAATAAGAAAGACATCTTTAAATTTTCTATTTTTCACAGTGTGTTTTAATGTATTAATTGTTATGAAATTAAAGAGTAAGGATTCTGGTTTTATCAATCTTGGAATCATTGCAGCAGACAAACACAGGGTGAACAAGCTTTCATTCAGAAAAAAACCTGCACAGATAATATCTGTAAGTGATTTAAGATAGGTTTTGCCTGGTTTCTATTTACAGTATAAGCCTTTATTTTTAGACCTATCCAGAGGGTAAAAAAGAAATAATTTTGATTCTTACATTCCAGAAGCGTAAGGTTAAGATGTTCTTGATTTTAAAGATGATTATATTATTTTCACTAGAAGAATAGAGCAAAGAAACATGCTAGTAAGCACTGAAAAATAGCTTGTTCAAGGTCAAATATCTACCAGTGAAAATATTTTTCAAATATGTAGATTTCTTTAGAGTTGTAGGTTACTGTATTAGCTCTGTATTGCTAAGTCTTGGTGATAAATGGATTGAGAGCAGACCTGCAGAGAAGGGTTTAAGGATACTGGTAGATAAAGAATTAGACATGAGTCAGTGGTTGGAATAAAGTTTGTTTAGTTGGGTTTTTTTTTTAATTACTAGCTGGTACCATGCTGTGTTCTGGCCTTAGTTTGAGAATAATGCTGATAACGCACCGATGTTTTAGTTGTTGCTTAGTGCTTATTCTAAATCAAGGACTTTTTGGTTTCTCATGCTCTGCAAGTGAGGAGGAGCATGAGAAGCCATGAGGGAGCAGACACAGGACACTTTACCCAAGCCAGCCAAAGGGGTATTCCGTACTATAAGCTGTCAGTATATGGAAGGTGGGGAGTGTTGTGTTGTCTGGGAGCCATCAATTGCTGCTTAGGGGTGGGATGGTCATTGGACAGTGGGCGGTGAGCGACTGTATTGTGCATCAGTTGTATTTCTTGGGGTTTATTCCCTCTCTCTCTTTTTCCTATTATAATTAGCAGTAGTATAGTTGTATTTGTTGTTGTTATTGACCTTATAGCAGCCATCTAGCACCTGAAGGGGGCCTGCAAGAAAGCTGGAGAGGAACATTTTACAAGGGCATGCCGGGGTAGGACAAGAAGTAATGACTTTAAACTGAAAGAGGGTAAATTCAGATTAGATATAAGGAATAAATTCTTCAGTGTGAGAGTGGTGAAATGTCAGAACAGGTTGCCCAGAAATGTGGTAGATGTCTCATCTCTGGAAAATTTCAAGGCCAGGTTGGACACGGCTGAAAGTAACCTGGTCTAGTGGAAGATGTCCCTGCCCATGGCAGATGACTTGGAAGTAGATGAACTTTAAGGTCCCTTCCAACCCAAACCATTTTATGACTCTGTGATTCTGTGACTATCAATAGCTATGTAATAAATTGTTTATTATCATCAAGTATTATAATATTTTTCCATTCTTTTTTTTCTTTTTCTTATTATATTTACATCTGTAATTCTTACCATTTAAACACCAAATTTTCTACTGTATGTGCTAAATGTATTTTTCTGTGGTACAATTTCCTCTGTCTGCATACAGTCCCTGTAAAGCTATGTAAAAGAATTCAGGACACCACACATGCTTTGTAGTGGTAGAAATGATTATAAAAGCTTTTATGAAATAGATAATTGAGTTCCCTTTGTGCTGAGTAATATTGTGCATGCTGAGACCTTGCTGAGGAGCACGCAAGCTTTGTTAGAGGAAAAAGCAAAACTGTGCATAATAGCAATTGCTACATTGTAATATCTGTGGCAGCAAACAGTTTGCATGCTTCTGAGTTCAGGACTAAAAAGTAAGGAATGAAGATTAATCCTTATTGAATTAATTTCTGATAAAGGCAAATTTAAATGTTTTCAAAAGAGTGTGCAGATTAAGATATCTGCAGTTATTACTGAACTGAAAAAAATTAACTCAATTATTATTTTCAAGATAAATTATAGGCAGATTATCAACCTATTTTGGCATCGCTACTTCTGATGACTTTGACAGCTACAAAAAAAAATTGTTCTCTTCACAAAAATACTGGTAGTAAGCAGTTGAGGAACAAAATGTTTATTTTAGAAGTTAGGTTTACTTACAGTTACCATAGTTGCTTCCAGATTAGAAGTTTTATCATGTATCTGTTATAAAGAATACTATAAGAGGTTGCATAATGCAAAATAGTCCTTATTATAATTCTATATTAATAATATTGGATTAGATTGTGTCATGGTTTAAGCTTCTCAGCCACGCACAGTTTTGCTCTCTCACTCACTCCCCACTCTTTCTTCCCTTCGCTCCTGGAGGGATGGGAAGGAGAATCAAAAGAATGCAACTCCCACAGGTTGAGATAAGAACAGTTTAGTAACTAAGGTATAACACAAACCACTACTGCTACCACCAATAATAATAATGACAAGAGAAACACAAGGAAAAAGAATACAATTGCTCACCACCCAATATCAAGCCCGAGAAAGCAGTGCAGCCCCCACCGTGCACCCCCACCACCCTTCCGGGTCTCTACTCTCCGTTTCTATCCTGGACATGATGTGCTGTGGTGTGGAATAACCTCTTTGGTCAGTCTGGGTCAGGTGTCCTGTCTCTCATTCCTCCCTGCTTCCCCTCCTCCCTGGCAGAGCATGAGGCTCACAAAGTCCTTGGCCAGCCTAAACATCACCAAGCAGTAACTGAAAACACTGGTGTTATCAGCGCTGTTCCCAGGCCCAAAATCAAAAACACAGTGCTGCACCAGCTACTGAGAAGGAGAAAAATGACTGCTACTGCTGAACCCAGGACAGATTGTTAACTTCTTTTTAAGATGTTAATGTTAGTTTTTAATTCTCACTCAAGCATAACATACATTTCCTGAAAATATGTACCCATCATTAAAGTGAATATGATTTTGCTAGCATGGGAATACTCTTCATTAAGTAAGTAGCTTTTCAATGATGGATTCTTTCTCAATGCATTTGTTATGTGTATAATAGAAATTATTTTACACACATAGAGAAAAGAAGTTCCTGCCTCGCATTCATTCTACTATGTAGAGGTAGGATGAATATGAGTTGTATGCCTTTCCTGTCCCCACCTTGTCAGTGGTTTGTGGTGGCATAGTATGCTTTCTACTTGCTCTTTGTTCTGATCAATAAGGCAGAACTGATTTGTACCTTATGCATATGTTCTTTATGTAGCAACAAACAGATCAGGACTATCTGCAGAGATGACCTGCAAAGAGTGAGACGAACATTTCTCATTCAGTTGCACCTTGACATCAGTTCCATGTAATTTATCCCAGCATAAGTGAGCACAGACACTTTTTTCTTTTTTTTTTTTTTTTTTTTTTTTCAGCCCATTGTGTCTGGAGCTGTCTCTTGATGAGTCACAATGCTGCTTGTGTAGGGAAAGTGCATCCAACAGCAACACAAACACATTCCCATCTCATGACCTAGGCACAAATTGATGTTGGCAGGGATAGAGGGACACTGTACCACTATAAATTGCTTAGCCTGCCTAACAAATCTAATTTGCATATTTTGTAATTTGTCAAAATAATTTATGCCACAGTACCTACTTACCACAGTTCTGGCAGAGTTGCAACCACCTCTCTTCCTGATTGCAGCAGATTAGTTCCTGTTCACACTAGCATGACCTTTGGCAGCCTGTTGCCCCAAAGCAGCCCTTTGAAATTAGTGATGTTCCACACACTTGCTCTTGGGATTTGTTCATGTCTGATCTCTGTTGTTAGACTCTGTTCTGTTGCATAGCCTATTCAGATGTACAAAGACATTTGACATTATGTGAGAGCCCCCAGCCAACTTTCAAATTCAGATCAGATCTGTTAATCAAATGCAGGTTTTCTCTTTCAAACTGGTGAAAAGCGTATACACCTTTTTTTATCGTTGCCAGTTATAATACCAGTGTCAAGATAAAATGCATGCTAGATTGCTAGCAGAATGTCAAATATTTGGTTAATATGAAATTAAAATTCAAATGAGATGAGAATTTAAAAAAATCAAAAATGATTTTTTAAAAAAAATCATCATTGTTTATAAAAAAGAATTTAGGTATCCACTGAGTTTAACCAGTAGAAGGTGTTTTAGAATACTTAGGTCTTTCATGGATTGACAGTAATGATTGCTTTGACTGCCAATTAGATAAAGATCCACAACCCTAAACAGTAAAAGTTTGAAAGTTTGGTACCTGACGTGTTAAATAATTGCATAAGACAAGTCATTAGTCATATGATTTATACAATTATCCACACAAATTTTCAAGTGCAACATATTAGAAACATGTAGTGTATTGTAACTCCTGATTTACTGCTAGATCAACAAATTTCATAAATACTGCTTCAGTGCATTTATTTGATAGGTGGACCACTCGGTGGATAAAGAACTGGCTGGATGGCCGCACGCAAAGAGTAGTGCTCAGTGGCTCAGTGTCCAGCTGGAGACCGGTAACGAGTGGTGTCCCCCAGGGATCGGTGTTGGGACAGGTCTTGTTCAACATCTTTGTGGGTGACATGGACAGTGGGATTGAGTGCGCCCTCAGCAAGTTTGCCGATGACACCAAGCTGTGTGGTTCGGTTGATACGTTGGAGGGAAGGAATGCCATCCAGAGGGACCTTGACACGCTTGTGAGGTGGGCTGATGCCAACCTGATGAAGTTCAACCATGCTAAATGCAAAGTCCTCCACCTGGGTCGGAGCAATGCCAGGCACAGCTACAGGTTGGGCGGGGAGGAGATTGAGAGCAGCCCTGTGGAGAAGGACTTGGGGGTGTGGGTTGATGAAAAAATGAACATGAGCCGGCAGTGTGCGCTTGCAGCCCAGAAGGCCAACGGTATTCTGGGCTGCATGAAAAGGAGTGTGACCAGCAGGTCAAGGGAGGTGATCCTGCCCCTCTACTCTGCTCTCGTGAGACCTCCCTTGGAGTATTGCGTGCAGTTCTGGTGTCCTCAACATAAAAAGGACATGGAAGTGTTAGAACAAGTCCAGAGGAGGGCCACGAAAATGGTCAGGGGACTGGAGCACCTCCCGTATGAAGATAGGCTGAGAAAGTTGGGGCTGTTCAGCGTGGAGAAGAGAAGGCTGCGTGGAGACCTCATAGCAGCCTTCCAATACCTGAAGGGGGCCTATAAGGATGCTGGGGAGGGACTCTTCATTAGGGACTGTGGTGAGAGGACAAGGGGTAATGGGTTTAAACTTCAACAGGGGAGGTTTAGATTGGATCTGAGGAAGAAATTCTTTACTGTGAGGGTGGTGGGGCCCTGGAATGGGTTGCCCAGGGAAGTTGTGAATGCTTCATCCCTGGCGGCGTTCAAGGTGGGGTTGGACATAGCCTTGGATGGCATGGTTTAGTGGGAGGTGTCCCTGGGCATGGCAAGGGGGTTGGAACTCAATGATCTTGAGGTCCTTTCCAACCCTTACTATTCTGTGATTCTGTGATTCTGTGATTTATGATTGTATGTATTTTGCTTGAGGCAAATCTGACAGCCTCTATATCCATAGTGCAGACATCTGTTCTCTCTGCTCATATAAACAATTAAATGAAGATACAAGTTCCTAGCACCCAGCGAAGGAGAAGAGTCATGGGTTTTTATTTAAATTGTTTTCTTTCATTTTTATCTGAGCATGCACCTACTTTAACGATCGAGTTTATATTCTCGCTTACACCTGTTGTACCCCCCCTTTTTAGTTAATTTGATATTTTTGATTTTCTGATGCAAAACTCTTAATGAAATGTTTTTCACCCTTGATTAAGCACATTCAGTGTAGAAATAAAATGAAATGAGGAAAAGACAATTCCTGGCAAAGTATTTAATTGTTTTTACAGTCATTATACAATGGAGACTTAAACTGACTTGAATATGAACAGGGAATGCGGAACAATGCCCTAAACCACAAAAAGCTGTGATTATTCTAGATGCTCATCTTCTACTGAGCTGTCAGGAGGAACAAAGATGAGTTCCTATAGTCTTAACATGTTGATACGAGTACATGAAGGGACTAAACTAATGGAACTGTTGTAACTGAATAAATGACTTAAACATAAAATATCAGATAAGATATATTGTGATACAAAGCCTTCCATTGTAGCTATTTTGATTTTTAAGGCAATTATCTTGCAAAAGTAATCACTGTGTTGAAGTGTCATTTTTTTCATGACAATTTAAAAAAAAATGCCAGTGAATTGGTAATTGTGTACATATGCTTGAGTATATCTTGTTAAAATAGAAGCAATACTATATGCAATATAAAATATTAACCTTCCCAACATCTTTTAAGAACGAACAGTAGACCAGTTCTTTCTCTTACAAATCCTTTTACTTTGATGTCATTATTAATTTAATTACTGACTTTCCTATAACTTCTGTATGTAGTCACAGCAAGTGTCATAAATATGAAAATATGTAGAAAACATTAAATGTCTAGTAGATGTGGCTGGATAAGTCATCTTCTAACATTTAATTAGGGAAATATCTGATTGTCTGCCAGATGATTTTATGCATGGTTATAGCTGTTGTGATTATAATGTAGAGCAATTCAAATTGAAAGAAATCCTTATTATCTAAAGTTGAACAAATACCTCCCAGTGAAGTACTGTGTCATCTCTCTCAGCTTTGGCTATGTATTGGACTAGCACTTGAAATTCTCACTATGGAGGTCTTGGCTTTGGGAAGTTAAGATCTGAGCCAAAGACAATTCAAATCAACAGAAAATCCTATTGACTTCAGTGGGATCAAGCCTTTGGAAAGCAGCCTGAAGGACCTCAAAGCCAGCCAGCTTACCCACAGCTATCCACTTCTCTCCAGGCTGGAGGTTTTGTTTTCCTGCAGAACCATTTAGCTGGCACTCAGGAGCCAGCTGGCATCGGCATTGCCTGACAGGGTATTTTTAAGTCTTGTTGCATAGAAAATGAAAACAAATACATCAAAAATCTGCTGGATTTCTGGTCTGACTGTTTATGCCTCAATTTTTCAGTTATATAAAACCTTCAGGTAAACCTCATTGCTTTCTGTCTTTGTTGAAATTTGTTCTTGTCATTTCAAATTGCTTAATATTTAGACATAATGTATAGATTAAAATGACCTAGCAGCATACCTAGAAAAAGGTACGCTAGCCACAGTTAAAATATGTGGCAGCATAAATAGTTTATTTGGGAATGTTCCAGGAATCAGGCCAAGATTAAGATTTCTGCCCTTACAAAACATGGTACTGAAGACAATGGTCTTAATTTTATAGCTGTTCTGAAGAATATGAACAGAATTGCCCTAAATACAACATTACAGGGTAAGTAGCTTATGTCAGCTGTTGGTGTGTAAATAGAACAAAAGTACAGGGGGCAAGTTGCTCTGTAGATATTGCAAATAATCCTGTAAAAATAATTATCTCAAACTGTACAGTATTATAGCTAGATAAAAGTATAAACTTTAAGGCTTTTAAGCATTTAAAACTTGAAGTTCTTTTAATTGCTATAGCCTGCACCTCCTTCTGTCTATACTCTGTTTTTTAACATAATAATACATAGTTACAAGGAATGCTAAAAGCAAATTTACAAATGGAAAGGGAGTAAACAAAGTGACAGATCTGACAAGAGCAGTAGCTATATCCAGAACTGGCAATGCAAAATACATTCAAAGTAAATATCTCACTTGAAGCAGTAAAGCAATGTGCAGAAAATAAAAGCCATAAAAGTCCTTACAAATTTTCAGAAAACCCAAATATGCTACTCATCTGCAACATAAAAAGTAAAATGAAGAAAGATAATTGTACTATAGTTCACCAGCATTAAGCAAGGATGTAGGTATAGAAGAGAAAGTACTGTACAATAAAGTTGTGTAAACCCTGGAATGAAGTAAAATTGCATATGGGTCAATGACTGGATAAGGCTATCTTCAGTGTTTGCTTCCACAATATTTGCATTTTAAAGCTCTTACTTGCTGTAAAAGATTTCATAAATTTGGTTCAGCTATGCTACAACCACAGGAGCACATGCTGTAAACAGTGAAAAATTTGGCCTTGTACTCAATGCATTCCTTGTTTAATAGAATATAGCCCCAGTTCACATACAATATAACATATTTCCTACCTTTTTTCTTCAAATAAGGTATAATTGTGGCATGTTATATATCTGGTGTTTTGTCTATTGATAAATGTTGATTTTTGCTGGGCACTGTTTATATCAGCACTTGCATACAGCTGTAAGCCGCAATCCAGCTGTGAGCCAGAGTCCAGCTGTAAATGGCTGCATGGTGTTGCCTGTGTGAACAACTCTGACGTGGAAAACAATATTTGAACTATTTCTCATTCATCTTCAAGATACAGCAAATGCAAACCATTTCTGTTTCTTCTTGTGTCTTGCAGAGAGGTTCAACTGCATCATTTTTTTCAGCGGTTAATGGGCTGCAGTGCAGCCTACTGGCTTTTAGATTCCTCTTTACTCTCTGAAGGCATTGTACTGCATTTCTCATTTTTTGCTCTCAGTTTTGAAAGCAAGAACTAACACAATCAGACCTATGAATGATGTAGGTGAAACCTGGATTGCCTGTTCAAATCTGCTCAAGATATGAGAAATCAATTTTTTTGTGTACCTGTTTCTGTTTCCCTACTTCGTCTTGCTTATGTGGGTTCTAAGCTACTAGGACAGCCGTATTCATATGGGCTATAAGTTTGCCAGCATTTAGGCCAACAGATTAAAACATCTGAACAAACTGGAACTGGCAACATGATTAACTAACAATGAAAAAACAATAAGCGTAAGAGAAAGAATGGTTTAATTTGGACACAACTTAGAAATCTTTTGTCAACAAGCTTATTTCTTTTTAGCTGAAGCCTATTTTCTTTCATAGGATCTATTTATTGTTGGTTTTAAGTTGATATAAAACTGCCTGGAAAAATTTAAAAAATATTTCATCAATTTTGACAGCTATAAATGTTAAAGGAAAAAAAAAAGGAACAAACAAACCCCACAACAATAAAGATTTAAAAAGTCATGGTGCAAACCAGAGAAAAAAGGAAAAATCAATGGACTGTAGTCAATCCTGGAGTGAGATCTGTTAGTTTGACTAGAACTTCATGAAAAGTATTTCAGATAAGTATTCCATCACAAAAATATTCACTATAAAGATCTAAAAATCAAGGCATGGTACAGCTAAACTCCCAACAGTAAGTGTAGATAATTTAGTCCTTCAGTGAATGACCAGTTGTAAACTCACAAGAAGGAATGCATGTTGACAAGATGACAGTAATTGCAGCCTAGTGCTGTTGTAGTTGATTTGTCTACATTCCAAAGCCGTAGATGTTTTAAGTACCAGTTTAAAGTGCTGAGTAATTTTCTATTATAATTAATTATGTGGCTATGTAAATTAGTTGCAATATCAGGAATCAGAAATATCAGAAAAATTTAATTGCTACATTGTGAAACAACTTTAAATAAGTCTGTCTCATCACACTGCTTCTGCAATTGTTTGACTTTGTAAAACATTCAGTGAGTGTTTCTGAAAAGGAAAAAAAAGGTGGATGTATTTGAGGTGGAATCAGCTTGGATAAAACCCCAACACTTTAGATTTTCTCATAATCTCAGAGAGAAGCTTGTTGGATAAATTCCACACACATATGCTGAAGTCATTTACTTACAAGTCTTATAAGCAGGCATGTGCTAAAATGCCATGGCATTCTAAATTAATGCCACTAATAATGTTTATATAAACCCTATGATCTGTTTTTAGCATACACTTTTGACATAGAGCTTTAGAGACCTAGGACTTAGATGGTCTCTTGTCTGTTTTTACTAATGCTATAATGTCTATGTTACAGCTCTATCTCTGATTTTCATAGAAACATAGAATGGTTTGGGTTTGAAGGGACCTGAAAGATCATCTGGTTCCAACTCCCCTGTATGGGCAGGGACACCTCCCTGTAGACCAGGTTGCTCAAAGCCCCATCTAGCCTAACCTTGAAGGGTTGGAGGAGCCACAACTTCTTTGGGCAGCCTGTTCCATTGCCTCATGACTCTCACAGCGGCATGCTGAGTATCATTAGATGAGGACAAATGAGGAACTGATGATGGTGACACTAGGATGGGACAAGTCACACGCAGTGCAAGTTAGGTTTGCGTAACCAGCTCGTACGCCAGGCCACCCTGCCACTAGTCCTCTGTCTTGCCCTTGTGTACAGTGTTATGCCATGTCCTCCCTCTCACTCTGCAGCCACATAGGGATTTCTAGCCCTGTTTCTGAGCAGTATACTGTCTCTGTTCAGTAGGAGTCTGCAGTACCGCGCTGCTGCCTCACTGAACCTCAGAGAAGCCCCACCCACACCCTTCTTGAAATAGGTGGGTGCAGCCAGGGGCACCTACCTGTGGTCAGGCTTCTGGTCTGCAACCTACTCACTCACACACTGACAGTCTCTTTGCAGCACATGATCCGCAAAACCTCCCACTTTGGAATATAGCGAATAAGTTTCCTGCACTCATTCAGTGTCTTCTGGAAGTTTAGTTGAGGAGATTACTCATTCCCTGGGTTACACTGGCAGTGGCCTGGTGCAGTTTTAAAAATGACTGTAGAAGAAATAATTGTTTTAAAAGAAAAATAAGAGATGCTACTCAGCCACACAATTCTTTGGCCATGTGGTTTGTTTTACAGCTGGGTTGGTGTTTTGTTTTCCAAAAATGAAAAGTTCTAGTGTAAGCCCACACTGGAGTTCCCATTTTCAAAGGTTTATGAGTTGTTTTTTTTTTCTTTCTGCTGACTCCACATTTCTGCATAAAGGTGAATTCTGTGCCATGCCAATGGGGTCCAAGTCCATGGGAGCATTTAATCACCTGAGTAACTCTTAATTATATGAGTGCCTCCAATGAAATCAATACCATTCTTCACACGCTTAAATTGTACCCTTACTTAAGTGCTCTCTTGGATTCAGGCCTAAAATACTGTCATTAGAAAAAGTGTTTCTTTGTATTTCATAGAAATATAACAATAAAGGGCTATTTCTGGAAAATTTTCATATCTCAGATACACGCTCATTTCCTAAGGTCAGAGTCAATGATTGCATTACTAAAAACCATAAACAATGTGCAATTTGTCTATCTGTTCCCCTTAGATAATTGGCAAAGCCTGTTTTCATTACAAATATTAATATATTTAATATTTTCTACATAGTCCTGTATGAATTAAGATGAATTAGAATGGATTTTTATACAGATTTCATTCAGATCTGAATATAAAAATACATTTTGCTGTCACTACCATTTTTGTGAGCCCAAGCAAGAACTGCTGTTTGGCTGAAAAGCAGCTTTACAAATTTCCGTCTGAGAAGTAGATGTCTAAAAGTAAACAGAATGAGTAACAATCACAAGTTACTCTAACTACTGGAATGGGCAAAAAGTATACATGTTAGGGAGTCTGCTGAGAAAGGTTGTCTGCTACATCTTTGTATTCTATGCAGTGTTTTGTATTTGGTCAGACAGATTGACTGCAGCTCCTAAGACTGTCTTTGCAAGATAAAGTTTTGAAGACCTTAAGCTTTCCCAAATTGTTTTAGAAATGCCATCCCAAGTCTCACTGATAGTGTTCTTTGTTTCATCTTCTTACTCACTTTATGCGTCAACATCTTACGTACGAGATCGTATTTTTTGCAACAGGTGATATGTTACTGTGATCCATAAGCCCATTGTACATTTCTCTGAAATACAGTTTAATCATTACCTGCAAGTATGTTCCACTTTCTTAGTTTAACCATTTGACTTTCAAACAGTTTGTCCAAACGGTCTTCTTACAAAGCCGTGTCATTTTTATAACTTGCATGTCTACACCAATATTCATTATTCTTATTCTAAGTGCAACTTTTGCTAATATTTGTTTCAATTTTTATTATTAAAATAGTGAATATCTTTAGACCAAGAACAGATCTCTTCCATGTCTGACTAACAAATTCCTGCTCTGCAGAGGTTCCATAGTCAAAATCGCTTGTATCCATTAATTTTAATATCAACAAATCTGGGGACCCCTTATTTTGCATAGTATTGATGCATAACTCAGAATATTATTTTCTGATACTAAATAAAAAAATACATAGAAACCTGAAGTTTGTTTTTTTTTTTTTTTGTGTCAGAAGTGCTTGTGGTCATACCGCAAATGTCAGTTTTATTTGATATTGCCAGCTTTCCTAAGATAGTGATAATTGGTGTCAGTTATATTGTTGTCCTTCAAATTGTCTCTAAGTTCTTTCCAGATCTTGCTATAATTGTTTTCTGGAAATACAATCAATATAAAAAATCTAAATCTCTAAGAGCCTTCTTACTTGGACTTTTAATGCAGCAGTAATATGTGTGTTTCTCCCCTCCAACCCTCTGAAGTTCATTCCAAGTTTTTATAATAATTAATATTAATTGTTAGAGATGACTCAAGTTTTTTAAAATAATCTTGGATGAGATTTCCCCGTCCCCACCCCAAACTGAAGATGTAGTAAATTGGATATTCTTATTTTACCATTATCTGTAACAACAATGGAATAGAAAATATTTCATGACCACTGTAAAAATAGGAATACTTCTCAAGTTAGAGGAAAAAATGCTCTTGCCTTTAGTTTAGCTTCACAGTGTTGTTTAAACATACCTTAATGATAGTGAGAAATGCTTTTGCATGCAGTAATGAAAATGTTGTATTTGTCCATGTGTAACCATTTTTTTTCAGTATTTTGCTAACTTCATCAAATATTTTACTTCTGAATAATTAAAATCTTATTCTTAGTTGCATGTCTTTATGATTGTATTCAGCCCAGATGACATAAAATTGATCTATTGGTACCTTTTACAGTAGGGGATTCTTAAATGTAATTTCTTTATATTTGCAGTGTCATAAGTAATGCTGTTCTGTTTATGCTTTCAAGGCATAACACATATGGAAGAATGACCTTCAGTACTAAGAGTAAGATGTTGAAGTATGCTATGGTATAAACATCTGATGAGGATGGATTATGCTGAGATTTTTAACAGATTAACAACATTTTATAGCTGCACACATGCTTCTTGAAATCAGGAAAAGTAATTTACCCTCCACTGTGCCTATTTATTAGCTTTTTAATGGTCTTGTGCTAGTTCGGTACAAGAAACCATTAAATCATTGCTGAAAGGAAAGGATGTGCATGGTGGATGAGAGTATTTGTGCTGTTAATATCTAAGTAAATAATTTACACCTATTCAAATACTACTTCTAACACCTGTTCAGAAGCAATTTAAGCTAATACTATATTCTTGGTCAGTTCCTCTTTAAGCAGCTGCTGCTAGAATGGGTTACTAAAACAAGCAAAGCAGCAGCGCTGTAATCACAATTGTCTTGAAGTTTGTGGTAGGAATACTAGTAGACAGGCATTTAGATTTGATTCTCTGGAAAGACAGTTTGTCTTTAAATAAAAAAGTACAACTTTTGAGGAAAATTTCATTAAAAATAGTAAGTTGTCATGTCTTGTTGCAGTAAGTACAGAAAGACTTTATGATAAACCTGGTGTCTCAAGAAAAGTTTATTAAAATGTTTGTGCTAAAATTAGTTCGAAGTATATATTCTTTGAACAAAAATTATTTATGAATCAGAAGTACAAGCTTTATGGCTGAACCAATGATCATGGAAATAAGCTCCTTGTAAGGGATTTGTTTTAAGCCCTTCTACAGCAAAGTTAAATTCCTGCATCTTATTAGACCGTGGAAGTACAAACGAACTGCAGCAGATTTTGGTGTCTCTGAGTATTTTCCCATTTTGTGTGCCTATCAGACTGACACTGGGCTTAGAGAAGAATAATTGACAGAAAGTGAAATTTAATATGGAGCAAACCCTGTGTGAAAGATGGAACATATAAATTGCCTGCCTGAACATCTCTAGTGTTTCCATTTGGATGGGTTCTAGTTCCTGCCATCACCTCAGACTTCATCTACTTTTTAAATGTTTTATTTATTTTCAAATACCAGAGTGAACAATCTCAAAATTTGTGATCTCATAAGCATGTGGATAATAAACATTAGCTATATCCTGGGCAGCTGACACTTGCTGCTTCTAATGGCCTGAATATTAAGTTTAACCGTGTGAATTTACCTCATCAAAAAAGCTTTAATGAAATCTTAAGTATGACAGTGTGGAACTGCTCTTTTCTCATTTTCTATCTTCAAGGAGAGAGTTTCCAAAGCACCTTAAGGACACAGGTGCCTGATTTCCACGGACTGCTAATTGCAGTTAAAACACCTGATTCCCCCTAACAAAGTAGGTGGGGAGTAACTCTCAGGAGTATCTTCCATTTAGTGTTACTGAGTGTAACACCACAGGTCACATATCTAAATATCTTAGTTTATTAATTGCACTCAAGATTTCTTCCCTGTTGAGTGTTTTGTAAGTATTAAATCTTCTTAGCCTTCCCCTGTAGTTCAGGCCATTGTTAGATCCTGAGATGATCAGGGAGTTTAACTGAACTAATTCACTGCTGTTACTATACCTAAGACTTCAGTCTATCTCTTGATCTTATCCCCCAGCACAATTGATGTTTTGGTACAAGCTTTAATTTTATGACACTGTCCTGAAAGGATTGCCGAAGGAGATGTAAAAAACCCACCCGTTAACTCTTCTGAAAGAAGCATTTATTTCATGATCAGCAGCTTTCAGGAGTGAGAAATAAGATGACTGATTTGTTGGAGGGAAGGAATGCCATCCAGAGGGACCTTGACATGCTTGTGAGGTGGGCTGATGCCAACCTGATGACACTTAACGTGACAAGTGCAAGGGCCTACACCTGGGTCGAAGCAATCCCAGGCACACCTGCAGGTTGGGCAGAGAACAGATTCAGAGCAGCCCTGCAGAGAAGGACTTGGGGGTGTCGAGCAATGAGAAATGAACATGAGCCAGCCGTGTGCGCTTGCAGCCCAGAAAGCCAACCGTATCCTGGGCTGCATCAAAAAGAGCATGACCAGCAGGTCGAGGGTGGTGATCCTGCCCCTCTACTCTGTTCTCGTGAGACCTTGCTTGGAGTATTATGTGCAATTCTGGGGTCCTCAACATAAAAGGACATGGAACTGTTAGAACAAGTGCAGAGGAGGGCCACGAGGATGATCAGGGGACTGGAGCACCTCTCGTATGAAGATAGGCTGAGAAAATTGGGGTTGTTCAGGCTGGAGAACAGAAGGCTGCGTGGAGACCTCATAGCAGCCTCCCAATATCTGAAGGGGGCCTATAGGGATGCTGGGGAAGGACTCTTCATTAGGGACTGTAGTGAGAGGAAAAGGGGTAATGGGTTCAAACTTAAACAGGGGAAGTTTAAATTGGATATAGGGGAGAAGCTCTTTACTGTAAAGGGTGGTGAGGCACTGGAATTGGTTGCCAAGGAAGTTGTGAATGCTCCATTGCTGACGGTGTTCAAGGCTGGGTTGGACGGAGCCTTGGGTGGCGTGGTTTAGTGTGAGGTGTCCCTGGCCATGGCAGGGGGGTTGGAACTTGGTGATCTTAAGGTCCTTTCCAACCCTAACTATTCTATGATTCTGTGATTCAATGACTTCTTTAGTTCCTGCGAGATACATGTGTTGTGGTTTAAGTCCATCCATAAATCTGCCAAGGTGTCGTTAGCTCACCCACACCCCCTTTCTCCCCCCGCTCCCGGAGGGATGGGGAGGAGAATAGAAAGAATGTAACTCCCATGGGTTGAGGTAAGAACAGTCCAGTAACTCAGGTATAACACAAAACCACTACTACTACCACCAATAATAACAATGAGATGGGAAACAACAAGGGGAGAGAATACAATCGCTCACCACCCGCCAACCAATACCCAGCCCAACCCAAGCAGTGATCTAACTCTTCTTGGTGACTGCCGCAGTTTATATAGTGGGCATAACGTGCTGTGGTACAAAATACCTCTTTGGTTAGTTTGGGTCAGGTGTCCTGTCTCTGCTTCCTCCCAGCTTCCCCTCCTCCCTGGCAGAGAATGAGGCTCAGAAAGTCCTTGATCAGACTAAACATTACTGAGCAGCTACTAAAACCATCGGTGTTATCAGCACTGTTGCCAGGCCAAAAGTCAAAAACACTGCTGCACCAGCTACTAAGAAGGAGAAAAATGACTGCTACTGCTGAACCCAGGGCAATATGTTCCTGTGACATATACTGCTTCGAAAACTAGTTGGTTCCCACATTTCCCTGGAGAAATACCTACTATCTTTCTAAGGTCTGTTATCACTTTTGATCTGTTTCTTTTTGATCTTTAAATTGAAGAATACTGTTAGCGTAATTGGATTAATAACTAGGAAAGCATGTGCTCAAAAATATTTAAGCAGCTGATGGGAATACATGTTCAGTTTAGAAAGGTCAAATTAAGTTACAGTCTGTAGACTTTTTTGATTTCCACTATGGCTGATATATTTTACAGTGAATTCGCATGAAATGCTAAACCTAAAGTGAAAGTTGTCGGATTTTGTGGACAGTAATGTGCTAAGTTTCACCTGTCGCATCCCAAATCTTTATTAGCATTCAGGTAATCTTTTTCTCCCTGATGCTCAAATGACCATAGAGTTGTTTCTTTTGGTGTGCTTTTTAATTTGCCTTGTCATGCTTCCCCACTATGTAGTTTCAATAATAAAGTATAACAGATATTGGGAAATGAAATACACTTTAACTCTCAGAGGAGGTCCCTGCAAAGCCTGAATGACTCACATTGTTTAGGATACCTGTGGGATGTCATTGTACTTGTTTCAAGTGCTTGTATTGAAGGACAATGCTTGTTCAATATTTTCACTACCACTATGCTCACTTTTAAAATGAAACATTTCTAGTTATATAGCTAAGAGACTATAGAAGTCTTGGCTTTTCAAACTCCAATCCTTTGTGCCATAGAACACACCTGAAGCACTCTGACTAGCAAGCATCCTTGCAGACAACATCAGAAAGTTCTTTTGTTACCTGGCACAAGAGATATGAAACAATGCTGAGTAAGTGGGTTTTTTTTGCTGTGTAAATTTATCTATCTTGAATAGACAGGCTTCTTACCATTTTCTTCTTAGTTGTTCAGTAAATAAAGAAGTTGAGGCTGATGTTCCTCTTAAAAAATAAAGCATAAATAAATTTTGCTAAACATGGATTATGAAAATTAGTGAAGTTTAACAAAATCTCTAGGAAAATAGAAAAGGACAGGAGCGAACAAGAAAAGTCACAATTTAAAAGTAGCATGGAACATATTTTTGAATTGAAAGTCTTAGAAAAGGGTGAGTGCTATAATAAATTGCATAACAATAATGTTGACTAAAAAATGCTTCAGCAAAATGGAGGCTTTTATGAGAAAAAAGAAAAAAAGACTGACCAGTGAGTAAGGAAATACTGCTTCTGTAAAGAAAATCACTGATAATGAACGGCAAATAATGACTTATTGGGAAACATACACATAAATATATATGTTAGTGCATAGTACTGAAAGAGGAAGCTGAAAATTATTTTAACAGAAGAACCCCAAGTTGGCAGATGTATAAGAATAATTGGATTGAAGAAAGCAAATGGAAATTTGTGTAAGCAAGGATCAGATACTCTGTTTTATGGGAGCATGGGTAATTGATTTAGAATCATAGAATAGATTTCTGGTTTTGTGGTTCTGTTTGTGTATTTTATCCATACAAGGTGAATTTTTGTGCTGGTAAATTTACAAGGAAACATCCTGATTAAGCCTAAAGGCAGAATTTTTACACAGAGTAGAGAAGAATACATGATTAACTGAAGGCAATTCTGATAATTTAATTTTATATCAAGTTGTCTTAAACTATATGTGAATCACAATTTTGTGGTTAGGCAGAGTTCTATTCACAATACAGAAAGAAGTTAAAAACAAACCTGTACTTCACTTGCTATATATCATTAACTCATGTTGGAACAACATAGTTATGCTGAACAGATTTGAATGATTTTTTTTCCATAATAATTTCACACTGTAATGCCAGTATGATAGATTCATAATGGGTTCGCTATATACACATACAGAAATCACTTTGTCATGGTTATCTCACCTTGTAACAGCACTGAAAGCAGTTGATCTCCATGGTCTTGCATTAAACTGTCACATCATTGTTAAAGTTCTGTGTTTCAGGAAGTGATGATGGTACATCTTGAATGCTGTGAAAAATAACTACTTCATTGCTCTTACTCATTGGTTCTGCAAAACCAGATTACTCTCTTATTCGTGACTGGGAGGGGAAAACATTTTTCAATACTAAGTGATGACAGAGATTAACCATTTTCTTTGCTTGTTTAGCTGTCTCAAAATGATCATACCAACATTTTACCACTCCAGCACTAAATCTTATGGCAATAATTATGTTTCTAGGTAGCTGTACTTTGGCTTGTCCTGATTTTCAAGCCATTACAAGTATATGCAATTTTTCCTTATTGTTATTTAATTTCTCATACTTAACATAGCTCAGCTACTCCCTTTAGAGGACATTTACCTGATTTTTTTAATTTCTGGGTATTGATTTTTTTCCTGTTTATTTCAATACAATTACTTTGGTTTACACATATAGAAATATACATGTCTGAACTATCCTATTCATATTTCTACATGACCTAAATTTGTAGTACTTAAAAAAATAATGCTTCTGCCATTTGTTTATTGGATTTTGAACCATCACAGTATTTGCTTTCTCTTATTTTTGATATCCCATTCTCTCACCTTAGATGACTAAATTATTTGGGATGCTGATGGTATCTTTGGCTAGTAAGTCTTCAGTGCAGTTAGTTGCAGGATTGCATATAACTGGCATATAAATTGTAGAAGAAATTAAGATAAACTAGATTTCTCTCTGATAAAGGCATTTCTGACACTTCAAAACCTCTCAACAAAAATGCCCTTCAACCACCTGTCGTGGTTTAAGCCAAGCTGACAACCCGGAAACCGCACAGCCGTTCACTCACTCCCCCCACCCCTACCATCACCCCTCCTCCTGGAGGGATGAGGGGGAGAATCCAAAGAATGTAACTCCCATGGGTTGAGATAAGAACAGTCCAGTAACTAAGGTATAACACAAAACCACTACTACTACCACCAATAATAATAATGATAAGGGAAACAACAAGGGGAGAGAATACAACCGTTTACCTCCCACCGACCGATACCCAGCCCAACCCAGGAGTGATCTAACTCTTCTGGGTGACTGCCCCCATTTTATATAGTGGGCATAACGTGCTGCGGTATGGAATACCTCTTTGGTTAGTTTGGGTCAGGTGTCCTGTCTCTGCTCCCTCTCAGCTTCCCCTCCTCCTTGACAGAGCATGAGACTCAGAAAGTCCTTGATCAGACTAAACATTATTGAGCAGCAACTAAAACCATCGGTGTTATCAGCGTTGTTCCCAGGCTGAAAGTCAAAACCACAGTGCTGCACCAGCTACTAAGAAGGAGAAAAATGACTGCTACTGCTGAACCCAGGACACCACCTCCCCAGTTCTTCTGGAAAACTGCAATGAATCATTGAATTTTCACAAATTGTTGGATATTTTGATTTCTTAAAGACCCAAAAGAGAACAAATTATGAGTTCAGTGTTAGAGTACACTCTAGATTAAATTAACTAATGTGTTACTTTGTTTCTCAGAATTACTTTACTAGCAACTAGTAATACAGCTGGAAATATAATGGTGGTTCCTTGACAACTTGTAAATCTTACTAAATTGTTGTGTTTGGCAAAATTGTGTTCTCAATAAAAGCAGTAAGGACTCATTAGAAAAGATATACTGTTTCTGTGATTATTATTTTTGAGAACATGTCACTGACAGTTCTGCTACAGTATTTGGGAATTTAATAAAGTTCCCAAATACAAAGCTGAACTTGGTGTGGCAACGATGTGTCAGTGACAGAAACATGTAACAGAAAGCACAAAACATTGCTTCAAAACTCCGATCTGCTACTACAGTGAAATGTAGTTGAACTTGCCCTGTTTAGTACGCAGCAGTCAGCATGTTATCAAAATGGTCCACCCCTGTAGGTCAATCCCCACCAACAAGAATGTCTCTTCAGTTCTAAACTGGGATGAGATAAGATCTGGGGTGAGATAAGAATTTCAAAAAGACCTTATTTGTGTCTCATGCTTAGAAAGACAGTAAGAGTACATCCGCCAGAGACCTTATTGCCTTCTTTCCATGTTTAAAGGGGTTTTAAGGAAAAACTGAGACAAACTTTTTTCCAAGGCCTGTAGTGACAAGACAAGGGGCAGCAGTTTTCAAACTTGGAGAGTGTAGGTTTAGATTGAGCAAAAGGAAGACATATTTTACGATCAGAGTAGTGAGACACTGGAATAGTTTACCCGGAGAAGTTGTTCATGTGCTGGCATTGGAAGTGTTCAATGTTAGATTGGATAGGGCTTTGAGCTGTGCAATCTCCCATAGCAGGGGGTTGGACTAGATGATCTTTGAAGGTCCTTTCCAACCCAAAGCATTCTATGATTCTCTGATTTTTGATTCTGTTCTGTGATTCTGTGATCCAAACATGGGCTAATAGCCATCAAGAACAATGATGACAGCAGTAAAAACATCAGGACAGTTTATTATCAATTTACATTGACAAGCAGCTGATTCTGGGCAGTCTGTTTTATCAGTGTGGAAATGAATGTGTCTCACGTGACACAATCCCCAAAACCTTGCAAAGAATACTTCTGTAGTCAGCTTGATATAGGCTTTTAGATATAAATTTGCCACCTAATGTAGTCCTTGTGTCTTGTAAGTAAAGTGACATTCTGTTTCAAGAGTCATGTAATCTCAGTTTCTTCAAACTGACATCGTTGGTGTCAGTCAAGACACTGCCAAGGGCAACAGTGTAAATGACCACCCATAGTGGATCTGGGTAATGGGGATTATTTAATAACCAGATTTCAGATTTTACCATTCTTGGTTATCCCACAGACTCACCCACTTGGACCCTTCACACATCTTTCTGACCTCCAGGCTCTTCCCACACTTCCAGGATCTTTCCTCCAGCCAAGATCTTCACCTCCTTCTTTACCAACTCTCTTCTCTACATCACTTCCTGTTTTCAGGAACTCATCTCTTCGAGCATCAGCTCTTCTTTCTAAAAGCCCAACCCCTCAGTTCTCTCAGTCTAAACAGTCTTTGTGCAGAAGCACTGATGGGTAATTGTCTCTCATGTCTTTCCATTAACTGGAAGATTCAAGATATACAACTTTCATTTAACAGATGTTACCAAAATTTACAATAAGGCCACACAATGACTAACAAGTTTATCTTCTACTTCTTTTTCTACCTGATATTTCCCCATACCCACATCCACATTTATATGCTGCATTTACAATTTAAGCTTTCTTTTGCCTTTTTTTTTCCTTCAGCAGTTACATTAAGGATTTCTATTTGTGATGAATGGTTACCTAGTATCAAGGATGTTAATTCAACCAAACTGTGAGTCATATTCAGCATCTTTGCCTCTATAAATTATGGGAAATTAGGAATCTCATTGGTTTATATGATAGGATTTGTGCAGGCTTTACCAGCAAGAGGCAAAAATTAACATTCAAGTCCTAGTTCAAATGCTACATACTCTGAACTATTTGCTATTTTGATTTAAGGATAGTCTCCAGATAATTTTTAAACTTATGTTTGAGCATTTCACAGGGAAAAATTGTGTCCTGAATACTTTGATTATAAGAGCAGCTAATTTAAACAGAGTTATGACTTTAAGGATTTGTGGAATTATTAAGATTATTTTGAATTATTTAAAAGAAATTAACAATGCTTCATGTCCCCTGAGATAGTTATCTGGGAAAAATGACATCCTTGTTGTACATCTGCTGGGCAATGAGTATATCCCAGTTAGATGCATGAGAATTTTAGTCTATTGAATAGAGAAGTTCCCATCTGGTTATTAAAGTCCAAATGTACAATTATTATTTATAATATCTATTCTATTTCTTTTACAGTGAAATAGTCGAGAATATTTTTTATTTTAGTTCAGTTTAAAATCTGTTAGGAAAATAAAATAGAATAACACATTGCTGAAAAAAACCCCTCATAACAACCACAATAAGAAAGGGAAATAGAAACCCAAACAGAACAATTCCAAGCAAAAACAGTTCTCTAAATCTTTGTAAATATAGTGCCTTTAATGCATTTACAGAAGGGAAAATACTGCCTACATAGATGTGTTGTATGTTCTTGCAACTGTGTGTACATCATAAGTTATTCCTTTTGTTTGAGCCATAAATCCTGTTATTCTTTTAACTCAAGCTCTAAGTCATGAAAATCACAAATGCAGGAAGTTCCTCAGGCCTGGAGATATAAATGAAATAATAGTTGTCTCTGAGCTGACTGTGATAACAGGTATGTTCAGCATCTTGCTTGGAACTGACCTCTCTGCTTTGGCATCTGTGTCTCTTTATCCGTGAGAGATACTTGGGTGTTCATGCATCCTTAGCTTTGATGTGGCTTTATAAATTTGCCTGCAGTGATGACATCCTTTCGAATAAACAGATGGTAATGTTAAAAGAATAAATAAGTAAGAAAAAAAAAAAAAAGGCTGTACTTTAGAGGAATGGAAGAAAACACTCTGGTACTTTTCATCTTTAAACAAAAATATCATGGGACATTTAAAAATTAGAATAGGTTGAAAGAAAGGCCTGGAAGATGTCCTGCTATAGCACAAGTTAAAAATCAGGAAGCATAAACTTACAAATTTTTTATACAATCATTCTGTCAGGGGCATGGTTTTCTATTCAAGCTCAAGTTGCAGCTTGAGTGACTAGCATCTCTGACATGCAAGCCTGTTTTTATTTTTCTCTGCAAGGTATCGTATAGGGATTTTTCTTTTTTTAATACGTGTACTCTGCTAGATGCTTGTTCTTAAGTCTTATTTAAGTTTATCAAGAAAGCTTCATTTCCTGTATAAATAATTCTAAACCTTGTATTAGACAATTCTAATGCGTGTATTCTCTCCTTGTTCTGAAGTTTTCTGATACTTTGGTATTTTAGGCTTAGCCTTCCGATCGCCTAGAAAGTAAAAATATGTGAAATCCCATAGGATGCAGGGTGGTTTGCAGAAGACAAGATAGATAAGTCATGGCTGTCTTCTTTCCCCATCTAACTGCATGGAGTTAGTAATGATTTAACCCTGAACAGCCGAAGATGTAAAGCAAATAGTTTGGATGTAGATTTAGAAAACTGAAACATCTGCAAGATGAGGTTTTGCCCCTTAATAATTCTAATTAATCTCCAGTATTCTATTCAGTTTTAGATTAGTACTGTAACCAGAAAGTATATCTGTTGGAGACACTCTTAGCTGGAATAACTCATCCTATGAAGGTCAGTGGAATTTTGTAGAAGCAGAATAGTTTGCCCGTATTGTATCCCCTGCATGACTGGGGACTTTATTCTTTCCTTGTTAATACTTGATTGAGCCTATTACGCATACACCCTCAAACCGTATTAAATGAATGATTAAGGTTTCAAAATCTGGAAAAGAGAGAATTAATTTTGCAAGTGAGATTTCCTATATCCTCCGTCTTCCTGTCCATGCAAATACAGTATAATCTGAACCTGCATAATTTCTCCTTGTTTATAGTGTGCATAGTACAGTCAAATTTACATCTGCACAGGTGCTCTAAATGAGGGATTCAATTGCCTAAATGTAGGCATCTACTAACATTTTGGTCCCCAAGACATCTAACTTTTGCAGATATCTTTAATACCCCAGAAGGTAGCAGAAGGAAGCTACATCTAGACAACTGAATCCTGCATCTTTTGTCAAATAGCTGCACCACTGAAACTGATATGGAGCTCCCTGAAGACAAGAAATCATAAATAGCAGGAGCCAAGACATAAAAAATCTGATCTCAACAAGCAGATTTCACATCACTTATGGAGGTGTAGACAGTTCAGTTTCCAAATGCACTTTACTTTTCAGTCCAAAAGCTTCTCATATAACTTACTTCAGTACCAGGCTTAGCTTGACATTTTAAGTTAAAACTTTAAAGACTGCAATATAAAATGTTTTTCAGTTTTATGATTTCATCCTTGGAAAATGTCTAGGAGTCTTTCCACTTTGTAAAGCAGTTAGTTTGCTATAAAGTGTCTGAATTCAAGCTCCTGTGAAGTTAATTCTATATCACATTTGTATAAGTGTAGTTTTATAAAGAGTCATACAAAAAATAGACATGTATTGTTTCCTTTTTACAAATAGATGCATTATCAAAAATCAAATGTAATAGCAAAGTTTTCATGCCTTCAGTGTGTAATGGTATGATTTAATAGATTAATCACCCAGGGGGCTCTTGTTAATAACACAGCATGCCTATGTGGCTTAGAAACCATCTCTTATTTCTCTGGCATATTCATGATGCAGATTACTTCTTCTGTGGTTGTGATTTTTCTGATAAGAATGAGAAGGAATTATTTAGACCAATTTTTGGTGGAATCATAATTATAAAGTATCAAATATTAGAAACATATTTTCATTCCATATTTTCTGTAGAAATAACTGCACTTTTTAGATTTGACTGACAGTTTCTTGGATTATTTGTGACACATTTAAAATATTTATTCTTTCATAATTTATTCCTTAATATTAATCAGGAAAAACAAAATAATGCTGAGGTTTTGATGTATGGGACATGATTATAAGTCAGCTCACTGCATATATATCTTCACAGATCTATATAAAATGATTATTTTTTAAACAACTTTGTATGGGTTGCCCAGGGAGGTTGTGAATGCTTCATCCCTGGCGGCGTTCAAGGTGGGGTTGGACATAGCCTTGGATGGCATGGTTTAGTGGGAGGTGTCCCTGCCCATGGCAGGGGGGTTGGAACTCGATGATCTTGAGGTCCTTTCCAACCTTTACTATTCTATGATTCTATGATATATGAAAAACTCTTGCAAGCGAAGTTGCTTTCACAGAATTGCTTCCCGGTGAATCTTGTTCTTTTTCTTGACTTTTAAAGCTGCATTCTACATTTCTATTAGCTGAAAAAACTATGACTAATACCAGTGGAAACAGAGATCTCACCCCCATCTTGGGGATGAAGTTTAAATAAGAGATTTCCCATAAAAGAATTTTCATAAACTAATTAAATATGAATATACTATTTCCCCTCTCACACCGTTTCATGTACTATCCTACTGGCAATAATTTAATGTTCTGTGTTAACATTCACATCAGTGTCTTCTCATATTTTCATGTATATGGAACCGGTGACATTTGCATGGTACCCCAGCTAAAATCATATCAAGCTGGTACAATTTCAAGTATGCAAATATATTTATACATTAGTTGACTAGTTTCTTCTAATTTTCCTGTCTAACTTAGTTTTATTATATTAAAGTAGGTAATTAAGCATGAATACATGGATTATAATGTAGTTAAAAACACCCCTTTTAATACATTTTTAATTTAAAAGTAATGCAAATGGAGCTTACCCATTGTAATGTTTTTCCAGCACATTAATATAGCTAATTGATGTTTGCAAGAGAGGTGTCACATGATGGCATTCTGATCAGAAAGAAAAAAACATAGTCAAAGCATATAATACAATATTGAAAATGAAATTACTTCAGCAGAAACAAATCAGACAAATAAAAATTACATTTAAATTGTTTTCTGTCTGCAGGACAAATTTTCTTAAGAATGTGACAGGGGACAAAGAAATAAAAATCTATCAGTATGCTTTCCTTTCACATTTTTTGGAGTGGGTAATTCATACTGTGTACACCAAATAATTTTAGACAGAAATTAAAGACAGGTTTGACTTAAGCCTTTAATTTCTTCCCTCCCAGTCCTTAGGTGTGGAATATACCAAAGGCATCTCTGAACAACTGCAATAGCATGAAATGAACTATGTAATGAAAACCATTAAAAAAGTCACTGCTGTCTGCAGCTCTGTGTTTGCACCTGTACTAGTTGCAATCCACAATAATATGTGTAAAGCTAAATCTGGGAAGAAGGTAAGGGTGTGAGTAAGGTGTTTTTAAGATTTGAGGTTTATTTCTTATTATCCTACTCTGATTTGATTGGTAATAAATTAAACTTATTTCCCCATGTCATGTCTATTTTCCCCATGACCGTAATTTGTGAATGTCTCTCCCTGTCCTTATCTCAGCCCATGATTCATAGAATCATAGAATCATAGAATAGTAAGGGTTGGAAAGGACCTCAAGATCATTGAGTTCCAACCCCCCTGCCATGGGCAGGGCCACCTCCCACACCTTTCCAGTTAAGGAGGGGAGTGACGGAGAGGCTTTCTTGGGCACCTGGCCTTCAACTAAGATCAATACATCATGCCTCCTAATCCTAGAATCATAGAATCATAGAATAGTTAGGGTTGGAAAGGACCTTAAGATCATCTAGTTCCAACACCCCTGCCATGGCCAGGGACACCTCACACTAAACCATGTCACCCAAGGCTCTGTCCAAACCAGCCTTGAACACCGCCAGCGATGGAGCATTCACAGCTTCCCTTGGCAACCCATTCCAGGGCCTCACCACCCTTTACAGTAAAGAACTTCTCCCTTATATCCAATCTTAACTTCCCCTGTTTAAGTTATAACCCGTTGCCCCTTTTCCTCTCACTACAGTCCCTAATGAAGAGTCCTTCCCCAGCGTCGCTATAGGCCCCCTTCAGATAGTGGGAGGCTGCTATGAGGTCTCCACGCAGCCTTCTCTTCTCCAGGCTGAACAACCCAAATTTTCTCAGCCTATCTTCATACGGGAGGTGCTCCAGTCCCCTGATCATCCTCGTGGCCCTCCTCTGCACTTGTTCTAACACTTCCATGTCCTTTTTATGTTAACACCAGAACTGCACACAATACTCCAAGGGAGGTCTCACAAGAGCAGTGTAGAGGGGCAGGATCACCTCCCTCGACCTGCTGGTCACGCTTTTTTTGATGCAGCCCAGGATACAGTTGGCTTTCTGGGCTGCGAGCGCACACTGCCGGCTCATGTTCATTTCTTCATCGACCAACACACCCAAGTCCTTCTCCACAGGGCTGCTCTGAATCTCTTCCTTGCACAACCTGTAGCTGTGCCTGGCATTGCTCTGACCCAGGTGTAGGACCTTGCACTTGGCATGGTTAAACTTCATCAGGTTGACATCAGTCCACCTCACAAGTATGCCAAGGTCCCTCTGGATGGCATTTCTTACCTCCAGCATATCAACTGAACCACACAGCTTGGTGTCGTTGGCAAACTTGCTGTGGGCGCACTGAATCCCACTGTCCATGTCACTGACAAAGATGTTGAACAAGACCGGTTCCAACACTGATCCTTGAGGGACATCACTTGTTACAGGTCTCCAGCTGGACATTGAGCCATTGAGCGCAACTCTTTACGTGTGGCCATCCAGCGTAACCGCAGATCCCTTTTTTTTTTAATTATTTCTTAAGTATATTTGGTGTTACTATTAGGATAAATCATCCTGGTCATAACTTTCAACGATATAAATATAAATTAATGAGCATATTTGTCCTGGGTTCAGAAGTACTAGATGTTTTTCTCAGTCTTAGTAGTTGGTGCAGTACTGTGGTTTTTTTTACTTCAAGCCTGGGAACATCTCTAATAATACCAATGTTTCTAGTTGTTGCTCAGTAATGTTTACTCTGACCAAGGACTTTCTGAGTCTCATGCTCTGCCAGGGAGGAGGGGAAGCTGGAATGTAGCAGAGGCAGGACACCTGACCCAAACTAACCAAAGAGGTATTCCATACCACAGCACATCATGCCCAGTATATAAACTAGGTGTCGTGGTTTAAGCCTCTATATCTCACGCAGTCACTCTCTCACTCACTCCCCCTCTTTCTGCCCCCAGTCCTGGGGGGATGGGGAGGAGAATCAAAAGAATGCAATTCCCACAGGTTGAAATAAGAACAGTTTAGTAACTAAGGTATAACTCAAATCACTGCTGCTTCCACCAATAACAATAATGACAAGAGAAATACAAGTAAAGAATAAAATCGCTCACCACCAATCCCCAGCCCAACCAAGCAGTGCACCCACCACCACTCTGGGTCTCTGCCCTCCATTTTTACATCCTGGGCATGACGTGCTGTGGTATGGAATAACCTCTTTGGTCAGTTTGGGTCAGGTGTCCTTTCTCTGCTTCCTCCCAGCCTCCCCTCCTCCCTGACAGAGCATGAGACTCAGAAAGTCCTTGGTCAGACCAAAACATTATCAAGCACTAGCTGAAAACACTGGCGTTATCAGCACTGATCCCAGGCCCAAAGTCAAAAACACAGCGCTGCACCAGGTACGACGAAGGAGAAAAATAACTGCTACTGCTGAACTCAGGACACTGGGGGCTGTTACCTGGAAGGGCTAGATCACTGCCCGTGTTGGGCTGGGTATTGTTTGGCAGGTGGTAAGCAGTTGTATTCTCTTCCCTTGTTATTTCCCTTATCATGATTATTATTGGTGGCTGCAGTAGTGGTTTTGTGTTATACCTTAGTTACTGGACTGTTCTTATCTCAACCTGTTGGAGTTACATTCTTTCTGTTCTCCTCCCCATCCCTCCAGGAGCTGAGCAGGTGACTCCATGGTTCTGGGTTTCCAGCTGGGCTTAAACCACAACAATATTCTACCTTCCTTTAGGGAATTCTTTTGGCTCTCTGCCATAATTTAACTTTACTTTTCTTCTGCTTCTCTGAATTCTTAGAAATTTTCTATCACTCTAAAAATACAACTGAGCATAATAACTTTGCTTTCCATAAATTTTGCCAATACCTGTCCAATATCCAACGTAATTCCAGGCAACTGTCTGTTTATAATGGGATGATATTCCATAGATGGCCAACTTCAGATTGCATTTCTAAGAAAATCTTACTTTGTTTTTTTTGACTTGTACTTTTTCTTTCTTTCTCTTTGGCATTTTTTCCATTCTGAGGGAAGCAGATGGTCTTCTATTCAATCTTCGTCTAAAGAAATCTGATGAGATCTCAGCTGCCTAACCTTTTGAGATAAATTCAGCTCTGCATCTTCTTCTGAGCTATATGGAAGTGATAGTATATAATACCTTTGTAGAGAAGAAAATTGTCAATCACAGTTCAATAGGATTTCTTTCCAAGCAAGGGTTTCTCAGAAAGTGAGACATTTTTTCCCATGTGATTTGTTTGGGTCTCTTGTTAGTCTGAAAAAACTCTTTTTTTTCTTTCCCTGAGCTGTAATGCCATGTTGTTAAAGAAAAATGTTGTGACATCTTCAATATCTTTTCTTTTTTCTTCCATTATTGAGCACTTCTAATAAGTTGATATATCTATTTCTTTTTCTTTTATTTGTGTGACCCTCCTTCTGTTGGACACAGGATAAAAGATGGCTACTATTATTGTGAAAGATGAGAAATTATCAGAACAGTAGTGTTCTCTCATCTTTTCCATACAGAATTGTTCAAAGAGGTATAATCATGAAGGCTCTTTATTGTAAGAAATAAAAGTGATGGTAACTTGACATTTCAGTGGCTAACAACAGCAGCTAACATACTGAAGAATTTTCTTTATCTCTCACTGTGCTAAATATCTCTTTGTTTCTCATCCCTCCTCTTTTGCTCTGTGACATCAGGAAATTCTTATCTGTCCCCTAGCAGAAATGAAAAGCTGCAAGAAGCTGTGACAATAACAATTGTTAGCTAATAATTCATAACAGTTAACTTAAAAAAAATAAGTTTCTTAAGTTTCATTTTTCCTCATTTGAAGCATACCATATGGAAAATGGCTAAAGTTTAGTCCAAACTTCATAGGAAATGGAAAAGGAAATGCAAAAAATAATAAGCACAATCTTGCTAAAGAAATAGTGCTCTATTCCACCTGTCAAATAATAAACCAGGAAAGACCTGAGTAATCAGATACTGGAAAATATGTTCTCTACCATTCTCCTGAGAAAAGATTTTTGAAATAGTTTCTGAGAAAGCTGTATATCTATTAAAAGAGTGAATAAAGATTCCCATCTGTCTTTAACAGTACAACTTCATGAACATTTATTCTATCATCTGAAGTTGGCAGGAGTTAACTTGTTAGAACTCCTGAAGCTCTGATTGTGGATCTGCAGAGCAATCAGATACAAATAACAAAATCTCGAAGATCCATATTTGCTGCTTAAGAAACAAACATTTTTACCTTGAGAAATGCTTCTGGTCTGAGAGTTTTGCAGTACCAACTTGATGTGGCAAAACTTAAAATACTTAATTTTAGCATGTCACAACTTCCACTGTGTGTGCTTCCAAACTCACTCTTCTGGACTTCTAAATTTGAAACTTTGATGAGTCCTGTGAAACAGCTAATAATGTCCCTGGGAATCTGATATGATCTTCAAAGTGCCCAGTTTACAATATGTCAAAGACATAATTCTATCTTAATTAAAGAAGACATAAACTTGTGAAAATTTGCGTATATGGAGTCTGTTAGAATTTATAACGTAGTAATTAATTTTGCCTCTCAGCTTTTCATTTTCATGATTTCTAATCTCATAATGCATTGATAAATAATTGTGTTTAAAATCTGAATTGTTTTACATGTCTTTACTCATAAGGAAGTTAGGTTATGAGAAACAGATTTTAAACCTAATTCATTTTGCTATGTTTTCCACTGGGAGCCTGAAACCACAGCACCCATCTAGTAATTTGTGAATAGATTCTAATTTTACAGTTCTATGCTTTGTTTAAGGTTTTGAGTTGTTTTCTTTTGGTGGCAAAATTCTTTCCATACCGAACTGCATATAAAATATGCAGACTGTGTACTTATGCATATTACCGTCATTGCACAGATAAAACTGCTATTTTCTACCACTTTGTATCATGAGGGCTTTTATTTACATTCACACTATAGAGCTGGTCTGAAAGTACTGTTCTGATAATTAATAAATACACAGTTCTGCTTTTGGATATGCTGTGGAACAGTTCTGTTAAAGGGATTGTTGTCAAATTTGCTAGTTTATAAGACTCTGGAAAAAACTTTTCAGCAACATTTAATCACATTCTTCATTATCTTTCCACTTTGAACATTCCGCGGGTCCCGAAGGAGCTGGCAAATGAAGTTGCTAAGCCACTGTCCATCATATTTGAAAAATCATGGCAGTCAGGTGAAGTTCCCGATGACTGGAAAAAGGGAAATATAACCCCCATTTTTAAGAAGGGGAAAATGGATGAGCCAAGGAATTATAGACCAGTCACTCTCACCTCTGTGCCTGGCAAAATCTTGGAGCAGATTCTCCTGGAAGGCATGCTAAGGTACATGAAAATCAACAAGGTGCTTGGTGACAGCCAGCATGGCTTCACTAAGGGCAAATTCTGCCTCATCAGTTTGGTGGCCTTCTATGATGGGGCTAAGGAACTGATGGACAGGGGTAGAGCAGTTGATGTCATCTACCTGGACTTGTGTAAAGCCTTTGACACTGTCTCACATGTCATCCTTGTCTATAAATTGGAGAGACATCAATTAGATAGGTGGACCACTCGGTGGATAAAGAACTGGCAGGATGGCCACACGCAAAGAGTTGTGCTTAACAGCTCAATGTCCAGCTGGAGACCAGTAACAAGTGGCATCCCTTAGGGATCGGTGTTGGAAGCAGTCTTGTTCAACATCTTTGTGGGTGACATGGACAGTGGGATTGAGCGTGCCCTCAGCATGTTTGCCGATGACACCAAGCTGTGTGGCTAGGTTGATACATTGGAGGGAAGGAATGCCATCCAGAGGGACCTTGACACGCTTGTGAGGTGGGCTGATGCCAACCTGATGAAGTTGAACCATTCCAAGTGGAAGGTCCTCCACCTGGGTCGGAGCAATCGCAAGCACAGCTACAGGTTGGGCGGGGAGGAGATTCAGAGCAGCCCTGTGGAGAAGGACTTGGGGGTGTTAGTCGATGAAAAAAGAAGCATGAGCTGGCAGTGAGCGCTTGCAGCCCAGAAAGCCAACTGTATCCTGGGCTGCATCAAAAGGAACATGACCATCAGGTCGAGGGAGGTGATCCTGCCCCTTTACTCTGCTCTCGTGAGACCTCCCTTGGAGTATTGTGTGCAGTTCTGGTGTCCTCAACATAAAAAGGACATGGAACTGTTGGAAAAGTCCAAAGGAGGGCCAAGAGGACGATCAGGGGACTGGAATACCTCCCGTGTGAAGATAGGATAAGAAAGTTGGGGCTGTTCTGCGTGGAGAAGAGAAGGCTGCATGGAGACCTCATAGCAGCCTTCCAATACCTGAAGGGGCCTATAGGGATGCTGGGGAGGGACTCATCATGAGGGGCTGTAGTGATAGTACAAGGGGTAACGGGTTCAAACTTAACCAGTGGAAGTTTAGATTGGATATGAGGAAGAAATTCTTTACTGTGAGGGTGGTGAGGCACTGGAATTGGTTGCCCAGGGAAGTTGTGAATGCTCCACACCTGGTGGTGTTCAAGGCAGAGTTGGACAGAGCCTTGTGTGGCATGGTTTAGTTTGAGGTGTCCCTGGCCGTGGCAGGGGGGTTGGAACTAGATGATCTTAAGGTCCTTTCCAACCCTAACTATTCTATGATTCTAGGATTATCAGCTGGAACAAATAAGAACAGTCAATTTGCCTGTTCTGAATTCCAAGTGGAAGAAAGTTAGGTTGGGTAGAACTGACCTTGGAAGTAAATATGACAGTGTGTGTCTATGAGATCATGGTATCTTTAAATCGGGCAGATAGCAAACTGTGCTGTCACAGCATGGAGCTCAACCTGTGATCTATAGCTTGCTTAGACACTTCATCTAAGCAGTTATCCCTTTAAGAGGTGTGATCTGCTGTTGCTATGCTCTGTGCAATCCATATCAGGTCTAGTAAGTTCAAAGCTATCTCAGAAGTGTAGTGAGAATGTTTGGTATAGGCTATAGCTCTTTTGCCAAAGTATCATAGTTGAAATATATAGAAGTTGGATCTTCAGGAAAGAAAGCAGAATTTCAGACTTGTTACTGCTCATGTAATGACACATTCATGGCCTGTAATTCTAAGCAATCTGAGAAACTTCCCTAAGCAATCTTCGGTTGTGTAGAAACTAGACACATTGCTCACTTGCTGACTGCTGTGTTTCTTTCCAGCTAATAGAAGGGCGCTGGAGACACTCTTCATAACAGGAATGTTAATATATGAAATCACTTGTGACAACAAAGAGACTGCAATACTTGGTTGTTTTGTGGTTTTTAATTTTTTCTTTTATTTACAAGGACCAGTGATATTGTCTAAGTGTTGAATTGACAATTGTCTCACCAATTAGATTAGAAAACACATCACATATAATTCTCAATTTTGGTGGATTAAACAAGTTTAAGTTTGTGATGTTCAAAGCTACATTTCTGGAACAATACAAAGTTGTTAGGATAAATGACATAAAAAAAAAAAAAAAAAGGCAATATGGAATGTGCAAAAACCAACACTACAAAATTACCAGCTGTACAATCGTAAATAGTTCCATGTTTCTAAAACTTAACTCTAAATGGTGGGAAGAGAAAGCTCATCGGAATTTAGGGCAAGTGGGGATATCCTAGGCTATTGAGGCCAGTTCCACAATGCAACAGAATGACAAAATGTGACCTGAAAGGGGCATCATGAAGTTCCCTGGCTTTAATTTAACAATGCTTCTAGCTGAACAATCTTTTATTGCATCTGCAAATAGAAACAATATTTCACTTCCGGAATAAAGCCTTTGAGAAAAATAATGTGTTCTTAACAAAAAATCCATTCCCTGGATGGTACTTTATCATTATTGCTTTGTAATGTATCCTCTGAAAAAGTAAAGACTAATCATATTTCCAAATAAAGCAGCATGCCTGGTATTCATGGTAAATTACAACATCTGTGAAATGAACACAAGCATTACAGTTTAACTCATTTAAATCTGCATGATTTGTACCCGCTACCATCAATATTTTAACTACCACAGACTATTTAAATTTTCCTTGCTATTTTGTTATAATCATGGGAAATGTCTGATACTAAATAACCCAGAATAATCCAATTAGTAATGATTGTGTGGTGCCTTGTAAAAATGTTCGGTTTGAGACTGAAAAGGAGATTCTTTGAAAGCATGTCTAATATCTGACTTCTGTTGTATTCTGTGCAGGTTGTGCTCTGTATTTTTGTGTGAGAAACCCAGCCATATATTAGAATTCATTAAAAAAAACCTGATAGAAAGAGGAAAACAATTCATACATTGATTGTGCTGGGACGCTGCATTATTTGTCTGCATTTGTTGTTATTTTGCTGACACACATATCAATTCTATACAAATTATTTTTCTGGTATTCACAAATTCATCATGATAAACATTTCATGATGATTTTGAAGGCTTTTGAATGTGTTTTCTAAATGAGATAAAGTAGAGAGACTTGAAAGATGACATGAAAATAGGAAGGAAGGATGCAAAATCATATGTTTTTCCTAACATACTTTTTTTTTAATGGATTTATTTCTATTTAATAGTTTTAAAAATATTTTTTTAAGAAAACAAAAATAGGGATTTTTTTGCTTTACAGCAGTAAACATCTGTCTAACACTGTAGTGTGCTTTCAATATACATCTTTCAGAATTAAAGACCTGGGAACCTCGTCTAAAAAAAAAACAAACAGCTTTTTCTCAATTCGAGTAATTCACAAAGGTACGTGAAAAGAAACTGAACAGAAGGAAAACATTCAACAGATACACTTTCCTTTTTTATATGGATTTTATTTATTTAGTAACAATAAAGATACGATTTTGAGACCTCACTTGGAGTATTGTGCACAGAACTGGTGTTCTCAACATAAAAAGGACATGGAACTGTTGGAACAAGTCCAGAGGAGGGCCATGAGGATGATCAGGGGACTGGAGCACCTCCCGTATGGAGATAAGCTGAGAAAGCTGGGGCTGTTCAGCCTGGAGAAGAGAAAGCTGCATGGAAACCTCATAAAAACCTTCCAGCATTTGAAGGGGCTTATAAGGATGCTGGGGAGGGACTATTCATTAGGGACTCTAGTGATTGGACAAGTGGTAACGGGTTCAAATTTATTTTGATGATCTTAAGGTCCTTTCCAACCCAAACTATTCTGTGATTCTATGATTCTATGATTTATTTTTTAATTCCGACCAAACTGAATGTGTTAATGATAGCATAAAGACTACTGGGGATATTTGGACAATAGAACATAGAACAAAGCTATAGATGCGTAGCGAGCAGATCTTGGCTAGCTTCCAGAGCCCCCTCTCACTCTCACTCTGCCTTTTCACCAGCATGGGGGGAGAATAAAAAACAAAAAAGCTTACACGTCAAGATAATGAGAGGGAGCTTAATTACCAGATACTATCATGAGTAAATGTCCTGGGTTCAGCAGTAGCAATCATTTTTCTCCTTCTTAGTAGTTGGTGCAGTGCTGTGTTTTTGACTTTCAGCCTGGGAACAGTGCTGATTACACCAATATATTTAGCTGCTGCTTAGTAATGTTTAGTCTGACCAAGGACTCTCTGAGTCTCATGCTCTGCCAGGGAGGAGGGGAAGCTGGGAGGAAGCAGAGACAGGACACCTGACCCAAACTGACCAAAGAGGTATTCCATACCACAGCACATCATACCCACTATATAACTGGGAGCAGACACCTGGAAGAGTTAGATCACTGCTCAGGTTGGGCTGGGTATTAGTCAGTGGGTGGTGAGCGGTTGTATTCTCTTCCCTTATTATTTTCCTTATCATTATTATTATTGGTGGCAGCAGCAGTGGCTTGTGTTACGCCTTAGTTACTGTACTGTTCTTATCTCAACCTGTGGGAGTTACATTCTTTGGATTCTCCTCCTCATCTCTCTGGGAGGGGGGGGAAGGAAGAGGGGGAGTCAGAGACATACTGCATGGCTGACTAGGCTTAAATCACGACAGTAAAACAGACCTAGACTGGGAAAAATTGGTTTAATTTAGTACCAGTTGACGTAGGTTTGCACAGTGAGAAACAAAGGCAAATCAAAACACCATCCCCACCGCTGTTTTTTTTTAGCCCCAGCACTCAATGGACTCCTTCATTCTCTACTCCTCTATCTACTTCCTGCCACAAGCAGCACAAGGGGACAGGGAGTGGAGGCTGTGGCTAGTACATAAGAGCTCTCTGCTGCTCCTTCATCCTCACACTTCTCCATTCCTCCTGTGTGGGCTCTCCATGGCCACAGTTCCTTCAGGGCACATCCATCTGCTCCATTATGGGGTCTTCAAAAGGCACCTGGGGTACCTCCTCCCTTCGTTCTCTGACCTTGGTGCTCACAGGATTGTTTCCCATTCTCTCCCCCTCCATAGTCCTCACTCCACCTGTGCCGCTTTTGCCCTTTCCTAAAACACTTTTCCAGAGGCACCTCCACCTTGGCTGGGGGCTCATATGTGCCCTGCCGTGGGTAGCTTGGATCCATCTGGAACTGACCGTGCCAGCACAGGGCAGCTCCAGCCCCTCCTCACAGAGACCTGCAGACCCCACTGCCAGCACTTGGGCACCAGCACTGACCACACAGCAAGTCAGAGTACCTGAAAGAAACAAGACAACTGAGTTATCTTTTCTTTCTGTAAGTTTCATTAGTCTTTTGGGTTTTTGTTTTAGAGATGTCTACTTCCCTTGTTTAGCAGCATATCCTCATCTACTGTAATTAAGCTCTACACTTTACCTGTGTTGAAGACCTGACTTGTATGGCATGTGTTTGTTATTCCTCAATGTATTTGTTTTCTGTATTTTTTACTGCTCCTCTCCATGGTAGAAATCCCTAGACCATGGATGAGACATAATCGATCTGCTCTGTCTTATCCTGGCATTGCAAAATTCAAAAAAGGTTTTGTAAGCTTATTAAAGTGACTGTAATACAAGCAAAACACTTGAAAATCTGTATATTTGCGTATCACTATGAATGTCTTCTGGAAGTACTTCCTGCCTTATTTATTGCTCTATTCCAGTAACAAATGCATGTCTTTGCGATATTGAATCAGAAATGAGTGAAATCTAATTCTTTGTAAATAAACTGCAGAAGCTGTGCATTTTATGAATGAATTTTATGAATATAGATTGTAACACCTCCTGGTTTTAATTACGGAACAGCGTTTGGAATAAAAGTTCCATGTTAATAGCACACATAAAGATGAAGGCAATCAAGGATAATCTTGCTTCCTTTCCAGGTTTTTCAGGCCAGTACTGTGAAATAGAAGTGAATGAGTGTGAGTCAGCTCCCTGCTTGAATGGCGCTGTCTGTCAGAATGATGTCAACAGCTATGATTGTTTTTGCCCTGAAGGTAAGTTGTTCAAAATAATTTACTTTTATTATTTTTGACAATTATAAAAATTGCCTGAAGTCTGCAAAGTGTGTGCTTGACAGTCTTCAAAGCCATTGTTTAAATTTCCTTTGTATGGAAGTTATTACTTCTTTTCTGAAGTCTCATTTGCATCTTTGTCCACCAAGGCACCCAATAAAACAAGCATTCTCATTAAGAATGGAGAGAGGTACACTTGTAACTGCCACTGTGTTTTGGACAGAACCTCATGATTTTAGTAGAGTCTGAAGGAGAGAAGAAAACACAAATGAGCAGTACATGAAATCCACAGAAAACGTAATCAATGAACTTACAAGGAATCTGTTTTATCCTCAGGTACTAAGTTACAGCTTTATGACTGAGCATAGCAAGTAAATTACAAAATTACAATGGCCATAATAATGACTGTAATATATCTTCAGTGCAGAAATCTATTAAAACTTTCACAGACAAAAATAAAAAAAAAAGGTTTTCAGCCCTGGGACTGCCTATTTAAAAAAGCATTAACTGCTCAGGGTTATCAGAAGTGTATGAACAAATGAGTGTTTTCAAGAAAGAAGTAGTTAAAGGAAAACTAAAATGCTTTAAAACACTTAAAATTACAGGTCTTCATGAAATACGTTCACAAGTAGATTTTTTTCTGAATATTTGTATGTGTTGGTTTTACTTTTTTTATTGGATTTTTAGTTAAAAATAAAGTCAAGTTTGTATTTTATAAGCTGGTACTTTATTTAAACTTTCTTACACTTGTTTGAGGTTTTTTTTACTATTTTGTAAGGATAGACTGATGTTGAGTTGATTTGAAGGCTTATCATATTTCAGGGTTTTACATATTCAAGTATTCTAGTGGTGATGAGTTCAGAAACTCATCACAAAAGATGAAATTGCTACAAATAATTCTCATAAGCACAGACTCCATCGTTAGCTTAAATTGGAAGCCAAAACAGATATTGAAGGCAGTTGAAAATTAAGCTGGGAAAAGATCATTCTACTGGTCTGTCTGATCAGCTTATGGAAAAATAAATCTTGGCATCCACATTGATAATTTTGTGGTGTACTTGTTACCTGTGAAACATGGGTTTGATTAAACTCTAAATGCAAATGAGAGCTGTTGCTGTATACATTACTAATGAACTGAGGGTAATTCTAAAGTTTTATGACTTAGGGATCAGTGGAAATTGGTTCCATGGTCAGTTTAAGAAATTACGGGAATATGCCTTGCACTGAGGGTGCTGATAGCTTAGCATTAGTCATGGTCTTCCTGCAGCCATGGCCTGTGACAACACTAATGATAGTCATTTTGTACCATGACAATGAATTAGAATGCGTTTAGAAGAGCATAAAATGTCAGCTACTGGAGTGCAGATTCTCCAGCAATTTCTAGTACAAAAAAGTACTGTTGGGCTTCTGAGTTTGGTAAAAGTCACTATGACACAAGAAACAAATAGAGAAAAAATGGAGAAGTAATTATTTGAGAGCTGATTTTTAAAACTATAATCAGCTGTCTAAATCCCAGCATCACTTATATTTGTCTGCAATGCTTTCAAAATGGCAGAAGATACATAGATTCTGCTAAACAAATACTTCAACTAAATTAATGAAAATACTGAATACTAAGCTTGTTCTTCCAGTTACTAGCTCCTTTTAAAGTATATTTGATGGTAAATGTATTGTCCTTTTAATGACAGAGGAGAAAAAACTTCCAGGAAAATCTTTCAGTAAAACTTCAAGACGATGTTATTACAAGAGTAAATTGAGAACAATTGTGGTTTTTTTAGTTTCTTTAGAAAAAGGAACCCAAAAACATGCTTTAGAAAAGAAGGCACAGATATAGCTGAATAATAAATAGCTCTGTTTTTTTTTCCAAACAAGGATTTGAAGGTTTGAACTGTGAAATCAACTTTGATGAGTGCACTTATGGTTTTTGTAAAAGCAATTCAACTTGTTTAGACCTGGTTGCAGACTACAGCTGTGTTTGTCCACCAGGATTCACTGGTAAGATTTCTTTTAACTCTGGAAAGACATTAAATAGTTAAAATTTATATTCTTTTTTTCTGAAATTAAATGAAACTTTTAAATTGCATTTTGTTCAGCATTTTAGCATTAAAAATAAATTTAACTCAGTGCTCTGTGCTATTGCTAATCTGCTTTAATCTCCCTACTAATATGATAAAAATCGAAAGCAGTGTGCATGCCGTTTGATTAATTGGTGGAAAGCAAAATTATACTTTGCCTAGGAAAAAAGTGTTCAAAACCACCTAGTCTATATAGGTGAGCAATGACAGCTATAGCAGTTGCTGTTTGTCTTCAGATTATCATATCAGAGCCATACTCAATTGAGACAGAAATGAGAATACAGTTTTAGCAAGAGGGTGCTTTGTTCTCTTCAGGAAAGAAGCCCTCAGATCCTTATGATAAATAGTTTATAAATTGAACTTTGTGTGTCTACCAGGTTTAAGAAAGTAACTCTTGCACTGGGAGCAGTCTTCATGGTCTTACTTTCTGCCAGAAACATCTAACAGGATCATTGGGAAATAAATATAACTGTCTCCAAAAATATACCATATTAACAACTAACATGCTGTGATTTCAGAGGCTGGAGCAACTGACTTTCAGCTGCTGATTTCATAGAGGCAAATGGAGCAGCATTAGTCATCAGCTGTAAAAGGAAGACAAGCAGTGGCAGTCTCAGTAATCATACACAGTTAGTGGGTGTTGTAATAAAAAGTCAAACAAATATGTACTGAGATCTCAAAATCTGTTGACCAGTGGACAGGAAAGACAAAAATGAAAGAGAGCTATTATTAAAAAAGGGGTTGAAGAAGCAAGTAGAATAGTTAAGGACAAGGAGGAAAAATTAAGGTAAAAGTAAATAGAGCATTTCAATTGATAGTAGCATCAGTAACATCCAGTTTAGGAGCACTTCATACTTATATTGTCAATGGTTAAAAAAAGGCAGATGGTACATAAGGAATGTAAGATGATACATAGAGATTTAGAATCTGTGGAAGCGATAATAATTGCAGCTTCCACAAACATCTGTGATTTTGCATGACTTGTGCCAACTATTCTTATTATTCTTATATTACTCAGCATTTTAAAACCGAGCTGTGCTCTATTTATTACAAGATAATACTCTCCTTTTTTTTTATAACTGGATTTGTTGTCATGAGTTTGCAGAGTATATGCCTACTTTGTGTCAATCATGAAAATAATGGAGGTGATTACAAAGTATTTTTTTATATGCATAGAAACATTTTTAATGCAATAGTTTTGAAAGAAGGAGCTTTAAAAACATACTGCTATACTGCAAGAATCAAAATGGAAAACACAACTTTTCTGTAGTAAATTGCAGTCAGTTTGTACTAGGGAATGCAGGAAAACCTGTTCCTTTGGAAATACAGCTACACTACTTTGGGGTATGATGGAATCCACATTACAGAACCAGAAGAACTAAAACTAGTGTGTGGATGTCACTAAGGCAGCCTTGAACAGTGTATGTTCTCCTTAGGAAGGACACTTTATCCTAGATTCATAATGATGCAGACAGTTTGTCAATAACATATCTGTTCATTCCAAGACAAAAAGAAGTCAAAATCTGTCAACAGTAAAATAATTTCAGGTGAGTTATGGGTAGATTTTAATGGGTGCCTCGAGGCCTATGTTGAAGTCATAGAAGTTCACATGACTGCATAATAGGCCATTATAAAAACGCTCTATTTTCTCTGCCATTTCCTGTATGAGAGACTTTTCATCATGAATGTGCTATTGATCTCACTTAAATTGGCTCTTTTTGTGAGACAAGACAGCTTCCACAAGAAAAAAATCATTCAGTCTACTGACTGGAATTGGAAGTGGGGATAAAGATCCTCCTGATTACATGGAGTATTTTGACCTGTGCTCATGCTATTTGTAAAAGCACAGTCAGCCATTGTGGATGTCATTAGATTTGCTCTGTCCAACAACTGCTTCAGCCTCCTTAGAAAGAATCTTTGATGCAAAATCATAGAATCATAGAATAGTTAGGGTTGGAAAGGGCCTTAAGATCATCCAGCTCCAACTCCCCTGCCATGGGCCCTATATTTAAGCTTTTATCTTTAAAAAAAAGAATACTGTGGTAAAAGAATGTTCCATGTCCTTCTGAGTTTTAGGATTGATGCTAACGGCCCAAGAAGATACTGCCATAATAACAGTGGTACACTCAAAACCTTTTAAAGGGGAAAAGGAAACATAGTGGATACATATTATTTTTTTTTTCTATCCAGTTAATATTTAGGCAATGTAGAAAACAGTAAAAATTGTTATACCAGAAAACTTACTAATATCTAGCCATTTTTTTTGGAGTTATGATCAAAGTTCCAGTGTCTCTCTGGGTTCTACAGGTAACAGTTTCAGTCTTCTCAAGGTATGGAGGAGTCTAGGCCTTAATCATAAACATCTTGAGCCCTTTTCCAAGGGAAAAATTATGTTCCTGGTCGGGGTTTCTTCCTCCTTAGTTAGGGATCCAGTTGGGGTTATTTTTATACATTTTCTCATCCAGTGCATATCCTGTCCTGCACTGCCAGCTGCAGCCTGGCGGTGGTCCCCAGCCCTGCCAGCCCCGGGTACACAAAGGCTTTGTTTCGCCAGATAGTGACAGGCAGGAGGTGTCACCCCCTCTGCAGCAGGGCCATCCCCAGAGCTGAAGCTGGAGCAGGGGAGGCAGCAGTCACTGAGCCAGTGCAGGAGTTGAGCCAATGAAACCCACCTCAGGCCATGGCACTGCCAGGGCATCCCCTGCTGAGGGTGAACATTGTATTTACTGGGCTACCACAGTTAGCTCTGACTACACAGGGGCAAAAGTCCAAAAGTTCATCAACATCTGCTAGCACCCTGTCAATCACACTTTGCATTTTTCTGGCGAGACTTGCTCAAGGAACTGAGATTTTATAAAATCCAGTAAATGTATAAAATGTATAGGGCTGATTTTTTTTTTTTTTTTTTTTTTTTTTCCCCCCCATATGTGCTTTTTCTTTCCTAGCATTTTAAAAGGCAGCTCCAAGTAGAGTTTAGCTTTATCATCTGAGCTGATCAGGTACAAAAACTGTCTTAAGCCTATTTGTTCGCTTGGCTTACTGTTTACTAGCTCTGTCCTGGCAACATAACTCAGCTTTGGTGTTACATACCTTGTGCATGAATGCTGCTAGAAGGGCAGTATTGGACAGGAGGGAGACAGCTGCCTGTTTCAATGGCCTTGGCTGGGTATGCTCCACAGGCCACAGAGCTTGTTCCTTCTCTGGGAGCAGAGCCAGGAGGAGGCAATACCATGGAACAGAGGGTGCACGCCTGGACAGGGGGTGCAGCTCTCTCCTGCTGTGAAAAATCAGCAGGACAACAGCATCATCAATACCCGAGAGTGCTGAGAGGAGCAGGGGGTCTTCTTCAAGCTTCTTCTCCCAAGTATAGTCATTATTATTAAAAGGGTGTGCACCTGAATGCTGGCAACTTTGCAACCTGCTGCATGGACTTCCCTTTACTGTGAGAAAGATAGGCAGACAGAGAGAAGCAGCTCTGAGGAAGACAAGGAAAAGACTTTCTATTAAATCAAAGCTTATTCTCAAATGCCCTCTTGTGGGAGTCAGCATACACAGGATCACTGTAATTATCGCATAGTAAAGAGCTGCTGGACAAATGGACAGAAGGCAACACTGCCACCTTCTTACTTCACAATATTTTAATTTTGTCAAGTAAAGGGCTTCAAGAACATCTGGCAGTTGAGATAGGTAAAGGCAGCCTACATCTGTTAGCCTGGCAAGTCACAAAAATTAAAAGGACTTGTTTTGCACATCCAGACTAGTAAATTCTGGGCACTATAAGAACCTGAAGATAGGTGAAGTAGGGAACAGTAGGACACCTTCAGTACCCTGAGTAGTAAGGCACCTTGAATCAAAGCATCAATCATGTGGGCTAGAATGGAATTCACTAGTGGTAAAGAAGGAGGAGGCAATTTTATGACATGCTGGTTACTACCCTTTTTTCATTATCTGAGTAGATTTTGTCTGGTCATATCAGACACTGGAATCCAAGAATTTTGTAAGTCAGTGTTCTGGTATAAGAAGGCTTGAGTTTTTAATTGCAAATACGTGATGGGGTTGTATTTTGTCCGTTGTAAACTCTTTGCCTGTTTTAAGTTTTATAAGAGATTATTAATTAAATGAATTTCAAAACTGTGTGCATGTGCCTGAGTGTAGAAGTGATCCCTAACTTAGGAATTTGACACTAGTGAGCACTGGGTAGAAAACAAATGTTTCTGAAGTGATTTTTACTTTAGCACTTAGCACTGAATTTTGTAGTTATTTATATGCATGAGATCCCTAATCAGGCTTCCTCACCTATATCATGGTCTATATGAATTCTCCATGTGTAGCATGATCCTTGTTTTAGGTTTTGCCTGTGTCTCATTCATGTTTATCATTATCATGAGGCAGTATGAATCAACAATCAAAATCTACCATCAGGTGACATATTGACTTGAATAAGCATTAGGCTTTACACAGCAGACTAAACAAGTTTGCAAGCCTTTTAACGTGCTTTCTGAAGTTCAAATCTGTGTAATTTCCTCTGACATGTCTCATGAGCTTTAGGAATCCCTTAGTAGCCATTGCGGCTAAACAAGTGGTCCCTGAAACACTAAACGTTTGAAAACCAAAATTATAAAAGCTTGTGCAGTGTTTCACAGCTCAACTCACTCCATAACAAGGGAACAGGTGATACCTTTTTTGCTCTTCCAAAAATCTTTTCTTGTTCATTCTTTTTTAACAGTTTTCTAAGCTTTGTTTTCAGAAAGTCTGCAGAAGCTGTTCTTCTTTAGGTGGCTTTTGGCTAACCCAGATGTTTTTTGTTACTATCAGGACCACTGCACAGTTTAATATAATAGAGTCACTCCATCCTCTATTCCATCCATGCTCATCATGTCCAGTCCTGTCCTCAACAATTTGAAGGAAAGAGTTGGCCTGAGAATTCTATTCGTGCTCACCCATATTTAGAGTCAGTCACAGATCACAGAATTGTAGAATTTTTTGGGTTGGAAAGGACCTTAAAGGTCATCTAGTTCCAACCCCCCTGCCACAGACAGACACTTTCTACTAGATCTGGTTGCTAGACCACTGATTGCTTAAAGCCTCATCCAGCCTGGCCTTGTACCCTTCCAGGGACGGAGCATCCACAAGTTCTTGGGCAACCTTTTCTAGTGTCTCACCACCCTCATAGTGAAGAAGATATTCAGTTCTGGTTGCATAACATGCATCAGATTGTTGCTCCACATCAATGGCCCTTCCAGAAGCAGCCCAAAGCCAGGTATTTTCTCCGACGTCTCCTAATGACCAAGTTCACATAAACAACATGCCTATGTCTGATCTCTAGTAGTGCCAAAAGTGTTTCAAACCAATTGAAAACCTGGAAACTGAAGTCTGAAGAGGGTGCTATGGTTACCACAGCTCCTTGCCACCAGGCTGTGATCCATAGTTGGCCCATGCTGGATGAGAGGGAAAGTATGACTGCCTTTCCCCCTGCTCAGCTAGAGCAGTGCCAATGGGCGGCTGATTTTCAGAAACATTCCAGAAGGGAGGTTGCCAGCGGCAGGCTACCCGCAGTTGGGTGTGCAAACTTAATGTGCTGGAAAATAAACACTATTTATGCATACATGCAAATGTATTTAATGTGTATTTCTGTGGTTATTAGAGAATGATTATCATCGTGTCAAGTGTAAGTGTATCTGCTTCCCCTGGAAGAAATTCAGGATACAACAGAGTGGAAAAATAACAATCAGTAGAGTGCAGAAAAGTCTGTTTAAGTTTCATCATGTTGCAAACTACATTATATAAAAATTGATAAAATAATGCATTAAAAACTATTGAATTGCATGAAAAAAAAAAAAAACAAAAACAAAAACAAATCAATTACAGCTCAGTAGCAGTGTTTTTTTTCCCAGTCATCTAAAAAACATGCAGTGTCTCATTTTTTTTCTAGTGAGAAATCAAATGGTACATTTCTCCAATAGTTTTCCATCTGCAAATACTATGCTTGACTTGTTTGAATTAGAAGGTGAATAGTAACAGTTGGAACCGTTTGACAAAAGAGAAGTTAATTCTTCAATCAGAAGTTTAATTAGTTTATATGGGATTTACTTTATTATTGCTCTACTGGAGGCATTACAAGATTATTTTTGTATTTCAGTTTATCCACTTTAGATATAATGGGTTTTTTTCCAATAATGATGACAATTGTAGTTCATAATACAGTGTATGTAGAACATACTTTAATATCTTTCTGGGTGTGACTGTGTATTAATTAATTTTAGATAAAGTGTAACATAATAATGTAATATTTTAGGTTTGGTTTTCAATAAAAAAAATATTGTCAGTTGCTGGGAGGCCTTGGGTAATAGAGGATAAAAAGTAATTGTGTCAAGAAAAGCTCACACAGTGATTAAAGCACACACAGAAGACTTCAGAAAAAATGGTTGAAAATCTTAGTCTTCCTGAGTTACTGTGGGAAATCAACCAAATTTTTCCTGAACTCCGTACTTTTTCTATAAACTATTTTTTTTTTCCTTTTCTTTGCATGTGCTTTCAATTTATATTCTAAACAATTAAGGTCATGGCTGTCATTGTACTATGAACAGTGATAGGCCAGCACAGTATGCACAATTTTTGCTTTTTACATGAGCGCACCCAAAAAATATGTAAAATGACATATGGATTTCAGGACAATTTCCAACTAGGTTAAGATTTTTATTATAACTGCCTCAATTAATCTCTTGGGACTAAATTTTCTGTTATGACATGAGCAATCAGTGAATAGGTATTTGACATAAGAAAATCTGCAACCAGACATTTTCCTCACTGCATATTTTTCCACCCCTCCCAGACAGTTTGTTAGCCAATTTGAGAAACAGAAGTGGCATCTTACAGAAGAATGGTTTTCTCTATTTTTTTATAGCTAACGGTTCCTCTTTGGAAAAAAATCTCCCAAATCATTGATGTTGGAAAGTCTGTTGTTCAGTAACTCTTTTGCAGTAACAACTGTCATTGCATCTGAGGTTTTCCTGCTAAAATGTATTTCCTAGTGTATACCGGGCTGTCTTTTCAATGAGTGAAGCAACTCACCTTGGGCACCTTCATGTTTGACAGTCATACTGTAAAAGGTATGACACTACCAGTTTTAGTGTGACCACACTAAGTAGGAGGCATATTTGGTGCCAACTTCAGAAGACTTGTTGACTTTTCTTCTTCACTCTTTGGTCTTTGCCTTGATTTTTTCTTTCTTTTATTTTTTAAGCACCTTTTTTTCTTTTCCCCCTCAGTTCTGCAACTCCCTGTAACTACTGATTTGCTATATTTGAGACATTTTACATATGTTAGGCATCATTCTTTGTCCATGTTGTTTACATTGAACCTAAAACTGGTTTTGCCCAGCTCCTATGTTAGATTTTTTGCTTTGTTACCAGTAACTGGCCACAAGTGAGCTGTTAATAGCCTTGGAGTCTCCAGTATCATGTTACAAATGTACCCTCGAGGCCTCTGTTCTCTCCCCTGCACTCCTTCACACTGCAGCCTTATTCTAGGATCATAATTAGTTCACTCTGTACAGTGCAACTACTTGTTATTTCTGTCTATATCGTATTAAAAATAAGCATAACGTGATACAATTTACAAAATTAAGGAGGACTAAAACAAATTAAGCAAAATCCACCTGACCACTAGACATTTCCTGAGGCTTCTGGTGTTAGCTTGACACCAAACCTGTGGCCTGATGTTTGATATGGCAATGACATATGTGCTGGGCTGCAGGGCTACAGTGGGGACATCACTGCAATGGTTGGCTGATTTCACTTGAGCAGTAGGTTGTTCAGAACTTATTGCTTGCCCAGATCTGAGGAGTCTTGAAGCAGGAGGGGAAAAGCATGTAGTGCAAAGTGGCATTTTTAAAGCTGTTTATACAAATTTTGTTAGAATACTTTTTTCCTTGACACCTTTGCAGTCAGAAGGAAACAGAATTTCATGGATTATTTGCTGTAGTAGCAGAAGAGCAGCACCTGACAGTTTCCCTAGCAACCTGCAAGGGCAGGATGAACACATTTCGCATGATTACAGCCATGCTATAGAACCCAGCTGCCTAAGGGTGGGCTGTAGCTATCACAGACAAACATCTGGCTCACAGACTTATCTTGATGTTTTCCCAGAAAAGACTCATAGAAGGCTACAAGATGAATAAGTTTATTCTGGAAGTCTTCTAACCTGTAGATTTCTGGTTGTATGCTCTATGTTAGGACTGTATACCAGAAGGCAGTTAAATGTTGCCCATTAACCACCTTGCATTGAGCCTAATTACTTACTTTTGATTAACATGCACAATGAATCCAGAAGGCTTAAATCTTGATACATATGCATGAAGACAAGTCAGAATTTCACTGGCATTTTTTTTTTTTCTAGTAGGAATCACAAGCATACTTAGAAGTTTGTATTAAATACTTTATTTAAAATTTTTGTCTTCAACTTCAAGCCATTGTGATCATTACCTTTTCTACGCAAAAATGACAAAGCCTCTTGCTACCCAAGTATTTTCTCTTTGTAAAGACACTTCTACACTGTATTCAAGTCACTTCTTGGTTTCGTTTGTTGTAAATGGAACAGATGGAGCTCTTTAAGCCTTTGCCAACAGCATGCTTTCTTCAGTTGTTGCATAAATTTTGTGTCTTTTCCTGCATTCTTCCACTTATTTGTAACATGGAACACTGTAGTTAATGTTTTATGCAGCAGTATTTTACACATCAATACAACACAAAACCATTCTTGGTTTTTTAAATACATTTGAGATTCCACCTCGCCCCGCCCCCAGCACTGCAGGAGGGTTCATATGTTGAGGTCCTCAGCAGTCCTTTTCAGATCACTTCTGTTTCTTCACACACAGTTCAGCAGCTGTAACCTACATGTCTTTTTCTTTGCCTGTATCTGGCAGCTGCAAGTGACCAGAAGTGACCTGCAGTACATAGGAAAATGTACTGTGTAACTGAAAAAAGTTACCACGGGAGGATTTGAGTTAGTGCATATGCTTGCTCTTCTCTGGAAGAGAGGTACTGGAAAAGAAGCAAGAGTGGAAATGCAGTGTCTTTTTAAAAGTCAGTGTTGAAATAACAGAGTAAGGGCTTTTCGCATCTACCTACAAAAAAAGAGGGAAGCATGAAATGTCTCATGTCTCATTATGACTTCCTCATGAGAAAGACTTGATGGGTGGAGACAAGTTGAATGTTCCAAAAGCTGCACTGCTCTCTTTGTAAAAGTAGGACTTTCCATCTGTCAAAATGACATCTCTTCAATTTAGAGACAAGGATATCATGTGGGACAGTGTCAAACACTTTGCGTATGTCCAGGTAGATGACATCAACTGCTCTACCCTTGTCCATCAGTTCCGTAGCCCCATCATAGAAGGCCACGAAATTGGTCAGGCAGGATTTCCCCTTAGTGAAGCCATGCTGGCTGTCACCAAGCACCTTGTTGGTTTTCATGTGCCCTAGCATGCCTTCCAGGAGAATCTGCTCCAATATTTTGCCCGGCACAGAGGTGAGACTGACTGGTCTGTAATTCCCTGGGTCATCCATTCTCCCCTTCTTGAACATGGGGTTATATTTTCCTTTGTCCAGTCGTTGGGAACTTCACCTTTGTTTCTCTTGCCTACTGTATGCTATACTCACCTTTGTCTTCTCTAAGAAGTGTGTTTTGACAGAGGCATACAGTGGAGGCAAAGATTTGGATGAAAGCATTAGGTTCAAAAGTGGGAGCTCTGTTATCACACCCCAAGTAACTTAAGACCTTTATTCTACCATGTGGCAAAGCAAATTTCCAGACAGACAATTCACTGCATGAACATAAAAGCCTTTGGTCCTTCTTCAGTGTTACTGTGTGTGCGCTCTGTAAAATATATGACTATAACACTAGAACAAAACAGTAAATATCATCTATTCCATCCTTATCCCAGCAGAAAACCTACACTATACATACATTATTTCTCTCATATGTTTGCGTCACCTTAAAGAAGTACGACACCATTCCTTCCTTTCCTCAGGAAATCTTTCCAGTGTGTTCTTATACTAAGCATAAGAAGTAGTTCCTTTTCATCTGATCTAACTTTCACTGCAGTTTAAATGCATTATTTCTTACCCTGTCTGCTGTGAACATGGAGAACTAAAGACATTTGCAGAAGCCTTTTATTATTTTATGATTATCATAATTTCTATTCAGATTTTCCTTATTTAGGCTTTAGAGCCCCATTTGTTTTGTTTATCCTAAGATGTCAGTCTCTCAAGTTCTTTGTCACTCTTTCCATCTATATATGGTCTGTCTTCATTTGGTCCACATTTTTGTTGAATGCAGCTCACTGCACAGTGCAAAGCACTCCAAATGAAGCTTTACTACAGCTCGATGAGAATGGAAGGATTATTTTATGCTTCTAAGTGGTTATGTTCCTTTTTATATATCCCAGCACACTATTTGATTTGAAACAAAATTCTGGAGTTTGTTCCTACTTAACTGGTATTATAAGATCTTCAACTTGTTCTGAGTGGATAACATTTGTTATTTCAAACTCTTTCTATCTCCAATTTGTCAAAATTTATGAAGACTTTTAATCATGTCTTCCAGTGTACCTTTTCAGGTTGCCATCAATAAGCTTACTCCATTCTCAACCATCCAGACTGTCATGGAAAATAAAAAGTGGAACTAGACGGACAGTATACCTCTTCAAAATCTGTATACATTTTGGTAGTAAAACCACAAGTGACTACTGTATGAATATGGCTTTCCAACATTTTTTATTCACCTGATATCTTGCAGCTCATATCCAGTCAAATTATTAGTATTTCACATGAAACAGCAACAGAAACATAAGTGAAGTGGTGAGGCACTGGAATGGGTTGCTCAGGGAAGTTGTGAATACTCCATCGCTGGCGGTGTTCAAGGCCAGGTTGGACAGAGCCTTGGGTGGCATGGTTTAGTGGGAGGTGTCCCTGGCCATGGCAGGGGGGTTGGAACTAGATGATCTTAAGGTCCTTTTCAACCCTAACTATTCTATGATTCTATGATTCTATGTCACTTCTATTTTTTGCTATAATCTACAAGCCCTGGAACTGTAGTGTAGGAGGGAATTGGTTTGCTTTCATAAGCTCATTTTTTGTAAATTATTTCATACTTTAGGTACTTACAACTAATCAGTTTAGTAACTTTTTCCTGTGTTTCCTCCAGGAAAAGAAATTACACAAGTGAATCTATAATTTCACAGCTCTGTTTTTCACTCTTTTTTAAAGGCAGACTTTATTGAGTCTTCAGGTACTTTACCTATCTTACACAAGTTCACAGAGAAAACTACTGAGCTTTCATCAACTAGTAACCAATTGTAAAATTCATCAAATCAGCCTCTATGAACATCTAACTCGTGACAATTCTCCAGCCTGCCTTTTCTGGTCTATACTGAAGTTTTGTCCTTTAATCATAGATATCAATTAGGGTAATGATCTGATGCAGTTGACTTTTTTACTGATGGTTTAAACAAAAGTAGCATTAAAAATCAGGCAAGATTACCATGGCCAGTGTCTATCCTTCTCCATTTAATGGCAAACCATACTTTTCCTTCATCTTTAATGCTGAAGTTCTTACAGCATCATTTCTTGTTACCCTGACCATCTTATGATAGCTACATCTTATTCAGTGCCTTTGCCAGTCTGATTTCATGCGTGCTTACTTGCGCTATACTTCTTAGGTTATCCTTGGTAACCTGACATTTCTTTGCTAGTTGGGCATTTTCATCCTTTGAAAACCAGGAAGTATCCAATTGGTCTCCTAATACCCCATGTCTTCCTCCCACAAAATGATAACTTGTCCTATTGCATTTAAGGAAAACAGCAACTTCCTTGATTAGCCTTTTACCTTAATTCAGCCTCCCATCAGGTTTCACGTAAGAAGTTTTTTGCATTCTTTGAAATTTTTCTGAATTCCTTTGTTATCTTGTTCACCCTTTTCTCCTTCCCTCTCCCTTCCCATGGATCTTGAGTGCACTCACCCACATTCTTCATATTCCTTTCCTCATTTTCAGACACTGCTTTGCCTTTTTACTTGGAATCAAATCCCCAAAAATCTGTTTGTTGTTGCCTTTTCCACTATCATGATAAATTGCAAATAACACATTCAGAAATCTTTGAATTTTTGAATGATGATTCGCTTTCAAAACAATGTTTTGGTAGTTAATACCCTATCACTCTTAAGTCCAGTGTTCTTAAAAAATCTGCTAGTTCTTTTATATATTTAAAATATTAAAAAAACAAAACCAAACAACAAACAAAAAAACCCTATAAAGCCCTAAGCTTTCATTCTACTGGTTTTACTGGACTTATGAGCTTTAGTGAATGATTAAATGTAGCAGATAACTGTAAGTGTGCAGTATTTCCCGCATACTTGCAAAGTCTGATCTAAGTTTCATCATTCTCCTTGTCTATGAGCTTCTGCTTCCTCCCCTTACAGCCTTTTCTAAATAATTATCTTAGAGAAGCAGTGTAAAGAGGAGGGTTCCCCTCCCCGCCTTCTCATCACTTTTTCCTCTGTCGATTGTGTTTGATTTTTGCGTAGATTCTATTTTTGCCTGTTAGCTCAAAGAACATCATGTGGTTAAGAAAAAGTGCCAGGTTACACCCTCTGCCAGTCATGCATTCATTGCTGGAATGAATCTGTAATTTTCTGAGTGCTGATTATCCCAGAAACCCCATGTGATTCTTGAATTCAACTCCTCAGAATGTGATTCCTAGGAGACATTACCCGATATAACCAATTTGAGTGACACAGAGATCCTTCCATCACTTTCTGTGTAGAATACCAGTGACCATTCTGCTCGCTCACATCTGCCACACCTACAGTTTTCCTTCTATATTGCTGGAGTAGCTTCTGGTGTTCATGGAAACTCTTAACCTCTACAGTTGTTATTTCATTTTAGGTCAAATTTGGATCAGAAAGATCCCAGTATAAGCTATACCGGGGTAGGGCTTGCTCTGTATTAGTGCAGTGCACAGTAGAGAGATGAGGAGCTGTGGGTTTTCTTTGGTATGCCAAATGAATTAAATGTTTTTAGACTCCCTCTCTTATATTGTCTTCTAAATAGTCTATATATTCTCCTATAATTCTGTTGTTTCAAATTTGAATTAATTTGAATTACAACTAAATTAAATCTCTTTAAATTCAGAAAAGTGAAGAAATGGTTGAGGAAATGAGTGGTTTTCTGTTGGGATCTGAGAAATTACATCATTCATCTAAACATGGAAGCAATCTCAAGAAATAGCAGCCTCACGCTCGCAGGCCCTTGCTCTCATGGGGGACTTCAACCACCCTGATATCTGTTGGAGGGATGGTACGGCCCAGCACAAGCAATCCAGAAGGTTCCTTGATTGCGTGGAAGACAACTTCCTTCTGCAAGTAATAGGGGAGCCGACAAGGAGAGGTGCCATGCTTGACCTCGTCCTCACCAACAGGGAAGGGCTGGTTGGGAATGTGACACTCCAGGGCAGCTTTGATTGCAGCGATCATAAGATGGTCGAGTTTGAGATCCTCAGGACAGTGAGAAGGGCGTGCAGCAAGCTCACTGCCCTGGACTTCAAGAGAGCAGACTTTGGCCTCTTCAGGGACCTGCTCAGTAAGGTTCCATGGGATACAGCCCTAGAGGGCAGGGGGGCCCAAGACTGTTGGTTGATATTCAAGGATCACCTGCTGCAAGCTCAGGAGCGATGCATCCCAACTAGAAGGAAGTTTAGCAGGAGGGCCAGGAGACCTCCTTGGATGGATAAGGAGCTGCTGAGCAAAATTCAAAGGAAACAAGAGGCTTCTAAAAGGTGGAAGCAAGGTCAGGCGGCCTGGGAAGAATACAGGGATGTTGTCCGGGAAGCCAGGGACCAGGTTAGGAAAGGTATGGCCCACTTAGAATTAAACTTGGCTAGGGATGTTAAGGATAACAGGAAGGGATTTTATAGGTACATTGCCAATAAGAGACAGGTTAGGGACACCGTGGGCCCTCTCCAGAAGCTATCGGGAGAACTGGCTACCCTGGATTTGGAGAAGGCTGAGGTTCTTAATGACTTCTTTGCCTCAGTCTTCACCGGCAAATGCTCTGACCACACCACCCAAGTCTTGGAAGGCAGACGCGGGGACGGTGAGGGTGGGGACCCTGGGCCCACTGTGGGGGAGGATCTTGTTCGGGACCACCTTAGGAACCTGAATGTATACAAGTCCATGGGACCGGATGAAATCCATCCAAGGGTCCTGAAGGAGCTGGCAAATGAAGTTGCTAAGCCACTGTCCATCATATTTGAAAACTCATGGCAGTCAGGTGAAGTTCCCGATGACTGGAAAAAGGGAAATATAACCCCCATTTTTAAGAAGGGGAAAATGGATGAGCCAAGGAATTACAGACCAGTCAGTCTCACCTCTGTGCCTGGCAAAATCTTGGAGCGGATTCTCCTGGAAGGCATGCTAAGGCACATGAAAACCAACAAGGTGCTTGGTGACAGCCAGCATGGCTTCACTAAGGGGAAATCCTGCCTGACCAATCTGGTGACCTTCTATGAAGGGGCTATGGAACTGATGGACAAGGGCAGAGCCGTTGATGTCATCTACCTGGACTTGTGTAAAGCCTTTGACACTGTCTCACATGACATCCTTCTCTCTAAGTTGGAGAGACATCAATTTGATAGGTGGACCACTCGGTGGCTAAAGAACTGGCTGGATGGCCGCACGCAAAGAGTAGTGCTCAGTGGCTCAGTGTCCAGCTGGAGACCAGTAACGAGTGGTGTCCCCCAGGGATTGCTGTTGGGACCGGTCTTGTTCAGCATCTTTGTGGGTGACATGGACAGTGGGATTGAGTGCGCCCTCAGCAAGTTTGCCGACGACACCAAGCTGTGTGGTTCCGTTGATACACTAGAGGGAAGGAATGCCATGCAGAGGGACTTTGACACGCTTGTGAGGTGGGCTGATGCCAACCTAATGAAGTTTAACCATGCTAAGTGCAAAGTCCTCCACCTGGGTCAGAGCAATGCCAGGCACAGCTACAGGTTGGGCGGGGAGGAGATTGAGAGCAGCCCTGCGGAGAAGGACTTGGGGGTGTGGGTTGATGAAAAAATGAACATGAGCCGGCAGTGTGCGCTTGCAGCCCAGAAAGCCAACCGTATCCTGGGCTGCATCAAAAGGAGTGTGACCAGCAGGTCGAGGGAGGTGCTCCTGCCCCTTTACTCTGCTCTCGTGAGACCTCCCTTGGAGTATTGTGTGCAGTTCTGGTGTCCTCAACATAAAAAGGACATGGAAGTGTTAGAACAAGTGCAGAGGAGGACCACGAGGATGATCAGGGGACTGGAGCACCTCCCGTATGAAGATAGGTTGAGAAAATTGGGGCTGTTCAGCGTGGAGAAGAGAAGGCTGCGTGGAGACCTCATAGCAGCCTTCCAATACCTGAAGGGGGCCTATAGGGATGCTGGGGAGGGACTCTTCATTAGGGACTGTGGTGAGAGGACAAGGGGGAATGGGTTTAAACTTAAACAGGGGAGGTTTAGATTGGATCTGAGGAAGAAATTCTTTACTGTGAGGGTGGTGGGGCCCTGGAATGGGTTGCCCAGGGAGGTTGTGGATGCTTCATCCCTGGCGGTGTTCAAGGTGGGGTTGGACATAGCCTTGGAAGGCATGGTTTTGTGGGAGGTGTCCCTGGCCATGGCAGGGGGGTTGGAACTCAATGATCTTGAGGTCCTTTCCAACCCTAACTATTCTATGATTCTATGATTCTAAATATTTTTCTTATTATTGTTACCAAGGTTGTTAAGTCTCCAAAATATTTTTTAGAATGTGTAATACAGTCAAACTAATTATGGTGTTCAGATGTAACACTACAATACACAAAACATATTTGCAAATGTTGCTCATACTTATTCATTTAAAATATTTATTTTGTTCACTATCAGCTATGATCTATGAGTATCTTTACTTTTAAAGCTGTTAAGCAGAAATAGTGTTTCCAACCCAGAAAACTTAAATTATGCACTTGTCACTTGCACTGTGAAGCAACTTTTCTGCTTTACCAAACCCAGCATGATTTATAGCTTTAAGGTTTAATTTTCTTTCAGGCAAAAACTGTTCCATGGATATTGACGAATGTTCCTCAAAGCCCTGCAAAAATGGAGGCCATTGCCATGATTTGATTGGTGAATTTTACTGTAGCTGTTTGCCAGGTAAGAAGTCAGATATTTAGGTAAGAAATGTTCTGTGGCATTCAGGAAACAAATACAGTTTTTCATAAGCAGACAACTAAGTAGTCACTTATTTTGCTTAAAAAGAGAGAATGACCAAGCAAGTATTCTTTAAGCTAACTCTACAATTACCATTCAGCTGGTGTCAGCAGAATTTGTTTACAAGATATAACCTGTGTACCAGAAATCCTGCCTTGTAAACTGATGAATGAAAAGCCTTGGAAATCAACCAATGTTATCAGTGGTATTCACCCTAGTGTCTTTGAGGGATTCTGAATCTTTGAGGGATTCTGAATTTCTAAATCTTTTCTGAAGCTAATTTTCTTTCTTTCTTTCTTTCTTTCTTTCTTTCTCTTTCTTTCTTTCTTTCTTTCTTCCTTCCTTCCTTCCTTCCTTCCTTCCTTCCTTCCTTCCTTCCTTCCTTCCTTCCTTCCTTCCTTCCTTCCTTCCTTCCTTCCTTCCTTCCTTCCTTCCTTCCTTCCTTCCTTCCTTCCTTCCTTCCTTCCTTCCTTCCTTCCTTCCTTCCTTCCTTCCTTCCTTCCTTCCTTCCTTCCTTCCTTCCTTCCTTCCTTCCTTCCTTCCTTCCTTCCTTCCTTCCTTCCTTCCTTCCTTCCTTCCTTTCATTAATGTAGAATGATGTTGTTCCAGTCTTTCTTACTAGAAAATGTTAGCTTTAAAATTTTTTATGATACTCTGAAGGAAAAAAAAAATGGGGAGAATTTATACAGTAGTTGTCATAAGGGTTGGTGTGGTGGGTTGGTCCTGTTTGTATAACATGTGGCCAACCAAATCCACTTTATGACTTCCTTCCTCAACTGGACAGGAAGACATCACTCACCAGTTACTGTCATGGGCAAAACAGACTTGACTTGAGGAAATTAGTTTAATTTGTTACAAATTAACAATTTGTTTAATTTATTACAAACCAGAGTAGGATAATGACAAATAAAAACTTGCTGTGGTTTAAACCCCGCCATTAACTCAGAACCACGCAGGTGCTCACTCACTCCGCCTTTCACCCTCCCCAGGCAGGATGGGGAGGAGAATCAAAAGAATGTAAACCTGGACTGAGATAAGAACAGTTTAATAACTGAAGTATAATATACTACTGCTGAAAATAACAAGACGAGAGAAAATAAAACTTAAAGGGGAAAGAAAAAAACAAACAAGCAGTAAACCCAAGTGATGCACAATACAACTGCTCACCACCCGCCAACTGATACCCCGTCCGACCCGAGCAGCGATCTGCCCTTCTGGGCAGCTCCCTCCAGCTTATATGCTGGGCATGATGTCTTGTGGTATGGAATACCCTTTTGGCTAGTTTGGGTCAGGTGTCCTGCGTCTGCTTCCTACTGGCTTCTTGTGCCCCTCCTCACTGGCAGAGCATGAGAGACTGTAAAGTCCTTGACCAGGATAAGCACTACTTAGCAAAAGCTAAATCATGGGTGTGTTATCATTATTGTTCTCAGACTAAAGCCAAAACACAGCACTGCACCAGCTACTGGAAAAAAAAAAGAAAACTAAAAGACAAAAAACAACTGTTACATCTGAAACCAGGACAAAACTAAATCTTAACATCTACCCCTCATTCCTCCCTTCTTCCTGGGCCTACCTTTACTCCTAAATTCTCTACCTCCTCCCCCCAGAAGCACAGACACACAGGGAATGGGGGTTGTAGTCATTTCATCAAATGCCTCTGCCACTACTTACTCCTGAAGGGAGGACTCCTCACACTCTTCCCTGCTCCACTGTGGGGTCCCTCAGGAGACAGTTCTGTATCAACTTCTCCAAAGTGAGTCCCTCCCACAGGTTGCAATTCTTTGTGAACTGCTCAAGCATGGATCTTTTCCGCAGGGTGCAGTGCTACAAGAACAGACTGCTCCTTTGTGGGTCCCCCAAAAGTCCTGCTGCAAACCTGCTCCAGCATGGGTTTCTCCTACCATGGGGCCACATGTCTTACCAGGAGCCTGCTCCAGCATGGGCTTCCCACAGGATTTCCTCCTGGGCACACTCACCTGCTCTGCCGTGAGGTCCTCCCACATGGGGCTGCAGGTGATCTGCTCCACCATGGACATCCAAGGGCTGCAGAGGCACAGATGCCTCACCATGGTCTGCACCACAAGTTGCAGGGGAATCTCTGCTCTGATGCCTGTAGCACCTCCTGCCCATCTCCTTGTGTTCATTTTTTGGAAGATGTGCTAGGATCTCAGGTTCTTTGGAGAGACTGCTGATGTTCATTTTGCCCTCAGACTCCTACATCTGGTTGCCTAACCAAATGGGAGCGCTACCAAAGGGAAACCTGGAACAAACTGAAGAGTGATTACAGAGCACTAGGGAAACTGATGAAGGGACTGGTGGAAATGTGGAAAGTCAAAGGCTTAGGTAGGTTTGGGGATGTCATGCAGTGAGTGCTTGGCTGTGTGGCTGGAATTGCAGACAGATCTTTAGCTTTTAATTCTCCCTCTGAGGGGCAGTGAGAGATGTGTCCCAGTTGAGAAAGTGGAAAAAGAGCATGTTGGGCACCAGGGTTCCTACCCTGCCAAGTGGTCTTTAAACTGGATACACCACTAGAGAATAGCCGTAAGAAAGAGAGATGTGAAGGCACATAGAGCAATGAGAAAATGTCTAGGGGGCAGAATAGTGGAGGAGGTCCTCACACTTGTGAAAGTGGCATAACTGAGTCTCTTTTAGTATAAATGAAGAAATGCATGCAGAAAGTGATCAAAACATGAAGAATTACAAGGGTGTGTGTGATTGCACAGCAGTGATCTCATGGGATTTAGAAAGATATGGTGGGATAACCGACACAGGGTGCTGCAGTGGAAGGATAGTGGGTCTTTAAGAAACAGAAACTGAAAAGGTGAGATGGTTTCACACTATGCAAAGGAGAGTGTCCAATATATTTGTTCTGGAATGAATGCTGGGTCAGTCAAGAGCTTATGGGTAAGGATTAGCAGGCAAAACCACACAGCTGGTGTCATGGGCATCTGCCATAGACCACCTGATCAAGAAGTAAATGAAGCCTTCTTAAAACATCTTGAAGAATTCTTACCATCACAGGTCTTCATACACATCTGCAACTTCAATGACCACAGTACTGGTTGGTGGAAGAGTGTGGCTAGCAAATCTGGAGGTGATTATTTTTCGACTCGTGACTTGTGAAACTGCATCTGAAGGACTGCACCTAAGTTTTGCATTCTCCATTAAAAGAGGGGCATTGCCATATTAGGGCAAGTACAGCAAAGAGCCAGGAAGGTGGCCAAAGGCCTGAACGATCTGGTGCACAAGGAGAAGTTGAGGTGGTTTACCTGTTCAGCTGAAAAAAAGGGAAATAGATTTTATTGGGGTTTACAATTACTTCCTTGGAGGGTACATGAAAGGCAGCAAGGCTCTTCACAGAAGTGAAAATTGTGGCAGGGCAAGAGGCAACAGACCAAACTAAAATGCAGTAGCATTCTGAATAGATATTAAGGGTAAAAAAAAACCACTGAAGGTGGCTGACTGCTGAAACAAGCTGCCTGGAAAGCCTGTGGAATCCCCGTCATTGGAGACATATTCAGATCTTGACAGGACAGTTATCTGAACTACCTCATCTAGATGGTCTTGCTTTCATTGAGGATCAGACTAGGTGACCTCATGAGCTCATTTCCAACATAAACTATCTTGTGAGTCTGTTACAAATGAAGAATCTTTGCCCGATTCTGCTTATAGTTTACGAATGCAATACTTCAAATTCAAAATTAATGGAACTACCTGTGCCTACACAGTTTGTAAGACCATGAGCATTTGACCGCATCTAAAAGTTTTCCATGACCTTCATTAATGTCACCTTTTAACAATCAACTTTGTAGCTGAAAAAGTGGTTGTTCATATGCAATGCTTTTCCAAAGCCAGAATTTCCACGAATGTTTTAAAATTTCTGAGATATAATTTTTTCCCATGTATTAATTTAGCCTTCCACTAGGAAATTGCTTCATACCTATAATGAATTTTACCAAAGGAAAAAAACAAAAGTAAGTGTTATAGTGGTGTACTAAGAAGTTTATTACAACAGCAGTTGTTCATCCTTAAACCTTGCTTTGAACTAGTAAATCTCAAAGGAAGAGGTGAGTTGTCACTTTTTAAAGTTTATAACTTCTCCCAAGGTAATCTAATATGTAAAGAAATATTAATCCAGAAGATGTTGGATATGTAGAACGTGTTCTGAAAGGCAACAAAAGTGATCAATGGAAAAGAGCAACTGTCTTCTGAAAAAACAAGGACCCTTTAAGTTTGTAGAAGAAAAGCATGAGGGAAAGAGAGGAAGCTTTGAAAGAAAATAATGATAGCACGGGTTAAGCTGAAAGCAGAACTGTTGTTCACTGAAGGCTGTTCACAAGAAGCAAGAAGGCACTTGAACTTTGTGGGATTTTGGACTAAAACTCATAAAAAACCTGTTAGCGTATGACTTTACATTTCTTTGTTTGCAACACCATATGTGATGTAGCTAGAGAATTTATTTAGAAGGTTTTGTAAGAGATGAAACAAATTCACAACCAAAAAGGCTGTAAATGGATATCAAAGGATCCTCTGACTCCTTTAATACACCCAAATTCTTGGCAGTTTCGAAGGGAGCAGACTGTTAGAAGTCACCAAGCTAATATACTCTCCCTAAATCGCATCTCTTTTTCTACTATCAGACAGTTCTAGGCTAGACGCACCATTGCATTGACTACACAGGATGTTTCTTAGGTTCTTACATGATGTTCTCATGTTTTTGTCTTTCAGAAAACCTTACATCTACCACACAGCTTCTTTACGTTTTATACCTCAGTGATACATTATCCCTGCAATACTTAAATTAATGTATAAATATTTCTTATTTCAGTGGTATTAGTGGATGGTTAGCATGATTATTAAAGTAGACTGATTCTGAAGCAGAAAATCGTGTCAGTTGAGATGTTTGGATTGATGGATTCAACCTAGAAACAATTTTTGTTCAATTTAATCCATTGAATCAAAGGAGCAATAATTCTGATTAAGAGTAAACTCACATACAGAAAAAAATTAAATCAGATTCTTCCTTTTTGGGGTGTTCACTGTTATTAAAGTTTACTGTACCATGAAATAAGACTGTACATTCTTACAAACCTTATTATGAAGTAGAAGCTTATACATGAAAGTTTTTACACCAGGAGAAGGTGTTAGGAAGTAAGCATGCTGTGACTCAAAAAATAAACTGAATCATGAAGATTACAGGCAGGAAATGTTTAGGAAACCATTCATATCTTTGAGCTGCTGCTGTACAAGAACAGTTAACAAAGATTTTGTTGGTGTAATGCCATGCTCCTCTTGGCATGCCCTTTGAAGCCCCAGTGTCCCTGAAGCTGTATGCTTTGTGGTTCTCTGAACCCTAACCCCATACCTTAATGGGAAAGGCATCTTGGAGCTGAGGCTTAGTTCCCCGTCACCATGGTTGGCCCAGAGGAGAAAGGTGAGGAAGGTGCAATGTTGGTGCAGTGCCTGTGTTCCCCTTGATATGGCTTTTGCAGTCCCAGTGTCCCTGGAGCTGTGGGCTTTACCATAAAGGAAAAAAATGAATCTACAAAATGCTTAGATACAAATGTATACTTTGTTTGACCTCAACTTCAGCTCTGGTATTTAGAAATGATTCAGAGCAGTTTCAGAGCTCTTGGCTTGTGGATAGGTCAAATAACAGAATGGCGGAAAAGAGCAGAGTTTAAGTATAGGACTGTCAGATATAACTTGAATTCTTTAAAAAATACTAGAGAAAATGTAAAGGTAAACTCTTATAAGCCTCAGAAGGCAACAAAATATTGCCATCAGTCACTGGGTTGCATGTATTTCTCAAAGAAAAATATGTGAAAGCATTGTAATTTCTGTTCTCAGGTGGCAATAAACCTTTCGGATAAGGAAGAAGTAGCTGATATATATCTCGAGTGCATCAGCATTCCTATATGGAAACCAAGGGAACAGTGCCTTACTGAAAATATCCCTAAATGGCACATAACTCACTTGAAAAAATAGTAAAATAATATAGTGATGTGGAAAAGAATTTCACCGAAAGTGCTTTGGGTCCACTGATGTTCTTCATCGATGTTCTTCCTCAATGACCTTGATGACTGAATTGGGAATATTGTGACTGAACTTGCAGATTGCATCAATGTGGAAAAGACAGGCAAAACCTCTAGTAATGTTCCAGAAAAGAATAAAAATTCAGTTGAGCAAAGATGTGTATTCTTTGGCAGTTGCAAACAGATACATACAAATCAGGAACAACTAGGCAGTAATCTGCAAAAACAGATCCAGAGAATTTGAGCTGAATGGGATTTAGCAAAGCACTGGTAATGCGGAAATGTGTCCATCAGAAAATGCTGACATGATGTGCTAAACCTGGCTTTTACACCAGGATCTTTATTCTTTTCACTTACTACTTAGTTGAGAAAATTTTGCAAAAGTTTGAAAACTGCTGGTTTACCTCAAACCTAAATGTCAGAAAATTGAAAATCTGTTGAAATTATTTTTTCTTAGAATATTTCTCTATTTATTTCAGGAATGGAATATGTAGGTAAGTAACTGAAGTACAAACACCCTAAATACTCATAACAGCATATTCAAACAAGGTGTTTTAACTTTCTTTTGGATTATGTGTACATAAACACAAGTTTTGACTTGTCCCTGAGCTAGTCTGGGAAATAAAACAACTGAATTTCTCACTGGAACAGAATACCGTTTTTCAGATTGCAGCTGTTATTAGATCACGAAGTCTGCTTGTGAAAATGAGCTGTCATCAGAGAATGCAAAATGCTGTCTTAAAGTTGGATGCGTATGGTTTGTCAGCCTCTTTAATTTTGGACAAGTTTTTAAGACTTTTTGAGAGTAATTCTGTTATTCTAATCTAATAGTGAAGCGTCAGTTGTCTTTATGGAGAATTAGTGGGTTTTGACCTCAGAGTTCCGGAAACCATACACACAAGAAGGATACAGCAAAGAAAATTGCGTCTTCCACAGTGTCTTTTATAGTTGTAACTGGTTTCTTCAATACAATAATCAGATGCGTTTATTAGAGCAGAAGGTCACAATAAATCACTTTCCTGTTGTATTGTCGAGGTAACAGCAGCATTTTTTTCCATTACTTTCATCCAAAAGTGATTTTTCCTCTTTATTACCCTTTCTCAATTATTTTTTTTTAACTATGCTATTAATAGTTGCATATTTTTTACAATTTCTATATTTTGTATAAATTTTGCAAGAAGTAAAATTGTTATATTTGAAATTCTGGAAGACCCAAGAAAAAGTAGCATTTCATTATGATAGGAGTTGAATGACAAAAGCAATAATAATCACTTTTACCTCAAAAACTGAACAAATAGAATGGCTTGTATGTTATTATCACATCCAGTGCAAATAAGGAGAAATCTGAAACCTGTTAGTATGTAAGAATCTTAATGACAGTGAAAATATTTTCTGAGGTTTTAAGTGAATTTATTAAATTCCCACATTTGTTTCTTTCAGTCCCTTTAAGCTTTTCCTAGCTGTAATTTTAACAGGAAACAAATAACTTTTTCCCCAGAAGTAATATTTTTTCAATAAAAGTGCATGAATGCGCATCAAATCCTGCTGGCCCTGACACTAATATTAATCTGAGGGTCCAGTTAATAGCTTCAGATGTATCTGCCACCCAGAATATAAGGATCCATGTAGTGAAATTGCCATAAATCACTGTGTGGCTGGACTATGTCAGAATGGATCACAATGCGGTGATCTCCCTGGAGAGTTTAAGTGTCACAGTCTGACTAGTAAAAATCACTTTAGCATGAGGCACTTGGTTTTGTCAGAAAGAAATGTCTGAAGAATGTAAATACAGCATTTCATAAATAAAATGAAATATCATTAAATTAAATTAAATTAAATTAAATTAAATTAAATTAAATTAAATTAAAAATATACTCTGCTGGTACATTTCCATTATCTGAATTCATAAAATGTCTTTTGAGTGTCTGTAGCAGAAAAATAAACCTACACCTGCTCATTTAGTTTTATATTCATAAGTACTATTCTATTTATATTCTTAAGTACTGCTGCTGAATCTGTTTTGATGAGAAACCTTACACAAAAAAGTTATTGAATATTAAAGTTGGTCTCTGAAAACCACCACTCTTTGTTCTTCAACTTAGTATAGTAATTTTATATATTTTTCCATGCTGCAATACTTTGATAATTAATTCAAAACACAGAAATAAATGCATACATAGGTTAAAATCTTTATTTCCAATCTATAAAGTTACCATGAATATTCATTTTTAGTTTGTCAAAATCCTATTGTCTTTTCTATATTCAGTATCTCTACTTGGATGACAGTCATATAAGCACATGTAACAGTTATATTGTATACCTATTACCATCATTGATTAATGTTTCCATTTTACTTCTTTATCATAATTTTTTATATTAGTTTTATGCAGTACTTCAGTAAGCAGATGTTAACAGCTATTGATAAAGGCAAAAATGAGAGATGCTTAAATTTTTAATAGCAGTCAACAGGGAGGAAAACTTCAGCTATGTGAAAGCATTGCACAGCTGGTGTTCGGGATGGAATAAAAACATAGCTTGAAGACACCTTTCTGCATCTACTTATTTAGAAACAAAAGTGACTGCATGTGTAGGACAGCTTTAATGTGCATTGTCTTTCATTTATGCCTCAAAGGGTTGTTATAGAAGCCAAGACTTCTAAAGTACAGTATCTTTCAGCAATTTACACGGATGGTCAGAAGTTGCTGTCTTACCTCATCTAATCAGTTCTTCAAAATCTGAAAAATCTTCCAGATCAGAAACTTTTCAGTTGTGCCCTAAAGATATGGTTTACATTTCCTTTAATTTGAAGACTAGTCTCAAGCAGGACTGAACTTTGAATACTTTGTCATAATCTGTTACTTTTGATCTGCACTTAATAAATTCTATAGAAACAGGGTTATGTTTTATTTTAAAAGCTATCACAGTACTCTATAGGAATACAAGTATTTCTAACAACTTTGTCCAAGACTGCTTCTTCTTTCTCCTTCTTGTGTAAAACATTGATGAGCACAAGGTCAGATATGGAGTAACTCAATGGTGCACTAGAATCTGTTCTGGCAATACCTATGCTACTGAAGAATGCTTTCTTTTGTAAGAATGAAGATATATACGAAGAATATTCTTTTATAAATCTTTACTGAAATCAAATGAAATGAAATGTGAAGTTCAGATCTTCAGCCAGACTTGGTATCCAAGTTTTTAAGACATTGGAATTAATGATATTCAGCTCACTGAAGCAAATCTCTATTTGAAGTCTTTAGTGACTTTTCATGCTGTAATTGTTAAAATTATAATAAATTGGTCCAGTCTCTTTTGCTCTTTTCTGGAACATTATTTTTGCAAGAATCTAAAAATCTTTAGAAACTTTTAAAGTGTTTTGTTAATAAGAGAACAGAAAGCAATACTTCTTATGCTTTAACGGACTGATATGTTATGACAAAAGTCACAACAAAATGTCTGAAGTTGAAAACCTGGCATTTATGTTCAGCACTTGGAACCTTGCTCCACAAGCAATGAGTGAATTTTTTATTGTTTTATATCAGTTAATTAAAAAAAATAGCTATTAGATTTGAAAACAACTGTGTTTTAGTGAAACAAAAAATATTTATTTGCAACTATTTATTGTGTATGTTCTAAAATAAAGGTCTTGTTACCAGTGAACCAGGTGATTTTATTTCTGGGTGATGGCTTCAGAAATTAGAATACCATAGTCAAAATAACTTAACTGTAAAATGTAGATTCATATTTTATCTTAGATTTTTTTTTTATTTTGTGCTTATGTAGCACTTGAATAACAGCACAGATGCTCACTATTTCATAAGATCAGGTTTCTTATTCACTGTAACTTAACTGGTTCAAAAAAATCAAAGTCTGTAAATTGCTTAATCTGTTAGATCTTGTAATATCAGCTTAATTACAGAATGTATTGGGACAATTTTCTTTTTTTGGCTTGGAAACATAGGATGTTTTCTAGTGGGGTGTACATAATACCGCAATAAAAATGAAAAGGCTTTCATCAACAGTGTGGTTATTGATACTTCAATAAAAATAGGAATATCTGCAAAAAACCACTTGAAGAATTTGACATTCTATCAATCAAATTCTCTTGAAGACCCATTGTAGCTCGAATGGTTTGTTTTATTATTGCCAGTATTGCTTTCTCACACAGTTCTTTTGTTCCATTTAGAACTGCTTTGATTATGAAATTGAAACTTCTAAAAATTATTTTTAAATATAAGAACATAAAAGTACTATCAAAATTGGTCTTGCACTCGTCTCTTTTCTCAGACTAAATGTGATAATAAAATGTTTATGTCTTCTGTTACTCCATTTTTCATCAGGTTTTACTGGTCAGTTTTGTGAAGCAGCTGTTGCTGCCTGCCTGTCACAACCGTGTGGAGCCTCCAGCATCTGTAAAGACATAGTGGGTGGCTACCTTTGTTTCTGTGCACCTGGTTTTATAGGTGGGTTCAAAGGAGTATAGTTTAACCTATTTAAGTCAGTCCTAAACCACAGAAAAGAAGGTTATTCAAAAGTAGCAATACATGTAAATTAGCCATGTGCCTCTAATTCAGGAAGAAGCAACTTTTATTTCCTGGCACAGAGAAGTACTTGGCTGTGTAAGAGTATTCAGCTGTAAAAAATACTGATGACAAGAGACTATTTCCAGCCCAATAACTCTTACTTTATGCTATTTTAGACAGGGTGTCTGTTTTACACTGATGTGATTGCAACTCCCAGACATATGCAAGCTGGTCTTAATTTATCTGCTTTGTGTTTTCTGTAAGAGTAAGGCTGCAGTAACAAGGGCCTTAACTGCCAAATACACACCCAAGTTCCTGGGCAGGTTTAACTATTCATGATTAACCTTACCCCATCAGGTTATTGTCATTCTTACAGAGTTTGACTAGTTTAAAATTAGTAATTAAAATCAGTTTGCTGAAGTCAGCATACTGTCATGGTAATTCCAGAGTACAGTGTTAATAGAAAAGCACAAACAAAAATAATGAAGCCAAACAAAACCAAAAAACATTTTTCTAGGCACAGTTTCAGACCTTTTTGAGTTTTTGATCACCTCTATGATAAAATAATCAAGTGAAATAGGAATTCCCTGAGTAGCAGATCAGCTCTAGAGCCTATCCAGCTGCAGGGACTTTGATGGGTCTCCTGAAGCAGGAATAAGAATATTCTAGAATCTTCCTCAGTAGTTGTGGAGGACACAGACAACCAGAAGACTTCATATCTTGAGTAGACTCCATATCTCTTGAATTGTTGCTCTATGTCCTAAAGTAGGTATCCATTTATGTGATGGATCTGTAATTTAATAGCTGTAGTATTTGTGTCTGTAATATAGTGAAATGCTATGGCTGGTTTCTATGGTTGGTTTAATTTATTATCAAAATATAAAAGTAAAATTGATGTTATTATTTCTAATTTTTGGTGTGATCTTATTTTATTGAAATGTTTCTTTAAATTCTTAAATCTACATACTAGATTAATAATTTTAGGTCATACATTTTCTGTGTCCAAAAGAAGTCCTCAAAAGATCTCTGAAACATTCAGGAACTTTTCACCTACTTTTTAGGTATAAGTAATAAGAAATTTGAATCCATCATCTGTTTGGATAATTCACATGCTAAATGCAAATAAATACTTTATGAGCTTTGTTTTGCCTTGAAAGCCAGAAAAAATATTAGATGTGTCATTTTCAAGTACAAATCTGTATCTATTTTTTTTTATTTCGGCATATCTGTATATTTAAATATCTGGCAGTATCTAATGTTCTATTAGTTTCAAAAAAGATTTAAAATATCTGGCCATAGTACAAAGCTTTCTTACTATTTCCCATAAACATCTCCATTAAAAAATTGTTAAAAAGGAAATTAATGGAAAGAAACCCCAAAATTATAGAAAAGGACTGCTGTATTTTAATATCTGGTATTAGAAATCATTCTTAAACTTTTATGTTGCTTCAGGGGAACTCAAAACTTTATTGCTTTTAAAGTACAAAAAAATGAAATTTTTTTTATTACCTCTATAAATTAATCTATAAAATTCCCATCAGATCTTTGTTAAGTATTATATATCATATATTCAATTCACTTCTGCCTTTAACAACAAGAAATTAATTCCCCAAAGATAATTCAGGGCTCATTGATAAAAGTTCTCTGTACCTAACCTCATTCATTTCATTTTGTTGTTGCTGCTTTCACTGGTGACTCACCACCAGTATGTTCCTACTGAAATAAATCCTTCACTCATTTCCAGGTAATAACTGTGAGACTGAGGTGGATGAATGTCTTAGTGACCCTTGTCACAGTGGAGCTACTTGCGTTGATCATCTGAATGCCTTCAGTTGCATCTGTCAAAATGGATTTCAAGGTATTAAAAAATCATAGAACTATAACTTCGTTAATCTATTTTGAGTGTTACACCAATTTTTTAATATATTGGATGAGATGCATGTATACTTACTTTAGTGTCATCAGAGGTTGTAAATACGCAAATTCAGCATAAGTGCATCTTGACTGAAGTTAACTAATTTGTTTTTACGACAGTATAGGACGATGTAGTTTGCTGGCTGGTGGCTTAGCTGTTGAAGATGGATCGGGGGGGGATCAGTGAAATTTTGCAAACAACAGATACTATTTTCTGTAAGCTTTTAAACTCCTGGCAGATTTAACATAATAGAATCAGAGAAAAAACTGGGAAAGGTTTTTGTTCTTGGCATTTTTGTAAAATTTATATGAAAAATGTAATTACTTTGATAAGTGCATGCATTAGTATCTGCAGCTATTCTTCGCTTTCAGCTCAGATTAAGAATTTAAATTGCATCCCCTTTATTTTCAGTGCATCATATTTTAAGTATTGTGGTTTTTTAATAATTGAAATACAAAACAACCTGTAATTCAAATGTTACAGGGCAAAATATTACAGTTCTACTGCTAGCTATATTCATAACAGCTATCATTTGCATTTTCACTAAGATTCTTTGAACTTCCCAAACTGTACAGTTGATATAATTTTCATTTATTCTTCAAAAGATAAAAATATGAAGTTCCTCTAGAAATATTAGCAATTGAGTATTTTATACTTTAAATAGCTATGTGCTTGCTATTTATAGTCTCTACTGGAATACGTTGTGTTCTTGTATACATTGGACCTCTTTTTCCATTTTCTGGGAATACCTCTGTTGCCTTATCATGAACACAAGGAATATTTTCTCTCATGTGAGTGCAGTGAAGTCTGTCATATTTAATGCAATTTGTTTTTTATTCTTCTATACTCATGTAGTAAGAAAATTGCTTAAAGCCTTGGGAAACTGTTCAATGGCTGTACTTTTAATATTTTAGGAAAACTAGTAAATAGCTTAAACATTAAAAATATCAACATACTGTAATAGACGGCTAAATTTGAATGTAAAGAGGATGTCGAATAGAGTCCAGCATGTGAACTATCTTCGGTTAAAATAAAAGCTGGTATTTAACTATATGTGCTATGCAGTAACTTCTCTTCCTTTTGCCTAATTGTATATTTATAGGCACAACTTGTGAAGCAAATATAAATGAATGTCACTCTTATCCATGTCTTCATAATGCGTCATGTGCAGACATTATTGGTGGTTATGAATGCAGCTGTCTGCCCGGCTTTACTGGTGAGTTGTATTCATAGAAAACCTTGTTTTTCACATGGAGGTAGTCCACAAAACATCCATTAAGACATCATTGACTGATTCGCTTGTGTTTCCTTCTCATTTCTCTTTATCTGCCCTGGTCTAATGTTTCATTTGCATTCCAACAAACTGGAACACTGACTCCATCTGTAAACTAAAGAGCACAAGATAAATTAGCCTGCATTTAAAAAGGCCTTCAAAGCTTCCACACAGAGGGAAGATTAGTTACCATTTAGCAACTCAAAAATAAGTTATTATGCATTCGTGGTGACAAGAATTTAACGGATGCTGACATTATTATGTGTGTCTCTTTATTTGCTGATTTATCTTAGTTTCTCTTCACAAGTTACGTAAGATTCTTGAATTAGAAATTGGCACCTGATTGTCTTAACGAATGCTCACACCTTTCATCTTTTCAAAGGTGCAAGATGTGAAACAGATATAGACGAGTGTGCTTCATTTCCCTGCAAGAATGGAGCCACCTGCATTGACCAACCTGGTAATTATTTCTGCCAATGTGTGGCTTCATTTAAAGGTAATGAACACCAAAGGAGAGGGGAAAGCAAACATAATTAACTTTACAAAACATTTCTGTCAATTGTCTGAACTCATTTCACCTTCCTACAGCATTATTAGTCCTTCATTTTCCCAGGCATAGCTTTTAAACTGACTGACAATTATGCCTTAAACTGCAAGTAATGTGGAGTAAACTTTGTTTATACATCTGTTAGGAACTTTTATTTATTAATAAAACCAGACAGTTTAAAATCAATTTGTTAACAGAATAAGATTATTTACAAAATGAGAAGCATTAAGCTGCCTTTGCAAAGATTGGTTGCTTTTCTACATATTTTCCTCCCTAATTTGGTTAGTCAGTCTCTAAATTTTTTTTCATTACCAGAAAACAATTTCTAGGTATCTTGGAATCCATAAATTTTGTGTGATTATTTCTATTGAAATTTAAAAGAATGCATTTAAAGGAAGTACACTTAAAATGCAAGCTTTATTATGATGTTTTTTGTAGAAATTTTGGGGGGTTAATTTTAAACACTCACAGCTACAATAATTTAAAATAAATTGTGTGGTGTTTCTTAAGCAAATCTAGTTCAAGTGGTAATCTCGATTATAGGCACTTGTTGATTTATAAATTAAATATAAGCACATTTTTTCCTCCTGCAGTTCAATGTAATGATACATGCTTAGAATTCTGGAATAATCATTAAAAGGCAATTTCCTTGGTATGTTGAGACAGCAGGGCTTTTTCCCTTTAGGGATGATTGTTGGATTAACTTTATCATTCATGAGAAAAGAGTGAGCTCTAATATTTGCTCTTATTATTTTAGTTAATGGTCAAAATTTAGTTCATTGTTTTTAATAGCTTTAATTTATGTTCAGCTAAATAAAATGTAGTATAATAACAAGTAAATGAGTACTGGAGCATCAGAACTGCCTCTGTTCAGAAAGATGTAAAGTCGTTTTCAGTACATGGTTAGAAATACTAGTCTCTTAAGTACTTGTTTCATAAGGAGAAAGATTTTCAGAGGACTTTAGTGTTCATTTAGATGTTTAAGTAAATGATTAAAATTTCAGAAAGTCAGTATTTCTGTCATTACCCTTCAGTAAGCTAGCAGTGCCTAACACTCTTGATGGAAAAGTTGAACCCTGCTACAAAGATTTGTAGGTGGCAACTGAACTTCTCTAAAAACATAATATTTTTGGTGCAGAATGTCTAAAATCTATAGCATTCTTGTTGAAATGAAAGATTCTTTGTGATTGTTTACTTCTTTGCAGGTTTTTCTCAGCACCTTTCAAGATCAAATTCTTATACTAATGTTACCTAGATTTATGGTGTTATAAATAAAAGCATAATTAGTTTCATATGATAACTTTGCCTCAGTCTCACACCATCTGTTTATTTTGTATTAAACTCCTGTAAATGCAGTCTTCAGTAAATTCTCAGTAAGCTAACTTAATGGCTAGTTAAACTGTGTTTTCTAATTGTGTGGAAACACTCATATTATTATAACAAATACCTTTTTGTATAACAGTTACAGATTATAGAATTGCTCTATTAATGAAGTGAATATATTATATTAATAGTAGGATTATCTGTTTTATTTTTGGAATATTTTCACATATTTTCTTGCTTATGCTGTTCTCAGTGGAAAGGCATAAATTATTATTATGAATGTTGTCATTTACTTGGAAAGCAATAGAAAGTTTTTCTTCCATAATGCATTTTAATCTTTTGATTCTCTTGTCACAGAATCTGACTGGAAGGGTATGCACCGCTATTAGTAACAAAATATACCAGTTGATCAGGACGTGTTTAGCAGACCTCTATTATATAGAATGTAGAATCAAGGAAGTGAGGGCATGATTTTAACATTCAGATGCATTTGTATAAAAAGGTAGCCTGTCAGATTAAGTTAGAAATGGATTCTATCAATAAAAATGGGTTAGCATGCACTTATCTTTATTTCTTCCCGATATTCTTGACTATTCTCATTTGTTTATTTTGACAAGGAGACTATGCAAAATATATCTGGATTTTTCTTGAAATGTCCAACAGTCCAGTCTGTGCAAAGTAACTCTACAAGCCTGATTTGTGAATGATGTTTCAGTTTTTCTGCGGGCAAAAACCTTTTTTAGAAAACCTAATTTCCATGGTAAAGTCAATGCACAGAGAGCACTCAAGTATGTCTTCCAATGCTGTTGCTGTAACCCTAACAGTGACAGAGCTAATTGCATTCCTCTCTACCAGCGTTCCCCTGACAGAAGATTTACCCACAGCTAGTGCAGATCACTTGTTTTTCTATATATTCTAGTATTTCATTTGTATTGTTAAAGCTAAAATGGTCACCTTTGACTTTTCCCAAGTGTTCAGCAGAACAGCTTGAGGGTACAAGAAGTCCATCTATGCATAATTTGAAATATAATTGAAGAAACTTATAAGACTTCCAGGTACAAAATACCATCCTTGTCAGCTTCTAATAATGGTCTAATTACTAAATATGATAACTGAAGTCTTTACATCTTCAGCCAAGTTCCTTCCTGTGGAGAACTGAATTTCTATTTTCCAAAATCACAGAACTTTACCTGTAGTCCTGATAAAGTATAAAATAATGAATTTCAAATTTCATGTACCTCTATGTCATAACTCTTTTGACCTCGGTTTGGGGGAAGCTCAAGGTTTGATTAAAGGAAAAAGAAATTTGTACCAGACTATGTTATTACTGAAGAGATTCCTGTGTAAACCCACACAGAAATCCTAGAAGTTACTGAGCATATGTTGAAACTAAGGCCAAATAGAGAAAAAAATAATAGCATGTAGACTTATATATGTTTTTGCCATTTATAATAGTTACCTATGCTACAAATACGATATGTGCTTGTGAATATATTCTAATTACCCTAATATGACAGTCATGTTCTCTGTTTCTGTCTGCTTTCACTGGTGTTATGTCACTGACCTGTATAGTACAAATTACTATTACAACTATTACACCTCACATTTAAATGATGAAATGCTATTTACCATGCTGCCACTCACACATACTGTAGTATAATATTCTTTTCGTACAAGATTTAATCTAAGTACATATCTGATATAGTTCCTTCTGCTTTGTTCTAATTAGTCCCTGCAAATATGCTACTATTTTAGAAATATCTCCCTCTTCTGCACATTTTCTATCGTATCTGAGTTACAACACTGATAGTCCTGTGTGTTGGACATTTTTTATTATAGGACATTCTGAAATTAAGTTCTTCAGAAACAGAGAAAGGGATCAGTCGGTTTTCTGTTGCGTTCCCTACTGGCAAAGTAACTGCTGGAACTGGGAGCAGGAAGGAAGATAAACTTGATTTTGGTGCAGGACAAATCAAAGATTTTAATATCAGGAACAGGAGACAAACAGATCAGAAGTACATTCAGCTGCAGTTCTGAACAATAAATTATTACTGGTAGTCTTCGGCAGCAATTTATCTATTATAGTGTTAAGAAGGCCTCTCAGCCCTCTTATGAGCTTGATTCCATTATAGTATCCTAGCTGGGGAGTAATTATAATAACTTTTCTATTAGGATATTGATTCTACAATTGTAGCCTTTCTATAATAGTATCACAGTTATTAAAGAATTGGTATTAAGTGCTTCAGAGGAGAGCAGAGTGTGTGAGAAACATACTGTGAGACTGTATCCCATTTAGGTGTCCTAACAGTTTCCTGGAAGGAAGAATGAAAGCTCCTATGTTTCTATCAGAAAATACTGTCTTGTTACATTAAAAATTTACACACAATTCAAGAATTAGTAAATTTTATAGTCTGCACTATCATATTTTATCTATATATAGAAATATATATCCACACTTTACCTATATTTATATCCATGCTGTTCCATGTAGAAGCACATTAAATGCAGACCTGAAAGAATTTATTTACAGAGAATAATAGGAAGCAGAAGTTTGTAATGATCATATTTTGAAATCAATACACCCTTTAATTTTCAATAAAAAACTCCACATACTTTTAGGCTGAGTAAAAAGAAAAAAGTCCAAGCCTCAAATCACCCCATATTTTTTCATTCGTTTGCTGTTCTCCATTAGAATTTAACAAAGTACATTTTTTATCTTAAGTAATTATTTTGTTACAAGGCTGAAAAATATCTGTTATATTCTTCCAGCTATGCCAGCAAAATCAAAACTCTCTTTGGATTGCTACAGTTCTATTTGTTTTCCTTAATGTCCTGGGTTCAGCAGTAGCAGTCATTTTTTTCTCCTTCTTGGCAGCTGGTGCAGCTCTGTGTTTTTGATTTTGGGCCTGGGAACAGTGCTGATAACACCAGTGTTTTCAGTTACTGCTTGGTGATGTTTAGGCTGGCCAAGGACTTGCTGAGTCTCATGCTCTGCCAGGGAAGGGGGGAAGCCGGGGGGAAGCAGAGACAGGGCACCTGACCCAGACTAACCAAAGAGATTATTCCATACCACAGCACGTCATGTCCAGGATGTAGAAACGGAGAGGAGAGACCCGGAAGGGTGGTGAGGGTGCACGGTGGGGGGGTGCACTGCTTGTTTGAGATTGATGGTGAGCTGTTGTATTCTTTCCTTGTATTTTTCTCGTTATTATTATTATTGGTGGTAGCAGTAGTGGTTTGTGTTATACCTTAGTTACTAAACTGTTCTTATCTCAACCTGTGGGAGTTGCATTCTTTCAATTCTCCTTCCCATCCCTCTGGGAGCAGAGGGAAGAAAGAGGGGGAAGTGAGTGAGAGAGCGACTGTATGGGTTTATAAGCTTAAACCACGACAGTGGTTTTGAGTCTTCATGTAATTTAAAACTGGAGAAGAACATCAGTTTACATATTTTACCTGGCACTTGCTTTTTGTATGGAGGGAAGGGGGAGAATGCCTGCATTTCATTCAGGTGTTCAAAGATATCTTGGTAGAAGACATGTTCACATGCTCCACTGGTAAACACTGGTTTACTGTTTCTTAGTAAAACCGTCCCACTACATAGCGAATGAATATTTCTTATACTTCTGAGTTGTTCTAGTATTGCATGTCTACTTTCGAGGTACCTGTAGGTGCTTTACCCCAATCATTAGCCTTTCCGTCCATATTTAGATGTATTGATGGTTTTTTTGTTTTGCGAGAACCTTGCAGAATGTTCAAATATTCTTCTAACAGCCAAGTCTGTAATAATAAATGCAAGTTCACTATTCACCACTTTGGAGTGCCAACATTTTCATGTATTACAGCCACATCAATAAAGTTAGTTATAGCCGTTAGACATAGTCCTTGTTAGAGGTGTAGACAAGGGGGATTGTCCCTGCATTAGGCATGCTGCTTTTCAATATTCTTAGCATGCAAAAAGAGAATGATTTCACTGCAGTTTTTGGACCAGCTTGTTTTTATGGAAAATAAAGTAGGACTTATAAAGTTGTTTTATTTGTATTTGGGATTAAACTAAGAACAGACCTTGTGTTCCCGCACCAGACTGCAAATTTTCCCCATTTTCTACAATGGTATTTAAGGAAAAGGTGAGCCAAACCAATTTTTGACTACCAACATTTCTGTGATGCATGGACTGAGCCAGTATTCTGCTATTTCCAAAAGCTCAGGAAGTAAGAATTCAGGTAGAGATTGTATATTTGATATGCGGTAGCCCTGTAAGAGTTGACATGTTGGGGCTTTTTTCCTTAAAAAAATAGGCAAGCTAAAAAAAACCCAAACAAACCCCGTTTAGTAACTTGGTTTTAATAATTGGAGCAATGTGCAAAGAAGTTTATCCTTTGATCCAGATTATTGCATGACTCATTTTAAAAAATGCACTGTATGTGCTTGGTCTAGACGTTGCTAATAGGTATGACCTTTTTAATCAAATATATGTAATTGTAGAGGAAAATTGAAATTCAGTTCTGAGGAAATATCTACTTATTTGTTTCAGCCTTAATGACACGTCTCCAAATGTGCTCCAATTAAGATTAAAGCAAAAATGGTAATTGGCCATTAAACACATTACAAAAGAAAGTAAACTAGTGAGAAAGGCAACTCAGCAGTAAAAAAAAATGCTTAAGTCTGTTGAAAAGCAAGAGTAATAATGGAGTTTTCAGCACAGGACACTCTATTATGGGAACAACTAATTACAAAACAGATAATAAGTAAGAAATGTAAGTGCTCATGAAGCCAGAAAAACTGGAGTGGAGATAATGGAGCAATTACTTTTTCAGCACTCATAGGCCAAATTTCAGTCTTCCCTGTGCCAAGACCCAGCAAAAAAGGCAGTTTTGCAAGACCTTTGGCTCTTTCTAGCACATCTCTGTGTTAGACTATGAAAGAATATCTCCTGTTCAACATCAGTTTATGCCTGGTTTTGCCATTCCCTTGACACTGAACAGCCAAATAAAATTTTATTTAGGGAAAAAGGAAACTGATGCCTAGAACTGTGAAGCACACTTTGCATCACATAGGAGCTTTTTGTGGGTAGAAAAGCAGAGTGGACACATTTGTGGTATATTACGTAGAAAATATGCATTGCCTTTAAGCAATAGAGAAGATTTTTCTGAAAAGCTATACAATGCCTAAGTGGGAATTAATATGAACTGGGGCTTGCTTTTGGCTCATGTTTGAAGTCACTGCAGAACTTCTTTGGAATTTTTTCTCGTATTTCTACTGATTTTTATATTGTTTTGAAAAGTTGCCATCTAGATACATAAATTCAGGTGTTCCCGCTTCCAAAATGAAACAATTGAGAGAGCAGGCCTTTTGCCTAGTCATTTCTATTCTAAGTTTAGACAGTCTTGGGTACACAAGATATCCGTAAGGGTCTGGCAGATACAACAAACTCTGTAGGAGAGCCATAGACTTCCAGGAAAGCACCAAGAACACAAAGGCACCTTTAAAAGCCCTGTTTGTTGAAATCAGCCCATACAAATTCAGTGAGGGACATGTTGTAGTTTCAGCTCTGCTTTAAGTTTGCAGCTTGGGACACATCTTGATCCACAAGAAAAATTTTCTAAGCCTTTACAGCCACGACTGCTCTGGGAATACTGCATGTGTAAATCCAGTCATCTATAGCAGATAAGGGATTTGAATTTCATTAGTCAATCTGTGAGAATGGTGTACAAGAACCTTAGTTGGAGGGTGATATAAGTTATGTAGATGATACAAGGTATATTCACTGCAAAAGAGAATCTGCATGGATCTGATCCTTAATTTTCCAGAAAGTATGCTCACATCGCAATTTTTTTAAGACTTAAATATTGTTACATTTTCCCTGGCTACCCTACAAATTATGAGGATATTGCTGTTGCTCAAACAAAAGTTTACCGAATTTGGCTTTTCTTTTCTTTGGCTGGTAAAACAAAGGTTTGCAGCTTTATTTTTCTGCATGGTGCGCCTATTTATGTTGTAGGGTCATCTGTTGAATGCACAAATTAAAGTAATAAAAAAATAACCCTGGTAGCAGCTACTGTAAATAATTTCTCTCCAGCCTCTCAAATTTTAAGAAAATGAAATCAGGATCTCAAAACACTGAAGAGTTTGGCCACCAGAACTGAAGTTGTCCATTCCTATGCCTGAAAATGACATCTACAGGTCTTGGGCTGTAAAAGAACTGAGTTTGAGACCAGCTTTCTTCAAGTTTTATGAATATATTTGTAATTTCAGTTGAATTCTGATGTAATAAACTAAAATAAGATAGAATGAAAAGCATTCCCATTGCATGGTGTCTCAGTAGGAAATAAATCATTGGTGATTGTTTTCCTTAGTAGCATTCTTTTATTTTCTGAGAAAGAGTGAAGCACCCTTTTACGTTCAAATGTAAAATCCACAGATGTGAATAAAGACATATCTTCATGAATACAGACGTATCTTCATTGTTTAGTAGTTGTAAGCAGGTATATTTTAAAACAAAAAAGATGCACCTAAATAATGTATTCAACTCCTGCTTTTGTCTATTTTTACAGAAATTTATACAGGTATGGAGCAATAACGTATGCATCTCTGTGTGGTTTTAATTTTGAAGTTTGTGATGTGAGTCTATCTCAGGCTTTGTTTCAGCATGTTGCATGGTCTGCATTATCATAGACAATTAAGGAAATGTTTTTTACTTGAAAGGTACCAAATATTGCTTTTCAAACATTGTTCCTAAAAAAAAAAAAAAAAAAAAAAAAAACAAAACCAAAAAAACCCAAAACACTGATTTTTAATTAATGTGGTTTTCACAGGAAATGTCTTTTCATAGATTCTATGTAGAATCACAAAGCAATTCTTCTCATGGATAGTAGAATTTGCATTCCAAGAAAAAGACGTATTTGTTATAAATTTGAACTGAAAGGATTTGCTGTGTTTTTGAACTGTTAAAGTAATACTTGGTTTAATTGCAAGTAATATCAATATGTGCATGCTTCTGCTGGTATTTTTTTCTTGCTCTTCACTTCCAGGGTGCTTCTGGGTTTTTTATTTATATTTGCTAGCTTTTAATCATCTCAGCTGTGGAGGTGTTTTGCTTTCTTCTGCCATAAAATAGAACAAGCTAAGCAGACAGTTTATAAAATAATGGCAAGCTTCGAGGTACTTCCAAATTATACAAAATTATAGAAAATTAAAATTTTGAACTTTCACAAAGACTATTTCCTATTTAGCATTAAGACATTTAATCTTTAGAGTTGCAGGGATCTCAAATTTTAAGTATCTAACTTATTACTCATTAATGTTCCTAGGATTTTAAAGTAAGTTTATGAAAGCCTTTGTGGCTGGGAGCTATTGAGCTGTATAAAGTTGATAAAAAATAAACCACAGATTTCTATGAAATGGTAATTTTTTTTATTTACCTTTTTTTAATTGCAGTATCACTAATTTCAAAAGAACAGTCTTGTGAAAAGCAGAAAGTTGCATAAACATTTAGGGCAGGAATTTAGAGGTGAGGGTTTTGAGGGTTTTTATGTAGCTTTTCATTGCCTTTGTACACTGGAATATCTCCCATAAGTAAACACATTTTTTTCTTTCGTTACTGACATCCTCTAAGCTGGTCTAATTTTCTCATTTCATTGAAGCAAAATGCTGTTAACTTCATTCATAATATGCATTCTTTTTCATCAGCTTTATAACTGTAGTGAGAAGAGTTTAAGCAAGGCTATACCAATATCCAGTTATACCTGTGTTATGAGGTTACTGGAGCTGGATCCCAAAAAATAAAATAAATTTTAATAAAAATTTTTTAGTTAGCCAGTATCTAAAAATCAGATCAGCATCATAGTTTCCATCGGAGCAGCTAGTAGAACTGGGGCTGTAAACTTGCTAACTTCATAGCTCAACCCAGTCTGGTGCCCAAATGTAGGTGCTGCTACATGGTTGTACTTCCTGTCTTGTCCAAACCCTCACATGGGCCATTTGACAATGACGGCATTTGGTCTGGCTTGAGAGCTTTCTGTCCTCATAAATGCATATTGGACATCAATATTGATTGATGAATATTGACCAGACTATGTGATATTATTTGGGAAATTGCCACCCAAATGACACACTTGTTTTTCTGGTACTAGCCATAGTTAGTTTATTTTCACTATATTGTCGTAATCATGCCAGCAGTTTGCAATCAGATATATTTTGTCATTGATTCAGTCTGTACTTTAATGGCAAAATGCTGACTTTGAAAGCTGTTGTCAAATTTAATTCCTTAAAATGTTAGTAGCAAATGGCTTTTTTATTAAATTATTTTCCAAAAAGAATAACAACATTGAAGAGATGCCATTTCTGATTATAGGAGAATTCTGTACTACACATCAAAATGTTTCATGTGCAGATTTGTGCTGAGTAAATCAAATAAAGAAACATGAATAGTTTTGCATAAAGAAGTGAAAACTTATCCCTTGTAATTTATTTTTTTTGTCATTTGTATAGATCAAGCTTTTGACTTTCAAGAATAATCTTAACATAACAGTCTTTAAAAAAACCCAAACTCCATTCTTTTCAGTTCATTCACATTTGGAGATTCTACTCTAGAAATATTGTAAGCAAACACTGTAGAAAAGAGAACTTACTAATATTAGCAGAATGCATTTTTGAATATGCAATATGCTCCTCATTCATAAAAAAAAAAAAATCCCAAAAGAGGATTTTTCCAAATAAATAATTCACTATTTCATATATTCTAAGCTAATAGAGAAACATAGCACAGGCTTATATAGAGATAGAAAAATATAATATTGAATTCAACATATTGTGTCACTGAAAAGGAAATTGTCCTTCAGCTGACTGTATTTTAATAGTTTGTGCATATCCTTTTGGGGTTTGTTCAGGTTTATTCTAATAAGGAGGCTTTTAATTGTCTAGTAAAGAGAAGACAATCTATTCTTGTAATCAATAAAATATAGTTAAGAACTAAACAAGCAAAAAGCTTAAATTTCTCTAATGGAAATAAGCACAGTTGGAAAGATATGCTGAACTTACTAATTCATTAATGATCTTCTGTTTGATTCTTTCACATGTGATCTGTTGGGTGTACTTTCGCTTTTTTGTCAGCTAACTATGTTAAGGGAACGCAAGATTTTTAGTCTGTGATGGCCAATTAAAAAATATGCGAGTGAGAGAAGACAGTTTATTAACTGTTTCTCTGGCACAGCATTCCTTTCTGTCAGCAGTCACAGGCTTGCTAATTCAGAAACTTACAAGACCAAGTGAGAAATTTCCTGCATTAGTGAAATAAAAGTATGCAAATTAATCAGCAACAGTTAAACATTTAATATTTATATTTTTGCACAAATATTCTTTAACAAGAAAGAGAAAAATTCAGAAAACATAAATTCTGTTTTCTGATTAATCTACTTCATTAAAGAAATTTTCACCTATAACCTGTTGGCTCCTTGGTTTATCCAAATAGCTTTAATCATACATTTACAACAGTGTAAAAAAAATGCTGATATGAAATCAAAAGCAGTAGTGCTCTCCTACCAACATTTAACCACCATTGCCTGTTACTATCTAACTTTAATCTTTGTGTGGATGTGCATTTTTCAAAATAATTCCACTTTAAATGACCCAACTTTAAAGCAGCCAGCTTTGTTTTACTGTTTTCTTGCTACTTATATTCATTAGCACTAATAGTCAGTTGTTTAATAATGAATTATTTTCAGAATTGTATTGAAACAATATAAACAGTTGTGATTCTCTGAGTGAGGGAATATTTTTTAAAATTATTAATTCTCAACACTGGCAGTTAAAATTAATAGGTTTAGGGAAATGGACTGAGTCGGTGGGAGACACTCATTATTTTCTTGTCTTTTTGTTTTTCCCTATCCTCCAGTTTTAATATGAATGAAGTATTTGCCATTTCTGCCAGAAGCAGAGAAAGACTTTTCATGCAGTGAGGAGGAGGGAGGAAAAAGAGGTTGAATTTCTAATTAGAGTGGTGAAGGTTGCTTGAAAAAAGGCACTGAAAAAACTGTTTAGATTACCACAAGCAATAAATACTGTACCACCAGGTTTGGCTGCATTTGGTAAATAGGATTGTTAACCCAGGTTATCAACTTTGTGACCAGGTTTAATAAATGTCAGGATAATGTAAGTGATTTTTGCTTTGTGCTGTTTTGTTTTACTATAGCTAGAACAGAAGCACTAATTTATATTTCCTCTAATATCTTAAAGAGGGGGTAAAAGTCTTTTTTGTCAGGGAACAATTTTGATATAATTTCAAATCAGTATAAACTTCACTGGAATTGATACCCTTCTGGGCAGCTACCTTGAGCAAGAATCTGAAGAAAAGCTATAAACCCATGCTCCTGCTTGCAGAATGTCATGGGAGCAAGGTGCATGAAGTCCTTACTAGCCAGATGTGCATCCTGACTGAGCTGCTATGCTGACAGGGGAAGAAGCCTGGGAGGAAGAACTGGCTGAACAGCATCAGTGATGACAAAATACAAAATGTAGGGGTATTTCTTAGAGACCTTGAAGGGACAAAAACATGATATGAGAATTGGAGGAGGAGGGGAAGGATAGGTAGAGGATATACACAGGCATGAGGGGACAGAGAGTTTGCAGCAGTGGACTCTGGGAGATGATTGCTTCTGATAACTTGAATGAGACTTTTTCTTCACCTGCAGAGGTTCATTTATGGAATAAGTACTGGGCAATGACAACAGGTGAAGAAGAGTCAGTTTCATCCGGAGAGACATGTAAGCTTCCTGAGCCTGACGCATACACCCTCACCAGTACCACTAAAAAGAAGCAGTGGTAGACAATAGATGAACTCACTCCTCTGAGGGACAATGGCACCCACCCATTGACCAGATCTGATCTCTGAGAAGGTGTATTTGCATGTCAGAGGTCGGGATTCAGGATGTGGGAAACAAATGGCCAAAGCCTCTCAGGCACCAGCTTACTGCGTTCTGCTGCTTATTCATGAAGGAGCCAGCAATACTGCCAATAGAGACCCTGGGCATATCAAAAGTGACTAGTGGACTTTAACAGTGAAGGCAGAGACTGTGTGGGGCCCAGACAGTTTTCCACAGCACTGCTGGTAGGAATAGGAATCCTGAGGGTTAATATCTGATTAGTGGTACAGGCAAGAAAGGTCCTATTTGAGCAATGAGGTCTGATGGGTAAAGATGGAATAAATCTAAAAATAAAGAGGATAGAATCTGCTAACTGATTTCTAATTGTGAAGAGAATTTTGAACTACATTAATCAGGGAATGCAGGAAAAGAAATAACTAAAGGGAAGAGAAGGTATTATATTATAGAAAAGGAAAATCACCAGTATGAGTATATTATAGAATAGTTAGGGTTGGAAAGGACCTTAAGATCATCTAGTTCCAGCTCCCCTGCCATGGGCAGGGACAACTCACACTAAACCATGTCACACAAGGCTATGTCCAACCTGGCCTTGAACACCGCCAGCGATGGAGCATTCACAACTTCCCTGGGCGGCACATTCCAGGGCCTCACCACCCTCACAGTAAAGAATTTCTTCCTCAGATCCAATCTAAACTTCCCCTGTTTAAGTTTGAACCCATTACCCCTTGTCCTCTCACTACAGTCCCTAATGAAGAGTCCCTCCCCAGCATCCCTGTAGGCCCCCTTCAGATGCTGGAAAGCTACTATGAGGTGTCCACGTAGCCTTCTCTTTTCCAGGATGAAAAGCCCCAACTTTCTCAGCCTATCTTCATATGGGAGGTGCTCCAGTCCCCTGATCATCCTCATGGCCCTCCTTTGGACTTGTTCTAACAGTTCCATGTCCTTTTTATGTTGAGAACACTAGGACTGCACACAATACTCCAAGTGAGGTCTCAAAAGAGCAGAGTAGAGGGGCAGGATCACCTCCCCCGTTTTGCTGGTCACGCTCTTCTTGATGCAGCCCAGAATATGGCTAGCTTTCTGGGCTGCAAGCACACACTGCCAGCTCATGTTAAGTTTCTCATTGACCGTCACCCCCAAGTTCTTCTGCGCAGGGCTGCTCTTAATCTCTTCCTTGCACAACCTGTAGCTGTGCCTGAGATTGCTCCAATCTAGGTTTAGGACCTTGCACTTGGTATGGTTAAACTTCATCATGTTGGCATCAGCCCACCTCACAAGCGTGTCAAGGTCCCTCTGGATGGCATTCCTTCCCTCTAGTGTATCAACGGAACCACACAGCTTGGTGTCATCAGCAAACTTGCTGAGGGCGCACTCAATCCCACTGTCCATGTCACTGGCAAAGATGTTGAACAAGACCGGTCACAACACCGATCCCTGGGGGACACCACTCGTTACTGGTCTCCAGCTGGACACTGAGCCACTGAGCACTACTCTTTGCGTGCGGCCATCCAGCCAGTTCTTTATCCACCGAGTGGTCCACCTATCAAATTGATGTCTCTCCAATTTAGAGAAAAGGATGTCATGTGAGACAGTGTCAAATGCTTTTCACAAATCCAGGTAGATGACATCAACTGCTCTGCCCCTGTCCATCAGTTTCGTAGCCCCATCATAGAAGGCCACCAAATTGGTCAGGCAGGATTTCCCCTTAGTGAAGCCATGCTGGCTGTCACCAAGCACCTTGTTGGCTTTCATGTACCTTGGCATGCCTTCCAGGAGAATCTACTCCACGATTTTGCCAGGCACAGAGGTGAGGCTGACTGGTCTGTAATTCCCTGGCTCATCAATTTTCCCCTTCTTGAAAATGGGGGTTATATTTCATTTTTTCCAGTCATCAGGAACTTCACCTGACTGCAATGATTTTTTAAATATGATGGACATTGGCATAGCAACTTCCTTTGCCAGCTCCTTCAGGACCCTTGGATGGATTTCATTCGGTCCCATGGGCTTGTGCACATTCAGGTTCTTAAGATGGTCTGGAACCTGATCCTCTCCTACAGTGGGCCCAAGGTTGTCATTCTCACAGTCCCTGAGTGTGCCTCCCAGGTCTTGGGTGGTGTGGTCAGAGCATTTGCCAGTGAAGACTGAGGCAAAGAAGTCATTAAGAACCTCAGCCTTCTCCAAATCCAGGGTAGCCAGTTCTGATAGCTTCCGGAGATGGCCCAACTTGTCTCTAGTCTCTCTTTTATTTGCAATGTACCTACAGAATCCCTTCCTGTTATCTTAACATCCCTAGCCAAGTTTAATTCTAAGTGGGCCTTAGCTTTCCTAACCTGGTCCCTAGCTTTCTGGGCAACATCCTTGTACTCTTCCCAGGCCGTCTGTCCTTGCTTCTACCTTTTATAAGCCTCTTTTTCCTTTGAATTTTCCTCAGCATTTCCTTATCCATCCAAGGAGGCCTCCTGGCCCTCCTGCTGCACTTCCTTCTAGTTGGGATGCAACATCCATAGCTTGCAGCAGGTGATCCTTGAATATCAACCAACAGTCTTGGGCCCCCGTGCTGCACTTCCTTCTAGTTGGGATGCCACACCCCTGAACTTGTGGTAGGTGATCCTTGAATATCAACCGACAGCCTTGGGCCCCCCTGCCCTCCAGGGCTATATCCCATGCAACCTTACTAAGCAGGTTCCTGAAGACGCCAAAGTCTGCTCTCTTTAATTCCAGGACAGTGAGCTTGCTGCTCACTCTTCTCACTGTCCTTAGGATCTCGAGCTTGACCATCTCACGATCACTGCAACCAAGGCTGCTGTTGAGCATCACTTTTCCAATGACCCCTTCCCTTTTGGTGAGCACGAGATCAAACATGGCACCTCTCCTTGTCAGCTCCTCTGTTACTCGTATAAGGAAGTTGTCTTCCACACAAGGTACATGGAGCTCTAAAGAGTTGCCTGTCAGAATGCATGATCAGGGAAGCCATTGCAGTTCTTTGGAATGCAACTGAGGGCCCATTTCAAGTGCCTACAGACAGTGTACAAATATAGGAAAGACAGAAGGAGTAAGGAGTCTGTGTGCTTAGTACTACAGCCTCCTATCAGAAGAATGTTGTACACATATAGCTCAAATTAATGGTATGCTGGAATGGATGGATGCAAGCTTTCTGGAAATACAGGCAAGGGAGATGAGGAGTCTGGGTTGAACTTCATGCTTACAGTGTCTTGAATGCATGGATCTTTGCTATGAAATAGGTGATGCACTACTCAAGCTGATGGGGCAGGATGAAAACGGAATCATTAAAAGAAATACTCTGATGTGTGTCTGCTACCGACAGCTTGATCCAGAAAAGTTTATGAACTCATCTTTAGGAAACTGGAAAAAAGTCTCATGAACACAGGCCTTAGTTCGCGTGAGGATATTATTATAACCCTAACTTTTGTTGGAAAGACAACATGGAAAAACTCAAAAATCTCAGAGCACACATAGGTTTTGGACCATGTTGAGTACAGTTCTTTGAAACAATTGCAGGGGGAAACAACTAGGGGAGGTGCTTACCTAGATTCTCTATTCGTGAATAAGCAAGAGGTGGCTTGGGACATAAAGGTCAAAACCAGCTTTGGCAACAATGACAGTGAGATGATGGGGTTTATAGTCCTGAGAGAAATGAGAAATTCAAGTAGTAGAATGATGATTTTGGACTTTAGTGAGCTGACTTCAGTTTGCTCAGGGATCTGCTTGGCAAGCATCCATGAGAGACTGCACTCAAGGGAAAACTGATTTATCTTGGGCCCACTGATTTATTTTAAAAGACAGTTTCCTCAAAGCGGTTCTTTCCAGTGTGCAGAAACTAAAGCAGATGTGACTGACAGAAAAATGGACAAATGAAGAACTCCGTCTCTGCTTAAAGAGAAGAATTACACAGAAGGTAGATGCAGTGGTGAGCTTCCTCTTCTCCCAGACATCAAATCATGTGGGAACAGAACTGGGAAAGCCAAAGGGCAAGTGAGGCTAAAACTATAAAGGGAAGTAAGGGCAAGAAGAAAGATTTCTATAAGTGTACCAGTAACAAAGATGGAGAAAAATGTGATCATTTTGCTGAATTGACACAGGACATGGAAGAGTCTGAGATACTCGATAACTTTTTCTGGCTGTTTTTCCACCCGTGGAAAGCTGTGATTTTTCAGCCTGGAGAAGGAAGTTTCAGGGATACCTAACAGCAGATTAACATTTAATATGAGCTAACAGAGAAGACAGATTCAAGCTCCTTTTCTCAGAGCACACAGTGAAAGCCATCTAAGATTTCATAAGAAACCCCAACAAAACAGTGTAGGAGGCAAATGCAGGAAAAAAGTATGTAATTGAATCAGCAGAGCAAAATATTTGAAATAAGGCAATATTTTTCTGGAATATATAGTAGCTCATGAAACTTTGACACAAGATACTGAGATTAAAAATTTAAAATCCATCAACATTCTTAGACAGAACTGCGCACAGTCCTATTAATACTGGACAAGTATTTGTAAATAATATAAACCTGTGGCCTTTAGGACATACATCCTTACTGTTTCTTATTGCATCCTGATTTTCCAATTGTTCACAAAAACTCTGTTATGTTCTCATACAAAAAGTGGCAGTACCTAGCTTTGGAGAAAAATACTGTAATTGGGGAAAGCTATTGCACTGTTGCATGACTTTTACTTTATCTACCAGAAATATCTACCTGCACAAACTCTTGGCATGTAAGAGGATGCGCAAATCTGTTTAAAAATTCTTTCACCAACACAGAAAAAAACCAAATAGTGCATTACTGATCATCTGACAGTTAGACTTACAATTGTGAGCCCTGTGGTAGGTTTATTCGTGTAGATGTGAACTCCACTTTAGGAATCAGCAGGGTTGCTACCCATGTCAAGCTGTTGTGATATAAAGATGAAAACTTCAGGGCAAAATCTCAATGTGCTATATGGCTGCTTTCGCTGTTCAATTCCATGAATCCCAGATCTGAGACTGCTGGCTGCCTATGGCAGGGTCATCCTGCACCAAGAGATCACTGGTGACATAAAGACAGGGAACAACTTGTGCTGTTTTTTTTCTCCTCTGTCAGCATGACTACTGGCGTCAAAGGGTTGATGTTTATTTTTTAACTTCAAGCTGTTCCTTCTTGTTGTTTTTGCTATTAGAAGCCTTAAGAATTTATCCCTTTTATGATTTTATGTTATGGTAAGGAATCAGCTCACCTAAAATCCTACTGACATTTTGGACAGTGCATGTTTCATTATTGTGAAGAAGACCTGTTCATAGCCAGTGTGCTACTACATGATTAACAGCTACCAGTAGAAAAAGAAAGGCAGCTAATGTGGAATAGGCCAACAACATTTTTCTATAGTGACAGTGTAAACAAAGGAGGAGATAGTGAGTTCAGCTGACTGCAGCCAATACCAAGAGTGTAACTGTGCACCTGATCATCCTCTTTTATTGCAGACCCCAGATCCTTTTACTGACAACATATCTCCATAAATCTAAAAGTACATTTCCCAAGATAAAGTTAAATAACATTCTGCCTCATCATCATCTTAATACTGAAGTTATCCAATGAGTGTTCTTCATCCTGTGCCCATATCCTACAAATTTAAGGAATTTTAAGCTTTCAGTCAAATCACAGAATGGCACTAAGTGGTGCTGTAGCTTGATCTCAACCACTTGGTTGTAAAGTCTTGTTCTTCTGAAACCATAACAGAATATTCAATATATTCCTGCAGAATAAACTAGCCACTTAACTGATCCAGTTTCCCCCAACTTATATCAAAAAACACCCTATGAATTGCCAGTTCTGTTAATTAGTAACTGGTCTACAAATTTAAAGCTGCCGTATGCCTTAGGTGACCTGTAAGATTGGTTCATTCTTTGTCAGGAATTCTTGTCTGAAATTCTGAGCCTGAAAAGAAGCTGCAAATTCTCAGTACTATTATCCATCACCTGAACATGCCTTTCCTCATGTACCAGGTGCAGGTCCCCAGGTCCAACCCATTCACCGCAGGGTATGGCTGAGCTCCACAGCCGAGGTGGTGGTTCCTTGGTGAAAACATGTATAAGGCTGAAATGCTGCACAGGCAGTGAGGAGTGAGGGAAAAACTGTGAGAAACAGCCGTGTGAGCAGCACCATGAGAGAAGAAGGAGGGGAGGAGGTGCTCCAGGCACCACAATGAAGATTCTGCAGCAGCGTGTGGAGAAGGTGATTGCCTATCAGGCTCCTGGCAGGAACTGTGTCGCTTGGGAGGTCCACACTTAAGCATGGGAACAATGTGAGGAGGAAGGTGGAGTGGAGGGAAGCTGTAATGGACTGACCACTATTGCTGTTCACCACCCTTTTGTGGTGCTCAGGGGTAGGGAGAAGGTACAGGAGTCTGGAGTGAAGGAGTAGAGTCTGGGAAGAAGAGGAGGATGGAGGAAAGTGGCTTTATTTATGTGTTTGTTTCTCACTATCCTATTCTATTTTTAATTGGCAATGAATATGATCAGTTTTCCTCAAGTTGAGTCTGTTTTGCCCATGATGGTGATTGGTAAGTGATGGCACTATCTTTATCTTGACTCACAAGGTTTTCTGTCTCATTTTCACCTGCCTATGTAGGAGGAATGAGAGAGCAGCTGGGTGTGTATCTGGCAGCCAGCCCAGGTCAACCCACCACAACATAACTATATGGATCTGATTTTCCTCATGACTACCCAGGTGCTTTAGATTGTAGCGTCACATTGCCTGTTACTGTTATTAAGGTTACAGCCTGTCTAAGGAAAAGGGAGGTTGTTGAGGCAGGGAGAATTTGCTCCAGGAAGGAATGCCTGGGTAGCCAGAGCTGAGGCAAAGGCAATAAAGTGGGCAAAGGGCGTGACATACAGCAAACCCTGGGCAGCTCTGCCAGAAAGATAGCTCAGCCTCAGCAGTCACAGCAAGGGCTACAAAGGGGCTCACTGGGGCTTGTACAGAGTTTGTTGGGGCTCTGAAACTAACCCTGAAAGACAAGACTCAGATGCGGGCTACTGCAACCCAAGATCACCATCACATGGTTCATTGATTAGCTCAGATAACATAATCTGTTATATGCTAAAGTGTTTGTTAGGAAAGAGTAGAAATGGACTGTGTAAGACTTTCTACTGTATGGAATTCTTATAAACGATGGAAGCAGTTGCTCAATGTAAAACATATACAAAATTTCAGTAAAATAATGTGTGCAGTCACAAATTTCAAGCAGAACAATTATACAAGGTTACTTGCATTTCATTCAGGATTATGGGTTAATGTATAAATAGCTTTTAGGGTTGCTGTAACAACAGAGTATCAAGAAGAAATAGCAGGAGCCTTGAAACAAAATTCGTTAATTATTCTGAAATATACATTATGAGCTTTTTTAGAGGACAAGGGTAAATGGAAAAACTAAAATCTATTGAGATAGCTATTATGATTTTAAAATGTAATTTCATTATATAGACAAAATAGACAAAATTGTCTTTTTCTGTTAGTAATTCTACAAAGTAGATAAATGTTTCTGCATGGTAACATACATATCTGTACCTCTGAGACACTCCAACTCAATTTTAACCAGGGATATAAAGAAAATACAGCTCGTAATATGCAGCAGCTGCAGGGATATGTTCATTAGTTAAACACTGACAGCTTTGCCATTTTTCTTTTCAGGTTTGAACTGTGAGTTTAGGCCTTGTGAGGCCAGCAATCCCTGTGAGAATGGAGCTGTGTGCATAGAAGAAATGAATTTGGACATTTTTCCCCTTGGATTCCAGTGCCAGTGTGTGAAGGGCTTTGCAGGTCCACGCTGTGAGATCAATGTCAATGAGTGCAGTTCAAACCCTTGCCTCCACGGATACTGCTATGACAGTGAGTTCAGTCTGGTTACTCACTTTAATGTAGAGTAGTCTTTCTGTTGAAGAGTCTGTAACTACTGAGCTGCTCTGGGGAGAGCAGTGGATAATTTACTGAAATTTAGCTTGTCTGATGCTCCACAGCCAGTACCAGAAGGATTATTTTTGCCAAAATGCTTCAGCTCCTGGCACTGGGATTTCAGTGTTCAGGGGGTCAGAATTGCAGCTAATGAGAAATTTTAATGAGATTTGTGCTGTCTCCTTTGATACCTACATTAGCCAAACACATCTTACATTGTGCATCTGATGAGAGAATATTCAGGTGCTGAAAAGGAGCTCATGGAGCAGTTAGGCAGTACGTGTCATAATTCTGATGAGTCCAAAACAGCATTAAATATCAAACTGGTGTAAATGGAGTGTCAGTTTACTGTTAAGCACCTTCTATAGTGTATAACTGTATAACATAACACTTTCACTAATAGCTATATTTAAAGGTTTTAGAAGCAACTTGATGATGAATTATTCTAGTATATTTTGTCTGGATTGGGAGACTAAATTCAGTAGCACCTGTTATGTATGGAGTATTTACTGGTAAGTTTTATGGGGCCATTGCCACCTATCAGGCACTTTCTGTGCTTGGTTGAAAATGTAAAAGTGGTACTTTTCAGAGGATCTTACAGTGATGGCTGGAAAGCAGAATGAAGTCTGGAGGTCATGTAGTCAAATCCTCATGAAGCTAGACTATGAACAGTGCTAGATCAGGTCAGTTAGGGATTTTTCTAGCTGAGTTTTGAAAACCTTTAAGGCTTCAAAACAGCCTCTTCTGCTGTTGCACTACACTTGTAATGTTCCCCCACCTCCCCATCCCATCCAAATCTCCTCAGCCGTAACTTTTAGCCATTCCCCTTATATTGTCTGACACTACTATGAGGAATTCAGTTCTGTCATTTGTGTAATTGCCCTTGAACCCTAATTCTTCTATGATTCTATGATAATTCTAAGGTGAAAGGGGGAGAGAATTTTTATAACTAGCTTGTTAACGTTAAAATGAAGCTTGGAAATACATTATAGGTTGAGCAGGCAAATTTAACTCAAGCAAGTTATAATATAACTTTTAATATAGTGATATAAGGCAGTCCTTGCTCCTCAGGAAAAGCCAACAAAGCAAACAACGTTTAACTTGCCCATCTCATTTAGGCACAATATCAAAGATAAAATCTTATGTATTTTGTGTGCAGTTTTGTGATGGAAAATTATTCACTGGCTTATAAGATACCATCATTTTTTCAGAAGCTAGTAATGGGTCATTGATTTATAATTTTTATGTCAAAATACTTCAATTGTTTAAACGAATGCAGTACCTGAATTTGCTTTCATATTAAAAAAGTATTTTGAGATATTGCATTTCATTTATTTCAATATTTTAACGTGTCCACACCTCTTATGTAGAGCCAGTCCCAATCTTTCTCCAGATACTAGCCATAACTGTAACTTACTTAATTCTACTGCATTCTATTGTTATTCTAAACCACTCTGACTACTAAAATACTATCTCTGTTACAGTTGTGGATGGCTACTATTGTTTGTGCAACCCAGGATATGCAGGACTGAAATGCGACCAGGACATTGATGACTGCATAATCAATTCTTGTGAACACAATTCTACATGCATTGATCTACATCTGGTCAGTAGAGAGTATTTTCTACTTCAAACAGTTTCTAAGTTTTCTTCCTGAAAGCTAAAGTAATATTGTTGCAAATTCTAAACTTCCACTTAATCCATCACCTGTCAAGGGTTTTATAATTGTGCTTTCCAGTCACTGTTGTTTTTTTTTTTGTTTTGTTTCCTTTTTTTTTGTTTGTTTGTTTTTTTGTTGTTGTTTTTTTTTTGTTGTTTTTTTTTGTGTGTGTGTGTGTTTTTTTTTTCATTTGTAATGGTACAAGCAATGGGAAAGAGCAACGTTTTTATAATTTAAAAACAGTTCTTGAGTCAACATGGTTATTTGGGGAATTCAAATGGAGCAGAATATTTTCATCTAGGTCTGTTTATGGACTCAAAGTGACAGCAATACTCACACTGACAACATTACCTTCAAATGGGCTCAAAAAATATCATAGAATCATAGAATCATAGAATAGTTAGGGTTGGAAAGGACCTCAAGATCATCGAGTTCCAAACCCCCTGCCACGCCCAGGGACACCTCCCACTAAACCATGCCATCCAAGGCTATGTCCAGCCCCACCTTGAACGCCGCCAGGGATGAAGCATCCACAGCCTCCCTGGGCAACCCATTCCAGGGCCCCACCACCCTCACAGTAAAGAATTTCTTCCTCAGATCCAATCTAAACTTCCCCTGTTTAAGTTTAAACCCATTACCCCTTGTCCTCTCACCACAGTCCCTAATGAAGAGTCCCTCCCCAGCATCCCTATAGGCCCCCTTCAGGTATTGGAAGGCTGCTATGAGGTCTCCACACAGCCTTCTCTTCTCCACGCTGAACAGTCCCAGTTTTCTCAGCCTATCTTCATATGGGAGGTGCTCCAGTCCCCTGCATCATCCTCGTGGTCCTCCTCTGCACTTGTTCTAACAGTTCCATGTCCTTTTTATGTTGAGAACACCAGAACTGCACACAATACTCCAAGTGAGGTCTCATGAGAGCAGAGTAAAGGGGCAGGAGCACCTCCCTCGACCTGCTGGTCACGCTTCTTTTGATGCAGCCCAGAATACGGTTGGCTTTCTGGGCTGCAAGCGCACACTGCCGCCTCATGTTCATTTTTTCATCAACCCACACCCCCAAGTCCTTCTCCGCAGGGCTGCTCTGAATCTCCTCCCCGCCCAACCTGTAGCTGTGCCTGGCATTGCTCTGATACAGGTGGAGGACCTTGCACTTAGCATGGTTAAACTTCATTAGGTTGGCCTCAGCCCACCTCACAAGCGTGTCAAGGTCCCTCTGGATGGCATTCCTTCCCTCCAACGTATCAACCGAACCACACAGCTTGGTGTCATCGGCAAACTTGCTGAGGGCGCACTCAATCCCACTGTCCATGTCACTGGCAAAGATGTTGAACAAGACCGGTCCCAACACCGATCCCTGGGGGACACCACTCGTCACTGGTCTCCAGCTGGATATTGAGCCACTGAGCACTACTCTTTGCGTGCGGCCATCCAGCCAGTTCTTTATCCACCGAGTGGTCCACCTATCAAATTGATGTCTCTCCAACTTAGAGAGAAGGGTGTCATGGGAGACAGTGTCAAAGGCTTTACACAAGTCCAGGTAGATGACATCAACTGCTCTGCCCCTGTCCAGCAGTTCCGTAGCCCCTTCATAGAAGGTCACCAGATTGGTCAGGCAGGATTTCCCCTTAGTTAAGCCATGCTGGCTGTCACCAAGCACCTTGTTGGTTTTCATGTGCCTTAGCATGCCTTCCAGGAGAATCCGCTCCAAGATTTTGCCAGGCACAGAGGTGAGGCTGACTGGTCTGTAATTCCCTGGCTCATCCATTTTCCCCTTCTTGAAAATGGGGGTTATATTTCCCTTTTTCCAGTCATCAGGAACTTCACCTGACTGCCATGATTTTTCAAAGATGATGGACATTGTCTTAGCAACTTCCTTTGCCAGCTCCTTCAGGACCCGCGGATGGATTTCATCCGGTCCCATGGACTTGTATACATTCAGGTTCCTAAGGTGGTCCCGAACAAGATCCTCCCCCACGGTGGGCCCAGGGTCCCCACCCTCACCGTCCCCACGTCTGCCTTCCAAGACTTGGGTGGTGTGGTCAGAGCATTTGCCCGTAAAGACTGAGGCAAAGAAGTCATTAAGAACCTCAGCCTTCTTCAAATCCAGGGTAGCCAGTTCTCCCGATAGCTTCTGGAGAGGGCCCACGGTGTCCCTAACCTGTCTTTTATTGGCAATGTACCTATAAAATCCCTTCCTGTTATCCTTAACATCCCTAGCCAAGTTTAATTCTAAGTGGGCCTTAGCTTTCCTAACCTGGTCCCTAGCTTCCCGGACAACATCCCTGTATTCTTCCCAGGCCGCCTGACCTTGTTTCCACCTTTTATAAGCCTCTTGTTTCCTTCAAATTTTGCTCAGCAGCTCCTTATCCATCCAAGGAGGTCTCCTGGCCCTCCTGCTAAACTTCCTTCTAGTTGGGATGCATCGCTCCTGAGCTTGCAGCAGGTGAGCCTTGAATATCAACCAACAGTCTTGGGCCCCCCTGCCCTCTAGGGCTGTATCCCATGGAACCTTACTGAGCAGGTTCCTGAAGAGGCCAAAGTCTGCTCTCTTGAAGTCCAGGGCAGTGAGCTTGCTGCACGCTCTTCTCACTGTCCTGAGGATCTCAAACTCGACCATCTCATGATCGCTGCAATCAAGGCTGCCCTGGAGCGTCACATTCCCAACCAGCCCTTCCCTGTTAGTGAGGACGAGGTCAAGCATGGCACCTCTCCTTGTCAGCTCCTCTATTACTTGCAGAAGGAAGTTGTCTTCCACGCAATCAAGGAACCTTCTGGATTGCTTGTGCCGGGCTGTACCATCCCTCCAACAGATATCCGGGTGGTTGAAGTCTCCCATGAGAATAAGGGCCTGCGAACGTGAGGCTGCTCTTACCCCCTAAAGATGGATTCAAGTACTTCAAGATTTATTTTCAAAATTCTTCTGCTGTAATATTTCTGAAACATGAAAAGTGTTAAAAATAGCTTCTCAGAAATAAAAACATTCTATCAATTAAGAGATTAGTTTGCCTGTCTGGGTGGCATATTCAGAATTTTAAGTTTTATCTGTTACAAAGGTTCTCAGTACCACAAAATTCACAACCAAAAATTATGTAAAACACATAGCGAGCAGCAGCAGGAAGGATAATAACACAGTGTTTTGCTTAGCTAACTGTAGAGAGAAGCGAGAACGCAGCAATTTTATTCTCAATATTCTAACAGTGGAGTGCTCTGAGACTGTATGCCAAAACATAAGCACGAATGGATTTAACTGAGGAATTACAAAACTCTGTCTGAGTTACTCAGATAAAATTTGGGACATCAATTCTGTATTCAGTTCCCAAATCTCTTCATTCAGTGAGATGGACAGAGCCTTGGGGGACTTGGTCTAGGGCAAGGCATCCCTGCCCATTGCAGGGGGGTTGGAACTAGATTATCTTAAGGTCTTTTCCAACCCTCACTATTCTACAGTTATGTGATTCTATGGCTGGGCATTAGATTAGGCAAATGTGATAAGGAAATACTATGTTAAGTAGTGACACCCAGATATACAGAATTAACAGCTGATTTTTATAAAATAGAGAAGTCGTCTCAACAGCATATCAACTTAAATAATATGTGGCAGACTATAAAATGCTTTTCTATAGAAGTATCATGGAAGAAGAAGAAATTTCATCTATTGCAACTTATCTGAGACATGAGTAAGAGGAACTAATCAGAGCAGACACTTCCTTCATTAGGTCACCTCAGCCAGCAAAAATTAAACGCTGCCAATATTAGTACTATTAGCACAGCTAGCTATTCTACATATTCTCAGTCATCAGACAGCTTAACCAGAATTGTTGCTCTTTTTGTAGCCCTAATATAAAAATTTTAAGATAATGAAAAACGAGATTGATGTTGGGAAGGTTGGTCCGACAGGAGTTGCCTTTCGTAATCATTTATCTTTTTGTTGCTGTTAACTATGAAGTAAATCTGATTAAGGTCTAAGTAAGTGTCTTTATTTTCACTGTAGTAAGAAACATTTGGTGAGCCTTGTGTAAAACAGTGTGAAATCTTGGATTTACATTCATGTAGAAATAATTCAATTGCTCAGTCAAACTGGTAGATCAAAATAATAGGATGAGAGAAGTATGAGAACAGTTGAAAGGCTGCAGTGTTGTCAGTGTGAAAGAGAGAGGTGCAGTCCTCATGAACTAACAAAAAGTAAAGGGGTGAAGCTTTCTGCATTTACTGTACAACTAATAAAAATAGGGTAAAGCTCAAATATATAAGCAGTGAAATATTTTACCCAAAAAGCTATTACTGAATATTAGCCTCTGGCTTTGCTTATGATAAGGCAGGGTTTACCCAGGATAATTTGCATATCTTTTATCATTATCAATTTGATAATCTTTTGTTCTAAAAGAAGTTAAAATAATTAATTCCAAGTATAGTATCAAGTTGAGGCATTGTACCTAATAATTTTTATAAGATCAAATGGATCATACAGTAGCTCTGATTTCAGTTTTTGTTTGCACTGTTCTGTATGTCAAAATATAATGTAAATCCTGTCACTTTAGTGTATATGGATATCCATGCAGCAAATTGTAATAGATGTTTCTTCAGATCTTTGTTTCTGGAAGCTATTATTTCTGTGGAATTACCAGTTAGTAAATTAAAAAATATAAACTGCAAGTAAACTTACAGTTGTATAATACTTTTTTTATTTCCATTCCATATCCTCCTTATGGTTAACTCTGCCACTGCTTGAGTCAAACCACAATTATTTGCCTTTCAATAAAACACAGTGTTCTGTAAATGATCTCTCCAACACAGTAACAGAAGATACTGTTGATTTGAACCTAAAGAAGGAATGATTACTTGTACAGTTTCTGATTTTTTAAGTGGAAGGAAGAAAGGACTCATAACAAGGTGAAATTCAGTAATTCAGGTCTTTTAGGAACCTACATTTTGCATTATAGGGAAGGTTTATGTGAAGCATGGAGAGAGAGAACTATCAATTTCTTTTTCCTTTTTTTTTTTTTTTCCCCACTCCCACAAAAATACATTCAAAATTGACAGACAGGAAGTCTATTCCACAGATTATGTCTCAAGAGTGTAACCCACAAGTAGGTTAGCTTATTACGTAAATTATGAAAGGAGGATTATTTGAAAGAAACTTTGGCATTGAGAGCTAAGGTAAAAGCAGTAGTTAACTGTTAGCAGTTTACATTACCCAAAAAAGAAATTAGTCAGCTTTTTGGACTAACCTAATTTTCTAAATCTTTCATCCATCCTTAATTTCAGTTTAAGACAGAATTTCTCATACTTTCTGCTAAATAGGAAAAAGATTCATCTCCAAAACTTATAATTAATTTTAGAATATCCAGAGATGCTCAAGGTATAATGAAGTAGCTGAGTTTCAGAAGACAGTTGCTTGTAGCTGATGGTAGCAGGTGGTCTGACACTTGAAATATGGATAAAGACTAGATAGGCCTGCGTCAACAAAAAATTTCCAGATTTCTATGGGAGTGGAAATTCTCTAAGGTCTTAATAAAGCAAACAAGCTTTGCCACTGAAATTGGTCTGAAACAGTACCTAAGTTTAACTAAAGGTCAGAGCACATACTATGAATGGCATACACATACAACAAGCAATACGCTCCTTAAAGTTCCCAGGTCACATAAATTCAAGTTAAGTTGTATGTGACAAAGTTACGCATTTAACTTTGCTGAGAGAATCCATCTGCTGAAACTGTGAATGTCCTGTTTGACAAATCAGTTTCGGATTATCAATCACACATCCCAGAAAAGAGCTGCACGGCAGCTGGAGTTCACTTAAGAGACTAACAACCGCAGCAGTACTTCTGCAAAGTACTGCTGCTAATATAACTCACAGTGCTGCCCTGAAAATTTGACTTGCCATACCTGATGTATTTCATCTTATGTCTTACTCATCTAATTGATAGTTGAAGTCAGCAAACAAGCATCAACTTTTCATTTATTCTTTATATTCGTTACATTATTTTAAATGCTTTAATGTGATTTTCTTTTTAAGAAACTGAAGGCATATATGGAAAGTCTTAGCTTTAACCAGCAATGTCAGTTAATACCACAGGAGTAAAACCCTTTTATTGTCTTTTTCATAAACTAAATTTGAAATACTCTACAGAACAGAATAAAATAATGCTCCATCCCTGGTGGTGTTCAAGTCCAGGTTGGACAAAGCCTTGGGTGACATGGTTTGATGTGAGGTGTCCCTCCCCATGGCAGGGGGGTTGGAACTTGATGATCTTAAGGTCCTTTCCAACCCTAACTCTTCTATGATTCTATGATTCTGTGGTTCCAAAAGTGTTATAAAGTGGAAGAAAGGGAGATTAAGAGAAAGTTAAAGGTGGGATTTCCAATGAGATGTGTGAACAGATGGCATATCAATGTGATAAAGATACAGGAAGGTGGTCCCAGATGGTGTGCTTTGAGCTTTGCCAGTAGCAAGGAGGCTGGACAGAAAAAATCAGCAACAGCAGGGAAAGAAGTGAAAAACTTCACAACATAAGAAACAGGCTGGATAACTGTGGCCTGTTTTTGGGAAGCATTACCCTAAATTAGATTTTTGTATGATATAGAGACCAATATTTGTTTGAGGTGGGACATGAAGTGGTTGTACCTTCAAAAGCATTAAAAGCCCGGCCTTAGAATTACACAGACTTGAGACTACAGAGACTTCTTTGACTCGTAAGGAAGATAATTCTACACAAGAGGGTTTAGCTGCAGAAAAGTGGATACAGTATATTGTCTGTATTTAGTAGATCTATAGAGCAGAAAGTCACTGAAGGGTAGGGGTCCACAATAACCCCCAGTAATAACTCTGAAATCAGTTAAATAGTGAAATTTATAGGTTGTTGCTTGGTCTTTGAAAACTGCCTACGTACATCTTTACTATACAGCATGCAAGAATTAAGATCAAATTTATTTTTCAGTAAAAGTATAATGAACTATCAATTTACTGTGGGATAAGGCTATGCATCACGACTGTTACTGAAAACGAGCTCTCAGACTGTAATTTCACACCCCATTTTTTATTGCAGTAAGTCATTGTCTCTAAAGTAAAGCCAGATGAGTCTAGTCGGAATATTTAAACCTCATCTACACCCATTTCTGAAAACAGCATTGGTCATTTTCTCATGAAATTTTTTTTTTTTTTTTTTTTTGTGTGTGTGTATTTTGTTCTAATGTATTTTTTGGCATTTGTAATCAAAAAAGCTACATATCTTGCAAATATTTAGTTTTTAATTTAAAACGGCACCTATTTGCTTCAGTTGCAGCTGCTCTTAAAATCACACCTTAAGCTGAAAATTCAGGAATAAGAAAAACCCAAACAAACCGCAGGATTTAATTTCTGCCTATAAAAATATACTTGCTAAACCAACTTCAGCTAAAGTGTGATTTATTTTAATTTTCTTAGGGCAACATTCAACTGAAACCAGGAAATTAACCCTTCTTTTCTTTTTTCCTTCTAAGTACACTTGAACAGAAATATATTTCCCATTACTGCAGCTGTAGAGCAGACCCGTTTCCTCATGCTTTCTTAGGCACTGAATGAAGTAATCGAAAATTATTTAATCCATGTTGGTGGAAACTCTTTTATGATATTTAGATGGAGAGGGGCTGAATCTAATGAATGATAAAACCCCTTAATTCTGGCATTTTCTCCAAGTTTTTGGTGTATATGATTTTGCAACTCCTGTGTTATTTCTTTTTGCAAACATTTTTATATAAAATACATGTAATGGATCCAAATCATTTTATGGATGGGTTTTGTTATGGAGACTACTTTCTGACATCCATATAGTTGATGTTTTCAATTCTTAAATGTGAGTAGATGCTATGTATATTTGCAGTAGTTTCTGAAAAGTACTTAGGCTTGGCCTTGCTCTGCTCTCAGTGAAGCTGACGGAAAAATTGTCAACTTTGCAGCTCCACTGGCCAAGTATATTCTAATTCCAGGGTCAACTGTTTTGATTTAGTGGCAGACATTGATGTATATTACATCAAAGGCAGATCTTTTGCCTTCCTTAAAAAATGTCCATAATGGTATCCATAGATTGTCTTCTTCTGACTCCAGGTTTGCTATCTCTTAGTTTCCCACAAAATATTCTTGTTTTTGAAAAGTGTTGCCATGTATTTAATTTTTTTATGAAAGAAGAGATCCTGCTCAAGTATGCCAAGTTCAAACTGAAAGCAAATTTGCCTATATTATCAAGAACTTCATTAAAGGAAAAGCATCTAATGCTTAACTTTAGAAGCTGGATGCTAATATGATAAACTGATAATTGAGCATCAAATAAAATCAAGTCTTCCGATAATCCTTCCCTGGCAATATACTTCACTGATCCTTTACTGCTGCCTGTGCCAATTATTGCACTGTGGCCAGCAGGGAGTTTGCTCTTTGAGCACCCTGAACACAGTTGATTATTCTCTTTCTGAAGTTTTAGAACCCTATCAGGTTTATCAATACCTTCGTGTCCTTAGGCAACTTGTCTGATGATCTTTTGACTGTCATCCTTGGTTGACTTTTTCAAAAATCATATCTAGGCTTTAGATGTAGTGTTGTCCATTTTCAGTGCAAGATTGGTTCAAGACAGAAACTTTAATACTGAAACTTTTATATTCTAAAACAAAGAAGTGAGGTATTAAGAGGGAAAATATCAAAATAGCTGTACAGCAAGATAGGTTTTCAGTTCCAAAGGATTGGCTTAGATAGGCAAAGCAAACACAGCTGTTTACAGAGTGAATTAAGAGACAGATGCTAGTGTTCCAACCGTTAAAAAGAATAAAAATAGAAACAAAATGTTCCTCATAAATGTCCTTTAAGTTGTAAGGAAGTGTTTTCTTTGGAGTGTATATTTGGGGGAAGATATATTTATAAGCCTGGGGCTGTACTGTCATATTTGCAAGTCCCTGCTTCTAGGAATCATAGAATCATAGAATAGTTAGGGTTGGAAAGGACCTTAAGATCATCTAGTTCCAACCCCCCTGCCTGCTCCCATTGACTTCAGAAGGTTTCCATGGGAAACAAGAACCAATATTATTTCTCTCGCATATCCTGAGAACATCTGAACCTTTGTGTTACTACATTGGGCAGTTATGCCATAAAGACAGATTCCCCCTGAAGCTGCAGTCAGAGGTCCTTTCACTGCATTCATTTCACTTCACACAGTGTTGCAAGCCTTATGGCATTTTCACTCTGAGAAAAAATTCTAGATGGGGGAAACAAAAACATTTCCCCATGCGCTGGGAGAGTTTTTCTCTTTTGTTTGAAGAATATAAACTAGTACCTGACTCAAACTGTTTGCATTTCTAGAGAATAAATGTTACTTCTCTGTCAATTATAGATTAGACTATGGTGTCTCTTCCACAACAAAATAAATTCTGAAGGAATAAAGAGCAACTTCTCCTTCCTGTTTGTATAATAAAATGTGGAGTAATTCACATGGTATATGTAGAAATGATAACTTTTCTATTTGTGTTTGTAATCCACAAAAGCAAATAATTTGCTAATTTTAATGGAACTCTTTAGCTGATAACATCTATTTAAAACTGCCTTCAAGCTTGCAAAACTTAAAATGGAAAATAGCCTAAAGAAAGTATAGTTACCCTTCTTTGGTTTTTGTTTGTTTTTTTTTTTTTCTTTCTCTGTCCAGTCTGTCAGTCAGTCCAATAACCATGCAGTCGCTCTCTCATTCTCCCCCCTTCCTCCCCCCCCACTCCTGAAGGGATGGAGAGGAGAACCAAAAGAATGTAACTCCCACGGGTTGAGATAAGAACAGTCCAGTAACTAAGGTATAACACAAGTCACTGCTGCTACCACCAATAATAATAATGATAAGGGAAATAACAAGGGAAGAGAATACAAATGCTCACCACCCACCGACAGATACCCAGCCCAACCTAGCAGTGTTCTAACCCTTTTGGGTCCCTGCCTCCAGTTTTTACATCCTGGGCATGACGTGCTGTGGCATGGAATACCTCTTTGGCTAGTTTGGATCGGGTGTCCTGTCTCTGCTTCCTCCCGGCTTCCTCTCCTTCCCGGCAGAGCATGAAACTCAGAAAGTCCTTGGTCAGGCTAAACATTTGAGCAGAAACTAAAAACATCGGTGTTATCAGCTTTGTTCCCAGGCCAAAAGTCAAAACCACAGCACTGCACCAGCTCAGTGAAGCTCCTTCCTAGTGAAAGATTAAAAATGATTGCTACTGCTGAACCCAGGACACTTAGTTGCTTGCAAATTCTGTAATTTGTCCTTCTATTCCAGGAATTCTGACTGAAAAAGTGAGTGGAAAGCCAAGCTTATGGCATCCTTTCACCTCGACCAAGTGGTTGTAAAGGCATGCAAGAATGGGCACTAACAGATTATGCTGTGTGTGAGACTTCACATGAGCCATTTATTATGGCTCAGTACATGCTTAGAGTAGCACGTGTATGGAAAGCACTTCTGGAAGAACTGTACTTCCTGGAGGATCCTAACATTCTGTTTCTTCACAAATTGTATTTTTTATTAGATTTGTTTAAATGCTTTTTTGTTAAAACCAAGTTCTAAAGAATCTCAACTAGAAGGCCTTTCTCAATTGCATTATACTTTTCTAATCTCACTAGTGAGGACAGACCCTATACATATAGCTATTTATCAAGTGCTACACTTCAGAGAATGCAGTTATCTATAAATTTCACAGCCTGCGTTTGCAAACTTAAATGAATGTCTATAAACTAGAAAGACCTTGTGGTGTTCAGTGTTGACAGCCAAGCAGATTAGATTCTCTCGTTGTTACATCTTCCTACAGTTTCACTCAGATTACCCACCCAGCTCCGGCTCTCTTTTGTTACAAAAAGCTATGCCACCAGCTGGAGATAGAAGAAGCCAGTTCCAGGCTCCATAAGTTCTTCCTTCCTAATGAAAAGTATACATAGAAGTTGATCATGTGCCACAGGCTGTAAAAGGCATCACATTTTGGAGAGAGGGCAAAAAGCATAGGATCACTTAATGTTTTCATAAGAGGTTAATCTCACATGTAGTCTTGTAAATCAAGAATAAAAATTAACAAGAAAAAAAATAAATCCTTTGAAGTGTCTTGTAGGGTATGCTTACATTACCATTTTAGTTTGTTTTACAAGAACATTTATTCAACAAATCTCCCAGCTGTACCAACCTACTACATATGATTTGCACTGGGGAGAAGACTTGGATGATGAAAACAGGATTTCCCTTGGACGAAATTAAGCCAGAAAAATGCTCTCCACACATGCATATAATGTGTTCCAATCAGTGATTTTAAGTCTGTGGGTTTAGCTAAAATCTATTTTAAAGTAAAACCTTCAGGATCCAGGTAGTGTGCTTGTAGGGTCCTCAGTGTGAACACTTTTCAGAGATTTGTTGCTATTGCTGATTGCTAGTGTAGATGTAGCCATAGTAATTTGAAGTTTCGTGAACATACAGCACAATTCATCCAGCCTGGTTATACTATATTGCTTATTACTTGCTTTAAATGTATACAATTTACATAAACTGTATGCTATGGAGGTTTTAGAAGATGTATGTTATGATATCAAAGTATTGTCAAAGAAAGGAAAAATTAAGTCTTTTTCATTCACATTTCATAGTACACCTGATCTAAGGATGCTGCTACATTAGCAAGCAACACAGATCAACAGAAACAACATGAAACAACAGGACCTAAGGCCTGGCTGCAAATAATGTACATATTTTGGGGCAGGAGTTTGCTATTTTGGAGTACTTCTAGCATAGTGAACATATTCCTGTAGACTCAGTGCTTACTACTGATTGGAGAGCATTGGGTGCACTGTTGAAGCAATTTTCTCGTTCAGTTTCTTTCAAAAGTGATCTGGTTTGCATGCAGTGAAACCAGTGCATGATGTGAGGCAAAGCACAGCTAAGTGAGGACAATTGAGAAATTAATATAAAAAGCATAGTCCTGATCTAAACTAAAACACTAATGAGTCTGAACCTTATGGACCCTAAGAAACATATGAAAACATGGTTGTTTTTAAGTTACTTGGGCCAACAGATTCATAAAGGACAAATCTTGTGAAACAACAGTTCGTGATCTCAGTATGGACAACAGCTTGGAAATCTCTAGCTTTAAATTTGTCCCTCATTAGTCAGCTGAGATACTCAAATTATGTGTAAGTGTACTGATTGCCTATAAATGTTCTCCATATGTTTGTCTGGTTTTGTGCCCGCTAGAAAATCAGTGGTCCATTTAACAGAGCCAGACAAATTGTGCCAAGTGATTGAAGTAGTTTAGCTCTTACTGGTCTGTAACAGACCATGTCATATCAGTTAAGTGAAAAATTCTGTGAAATGTCCCAGGTCCTAAAAGACATCAGAGCAAGGTGGCTTAATTTAGACAGCTCTTGCTGACAACTTGACTGTTGGCAGTGGAATACTCTTGGGCTGAATTGAACCAGGAAGGAACTAACTAGTTGTTAGCAGTGCACTGGCAGATACCAAAGAAAGCATATTTTCTTTTAAAAGGGAATGACTTAGATGCTTTAGATAGCTTCATTGTGTGACAAACATGACTTATATCCCATTGTAACATTTGTCTTAATGTCATTCAGGTAGTGATATGAAATAGAAGCCTAGTAAGGAGTTATTTCCAGTTCCTTGATTCTGAGTACTAAGGAAGAGAAAGATATTTTATTTCTTGATACATGTTTCTTGATGCATTGGGTGTTGAGTAGCATTCAAGATCCTTTTTGTTCCAGTTTCATTCACATGCAAACACTGAGATACAGAAATAATAAAGAAAAGAAATGATGGAGTATTGCAAAAATTTTCAACTGGTCTGGTTAACAATCCCTCATGTAAGATCCAGGTTATAAGGTGATTTCCAATTTTCCTGTCTTAAAGCAGTAATAAAATGCATGCATTACTTTAAAAATCAGCTGAAAAATGTCAAACTAGCTTAGTCCAAATATACATATTCAGTGTAAGAAATTGACAGTTTTGAATATTACTTTTCTTTTTTTATTGTTGTTGTTGCTTGTTCTATTAGGAGAAACAAACATGTATTTTGTACTGCATAGAAAGCACAATACACTTTTTAGTTTACCGTCTTGCCACTTGCTGGCTAGCTATCCATCTGGGATGGCTGTCACTAAACGAGTACTAAAGAAGTCCAAGCCTGCAAAGCATCTGCAGGGAAAAGTCCCAGTGCTGTAGTGAACAATAATGTACATTCTGTGAGTGTGTACACAGGGGAAAGACACAAAAGGCACTTCAAAGAGTCTGGCATTTTCATTTTCCCAAAACTGAAGTGATATTATTACCTAGGCAACATTCCCAGTGTCCTCTGGCTTGGGACATAGACTTCTTAGTCATGTTTGAGTAGCTGCTTCTTGCTTGGGGAATGAACAGTAACAGAGATGCTGTTTTTTACATGCTTTAAGCGTGTCAGTTTCATTAATAAAAGTAATTATGAATAGTAGGCTAAATACATCTTCTCACAGTATATATGACTGGGTACAAGCTTTCTTTATCCTCAGGTTTCATTATGTACACCTGTAGCTTCCAAGTTTCCAGCTTTATATTGCTTCTTGGTTTTGACTGTATTTCCGAATGATTTACAATGCTTGCCTTACAGACTGACGGGTTTTCCCCACTTAATCTTTGACCATTAACAAAATCCATACTATTCCTATTATTATCTATATGCATTTCATTAAGGGAAATACTGACTTGTAGTTGACCAAGGAGAAGGAAAGGAACTGTGTGAAAGAAACAGATCTTCTTAGTGTGATTTTTAGCAATATAAAATATACCTTTGGCAGAAAAGACCAGGGTGGGATTATAAGAATAACCAAAGCTTTCACCATCATGAGGAGCAAATCAAGAAGTTAACTAAGACAAGCACCAGTTGAGGAGGAATTTCTGGAGTCTCCATTCTCTGTCATTGCTCTGAATCTCCAGTCTCCTATCTGTCTCTCTTATTCTATTTTTTACTGCTTTTCCCCAGTTAAAGCTTCCCAAGTCAGTACATTCTTCCAGGGCCATCACTCTGCTCACACTTTTATTAGTTTTGCACCACAGTACTACAGGTTTCATTTGGGATTTTTCTTTTTATTTGGTTGGTTATTTTTTCCCCATCTTCTTCTTTTTTTCTGTGGGGTTATAGTATCCCTTGCTACTGTCCCATTAGCTGCAATGGCTGCACAAATCCACACCCTTGTCCAGTTCCTGCCAAGGCCTCAGTAGGATTCCATGAGTGGAAGAAAAGGATGCATCTTTAGTGGTGGAGAAATAAGGGGGGAGAAAAGAGTCAGTGGCCTAACGATGACACACTGCAATTATGCAGACAGGAAAATAAATGTCATCTATCAAACTTGTAGACAAATTTCAGACACAAATAACCTTCCTGTGGCTTGTTGATGAGATTGTCTCATCAATATGCTGCTGAAATCCCAAGAATGAAGAAAAGCCCTAACCATGCACCATCATCATAAATTGTAATAGATAATAAATACTGGTAGTCAATATGGTGTTTGCAACACGATTAAAAGGTGCAGAGACTCCTGAAGTCCTGTAGGACTCAATATTCAGAAATAGAACTTCATTAGAGTAATAAGAGGTAAACTCTGGGAAGGCCCACAACATTCAAATTACACAAGGTTACTTTTAGTAAGATCGAGCTCTCCCAGAGAAAGAAAATGAGACAGAAAAAGTAACAGGTAATATTAAATATTTTTGCAGCCTTACAAGATAGAATTAAAGTCTTTAAATTTGCTGCTGTCAGAGAGCCTTTTCTCTCTCTCATGTAAAATATGAGCTAACAGCTAAAGAGTTGTTAACCTCTATCTTACCGGATATAGATAGAACCATAAGATCTGAAGAAATAATTTCTTAATGTACAATTTCTGTAAGCCCACAGTAGTCTAATTGCAGAACAGATTATTGATGGTTTTATCGCTTCATCTTAAAAACTATTAAAATTAATTTTAACTGTGTGTTAGGAAAGAGGAAAAGGGGAAGACAGTTTTAACATTTGAATGTAAAGTATTAGGTTAGGATATTTTTGGAAGAATCCTTCTATTCCCCTTTCTCTTAGCTGTACATTATTTTTTTTTTATAATGGAAATCCTTTCCTAATAGTTCTTTAATATGCTAATAAATCTAGAATTAACTTGCATTTTTCAGGAAAAAGTGGAACATTTTATTAAAATCTGGAGCCACTGCTGCTATTTCAAGATGAAGTAAGGCAAACATATTCAAAAGAGAAAGACAAAATCTGAGACAGGAAAAAGTTTCTAAAAATGGTGGGGATTGGTCATGATGCTCATGTTCAGTTCATCCAGTCAGTCTTAAATTTCACAGTTCCCTTTTCTCTCTCTCTCTTCCTTATAGGTAACTGTATCTTTAAAATGTTGACAACCCCTAGCTAATTAAAATGTATCTCAGTATTAACTTTCATGTCCTGTTCTACAGCCTCTTTATTCATATTTTAATTGTCATATGATTGTTAGAAGAGGCCTCAAAAGCAAACTCTAATTGATTTTTCAATTAAATACTTTGGTCTTCAAAAGAGTACTTGTATTTGACTTTAGGAGACTTACACATCATCTTACATAACAAGTGAATCAGACTGTTGGACACGATTTGTGCTTTTCTGGGAAAGTATTGATTCCTATAACCAGGCACTCTGAGACCATAAGTATTAACTACAGAAAGTCTCTTGCAGTCAGAAACTGCCATGAAGTTTTACTTGTGAATGCAGCTACCGCTAGGTGACTCCGCTAAACAGACTTTTCCAAGGTCTTAGTGTGTAAACCAACTTCAGGTGCTCATTATCAAGCAGTCATGTACTCTTAGTTTTGGTAATGCAAGACTGAGTGAAGAAACAGTGAGAAGAGCACCAGGGTTTAGTTTCCAATCAGAGGAAACTTATAAAATACAGACATCTGTGCCACAGTGTTACTTTTTGACCTGGGATAAAGTCTGGAAAATTGCACTACATTTAGTGACTCAGAATCTGGGGACAATGGAATTAACTTTTGTGGAACCCGATCTGTCCAGCTCCAGTCACCCACTGGCCTTCCAGGATCTGTGGCCCTGGGCAAAATGACAAAACTGCAATAAAAATGCTGAACTTTCTCTAAAAAGCATGCACAGTGCTACCTGGATGTTGGTATCTATCTAGCTGTACAAGCTAAAAGGGTGTATTTCCGCTGGAATTTAAACTTTTGAAACTGCGTATGTTGATCTAACTGAAAAGGCAAAGAAGCATGACACAGCACTGGAAACCAGCACTGTCAAGTCCAGGAGTTTCAAATTGAGCCCTAGGTGAATGTGGATCCATGTTCTCATTCTTTCAAATACCTGACTTCCAATGCATGCTTTGTTTCTGTTGGTACAGCTACGTGATTTCCTACTGGATTATTCTCTGTGCTTTTTATCTTCATTTGCATGCTTATAGCCTGACACTAGTACCACCAATTTATTTGAAAACACCTTGTAGAAAACTACTGCACATAAGCTGAGGGCTGCTAGACATCAGCCTGAGCTGCTGCTGACATCTGCATTCATCATTTACAGACTTTGAGCCAAACAATGCTGCTTGAGAACAAACTGACAGTGAGAACTAACTGGGTTTGTATGTGAAAGCGCTTTTAGTCCCAGGTATGTGTTTAACATTAAGAAGTGACAGACCTTCCTGCCCATGGCAGGGAAAATGGGACAACCTGGGAGAGAAGCCAGGTGGGTCAGGGTAAGAGTTCCTTACGCAATGTCCCCGCCCTATGGATGGAGGAAGGCAATACAGTGGAGGAAGAAGAGGGATGAGTCAGGGCAGCTCTCCCAGCAATGGAGGCAGGTCACCTCTGCATCTCCATTAGAGCCCCAAAGCACTCCAACTGCCTCTCGCAGCATCTCTGCCAGCTTTCTCCCTCTGTGACCACAACTTCCATCAGCCACAGAAGCAGAGGGCGAATACCCAGTGGTGACTGGCTGCTGCTACATGGGTGCTCCCTGCTTGTCTCTCTGGAAGGTTCTCTACAGGTTACCTAGTGCTAGGCCACTGTGCAATGTACAGTCACCCTATCACCAGGCAGTCAGCAACTAAAATGCCATGCATTTTAGTTTTGGATACAATGGCATAAACTTGATATCATAAAAATCTATTGTTAATGAAGAAGGTAATGGTTAATTATGGTTGATTTCATCTCATTTTGTCACAAAAAATCTATGTTTCTCCTTTTTTTTTTTTTCCCCTCAAGTTTTGCTTCTTTATGTTATGTCGTGGTTTAAGCCTCTCAGCCACACAGTTTTGCTCACTCACTCACTTCCCCCTCTTTCTTCGCTCCTGGAGGGATGGGAAGGAGAATCGAAAGAATGCAGCTCCCACAGGTTGAGATAAGAACAGTTTAGTAACTAAGGTATAACACAAATCACTACTGCTACCACCAATAATAATAATGACAAGCCAAATACAAGGAAAGAATACAATAGCTCACCACCAATCCCAGCCTGACCAAGCCGTGCACCTCCACCACCGTGCACCACCACCACCCCTCCGGGTCTCTGCCCTCCGTTTTTACATCCTGGGCATGACGTGCTGTGGTATGGAATAACCTCTTTGGTTAGTCTGGGTCAGGTGTCCTTCCTCTCCCTCCTCCCTGCTTCCCCTCTTCCCTGGCAGAGCATGACACTCAGAAAGTCCTTGGCCAGCCTAAACATTACCAAGCAGTAACTGAAAACACTGGTGTTATCAGCACTGTTCCCAGGCCCAAAATCAAAAACACAGCACTGCACCAGCTACCAAGAAGGAGAAAAATTGACTGCTTCTGCTGAACCCAGGACATGTTATTAAGTCTGATCATGGTCTCCCCACTCCTGCCTTCTCCCATGATCATAATTTTTTCTTCATAGGTTCCTAGTTGCTGTATTAAACCAGTTTCCTTTGTCCAGTTCAGAGGCTGTGTCAGTCTGTCTATGTCCATCATTAGACGGATTTTGAAACCCTGTTATTCTAGTTTATAGTAATGTTGGATTAGATTGAATAAAATGTTTTCAAGTATGCATATTAATATACGGACTAGATTGCATAAAATTCGTTTACTACAGAATCATATTTTCTTCCTTGATCCTTGTCCGTTGGTTGCGTAGCTGATTGGTTTTATGCCAACTGTACTTACCACAGGGCACAAATTTGGCGCTTTCAAAAACTCACCTTTTTGTATTAGATGTGATAGAAGTAGCACATTAATTTGTAATGTGATTTATTATACTGAAATGCTCTATAAATTTAAAGTAGGGATGAATGAAAGTTCAAAAGAGGGAAATTGACATCAAATACTTCCATGAATGTCTGGGTGTTTTTAAGGATATTTGGGTTGAAATATTTTCAGAACAGTCTGTTTCTTTAACTTGCCCCTGTTTTTGAGCCTGAGGTTGGCACAAGTGACACTTCATGGTATTTGAAGTGTACTGATGTGGTAATGTTTATATGCTTAAGATCTAAATTTGAATCAGCTATTATGTTAAGGTACCAGACAGCTTTGTTTTATGGAAAACAGTAGCTGTTCTACTGCTTTTTCATACTTAGTTAAAAAAGCTAGTAGTAACAATATTGGGCTTGAAATTCAGAAGCAAAGTGTTATGTCTGTCTCTCAGTATCCAAGACTACTCCTTTGGAATATCACTGTTAACTCCCATCACTTTCCTGTTACCCGAGATCTAGGGGCAAAGTGAAAGCTCCAGACAAGGTTTTAGGTGGGTGAAGTTCCTTTCAGTAGTTCTGCTCAACAGGAATGTGTTTATGACCTTTCACTATTGAGCTAAATGTCAAAACGTGTCTTGGTTTAAGCCCCTTACGCAGTTCGCTCACTCACTCCCCCTTCTTTCTTCTCACAGTCCCAGGGGGATGGGGAGGAGAATCGAAAGAATGCAACTCCCACAAACTGAGATAAGAACAGTTTAGTAACTAAGGTATAACACAAATCACTGCTGCTACCACCAGTAATAATAATAACAAGGCAAATACAAGGAAAGAGAATACAACTGCTCACCACCTGATACCAAGTCTGACCCAGCAGCAAACCCCCAACCCCTCTGGGTCTCTGCCCTCCGTTTTTACATCCTGGGCACGATGTGCTGTGGTATGGAATACCTCTTTGGTCAGTTTGGGTTAGGTGTCCTGTCTCTGCTTCCCCCTGGCTTCCCCTCTTCTCTGGCAGAGCATGACACTCAGAAAGTCCTTGGCCAGACCAAAATGCTACCAAGCAGTAACTGAAAACATTGGTGTTATCAGCGCTGTTCTCAGGCCCAAAGTCAAAAACACAGTTCTGTACCAGTTACTAAGAAGGAGAAAAATGGCTGCTACTGCTGAACCCAGAACACTAGGCACACAGATCAAAGGCTGATATTCAAATGTCTGTCACTAGCTGGACAATTTACTTGGTTTCCTTTGCACAGACATCTTAATGCTGTTGTTTTTCATTAGTTTTCCTGTGCTGCTCAGTACCTGTCATGTTAAAGCTGACTTGATTGACACATACAAAATTCGCAGTAAATTCTCTAGGAGAGCAAGGAAAGAAAGGTATAAATAGAATAAGTGGCAGAGGTCAAGAAATAGAGATGAAAATTATCTATCACCAATTATGAATTATATAAGAGATCTCAAACTGACTTTGGTTTCTTGTTATGAAATTACTTCTAGCCTGGTTAGATTAGGCCCATACTTAAAATTACATTTCTAAAAACAGTAAAAAAATTAAAATCAAAACTTAGCTTTCCTCCAGAAATACTTCAATTTTCCTAATTTACAGCAATAATTTTTAAACACTTTGACTGCCACAGTTGTTTATTTTAGTGATTATTCTTGAATGCTTTAATGGTCTTCTAATGTCCATATACCGTGTAGTGTCTCCCCTAGAATAACATTTTTAAACAAATAGAAAAATGTAAGATCACAGAGGCATGGATTTGCTACTGAGTATTTTTCTTCTTCCTGCAAACCTAATACATAATATTTAATATTGCCTGTGCTCAAATGGAAAACCGGCATCAATATGAGTAAAAGCCATGTTGTATGATCGTGTGCTTCAGCATTGGAATAACTCTGAAACCTCTCCCATGAGGACCTGGTGATTTATGCAGGCACCGCAGTGGGACCTTCTTGGTTTCTCAGAAAAGGCAAGAAACTCCCCGCTACCGTGCTCCACTGCCTTGGAGCTGAGGGCCATAGAATGAAGTTGGCTGAGCAACAGATTATTAGGAAAGCAAATCAGAAATGTAATAAGCTGCGTACATGCCAATGTTCCCAGGCAATTGGAGCACTTCTGCGAGGAAAGGCAGAGGTAGTTGGACTTTTTTAGCCTGGAGAGGAGAGAGCTTCAGAGGGATCTAACAGCAGCCTTACAGTAACCGTGAAGAGGTTCAAGATGTTAAAGCCTGGCTCTCTGCTTAGGTTGGACAGAGCCTTAAGAGGCATGGTTTAGTGAGGGGTGTCGCTGCCCATGGCAGGGGGGTTGGAACTAGATGATCCTAAGGTCCTTTCCAACCCTAACTATTCTATGATTCTATGATTCTATGTTACAGGTGAATCGCCACAAAGAAAATAAACCCAAACATGATTGCCATTGGACTATGAGAATTGTCATATTTGAGTAGTGGTAGAAATAATTGATTAAATTCTAAAGGCACAGTTAAGCATTTATTTGCAATGAGAACATGAAATCTAAAATAATTAGAGGAGAAGTCTGCTGCTAGCATTAGTCTTGATTTAATTTAGGAGCACTAAAATTTTAGCAAAGTATTGTATATTTACAGATGGGTCACTTTAAAATTACCAATATCAAAAGCAGAAATTACTATGAATTTATTAGGAAAGCTACTGTTTTAAAAAATGATTGTGTATAAAAACATGCAGTGCAAATAACTACTATTCCTATTCAAGATAATTTTCCTTGAGACCACAAATTACAGTACTGTGCAGTTAGAGCTGTAAATATGCATTGTGTCTAGATACCAGCCATATTTTAAGCTGATTCTTGCACTGAATGAAAATGTAAGCTTGTCTTAAAATTTAAATAAAAGAAACTGTTTTATCCTTGATATCAGATAATACATAATTTATAATAACTTTGGGTGCAGAAGAATAAAAGTAGGTTTGGAAGGACAAATAAATATACTGGTCAGCATTTTTAACATGTCAGACTATTTAGGGAAGGATATATAAATGAAAGTAGAGAGTGGTTAAGCCTTTGAAAATCTATAGTGCTATCTCAATTTCTGTAGATAGCTAATGCTTAGTGTGAAGTTATTTCCTAGTAGTTCGCTTTTTTTAGCGCTGAGTGCAAAAACCACATAGGCTTTGTAACTTACATAGCAAGAGTAAATTAGAAAAAAAAATTTAATGAACTGAAATAGAAGAATATGGTAGCTAATTATTCTAATAATAAGCTTAGTAACTGATTTTGGTGATTTTAAAATAGCGGTTTTATCAGAACCACTCAATTGTAGCACTGTTTAGAAATCAGACTTTTTATTGTAATTTCTATACATATCAGAATTTATGTTTCTTTTTTTTTTTTTTTAACCATAGTCTTTCATGTCACGATTGTTCCTCCAGTTAAAATTCATTAATCATAGCCATGATGACAAAATCATGGCAGTGTTTATTTACCGTGAGTTAGGGTCAGGCAGTGTGACTCTCTTACAGAATTATTATCAAATGTTAGAGCAAGCTGTGTATGTCTTTCAGACTAGGAAAAACTAGGCCCATCACAGATTTTGTTCATGCCTCAGAAGCCAATTTTCTTTCACTTGTCGAACAATAGTGTTGGTACATTACTGTTCCTACATCTCGTAAAGATCATGTAAATAATTCATTGCAAGAAGACTGAAAGGTAGTTTAGTTGCTGGGACTTCACTTTATAGATCTTGTTTTATTTTGTCTTTCTTTAGTAAAGTTAAAGTAAGGGTTAAACTAGCTGAAAATGAACAGGCATCCTCTTTTTTGGCTGGGTTGTTTTGTTGTGGTTTTAATAAGCTTGCTTATTTAGGATGCTTTCTTATTTAGGATATAAATGCAAACAGACTTGCATAACAAAAACATTGTCATTATGAAAAATGGGAATAATCTAGTGTTAGTGAATATATATGTTCTGTAAATGGTTAAATCAATAACTTCAAAGTGAAGTTTTAAAGTAGCAACTTGGAAAAGTCACTTAAATTTACATAAAAGGCTGCGTAAATAATGTTAGGAACTCAATATGGTTTAGAGCAATTTCAAATATGATTTCACAGATGCTTACATTTTTATGTTCACATTTATTTCACAAGGTTAAATGAACTGCTGTTAGCAGTAGCAGAATGAAGTTTGTGATGTAAAGTTTTCTGTAGAGGCAGAGAGGCCATAATTTTTCAGGGGAAAAAAAATCTCAAAGTCAAACCTGAGGTTTTTTTCTGGAGTACATCTCCCATTATGTGCCAGTGATAAGTGGTGTTATGATACACTTATGCTGTTTGGCCTTAATAGAAAAAGAGTTGCACCACAAGAAAAACAGTCCGGCAGAAGAACTTAGAATGCACAAATAAAGGGAGAGTTCTAAATTTCCTTTTGTGTTTGTTTCCAAGCAGGATATCTTGTTGTCTTTCTTGTTAATTAAAAACAGTAATGCCCCCTCCAAATGACCTGATTTCATAATATCTTCAAAAATGAAATTACTTCCATTCAAATTCTGCTCAGGATGTGGAAAAGTACCTGGAGTATATATCTGTACGTTAGGAATTCTACTAAACCTACACGTGCGAAGTACAGGCTTGAAGATTTACCGTGTTCGTAATTCAGATCCTTGTTGTGTGTGATGAACAAAAAGGTTGTAGTTTCTATTTGCCAGATGTTCAGTTGCCATTTTCCAGTAAAGTAACATTGACTAAGGCTTAAGGAAATTATTAATTCTTCATTTACAGTGTTAGAGAAGGGAAAATGTGCAAATTGTCTTAAATAATACTTTCTTACCACACACACAGAGTTAATTGAATAAAGACAAGCTAGTGTGCATGTATAGTGCTTCGTATGTATACAGGAGATTTAAAAAAAATCAGTTTTTAACCCCGTGTATAGCTGGTGAAGCCCACTCTTCTTATATTTACTGTGATGCATATTATAAAAGGTAAGGGTATGCACAAGGAATCACTATGATGTTATTTATGTTCTTTAGAGGACAAGCAAAAGATGATTTGGAGGAACTCAAAGCTACTATTTATTTTAATCTGTCTACAATTAATAGTAATATATAATTACCATAAATAAATGGAAAGAAGTACATGACTAGGTGGCCTGGGTTCAGCAGTAGCAGTCATTTTTCTCCTTCTTAGTAGCTGCTGAAGTGCTGTGTTTTGGACTCTCAGCCTGGGAACAACGCTGATAACACCGATGATTTTAGTTGTTGATAAGTAATGTTTACTCTGACCAAGGACTTTCTGCGTCTCATGCTCTGCCAGAGAGGATGGGTGCCGATCGGAAGCAGAGACAGGACACCTGACCCAAAATAATGAAAGGGGTAGTCCATACCACAGCACGTCATGTCCAGGATGTAAAAACTGGGGGCAGTTACCCGGAAGGGCTATGTCACTGCTCGGGTTGGGCTGGGTATTAGTCAGTGGGTGGTGAGCGGTTGTATTCTCTTCCCTTGTTATTTCCCTTATCATTATTATTGGTTGTAACAGTAGTGGCTTTGTGTTACACCTTAGTTACTGGACTGCTCTTATCTCAACCCATGGGAGTTACATTCTTTCGATTCTCCTCCCCATCCCACTGGGAGCAGGGGACGGAAGAATGGTGGGAGCAAGCGAGTGGCTGCATGGTTCTAAGTTACCGGCTGGGCTTAAGCGACGACACTAGGTGTAAAATCCTAGTCCTTCAGTCCCTAGCTTTATTCACTGCGTACTTGCCACTACCTGGCTTCCTGTCATTTTACATTGTTTGAAGTATACTATGCTTCGACTGACTGTCCCACAGAGGAGAGTCTCTCACTCTTTCCTCATCTGAGAGATGTTGTTGGCCCTTCACTGGACTCTTTTCAGTATCTCCATCTCTGTGTTATATTGGGTAGCCTAGAACTGACACAGGACTACAGGTGTGGCCTCCCTAAGGCTGAGTAGAGAGGCAGAATCACCTTACTCAACCTGTTGGCAGCCCTCCTAATGCAGCCTGGGATATCATACCCTTTTTTGCTGCAAGGGTGCGTTTTTGCCTCATGTCCAATTTGGTGTCCACCAGGACCCCAAAGTCCTTCTCTGCAAAGTCTTATAGCTATCAACACCTTTTTTATCTACTTATGCTTATATATAATTTTTTGTAACATGGCACCTTCAGTTGCTGTAAATCTGCATAGAGATGAAATAATACATCCTTTTTTCCATGCATGATATACATATACGTAACTAATGTTTTGTGCTTGCTCATGTTATGAGAAATCTGAAAGGCATAAAATTTCAGCATCTGATTAATAGATGGTTTTAGTGAGACCAGAAAAAAATACTGCTAGTTTCTAAACAAAACTGTTGATATCCTCCTTTCACATCTAATTTTATAATTAATTTCTATACGAGTTTTTTTGGAAGTAAGTCATTATTGCATATTCCTGGTTTGTGTGGAAACTTAACCTGCCATTAGAACAGTTTTTATGAGGTGTCTAAGAGTTATTTGTGGGTATGAATTAGTCATCCCCATTTTTGCCCTTTGTACCATCTTTTTTTTCCCCATTTTAACACTTGTTTTCATGGCACTGATAAATATGCAGAGAATTCAGGAAATCTTGGAAAAAAACTGAAAAATATTGAGGTATTTAATAAGTAGTTTGGGTGTGCCTATGCTGTAATAGAAAACATTTACATGTGGCCTAGTAATGTAATTTGTCTCAAATGTGTTTTCTTTTTTCTGTCCTTGGCACATTTCCCAGAAAATGATTTTATCTTTCCATGTTTGCCTCTCAGTATTATATTTAAACAAACACAAAATATTTTATCAAAATCTGTCTCCTCTATTAATCTTTGATTTACTGTCACTTCAGATAATTCCCAGTTCTTGGACTTATGCTGCCAATTTTCTTCTCTCTTCATGAAGAATATTTTGCAGTTCTTGAACCTGAGTTCAGGAGTATAGAGCAGTAACAGTAAACTGTCAATTAAGTTTTTCTATTTTCTTTTTTTAACAGATGAAGTCTGCAGGTCAGAAGATGTAGTTAGTTGCATGGAGTAGCCTTGCCTATGTGAATCACAAAGGATAAAATGTTACTTTCTTTTTTTTGACTAGAATATGTAGTTAACTCATCAGCATATATTGATCCTATCTTGAGTGTTCAACCTACTTTCACGCAGTTATTTTTCTGTTATTTTGCTCTGTAAACAAGTCACTGACATTTCATATTTGTAAAAATGCTCCATCTTAACTCAGACAGATACCCTTCAATTTTATTTTCTGACATATGAAGTTTATCTCAGGGGGTTCAGAAAATCCATGTCACAGAAATAATGGTTGTGTCCCAAGAAAGCACAGCAACATGAGCGCAAAACAAATCAAGTGTAGTTGGGAAACTGAGAATCACAAATATGTTATGTAAAAACAGGTTGGTAAAAAATTAGATTTGACCAGCTGTAGTAGAATATACATGTAAATAATTTTACTACAAGTACTGGAATCAGTGGAGCTCTTCCACACTATCTGACACCCCCGGACAATCAAGCTGACCTTGACCTTAAATTATTAACTTCTCTTTCTTTTTTTATTTTGCTGTCTTTTTTCCAGTAAAATATGGCAGAGAGTTAGAGTATCATGATAGAAAGTTCTGGGACAATTGCTCAATATGCATTTCCTTTAGAGTTCAGATCCTTAACTTTTCTTTTTAAACTATATTAGGAAATAAAATAATTTCGCTGTTAATGTAGAAGTTCATAGCCCATATCTCCTTGAAACACAATGATCTCTGTTTCCAAAGCGCATATTCAGTAATAAAACAGCTGAAATGCAACAATATGATTTGCAGACTGCAAACACCTGTTGATGCCACAATGCTGGTGCATTACACATTTGGTCATCATGCTATGGCAGTTCATTTACATACTCAGCTTTTAAAAACACTACTAACTTTTTTGCTGTGTGTTGATGCCTTCCAGTTTACATGGATTTTAATAGGCTTTAAAATCTACCTTGAAGGCTGTTGCAATGTTTAGCCAGTAATGAAATAATTCACATCAGTCATGCCCACCATTTAAAGTGTTTCCTACCTTTTAACGGCAAAAAGGCTTGTTAGAAGCAAGCATGTCACAAAAGAAGCCATCTGCTGAGTGGAAGTGTTTGCATTGTTGGGCCTCTCTAGTTAATAATCAATTCAGCAGATGTTCACATTTCTCTTTTTTGATTTTTCTTTCTTTTTTCTTTTTTTTTTTTTTCAATAGGACATAGGCAGGAAAAATATACTTTATTTTTTTTGAGACTATGTGACACACCCCTTTGCAGTTTTACGCATTTTAGTTAGTCAGGAATTTAGCACTGAACACCTGATCATTAGTGTATGTAATACTACCACCATAGAACTAGAAGATTTTCATTTATGCTATGTGAATTAATACCTTGTGTAATATATAGTCACTATGCAGGAAACAGTATTTTATGTTATGAGTTGTTTAGTACTGTTTAATTAAGATACTGATGCACAATTTCATATTAAAGGTGTTAAACAAGTTGGATAGCTATATAATCCTGAGAATTTCCATAGTAAATTATTTTATATTGAGTTCTATTTGTACTGCATGCTGAACCTTACAACTCAGATGATTAGAAATACCTGTAGTTGAAGTATGTCTATGTAATATCTAAGCAAAAAATTTTTATATAGGAGATGGTATCTTTTATTAGAAAAAACTTGGAGAAGGAAGGCAGAGATAGTAAAGGATTTGCAGGTACACAAGTTGGTTATTAAAAAAGGTAGCTAAAAAGTAGTGCTACATGCCTATGTTATCATAGTAGTAGGTCAAATTATTGACGTATTTATGAAATTTTCAATTTTTGAAATGGTGAAGTGCCTGTCAGAAGACAAAAATGCACAGCAATCAATACTAATACCTGTTGTAATTGTACTAAAATTACAAAAAAAAAAAAAAAAAAAAAAAAAAAAAAAACCAAAAAAAAAACACAAACAAACAGATTATTTATTTTACTTAATACGTTACAGAGATACCAATGTGTTTGTATGCCTGGATGGGAAGGAATATTCTGTGAAAATGAATCAAATGAGTGTAATTCAGAGCCTTGTAAAAACAACGGCACCTGCATGGATCTTTTCAACAGCTATCGGTAAGTGTTGCATCTTTTCCCTATATGATTATGTTCCAGGAATGACAGACTTATGCATCCAGTTATAATTTTATTGCTCAGCTTGGGAGTGGAATGTTATTACACAAATGAGCAAACAACTTATGTCATAGATAAACTGCTTTACTTTATGCTCATTTAAAGTCAGCAGACATAATTAATTGTAGATGGAAAATTTAAAAAATGCATCCATTCAAAACACTTAGCAAGTAATCTAACCTGGAGCTGTAATTTGTCAAAGAATATATAGGATCTTTTCTGTTATGTATGTCCTGTAAGCACAGGAGAATACTTAAAAAGTAGCGGGAATAGAGGGTGGTACAATCTTAGGCGATGAGATTGTGTCATTGCTGCCACCTTGTGGTTTAAAAGATAGGAAAAGAGAAATTCAAAATTTACAGGCACACTGGGAGAAAACATGAAGATCTGACGCCATAGTATTCATAACTTAAACCCCAGTCTTTATTTCATGCATGTATTTATGGTTTAAAAATTATTCTTTTTTTACTCTTATGAAGCTAAGGACTCCATAAACCATCGCTAAATCAGCTTCTGTTATTTTTATCCAGGGTTTTCCTGTGTTTAGATGTCAGGACTAGCTAAAGCAGTCCTGTATCAGAATGTAAACCCTTACTAGATACTGATATAGCTGCAGAAAGTACACAGTGCAATAGCTGTACACAGTACAGAGACTAGTTGTTGTGTCATGATTATATTCCTGGTAATATAGACAATAAGAAAGAAAACGTACCACAGTTGCAAACAGACACGATTCCTCAAATAACCAAACATAAATTCATCTAAGTTAAAGAATGCACATAAAATATATTTTTTTGTATTATTCTATGTTCAGGATTAACTGAAATACTTTGAGTCATCCTAGGACTGCATAGGTATATGTCCTATTTAGGCAAAATATTTTCAGAAATATTTTCAGTCCAATAAGAGAAGAAGAAGCCTACTGAGGCTGAGAAAATCTGTTAAAACATTTTAAGTTGATTGTTTTTTTGCGGGGGAGGATTAAGTGGGTTGGGACTTTTTTTTTATAGTAATTTTTGTGAAATTCGTAGGGTTTTTCTGTATTCTACTGACAAAAAATAATTTTATAAAATTGTGTACTGTTTATGTGTGATAAGCTGGTTGAATTCTTACATGATAAAGTGGATTATATAGGCAAATGTACAGTTTCACCACCCTCAAGGGCAGTTCTATGTGCAAGGATATTTTGCAACCATGTATCATTACCTGTCATTATATTATACCTATTTTTTTCAGCCTCTGGTGCATTATAGATATTGCAGAACGTAACACAGCTTCTCCTGTCTTTATTCATATCGAGGCCTGCTAGGCATGAGCAAATCCAAGGACTTGCTATTGTTTGATGAGAAAAAAGGTGCTAATAAAGTAGTTTTTCTGGCTTTGGGAAATACTGAACTGTTACAGAAAATGTTTACAAGGGAATTGACTTGAACTGTGACCACCACAAGTCTAAGGCTTGGCAACAACAAGGAAGATGAGTCTAGATCCATGGTTTTGTTGTATAATCTAAAACAATTTAATTTCAAGCATTAAAGCTGTCCTAGTTTATACTCCCAGATATTAAAAGGCATTCTGCTTTTTTTCACAATTATTTAATGAAAAAAAGTGTGATTTCTATTACATTTTTTAACACTTTTCTTTTTAAAACTATAATGACAAAACCAAGTGTTCATCTCATGGTAGCTAAGTAGTGGCAGTGACTAGTACCTGATCCTGAGGATATCCAGCCATATCTCTAAAATTTAGTCTTTAAAACAGGATAACTGGATTCTAACTGCTTGATAGAAAAAGATCATTGGCATTCTTGAGCTGTGCCTAGGTATTGTGTTGGACAAGCACTAGTTGCTCTGACCAAAGTTAGGTCAGGAACTGCTTTGGAATTGCAACAGTGATAGACAGTGCAGCTGCCTTCTTAGACAAGTTCTGGCACTGTTTATTTTAGTTGCTGGGCACGATACTCAGAATTTTCTGAAATTCTTTGAAGTTGGCCACACCATCACTAGTACCTGATATTACTTCTAATTTAAATTGGTGTAAAGGATATATAATACAGCTTTCTCTCATGCCCTTGATAACATTCATTAGTTTACTTTCTTTCAAGCATTTACAAATTCACCTGAAAACTTTTTGAAAAATTAAGTAATTTAGTGTGCAACAGCATAAAAATTAGATTTTTCTATAGAAAAAGATGGAAAAAATATAATACAAAACGAAATATTTTTGTAGCAAGCTTCAGGTCTGTAATAATAATAGTACAAACCATAAAATCATAGAATACTTAGAGTTGGAAAGGACCTTAAGATCATCTAGTTCCACCCCCCCATAACTACTAACTAAAAAATTCTCTTTTATATTCATTTATTTATATGGTGCTATTAATTTTTTAACCTTGATCTGCAAACTTGCTGCCAAAACTGAAGGATAAACAAGTATGCCAGAGCTGAATGCTTTTCTGTATGGATTCCATTACAGGAAAATAAATCACATGCTGACGGGGAGGGCAGGGGGGAAACAAAGCTTTCTCAATTGTGTGCTTTTATTTTAAGGAAGGAGAATAGGAAATTTAGAATAAGATACTGAATCAAGAGTTAATCTTGAATTGTTAAATATGAATAATTTCCTATGTCATTCCTGTTTACTTTTGTTAGGCTGATAAACTAAGGAATTTGTTTTTCTCCTTTCTCATTTTTCAATTTGGTGTATGGCACAGCAAAATCAGTAATTTAGAATAGTTTCATGCATATATTTCCAGTACCCTTTGAACCTCACTCTAATTCTCATGACAGCATAATCTCTCAAATTATGTCTCTGAACATTTGCAGACAGATGCATCTATTATGCTAAATTCCCTATTTCTTTTCTATCCTATTGTATCATCTCTCCTGATACTTTTGAGTACTTTTGCCCTAATAACATCAAGCCCTAATTAAAGCCCTTGTGTCTCCTTTGCTTTTACCAGCTCATAGGGAAACTTTAAGTGAAAACTCTCTTCAAATCTTTTTTGCAAAATAGTAGGCAATGTTGTTTTATGCATGAACCAGTGCTTCTAATGGTGTAGAATAGTTTTGGACTTGGCTGTAATCATTATGACATTAAAAGTTGGAGAATTAACCAAGTGCCTTTCCAAAATGCTCAGTTCTTCCTGTGCATTCACATTGAATTCCACAGATTCATGCTATTTGCCATTTTGTCAGTATTTGTTGAGTTGACGTGTTGTTGCTGCTTTTCTTTTTATAACATATCAACGGACTTCTCTATACTAATCAGAAAATTGTACTTTCTGAAGTTTATTTCGTTCTGCCACCTATTGAACTTGTAGTCTTTATAAGAGGTTTAGAGTTTACTTAAGTTATCCTTTGTCAGTGGCTGAATAAGGTACCATTTTACAATCTCCGTGGAAACTGAAGTCCAGTTCTATTTTTATACCTGTAGTTTATCCTTTTTCCTCATTAATGGTTCTTTTCTAGCATTTTCTTTTTCAATAAAAGTAAAAAAATTAGAGAATAGTTATCCTTACAGTATCTTGATTTACTGACTGGGACTCATGCTGGCTGTGTCAGTCAGTCTAATAGTGCTGGTCCTTAGCACCAGAGCTTTATCTAAAATCTCGACTCGCTATGACTTTACTATATATATTCTTTACATTGTAACTTTGTAAATATAAGTTTATTGTAAATTAATATGTAGATGTATGTGTCAGTTAGGAAATGGGTGATCTCTTTGATGGGAATATTTAAAAAGACTGACAAACTATGCAACTTCCAAACTTCAGAATGACTCTTTACTGGATTGCTAATACTCATTAACACTACACATTGCCAAAGGTTAATTCTTAATTGCTTTTAATCATTACCATTGCATGTATAACTCCATTAGTCCTTACCATTATTAACTTTAAAAATAACATTTTTTCTATTTATAGATGTATATTTATCATGTTTATATAATATTGCAATACTGTGGAACCGATGCTGTTTAGTTAGCACTGGCAGCTGTGACTGCTGATGGCTCTTAGCTGCTGACGTCAAGGTAGAGAGTCCCTAGAGTTCTTCAGTGACAGAAGCAGGAACCACAGTGGCCTGTCTTCTTTCCCTGACTTTCCTCACTTGTCATCAATGTTTTATGCTTCATGCCTCCTCCCTAAAAGAAAAACATGATCTTATATGCCCCAGAAATCTTACTTTTTTTTAAAAAAAAGGAGACCCCTTCTTGTTTCACTTACTTTTCCAGAGACAGACATCTTTCCTGCCTGGTCATTCTTATCCTTTAGATTTTAATTCTGGCACATGTTTTCTTACGCAGCTATATCACAGGTCTCCATTTGCCTTTTCACAGTTACATATAATATTTAAATACTTAAGCCTAGTTGTGTTACAAAATTCTGTAAGTGGTGTTACGGTATTATGAAATACTCATTTTTTCTGGTTATGATATTTTAGCGTGCTTATGTCTGGAACACGTATTAGGTACAGTTCCTTTAGCCTGCTTCTAAGCACCTGTTTTTTTGGGTACAGTGGTCCTTTTCTTTGGCTGCATATGGTACAGATCTGATTTTTGTCTAGCATTATGACTGTTAACACATGGGTACTCAGTAAAAAATTGTTGCTGGTTTTGTAATCTTTTATATGACTCTAATTCTAGGAGCTAGTTTTTTCTTTTCAGAGGTGACTCCGAAACACCTCTTTCCCAATAACTTATGCAAAGACAAATGACAAAAGTTGGTAAATGCCATTGTCACCTTTAAATATGAAGCTTAAGTTCCTTAAGCACTTGTCAGAAATTACTGATAATGTGCAAAAATATTGTCTGTTTAAATGCTCTTTAATTAAACTCTTCTGTTGTTTATCCTGTCCTGTAAGAGGCCCTGGTTTTCCTGTCTCCCTTTAGACTCTGAGTTGTGTTTGGAGTGAAAGGTCTTCTTAGTCATTTCAGACTGTGCTAGTCTTCCTTAGCAACCTTTCTTCAATTAGTAACTATGCCCCAATCACCTTTCTTCGTCTTTACTTAGGTAATATATGCTAGCTGACAATTTGGGTAACTATACTGTCAGCCAGAGTTAGACTTATTTTATCTCTTTCCTGTTATTTTCACAGTCAATTTCCAAATACATCTTGCCCTGTAGCTCTCCTTTGCTTCTTAGCATTTGAAGCCATGTCTTCTTTTCAGACTAAAAAAATAGTTTTTCATTAGTGTAACTGTCATCTACCTGTGCTGAGTTCTTGAAAAAGGACTCGTCTTCTGTCGTTAGAATGTATTCAGTGTTAGGCATACCATAATCCTTAATTATATTACTGTTACAGAAAAGAAGCATCCAGTTTTGCTCTTTTTTTCCCACATCTGGGGAGGATTTGCACAGTTTCAACTGTGCTTTAGGAAAGAACAGTTAAAGTCAGCCTCTCTGTTTTCTCTGAACTATGCAAGAATTGTCCTTTGCTAAATTTTATAACCTGGTGATTTGGAAATTAGGGATGAGTGAATATCTGAAAGATCCATGAGTAAAAGCAAGCATATTTATGCAGCATATTTTTAAGACACATTTTTTTCTAAATGAATGGCTTTTAAACTATCATGGAATTCAAAAGAAAATTGTGATATGATTATAATTTGAATGTTGAGTTCAGTCTGCCTTCTGTTTTACTGCCACTCCTTTAAGATACTTTAAACTACTTCTATACTCTTTCTTCCTTTTTCTCCCCCAGAAGCAATAAACAGCTTTTCCCACAGATGGGGATGAGCTTGGCATTTAATGGTCCCAGATGCCAAACTCTGGAACATTTTTTTTGCAAGCATCTGGCTTCTTAGCTGGCATTTCTTCAGGGTTCTTTGGCCAGCCCTTCCTCTCTTGCTGCAGAGATGTTTCCTTAAACATTTATCTGTTGTACTTCTGTCTTATATTTAGTCCTGACTTGTTGAGTTTTTTTTCATCTTACTACCAAGTAATATATTCACCTCTTATTGAAAATCATCTTTAAAGGATTCATATGGACAGTCAGGAGATTTACTAATGAATTAGCTAAAGAAATTTGTGAAAGCAACAGCAAGTGTTCCCTTCAAAGATAACAAGTGTTTTATAATTTTGTCTCTGGTAATACTGCTAAGAACCAGAAATGTGTAGAATGATGTTTGTTATACTGCAGTGTGTGAATTCAGCTTTAGGGTTTTTATTGCCTGAGGCCGACAACAAAATAGCACTGTACCATCTCAGTAGCATTTACTTAAAAGTTACTGACATTCTGCACCCCTTAGGGCATATTTTGGACATTATTCAACAGTTTTCTGAAAGTACTATGGCATTTTTATTCAAAATCCCAATGAAACATAACACTTAAAAGGATGCACAGTAGGTACCTGGAAAAAACCTCCTCCACCCCAAAAAGATCATCAAGTTTTCGTTCCTGAACAGTAGAATTGGTCCTCCTGGTATAATCAATCATTGTGTGAAATATTTTAAATAAATGTTTTAGAATATCTTTCTATTACGGACACCCAAAAAGACATGAAAATAATCATCTGATCAACTCACAGGTTAAACGGAGGGAGCACAAAACAGTTTCTAAAATAATGAGGTACCTGAGGCATAGCTTTGAGAGTGCCTGCAATGTGATACAGAAGTTATCCAAATTTATCAGTGCTGTAGGGCAGTTAAACACTTTCAGTGTAAATAATGTTAAGTATACAAGCACAGCTAACAGAGACAGCTAACAGATGAAGCAGTTTGCACATCAGTTTCTGGGCTGATTTTCTAGGAACTATTTCTGGGGTCATCAGAGGACTGCTGTGAACTCTTTGAGGAGCTTCGGGTGCCTGCTGCTCCTGTGAAGAGATAGCTACAGGAGGCTGTGACTGCTGGCAAACTGTAGCAGTTTCCCACAAGCTTTGTTGTCAGCTTTTCTTGATTGATCTTGATTGATGGAAACTTTGAGCTGTTTATTTCCAGCTGACTCCTCATTAGGGACAGTCCAGCATCCTTTCAGCAAATGCTGGAAAGAGTATGCAACTACCAAGCCTAGAGCACAGCCAACACAGGCACTAGTGCAGAAGGGGGTCAGAAACTGTTGAGGACACTGGGTACTTTGGTAGTGAGGTGCTACAAGACACTGTTCCTTAGCAGCCAGAGGAGCAACTACCTCAAAATATTAGAGACCTCAAACTGGATTGAGGTCCTCAGGGGTAAGATAGTTCTGCAGGCATGGTGCTGCAGAAATGTCTAGGGATACTTGCTGAGCCTAGGACCAGAGGTTCCAGTGTCCTTGCCTGCAGGAAGTACTTGTGTGCTGGAGAAAGAGTAGTGCAGCTGAGTAAATGAGCTGCAGGAAGCAGTAATCAGACTGCGCAACTTTAGAGATGTTAACCATATTATAGAATCATAGAATCATAGAATAGTAACGGTTGGAAAGGACTTCAAGATCATCGAGTTCCAACCCCCCCGGCCATGCCCAGGGACACCTCCCACTAAACCATGCCAGCCAAGGCTATGTCCAACCCAGCCTTGAACGCCGCCAGGGATGAAGCATCCACAACCTCCCTGGGCGGCACATTCCAGGGCCCCACCACCCTCACAGTAAAGAATTTCTTCCTCAGATCCAATCTAAACCTCCCCTGTTTAAGTTTAAACCCATTCCCCCTTGTCCTCTCACCACAGTCCCTAATGAAGAGTCCCTCCCCAGCATCCCTATAGGCCCCCTTCAGGTATTGGAAGGCTGCTATGAGGTCTCCACGCAGCCTTCTCTTCTCCACGCTGAACAGCCCCAATTTTCTCAGCCTATCTTCATACGAGAGGTGCTCCAGTCCCCTGATCATCCCCGTGGCCCTCCTCTGCACTTGTTCTAACAGTTCCATGTCCTTTTTATGTTGAGGACATCAGAACTGCACGCAATACTCCAAGTGAGGTCTCACAAGAGCAGAGTAAAGGGGCAGGAGCACCTCCCTCGACCTGCTGGTCACACTCCTTTTGATGCAGCCCAGGATACGGTTGGCTTTCTGGGCTGCAAGCGCACACTGCCGGCTCATGTTCATTTTTTCATCAACCCACACCCCCAAGTCCTTCTCCGCAGGGCTGCTCTGAATCTCCTCCCAAGACTCTACAGATTCAAGAACCTGAACTCTTAACCGTAGTAAAAGAGGACCAGCAAAAGTCTGTGTTCAGGAGGCTTGTAAGTGGAGACTCCAGTGGTGATGAAGGCTGGAAGACTGTGATATGGACAGCGCAATGAGGGCTCCTGTCCTACATGCAGTAGCCTCTTCAACTACAGAGTTTATTCAGTGAGCTGGTAGCAAAGGGACCAGAAGCTCTGTCCAGCTGGTTCAGCTGAACCTGAGCCATCAGGCAGCGCTGAGAGGCAAGGAGTGAGTGTTACTAGAAGACTTCCTGCTGCAGAATCTTGATAGGATGTATCATGAGTCCTGAGAGAACTGGTTGATGTCCTTGCAAGGCCACTCTTGATTATCTTTAAAAGGTCTTGGTGACAGGAAGAGGTTCATGAGGATTGGAGGAAAGACAGAAACTGAAAATACGTCCGAGACTGAAAATATGTCCGAGAATGGAATGGAAAAGTGCAGAAAAAGGAAGGGTGGAAATAGAAAATATTGTTGATATCTTCATGAAAGGCAAGAAGAAGAATCTGTGAAGTTATGGATCAGTCAGCCACACTCTCGTGTGGGAAAGTGATGGAGCAAATAATCCTTGAAACCATTTCCACACATGTAATGGAAAAAAAGGCGACACAGAGCGCAGGTTTATGGAAAGAAAATTATGCTTGATGATAGCATTCAATGAGATGACTGGCTTGACAGATTATGGAGAGCTGTGGGTATTGTTTATCTTGACTTTAGACACTATTATAGATGAAACTGACTGTACTGCCAGGCACAAAGACCAGATGGTCAGTCACTGGTGATGTACCCACAAGATAAATAAGGCAGAAAGAGCTGGAACTATTTAGCCTGGATCAGGAAAGGTTGAGCAAGATCAGAGAGTCTAATGCTGGGGAAGGATGCAGTGAGATAGGAAGAAGGCACAGGCAAAGAAGACAGCCAGACTCTTCTCAGAGATGCTGAGTCAAAGGACAAGAGGCAACAGGCACAAACTGAAATACATGAAAGTCCATTTAAATGCGTGAATTTTATATTTTTATATATTTATTTTTTTTTTTACTGTTAGGGTGATTGAACCTGGAACAGGTTGCTCAGAAAGATTGTGGAGTATCATCCTTGGAGACAGCAAAAACACAACTGGACAAAGTCCTGGACAGCCTGCTGTAGTTGAGCTGCTGTGAGCAGGGGCATTGAAAGGAGGTCCCTTCCAACCTCAGTGATGTTTTGCCTTTCTATTTATTTCTGTAACCATCAGATTTTTTTTTTCTGTTTATATGCATAGATCCCTCAAAGTTTGGGTCTAAGTAGGTGATATTGACAGTATAATTGAGGAAAAGTGTACGTGAACATATGCACCAGTTACTCTGCACTTCAAATCTCTTTTAGTTTTGGACTACTCCTATGTTTAGTGTATATAAAATACATACCGTTTTATATTTTCAGTTTTTCAGTTCGGTTATATATTTTGAGATTCCGACATTTTTAAATAGCAAGTTTCATATATGCCCAAAACCTAAGATATTTATTATCCATATAATTGTTATAGTTAGGAGTAATAAAATAAAAGTGGACTATATACATGAAATTGGTGGTATTAATTCAACAGTTTCTGGTCATGAGATTTGTATGGAAACATTTAAAAGACAAATATGAAGGAAAGGGCTAAAAAAGAAAGAAAGATTGAGCTGTGCTTCTGTTGCGTTTAATTTCTCCTTCGGTGGTTGAAGTGAGAACACAGAAAAAAAACATGAATGTAAACTTACACTTCATTTGGCATAATTTGTAACAGATTTGATAGACAAATAGTGACTCATACCAATTCTTACTCCTGCACTGTCGGGTGTGGAGAATGAGCAAACCGAGTATGCTTTCCTTTTTGAGGAGAAGCCTTAGGTACCTCTTATCTTTCCTCCCTGACTTTAAGGTCACTGCTGAAGAGAAAATGTACAGAAAAGTGGACACATGCAACTGGAAAAATACTAGGAGTGAGAGCCAAAGGAGAAATCTGCAAGGACCAGTTTTAAAACTGTGCATGCACACACTGAGCAGTGTGTGAACAGGTGAATTCAGTACTCTGGTGTATGTAAAAGATACAAAATTAATTTGCATCTAAGGATGAAGAAAGATTAAAAATAGCACTAGTAAAATATTTTTGCAGAGATGGAAAAACTGACACTGCAGGAGTTTGCCAAAAGTGGGTTAGAAAACTGTATGGAATTGCTTTTTCAAAATGGAATTTTTCAAAAAATTAATTCAGAATTTGATAAAAGCATTGAAGTGAAGGTAGCAGAAGTTTGGAGAAACAGCTGGGACCATCTCAGAATATTCTTCTTGGGGTCTGAAGATAAGATGGTGATGCATTGGAAGGCAGGTATATGAGGCAAAGTGCTGAATGAGTGAATTAATCTTAAGGAGAAGTGTGTGAGAGAGAGAAAACTGGTGCTCATGATGAGATTTGGTCTAATAAATAAAAATCATATAATCATAGAATCATAGAATAGTTAGGGTTGAAAAGCAGCTAAAGATCATCGAGTTCCAACCTCCCTGCCATGAGCAGGGACACTTCACACTAAACCATGTCACCCAAGGCTCTGTCCAACCCGGTCTTGAACACCGCCAGCGATGGAGCATTCACGACTTCCTTGGGCAACCCATTCCAGTGCCTCACCACCCCCACAGTAAAGAATTTCTTCCTCAGATCCAATCTAAACTTCCCTGTTTAAGTTTGAACCCATTATCCCTTGTCCTCTCACTACAGTCCCTAATGAAGAGTCCCTCCCCAGCATCTCTATAGGCCCCCTTCAGATATTGGGAGGCTGCTATGAGGTCTCCATGCAGCCTTCTCTTCTCCAGGCTGAACAGACCTGACTTTCTCAGCCTATCTTCATATGGGAGGTGCTCCAGTCCCCTGATCTTTGTGGCCCTCCTCTGCACTTGTTCTAACAGTTCCATGTCCTTTTTATGTTGAGGGCACCAGAACTGCACACAATACTCCAAGTGAGGTCTCACAAGAGCAGAGTAGAGGGGCAGGATCACCTCCCTAGACCTCTCCTATTGCCTTCAATGCAAATGACAACAGGTGGCATTGTTTGATTATTGTTATTTTTTTTAGTTTATTTATTTTGCCATAACCTATTTTGGTTACCTTAAAGTGAGTATGTAACTTCTAATATTTGGCATTTTTCTGCCTGTCAGAATCTGATGGAAGTTCCCATCATGCTGTATAGCAATGATATTAAAATTGGAATTCAGCAGCATGTCTTCTGTAGCTAAAGTTCTAGGCAATAACAAAAATGCTGCCACCACTAAGTATTTTTTACAGGGGTGTGTGTGTAAGAATTAAAACTACAATGGATAGAGTAAGATAGGCAATGATGAGAAGAACAGCTGAAAAGGTTTTCAGGACAGACTTCACTAACTCATTATTTCAAATCCAAATCTGTTACAATGTTTCTGTTGCTGATGATTTGTAATAGACTCCATTTTGCTTGTTCTTTTTCCTGTCATTTAACAGTTCCCTAAAAGCATATTAACTTTTTTAATTCTGGAAATCTTAGTAAAATCGGAGATTTAAACAAACAAACAATAAATGGAGCTGACATTTTAAGAATGTCTCATTAGAAATGAATGGGAAAACCATCCGTCATTGTTAGCTGCAGATTAGATATTTCATGCATCAGCAGTGTCTAATAGATGCACAAAGGAACAAAATTTAGAAAGGATTATGGGCATTGCTGCTGATGTTATATCTTGATGAACCATGGAGAATGGGTAATAAACAGTTCCACATAAAAGGACAGGACATTCTCTTTACTATAAAATCTGTAATTCTTTTTTCACTTGATGTAAAAAATCATTAGCAAAACCTACGTTTCACTTGTTTAAACAGATTTCATTGGTTTCATAGGTTATACCTACCCTCTTAGAGCAATTCTGAAGTGGATCAGGGTCAAAATTTTTGTAAATTAATTGTCTCAGTTTTAATGCCAAAACGTTGTCTGTGTGTATTTTGCACTAAAATGACATTCTGGCCAAAACAAAAGCAAAGTTTCATCTTCAGTTTGAGGCATTTTCTTTTGGAGCAAACAATAGCAGTCACAATTTGCCTATGAACAACCTGCAAGACTATTTTGCAGGCAGGATTTTCTCTGTTTTGGGAGATGATAGGGAGAAAATTAATCCTGACTATGTATTTAGTTGTAGTGTAGGTCAATGCATTCTAGTTATGTCAAGCAGTTCAGTAGTGAAATACTATCTATCTCATCAGTGGTGCTCACATGCCTTAGATGAGTAGATTATATTACCATTGTTAGGTTACTGGGGTGATGAAGATAACATATGAAGAAGAATTCTGCAAGACTATTAACAGAATAGAGTAAAATCTAGTATTTGTGAAACTGTCAGAATGTGGCCTATAGCTAATGGAATAAAAATAGAGTTCTGTTTTGTTTCAGTCTTCCATGTAAGACATGTTAAAAGAAATTAATATAAGACTTTTCTTTTTAAAAATATATATATTTTTAAAAGATTGTGCTAGCAACTACAAAATTGGTTTTAACGAACAGTAGAATTTTATGTTTAGAAAAGATTTCAAAAAGTATGAGTTATTCAGCTAAAGCAGACACATCTTTGATATGATTGCTTATATATGAAATACATGTACAAATATACAAATTACATGGAATTCTTCTAGCATTCTAAACTGTATACAATACATAATTAGAAAATCAACATAATTTTCCCCACTACTATTTTCTATGGGTAATGGAATTTTCATTAATAGTATTTCTAAGTATGTCTGGTATTTAAACTGTTGTGTTCTGTTAGATATATCAAATTATTACAGGGAAGTTTATTTAGACTGCTATTACAGATAATACACTGTTAGAGGTCTTCTATAAAGCAGTGCTCTCTATTCAGCAGTAACAAGCAGACTGCATAACGCAGGATCTATAATTATCATATTTGCTTCCATCAAAAACCAGTTTGGGTGTGTAAAAAAAAATGATCTACCACAGATATAATAGGAAGCCTTTATCTTTTGAAGATCACAAATAGAGAAAAGGGAGCACAAATGTGGAAGTTACATCCTTCTATGAGCATCCGTAAGTATTCCTATGTATGTCTCTTGGGCTTGTTCATTCCCTGTTGGGAAGGGGCAGTCATAAAATTTTCATAGGTTTGGTCTATTGAAGTTACCCAGTGAGATAGCCATAGTAGAAAGTCTGATTGTTCATATTATAGTATCAAGGGTAGATAAAACCATAAGTGACTCTTGGAGACCAATTGAAAATAATTTTTTGTTGTTGGCTTTTATAGATTTATATCAGAACAATAATCTTTCTAAGGACAAAGCTCTTTTTGAAACGCTGGTTGCAAAGACATGACAAGTTGAATTTTGTTTTGTAACAGTCTGTAGTAGGGAAATACCTACCTCATCTTGTGACTGCAGTATTTGAGCAACGTACACACACACATATATATACAAGCTTCTCAGGGAAGTGGTGGAATCACTGTCCCTGGAATGTTCAGAAAAAATGTAGATGAGGCCCTCAGTGGCATAGTTTAGTGGTGAACTTGGCAATCCTGGGGTAACAGTTTGACTTGATGATCTTAAAGGCCTTTTCCAGCCTAGCTGATTCTATGAGCCTTGTTTGTTGTTGTTGTTGTTGTTGTTGTTGTTGTTTTTTTTTAAATAACATTGAGAAATACTTTGTGAGTTGAACTTAAAAATGCTTACTTTTGCTCTTTTCCTATTGTTTCTATGCTTGGAAGTTGTTTCACTTCTTTAGAAATATTTCATAAGCTTAATGAAATAATTCTTCCTAGGCAAACTTAAGCAAGGCCTGTGTTAGGTAATCTTTGGTAAACTTACATGTGAAATGTTACAGCCTCAGTTATTTGCGGGAAGTTAAAATCTTATATCTTCAGATGACTTCTAAGACATTATTATTTAGTATATTAAATCATTAATGAAGATCAGTTTGCACAAAATGTTTTTCTTTTCTTTCTACTACTCTAATAACGAATTTGAACCCAGAGGCATCCTTGCTTCTTAACTTTTTCTAAAATACATTCTGAACTGCCAGTATTGATGAAAACACAGTCTGTAGCCTTTCCAAAAGTTTTACTTTGTACTGGCTCCTTTGAAAATCTGAGTTTATAATGTTCAAATTTATATTTATTTATATATTTATATTTATTTCTTCAAAATTTCAAATTAGCACTGTGAGAGTTGTTCACATGCTAAATGATTCACCAGATAATCTGATGTAAATGGGTGCTGCTAGTGTAGGTAAAGAGCAAGTGACAATCCTGAAAGAAGCTTAAAAATTAGGCATAGAACTTTGGGGGAAAATGCTGATAAAGATATCTTCTTAAATTACAAATGTGTTTGTAGAATTCAGAAACAGAAACATGAGGGAGAGAAATGCTTCTTTGTCATTAAGTGTAGGTTATTTGCATAAACTTCTGAATTGGTGTGTATTGAGTTCAGTTATTTTTCATGTATATTTTCTATGTCAAAGTGATCTATGTTCAGGGTTAGATTCATATTGCTCATTCTTCAAAAAATTTCAGAGTTGCAGCATGCTATCTACCAGTTCACGTTGCTGTACTAATTATTGCTAATAAAGATTAGTGGTTGTAATTACCTCTACTTGGTCTTCTGTTGCTGCCTGTAATGCAAGGAACAGACCAGGAAAGATCTCCTTTAGTCCGCTTGGAGCAGAAGTACCTCCTGCTGTTAGCACTCTACCTGAAGGGTTCATTTTTCTTCTCTGTAATCAGTGCCATCTCTGTATGGTAGGTGAAGAGCTTTGAGGTCAGTTGACAGAACTACTGTTGCATTGCTAAACTCTCCAAATTAACAAATGTCTTTCCTGCAGGGGCTGTTAACTCCTTGTACGTGATAGCTTTTATTTTCTTTAGTGCAGGACTCATCTTCCTTTCAGATTTTTGAGCTCAAAGAAGACTTGCCTCAAAACCAGTGTACTAAAACACGGCAAGAGTTATTTGTAACTGTCAGAGAATATCAGAGCAATAGAAACTGAAAAATGATATTGAGATAATTTTCATATCAACCAGGCCCTTTACACTGGAATCTATTAGAGAGGAAGAGATTTCCAGGGGGAAAAAGTACCAGGTACCGATTTCCATAGCTGCAACAGTAAACTCACTACCAGATTTCATAGAATAGAATCATAGAATACTTAGGGTTGGAAAGGACCTCAAGATCATCGAGTTCCAAACCCCCTGCCATGCCCAGGGACACCTCCCACTAAACCATGCCATCCAAGGCTATTTCCAACCCAGCCTTGAACGCCGCCAGGGATGAAGCATTCACAACCTCCCTGGGCAACCCAGTCCACGGCCTCACCACCCCCACAGTAAAGAATTTCTTCCTCAGATCCAATCTAAACTTCCCCTGTTTAAGTTTAAACCCATTACCCCTTGTCCTCTCACCACAGTCCCTAATGAAGAGTCCCTCCCCAGCATCCCTATAGGCCCCCTTCAGGTATTGGAAGGCTGCTAGGAGGTCTCCACACAGCCTTCTCTTCTCCACACTGAACAGCCCCAATTTTCTCAACCTATCTTCATACGGGGGGTGCTCCAGTCCCCTGATCATCCTCGTGGTCCTCCTCTGCACTTGTTCTAACAGTTCCATGTCCTTTTTATGTTGAGAACACCAGAACTGCACACAATATTCCAAGGGAGGTCTCACGAGAGCAGAGTAAAGGGGCAGGAGCACCTCCCTCGACCTGCTGGTCACACTCCTTTTGATGCAGCCCAGGATACGGTTGGCTTTCTGGGCTGCAAGCGCACACTGCCGTGTCATGTTCATTTTTTCATCAACCAACACCCCCAAGTCCTTCTCCACAGGGCTGCTCTCAATCTCCTCCCCGCCCAACCTGTAGCTGTGCCTGGCATTGCTCCGACCGAGGTGGAGGACCTTGCACTTAGCATGGTTAAACTTCATGAGGTTGGCATCAGCCCACCTCACCAGCGTGTCAAGGTCCCTCTGGATGGCATTCCTTCACTCCAACTTATCAACCGAACCACACAGCTTGGTGTCATCCGCAAACTTGCTGAGGGTGCACTCAATCCCACTGTCCATATCACTCACGAAGATGTTGAACAAGACCGGTCCCAACACTGATCCCTGGGGGACACCACTCGTTACTGGTCTCCAGCTGGACATGAGCCACTGAGCACTACTCTTTGCGTGCGGCCATCCAGCCAGTTCTTTAGCCACCGAGTGGTCCACCTATCAAATTGATGTCTCTCCAACTTAGAGAGAAGGATGTCATGTGAGACAGTGTCAAAGGCTTTACACAAGTCCAGGTAGATGACATCAACTGCTCTGCCCCTGTCCATCAGTTCCGTAGCCCCTTCATAGAAGGCCACCAGATTGGTCAGGCAGGATTTCCCCTTAGCGAAGCCATGCTGGCTGTCACCAAGCACCTTGTTGGTTTTCATGTGCCTTAGCATGCCTTCCAGGAGAATCCGCTCCAAGATTTTGCCAGGAACAGAGGTGAGACTGACTGGTCTGTAATTCCCTGGCTCATCAATTTTCCCCTTCTTAAAAATGGGGGTTATATTTCCCTTTTTCCAGTCATCGGGAACTTCACCTGACTGCCACGAGTTTTCAAATATGATGGACAGTGGCTTAGCAACTTCATTTGCCAGGTCCTTCAGGACCCGCAGATGGATTTCATCAGGTCCCATGAACTTGTATACATTCAGGTTCCTAAGGTGGTCCCGAACAAGATCCTCCCCCACAGTGGGCCCAGGGTCCCCACCCTCACTGTCCCTGCGTCTGCCTTCCAAGACTTGGGTGGTGTGGTCAGAGCATTTGCCCGTAAAGACTGAGGCAAAGAAGTCATTAAGAACCTCAACCTTCTCCAAATCCAGGGTAGCCAGTTCTCCCGATAGCTTCTGGAGAGGGCCCACGGTGTCCCTAACCTGTCTTTTATTGGCAATGTACCTATAAAATCCCTTCCTGTTATCCTTAACATCCCTAGCCAAGTTTAATTCTAAGTGGGCCTTAGCTCTCCTAACCTGGTCCCTAGCTTCCCGGACAACATCCCTGTATTCTTCCCAGGCCGCCTGACCTTGCTTCCACCTTTTAGAAGCCTCTTGTTTCCTTTGAATTTTGCTCAGCAGCTCCTTATCCATCCAAGGAGGTCTCCTGGCCCTCCTGCTAAACTTCCTTCTAGTTGGGATGCATCGCTCCTGAGCTTGCAGCAGGTGATCCTTGAATATCAACCAACAGTCTTGGGCCCCCCTGCCCTCTAGGGCTGTATCCCATGGAACCTTATTGAGCAGGTTCCTGAAGAGGCCAAAGTCTTGAAGTCCAGGGCAGTGAGCTTGCTGCATGCTCTTCTCACTGTCCTGAGGATCTCAAACTCGACCATCTCATGATCGCTCCAATCAAGGCTGCCCTGGAGCGTCACTTTCCCAACCAGCCCTTCCCTGTTAGTGAGGACGAGGTCAAGCATGGCACCTCTCCTTGTCGGCTCCTCTATTACTTGCAGAAGGAAGTTGTCTTCCACGCAATAGAGGAACCTTCTGGATTGCTTGTGCCAGGCCATACCATCCCTCCAACAGATATCAGGGTGGTTGAAGACCCCCATGAGAACAAGGGCCTGCAAGCGTGAGGCTGCTCCTATCTGCCTACGGAGCGCTTCGTCCAGCAAGTCCCCTTGGTCAGGCGGTCTGTAACAGATTCCCACAATAATGTCACCCATCGCTGTTCTCCCTTTAACCCTGACCCACAAACTCTCTGTCGACTGCTCACGTGTCCCCAGACAGAGTTCCATACTCTCTAGCCTATCCCTAACATAAATAGCAACTCCCCCTCCCCGTCTGCCGGGCCTGTCTTTCCTAAAGAGCCGGTAACCTTCCATTCCAACACACCAGTCATAGGTGCCATCCCACCATGTTTCTGTGATGCCTATGATATCATGCGCCCGTAGATGTGCACACATCTCTAATTCCTCTTGTTTGTTCCCCATACTACGTGCATTTGTGCAGAGGCATTTGAGCCGAGATCCAATTGAAGCCGGCTCATTGGCTGGAGCAGCTGGAATATCCCTACATTGCTCCGAACGTTTACTGTAGGTGCTGCCAACCAACTGGCTGTGTTGGGATGGAATGATGCCCCCCTCCCCCAACACATCTAGTTTAAAGCATCCTTGACTAGCCTGGCAAGCCTCCTACCAAATCCACTCTTCCCCTTCTTTGTTAGACCAGCTCCACCAGCCCCCAGTAGACCTGGCCTACTATATTGAGTCCCATGTTCAAGACACCCAAACCCCTGACTATAGCACCACCCTTCTAACCATTTATTAACCTGCCCAATCCTCCCAGCCTTTTCAAGGTCCTGCCCTGTATCCTGGAGAATTGATGAAAAGACAATCTTAGCTCCAGAGCCCCTAACCACCTCTCCCAGAGCTCTGTAGTCCTTCTTTATGCTCTCCGGGCTACTGCTATCTATATCAGTAGCACCCACATGGATTACCAGGAGTGGGTAATAGTCAGTGGGACCGACTAGAGCAGGCAGCTTCTCGGCCACATCCCTGATCCGAGCCCCTGGTAGGCAATACACCTCCCTTGAGGCTGGGTCAGGCCGGTAGGTGGGTGCCTCTGTGCCTTTCAGATTAGAGTCCCCGACTACTATGGCCCGCCACTTTTTCCTGGCAGCACCAGTAGTGACCTTCTTTACCAGTGCACTAGCTGGTTGCGCCTGGTGGGAACGCTGTTGCTCATCAGCCCCCTGCAGGACATCAAAGTGGTTCTGGGTGGGGACAACAGATGTAGGAGGAAGCCCCTTGCTTTTAATTACCCTCTTCTTCCTTTTTTTTGTTGTTTTTTTTCTGTTACCTTTTCCCAGCTTCCTGGGTTAGCAGGCTCCTTTCCTGGGTTAGCAGCCTCCTTTCCTGCATGGGCAACAGTAGACACTCGAGGCCTCGGAACAGTCTGGTCCCAGAGCAAGCAGCGCTGCTCCCGCTTAGCTTCCCTGACACCTTTCAGCCTGGTAACAGCTTCCTGCAGTTCAGCCACCTGCTGCAGGAGGACCTCCACCAGGGAGCGCAGAGTGCAGCCCTGCCCATTGCTCACCCTTCCCTTAGGATACCCCGAGCTCTGCACTACAGCCTCCCTTCCCATCGGCTCTGTTTGGGTGCCTATGCTGGCCACCACCGGCGCAGCCGGAGCAGAGCTCCCTGACCGAGCCTTGCCCGTATGGCGAGTGTTCACCATCCCGCTCACCATCCTGCTCCCCTGCCCGCGCAAACTGCCTCGAGCCCGCGCTCCGGGTCTCTCGCGCTCCCTGGGGCAGGTTTTTAACCAGTCAGGTCTGCCGCCGGTCCTCCTTACGCCGCCCCCTCTGAGTCAGCCGCTCGCCTCCGCGGAGCTGCAGGCTCCTGGGCAGGCCTTGTCGAGGACTTGAGGCTCCTTCGGGGCAAGTTGCTGCTCCGAGGTGAAGCTCGTAGTCGCTGAGCCTCCCCCCCGATCAGGCGCTGCAGGCCTCCCCTCACGAGACAGTCACCTCAGCAATGGGCTGGAAATCAGATTTGTCATTAAGGACTGGTATTAAGATAGAGCAGCACAAGCAAACAGGCAGCTAGGGAGTTGGAAGCCTTTTGTTCAGGAATTCTTCAAAGATGGAGAGTCTTCCAGAGCTCAGATGTTGAGTAAATCAGTTAAGAGATTAACTTTATGTAATATGAGTTTCTTGGACACTGCATAACAACTGATTCCCTCTGATTCTTGAAAGAATGAAATAATTCTCTTTTCTCTACCAAAGCAAATCAAAACCACCCAAGGTCCTGGAGGTAGATTCTTTACTTTTTGTTCACCATAGTATTGATTTACTGGTGCCGTGTTTTCACAAATGAATGTTTTGCTCTCTGGCAGATGCAATCTTTGGAGAAGTGCTGCATGTTAAAAAGGATGAAAATGAAGTATTTTCCCTCAGATTGCTGGATGGAGTCTTTTGAGTTACCTTGTTGATGTTGTACTGATTGTTGTTGTTCCAGTGTGGGACAAAGGACACATAGGCAAAGAACGCAGCTCTTGATGTTAATGACAACAGGCAGTAAGATGAAAAAGAATGTGTGTCCTTTCCCCTTGTATTTTGTTAAGAACAGAAGGAAGTATAAAACACCTTTACTTTATAGATGATGTTACATTTTTAAGAGCAGCTTCACATGCCAGAATGCATGGATAGCCTATATGGGGGTCTGCAGCAATTCAAGAAACAAACTCTACTACTCAGAAAATCATTTTATGCGCTGAATGCAGATTTAGACAGATCTTTCTTTCTCTTTACACTGCGTTGTGTGCTGACTTGCTAACTGCGTTTGAAAATTTTCACATGACTGATAACCTTCATACATAACTTGGGGAATTTAGGAGAAGGAAGTTCCTGGTTTGTTAAGGGATGATTTGGTAATTTTTTTATCTTTTTATAATATGTGTTAAAAATCTTGAACATGGTAAGTAGCTATTATCTGGCATGTAGGTACTATCTAGTACCCTAGATAATAACCAAAACTGTAAAACAAAAGTAAAAAAATATTCCATAACATAAAAATTTTGTTTCTTTGTTTGTAATTTTTAATTAATTCCTGCTCCATCTAAAATAGAAGTTTCAGGAGGTAAGGCTGACGGGAAAAGTACTTTACCAATTGTTTTCTACGTGGTCGTGGTCATGGTCTATGAGTCAGACTGTTGATACCGAACCTTACTGTATTTTTCAGGAAAATGGAAAAAGAAGAAAAGCTGCATTAAAAAATTAGGAGTTGAAAGCTGAGAATACTTTTTGCAGGACATAAAATTATTTTTCTGAAAACAGAAATGAGAGCACTGCGGCTGGACTAGAGCTTAAAGTAGAAGCTGAAATACAGCTTGCCCTCTGATTGAGTCTCGTGTGAGCTCATTGCTTCACATAGAGAATTAAGGAAGGAATACCTGGAAAACAAGCAAATGCAACTTTGTCTATTTGTTAAATATTTTTTTCTTTGTGTCATGTCCCTGAATACACATAATATTAGGAATAAATTTTAGTTATTATAGAAATGAAGAATGTAAACAGGGGGTTATGGAAGCAAAAGTATACAGACTAGAAAAAAAGCATCCTAAAAAATAAGAAAAGTGACAAGTATTATAAGGCTGAAGCAATTTAATTGGAAGGGAATGAAAACTACCTAAGACCTCTAAAGCTTTTCTGTATGCATCAAACACATAAAAAACACACATATCTTTACTTATAGTAGCAGAAACGTAATCTTTCTCTTTCCAGAAATGTCCCTTCTGAGTCCTTTTTCTTTAGTGGGGTCAATATCCACTTCTGTTTTCAGCTATAAGACATATTTCAAGCTTTATTCTTCATTTCTATGAGAAATTGATGCAAAATTGTTCACTGGTAGCCCACCTTTTTAGTAAAAGAATACAGCTGCCTCTGAAATATCAGGGATTCATAACATGTCAGATTGGAAAAAAATAGCACAGTTTAAAAAAAGAAGCCTGAACAACCCATTGAATTGGATTTTCAAATTTGACTGAATTATTTAGATTGTTAAATAATAATATTTTCAAATTTGAGGAAAGTGGCTTGGTCTACGTATTTCTTTGTGCATATGACAGAGAACCCTAAATTCATAAGCCTATCTTCTTGGTTTCCTTTATAGCCAAGGAAGATAAGTAAATGGATAGATTCCTTCCAGAATGTTTCATTCAGCTCATCTGAGATCTGAACTAAGTAACTTACTTCACTGACAAAACAGCATCTTCAAAGTGGCTTAACTCATAACATACAAACTTTCAGTTGTTAGAATTGCGTGGTTTGTTCCTAACTGCAATGTTTCTGAAGGCCAGATCACTCAGTTTTCTAGAGGAAATGGAGCATACTCCAGGGTGAGTTTTAGTTCAGAGTGATTAGATTTTTAAAGTAAATAAAGTGAATATCCTCGATGTACCCAGTTGGTTGGCTTGCAGTGTTGAATGATCATACACAAACTGGAATGAAACTAAATGTCGTGGTTTAAACCTAGCTGGCAACTAAGTATGACACAGCTGTTCACTCAACTGCCCCCCTTTGTTTCTTGCCAGGAAGGATGAGGAGGAGAATTGAAAGAATGTAAACCCCACAGGTTGAGATAAGAACAGTTTAATAACTAAAATAAAGTAAAATATAATGGTAATAGAAAGAATACCAACAATAGGAAACAACAAGAGAGGAAATGAAAGCTCAGAAAATACAAATGATGCACAATACAATTGCTCACTGTCCACTGACCAATACCCAGCCCAATCCGAGCAGTGATAGGTCCCATCTGGGTAACTCCCTCTGGTTTATATACTGGGAACGACATGCTGTAGCATGGAGTACCCCTTTGGCTAGTTTGGGTCAGGTGTCCTGCCTCTGCTTCCTTCTGGCTTCCCATGCCCGTCCTCTCTGGCAGAGCGTGAGACTGGAAAGTCCTTGAGCAGGGTAAGTGCTTCTGAGCAACAGCTAAAACACCAGTGTGTTATCATCACTGTTCTCAGGCTAAAGCCAAAACACAGCACTGCACCAGCTACTAGTAAGAAAAATAACTCTATCCCAGATGAAACCAGGACACTAAATTAGAGGATGCATTTTGAGTGTATCCTTCTGTTAAAATTACAGTATTTTTGGTGCCCAGCATTCCTACAACAGTTAGGTGGACCTTGGGGATTGGTTGCACACCTGCACTGAACTGTATGATTAAATTCAGGACCCTGAAGTAGAAAGCACTGGTGTAGAAAAGATCTTTCTGTTATTCACAATAACCAAAATTTTCCTGGTACACCTCAGAGAAGGGAAATGAGTGAGCAAGTTTATAACACAGCATTTTTTATTTCAGGATTTATCTGGTCCTGTTTTCTTAACCACAGCAAGATAAGAAGTAAGAATTTTAGCCTTTGCCGTTATTATCCTTTATGACTTTGCCTCAATCATTTAAAAGGTCTATCCCATTGCTAGTATTCATAAAGACTGCTATATATGTCCCATGTTAAAAGTATGCAAAAAAAAAAAAAAAAGAGCAGAATAAAAGCTAATACTACTTTTGCCATGTGGAACAGATTAAGTAATTAGTTTCATTCTCAGTCTTGGGCATTTCCCTGTCACAGCGCACTTCTGAGCTCCCAGCTGCAGCCTAGCCGTGGTCCCCAGTCCTCACAACACAAAGGGCTATGATTTGTCAGGCAGTGACTGCAGGAAGAGGGGTCACCCCCTCCTAGAGGGGTCACTTCCAGAGCTGAAGCTGGAGCATGGGATCCATCAGCAGCCTCTGGCCCCAGCACAGGGCTTAAACTAGTGAGGCTGAACCGCTGCACTGCCAGGTCAGCCCACAGCTGGCAGCCCAGTGCAAGCAGAGGCAAAGCCATAAAGTAACAGAATCACAGAAACAAATCATCATGTGTTATTGTTTTACCATTTGAGCATTGAGACATTGTCTATAAACTGTTTAGACACAGCCATCCAGCCAGTTACTTATCATCCATCAGACCTGCATCCCTCCAGTTTTTCAGCAAGAGTGCTGTGTGCGACCATATCAAAGGACTTACAGAAGTAAAGATGGGCTGTAGCTCTTCACTTGTCTGCTAAATCAGTCACTCCATGTGCGCTGGATTAGTCAGGCATGATTTGCCCTTTGTGAAGCCATGTTGGCTGTCTCTGATCACCTCCTTATTTTCCATATGTTTCCACGTAACTTGCAGGAGGATCTGTTCCATGGTCTTCCCAGGCATGATGATGAGATGAGGAGAGACATGGGTGGAAATCTGAAAAAAATCTAGTAGTGACATATGAGAGTGGAGAGCTAGTAGCATCAGAACAACATCAGAGATAAATTCATCATATGACTTTTGCAGGTGAAAGATGGTGAAGTATGTAAGATGGGTCAGAGAGCTGCTTGAGGAACAAAGAGGGCTTTAAGCTTTCAGAGAACAAAAGATTTTGTGGGAGGAAAGAGGAGAGAGAAAAATGAATATTTGAAGCCTCTGTGGTGACTGGAAGTGTATGTCTTTAGAGCTTTGTGCTGTGTGCTGGTGCTGTAAATTTAAAGCTGTGCATGTACTGAAAGCAAGCTCTCATTTTAATACTTCAGATGGTTCAATAATCTCTAGTTCACAAGAAATAAATTTGTTACTGAGCACTGTGGTTTTTCAGGCTGTTAGCTGATTTGATTGAATGCACTAGACAACATGAACTCTTACTGTAGAATGAACCATTGTTGCATGTACTGTATAGCTAACAGGCTAACCTACACTTCATCGAACGTCTTGAAATTTCTCATCAAGATCCTGCCAAATAATGAGGCAGGTGAATGATGGGCACAGTGTATCTGAGGGTTCAGTTTAGGATTCCTGTTGCTTTGACTTAAACACTATGGAAAAAAACCAGTTCTGCTGCATCTCGAATCTTACTTTTTTTTTCTGTAGAAACACCTGTATCTGTGGCAAAGGCAACCTCCTTGACTGATATTTTCTGAAAAATTAGTGAAAAATACAAATTTAGACTGAAAAGACCAGTTTCTTTTTTGGTTTTCTTCTGTAAGATGTCTGAAGGCCAAAAAGGGCTCCTTCTGAAATTTGTTCTTTGCTCTTATAATCATCTGCATTACTGTTTTTGTCAAGCTTTGACTTTTTTCCAGGTCTTCTAGCTGAACTAGGTAGAAATTAAGTAACTTCAAATCTCTTAATATTCAGGGTGGATTCCCATTCTGGTTGGCATCCTGACAAAAAATGGCTTTGGCTCAGGGCAGCTCTTGCTAATGTGTGCAAATAACTGATGGAAAGGAGTGAGAGGCAGACTCTTCTCAGTTGTATCCAGTGACAGGATAAGAGGTAGTGGACAAAAGCTGAAATACATTAAAGTCCATTTTAAGATAAGAAAATATGTTCGTTTTAGTGTGAGGGAGGTCAGAAGCAGAAATAAGTTGCCCAGAGAGTTTGTGGAGTCTCCATATGTGGAGATAATTGAAGTATCAAAGACACAGGCCTGAAAAACCTCTAGCTGACCCTGTTTTGAGCAGGGGGGACTAGATAGGCCTCAAGGACTTTTTCCAACATCAACCATTCAGGGATTCTTATGACACTTCACTATTATTTGATTTCTTAAAACCTATAAGGTAGAACATAAAGTAGGTGATATTTCACTTCAATGTGAGGAAGAAAAAGGGAATTTTCAAGCAGGTGGGAACCAAATAACTCATACAGAGATAGATAAGCTTACAATGTTAACATTAGTTTTTCTGAGTACCATTCATGACTATAGCTTGCAATTTTAGACTTTGACTTTAATATTTAAACAGGAAGTAAAATGCAAATCCATGCCTATGCTTTACACTGTATATTTTCATTACTTTCTGCTTTTGTTTGTTGGAAAGTCAACAGATAATATTTATGGAAGCTGACCTGTATGTATGTTGGGGGCTCAAAAAAGTTTATATAATATCTAAATGATTTAGGAATAAACACAAAGTTGCATATAAAACATCTGCCATATTTATTATTTTGTCTTTAGAAGGCATATGAAAACTTTAATGGTGCTTTGCTACAGTTATTAGATCTTTTTATCTGAGTTTGCAAGTTGATGGAAGAGCAGCAAAGACTATTGTATATATTATGTGGTCTCATAAAAGTATAGATTACTGGTTTTTTTCTTTCCCTAATTTTCTTTTTTTTTTTTTTTTTTTTTTTTAATGTAGTGAGTAAACTGGTCATTTTGAAAAAGGCTGTTTGGATTTTTGCCTTTTGATCAGATAATCTACAAGAATATCAACTATAGTAGGTTAATTGATAATTCATGGTTAAAAAACTGTTGCATATTCTTTTAATACTCCTAACACCTCCCCTCCTTGTTTAAATAACAGTTGTCATTAAGGTAAAATGTTGTTTTGACTCTTAAAACTGAGCTTTGAGATAGACATTTCTACGTATTTTTTCACATTTAATGAGAGCACCAACAACTTCTTGATAATACTGAGTACAATAAAATGATGTTATTAATTGTGTCAGCTGGTAGCTGTCATGAAGCCAGGATAGGACTGTCTAGTTGTGTAGTGTAAACTGCTGTGTTTCAGTGATCTCCATCTGACCTAATGCTCCCTGTGGCCATACAGAATATTTTTGATAACTCAAAGGCAGTTATGAAATTCATTAGGGAAAAGAAGAGAATAGAACATCTTTTATGTTTACTCTTCTGTATTTCAGTTACATCCATAACAGTTAGACCGTTTAAGAACCAAACCCCATTCTCCTAATACGAAGTGAAAGGTTCTCCATGGAATGAGCTTTCCAAGCTACAAATGGAGCATAGACAAGGTACTATATAGTTTGCTGTTAGTAATTTCTTCAGAATTTCATAAATACAGTCAAGAAGAAAATAAGCATCCTTAAAACAATTAACACCTAAAATACTTATGCTGCTATTTTGGAACAGACTGTTCTACTATGTTGAGTGTCAGTGATTCAGAGATACTTAATTTATAATAGAGGCTCATACTTTTATAGACTGACTAAAGAGAAAATGAAAGAAAATGCTGAGTAGTGTACCCACTGTTACTCAGTGTTATTCAGTGGTATTGCCTCTAGACACCAAATTGATACTACCAAGTAGCAAAAGCAGGCATGTTTGTTGTGCATAAACACAGAGAAACAGACATATTTGTTTGTAACCATGTTTCCAAAAATGTGTTTTCATGTGCTGTAACTGGTAAACGAGTCCTGAAATGTGATTTTTGTCATAGTTACTTTCAGAATGCCTGAATGCCTTTTGGTAGTTAAAACTATTTTTCTGTCCATAAAAAAACTATTTTTCTGTCCATTGAATCCTTATTGCTAAAATGCTCAGGACTTCCAAATGATAAAGTTCCTTAATAATACTGATTTCACACAGAACATTAGAAAGTACAAAGAAAACAGTGTGTTTTTAAATGGACCAAGTTTGCCTTTAGCATGGCAAGTAATGCCCATGCCTTACAGAGCTATCTGATTGGTTCTCCACTGAATGACCTGTGTATTATTTAAGAACAATTCCTTTTATCAAATTAAAACTATGAAGCAGTATTTGAAAGGTTTAATGCCTGAAATCAGTATCGATCAAAACAGACAAGAGCTGGTGTAGTCAATCTTTTGTATTATCTGTTATCCTGGAAAATAGTTGCAAATATCTGTTGAAATTCATTCCAACTTCAGAGAAGGTAACAAGAACGTACATCTTTTAAAGCACATAGAGCCTTCTTTTACTGCAGCTACTCTCTGAAAATTTTGAAATCATAACCAAATTGTTAACTTTGAATTTTTAGAATCTTATAATCATATTAGTGTTGGAAATAAATATCTATCTAATTCATGGAGATAAGATTCTTTGCAACCAGATATAATGTAGATTTTTGTCCAAGTTTTCTTCTGTGTTGTCAATAACAGGTATTCACAAAAGCATACAAATAAGAGAAAGGACACAATGAAAAGAGGATTCTTCTATCATTTATAGTGCTTTTGACCTCCTACATTCTTTCTTAAAAGTGTACTGAATGTTACTTGGTTCATTTAATCCCAGACACTGAAGTACTTACTTGGTTTCACATGAGAAAATGCCTTTCCAATACTAAAGCTTAGGGAAATTTACATTCCACATTTGATAATTTCTGATAGTGTTTCATCTTACAGAAGATTCACGGATGATTCTGTCAGCATTAACTAAACCAGGTGGTTCTCCAAGTGGATAAAACCTGTGATTTAGAATAAGTAATTTTGCTTTTGCACCAATAAATTGTGGAAGAAAACCCTGGATATGACTTTAATTGATGGTGCAGTCTAGAAAAAAGCTATGAACAGTAAAAGATTCTTGTTTTTGTTTTTTTTTGTTTTTTTTTTTTTTCCCATATTTTTTAATAGCTCAATTAGCTCCAACTACTTTAAGTTGCCAATTTTCATTCTGCCACCATGTCATAATTTTTTTTCTTTTCAGATGCACGTGTACAACAGGATGGACAGGACCAGACTGCAGCGAAGATATAAATGAATGTGATTCTGAACCATGCTTAAATGGAGCTACCTGTTATGAATCTGTTAAGCAGGGACAGTTTGTATGTGTTTGTCCTCCATTTTATACTGGTGACTTCTGCCGTCAGCGCTTCAGCCCCTGTGAGCTGCCTTACAATCCATGCATAAACAATTCAACCTGCTTGGCACAAGCCGATGGAAATCCAGTGTGTATTTGCAAAACAGGTAAGAACTGGTGCAGTTACTCTTTTCAGTTGTCTGTTGTTCTGCAGAAGAATTGCAAATATGATTTGAATTTAATGCTGTCTTTAGGGAAAGTAACCATGTACTACCTATCAAAGCAGATCAAACATTCATTAATTACAGCAGGCTTATCAGTTATGGTAAAAGACTATTAAGATAGATATCAGTTTGCCTGCTATTAATTTCTTATATTACAGTACTTATTAAATTTATATCTGTTTAGATACCAGCATTCAGAATCGCTATGTCTGTGTAAATTGTTACAGCAACATATAGACATGCATCTAGCCAGCAGATCTGGCAAACCAAGTTGATTGATAGAATAGAAAGGCAGAAATAGACAAAATATAAGCAAATTGTTAAGAGTACAAAAAATTATACACGTTGGAAACTGTTTCTTTTCCTGCTGAGCTGTCAGGAAGGCCTGGCGCATCAGGGGAGTAATCTTCTGCCTAATGGGTAGAGCGGGTTGCTCTCGGTATGCACAGCAAGCTAAATCACAACAGGTGCTGACAGCTTTCCTGGGCCATGGCTTAAAAAACATGATCTCTCCCTAGACGTACAAGAACTGTGCATAGTTCATACATACAAGTTCTTGTCCATTAAGCAAGAGTTTAATTGTGCAGAACATCACTAAGCAATTCTGCAAAGAATTAGAAGAATACATTCAGAAATGAAAACTGCAGTGAAAATGTAAGAAGTACAATTACTGAATCTGGAATTTAGGCAGAATTTTGAAGTCATCACTTTTATACCTATAAATGGTAGGGGTTTCCTGCTGACCAAGGACAGCAAATATGTTAACTGCAGTATTATACCACAATAGTATTACTTTTTGTTTACTGAGCTTCAAAGATACAGAGATAATACATACAAGTCAGCAATGCTTATAGCTCAGGTTTTTTACTATTAAGGTAAAGGATACCACAGCTTGCTGAGTTAAAAAATAGTCACTGGTGAGGTATGCAAGTTGCTTAATGAAGCAGCTTGGAGAAAAACTGCTTTTTAAAAACAGCTTTTAATACAATAAAGTAATTTTGAAACATTTTTCAGAAATGATCTGTAGAGAGACATGTAGTTCAAGTCTTTTCTTAACATTCTTCTGAAAAATCTTCTTTTCAAAACATTTTTGTGCGCAGTATCAAGAACATAAAAAACTTGCAGCCAAGATTCTCAGAGAACTTTGATGGAATCTTCAAGTATTCCAGTATCTAAAGGGGGCCTATAGAGATGCTGGGGAGGGGCTCTTCATTAGGGACTGTAGTGACAGGACAAGGGATAATGAGTTCAGACTTAAACAGGGGAAGTTTAGATTGGATACGAGGAAAAAATTCTTTACCTTGAGGGTAGTGAGGCACTGGAATGGGTTGCCCAGGGTAGCTGCGAATGCTCCATCACTGGAGGTGATCAAGGCCAAGTTGGACACAGCCTTAGGTGACATGGTTTAGTGGGAGGTGTCCCTGGCCATGGCAGGGAGGTTGGAACTCGATGATCTTTAGGTCCTTTCCAACCCTAACTATTCTATGATTCTACGATTCTATAATTCTATTCTCAAAGCTTGCAGCTAGGAATCTTCAGAGAACTAGCAGGGGAGTTATGTGAACCAGTACCATGCACTGCTAACAAACCTCATAAAGTGGAAAATATTTCAGTATTGTAAAGGTGTAAAAGGCATAATTCATGAAATGAGTTAATCATTCATGCTAGGAAAAATGCAGCCACTTATTCAGGACTCTTATCAAAAAAGAAGAGGCAGTAAAATACAGAAATTTAATTGAAAGCAATGTATGGAAATTATTTCTACAGTTGTCTTTTTTTCTTTCATTCTCCTATTTTTGTCTGCCATGTACCGCCTTTTTTCTCCCAGTAGACCTGTCACAATTACAGATCTGATTACAAACAGCAGTCACACTGACATAGTTAGATTACTCCAAGATACTGGACTTGGCAACAAATAGCCTGTGATTAAATAACTTGCCAGTAGTTACCAGTCCAGTCATTAGAAGGTATGTGTCTAATTTAACAAGAGTCGCAAAATGCAGCTTTGCTTACCACATTCTAAAGATTATCTTTAGAAAACCATATGTGAGGTGAGTAAAATAGGACCACAAATTATGCCACTGACTGTGTACATATTTAGAAGACAAAGAGAATATCCACTGACTACAGGGAACTGGGATTGGAATGCCATACTACGGCAGAGAGGACAAAAGCTGATGGAGTTTAAATTGGTTACAATAAAACTTGATGTAAGATGCTAGCCTAGGACAGAATTATTACGGCAAATTAGTAGGAAGTTAATGAAGCCATGGGACCTGATGAAATCCATCCGTGGGTGCTGAAGGAGCTGGCAAATGAAGTTGCTAAGACACTGTCCATCATATTTGAAAAATCATGGCAGTCAGGTGAAGTTCCCAATGACTGGAAAAAGGGAAATATAACCCCCATTTTCAAGAAGGGGAAAATGGATGAGCTGGGAACTACAGACCAGTCAGACTCAGCTCTGTGCCTGGCAAAATCTTGGAGCTGATTTTCCTGGAAGGCATGCTAAGGCACATGAAAACCAACAAAGTGCTTGGTGACAGCCAGCATGGCTTCACTAAGGGCAAATCCTGCCTGACCAATCTGGTGGCCCTCTATGATGTGGCTACAGGAATGATGGACATGGGTAGAGCAGTTGATGTCATCTACCTGGACTTGTGCAAAGTGCTTAACACTCTCCCACACGGCATCCTTGTCTCTAAGTTGGAGAGACATCAATTTGATAGGTGGACCACTCGGTGGATAAAGAACTGGCTGGATGGCTGCACACAAAGAGTTGTGCTCAATGGCTCAATGTCCAGCTGGAGACCAGTGACGAGTGGTGTCCCTCAGGGATCGGTGTTGGGAGCAGTCTTGTTCAACATCTTTGTGGGTGACATGGACAGTGGGATTGTGTGTGCCCTCAGCAAGGTTGCGGATGACACCAAGCTGTGTGATTCGGTTGATACGTTGAAGGGAAGGAATGCCATCCAGAGGGACCTTGACACGCTTGTGAGGTGGGCTGATGTCAACCTGAAGTTTAACCATGCCAAGTGCAAGGTCCTACACCTGGGTCAGAGCAATCCCAGGCAAAGGCTACAGGCTAGGCAGAGAAGAGATTCAGAGCAGCCATGCGGAGAAGGACTTGGGGGTGTTGGTTGATGAGAAAACAAACATAAGCCAGCAGTGTGCGCTTGCAGCCCAGAAAGCCAACCGTATCCTGGGCTGCATCCAAAGGAGCATGACCAGCAGATCGAGGGAGGTGCTCCTGCCCCTCTACTCTGTTCTCGTTGGACCTCACTTGGAGTGTTGTGTGCAGTTCTGGCGTTCTCAACATAAAAAGGACATGGAACTGTTGGAACAAGTCCAGAGGAGGGCCACGAAGATGATTGGGGGACTGGAGCACCTTCCATATGAAGATAGGCTGCGAAAGCTGGGGCTGTTCAGCCTGGAGAAGAGAAGGCTGCATGGAGACCTCATAGCAACCTTCCAGTATCTGAAGGGGGGCTATAGGGATGCTGGGGAGAGAGTCTTCATGAAGGACTGTAGTGAAAGGACAAGGGGCAGCAGGTTAAAACTTAAACAAGGAAAGTTCAGATGAGATATAAGGGAGAAGTTTTTTACTGTGAGGGTGGTGAGGCAATAGAATGGGTTCCCCAAGGAAGTTGTGAATGCTCCATCCCTGGCAGTATTCAATACCAGGCTGGACAGAGCCTTGCGGGACATGGTTTAGTGTGAGGTGTTCCTGGTCATGGCAGGGGGGTTGGAACTAGATGACCTTAAGGTCCTTTCCAACCCCAACTCTTCTATAGTTCTATGATTAGTAGTAGTATAAAGAAAAGACGCACATCTTTGTTCTTCTGTGTATGGTAGGGAGTTACAGTGTCTGGTTTTCCTGTAAAGATTTTTAAAATTCAATAAATAATATAAATGTAAAGCTTCCTTTTGAGGCGTCTGCCTTAGCTGTGAAGGTTTGCTTCCTGCAAGGAGCTAGATTATAGCATTCATAATGCAAAACTGGGTTGTCATATGGTAGACTATGGAGCAGTGTTAGAATGTGAGTTTAAGTTACATTGTCCACACAAGCAGGTTACACAGTTTAAAACATTGTGATCTCTACAATTGTATGCTGGTATATTTGTGGTTGCAAGAATGTTGTAGGGGAGGCTATTATTGCAAAAATTAAGGAATCACTGCAATAGAGCTCGTTTGCCAAAAGTTTTACAGAAAATATCTCTTCTCATCTACTTTGCCACTGATTTATAAGCAAGGGTTTGATCAAGGCAATAGGGAGGAGATGAGTTTTAAGTTGTTATGCATGTACCCAGCACTGAATCCTGCCGTTAGTTTCTCCTGAAATGCTACATAATAAATGCAAATGAAACAGAGGAGAAAAAGACAATTTAGGGCAAACAGTAGAAAATTTTATTGCTTAATTTATCAACAAGTTTTTCTGTTCTTGAATAATTCAATTCCTAGAATTAACAATAGAAGCGAAAATTTAGTGTAACAGAATAGAAGAGTAGGAAACACGAGCAAAGCTATAGTATATGAATAATGTTTAAATAGTTGTAGATGAACGTGGACAACTAACTGTTCATAAATTCCCTAGGAGATCTAAAGGCAAAAGACCCGAAGGGCAATTCAACTGCACACGTAAGAGAACTAGAGGGTTAATTAAAATAGTAGATGAACATTAGACTGTGATGTTCTACGCAATTACAACCACAAAAATGTTAGTTTCATAAAGGCAACCAAAAAAGACAGGACAGTTTGGTAAAAGTAGTGCAGCTTTCTTAGAACAGTTGTGTTCCAAAAAAGAACGCATTACTGGAAAAGATAGATACATCCAAAATGAAGGAAAACTCGTGCAACTGCAGAGTGTGAGATCAGATCTCTGGCTAAGAATGTTAAAGAACAGGCCTACAAAATGACGAAATGGGAGACATAAGGACAGACGTGCACCAACATGAAGAATCATAGAATCATAGAATAGTAAGGGTTGGAAAGGACCTCAAGATCATCGAGTTCCAACCCCCCCGGCCATGCCCAGGGACACCTCCCACTAAACCATGCCAGCCAAGGCCCTGTCCAACCCCACCTTGAACGCCGCCAGGGATGAAGCATTCACAACTTCCCTGGGCAACCCAGTCCAGGGCCCCACCACCCTCACAGTAAAGAATTTCTTCCTCAGATCCAATCTAAACCTCCCCTGTTTAAGTTTAAACCCATTCCCCCTTGTCCTCTCACCACAGTCCCTAATGAAGAGTCCCTCCCCAGCATCCCTATAGGCCCCCTTCAGGTATTGGAAGGCTGCTATGAGGTCTCCACGCAGCCTTCTCTTCTCCAGGCTGAACAGCCCCAATTTTGTCAGCCTATCTTCATACGAGAGGTTGAGAAAATTGGGGCTGTTCAGCCTGGAGAAGAGAAGGCTGCGTGGAGACCTCATAGAAATGTGAAACCTGTGGAAATATAAGCACATAAATATCACAGAGAATTAAAAAGACAAAATATAATTTGCCAACTAATCCATGGGTCAGGTTTTTTGAACATTTATTTGTTTGCAAGAATTATTAGTAGATATATCTATGAACTAAAGCAAAGCAAGATTAGTAGGAAGAGCAGATATAGCTGCAGACAAAGACAGGAAGGGAAGAACAGAGTTACTGAATTCAGAAGGCTTTTAGAATTACTGCTTTTTCTCTTTCTTTAAAAGCTCTTTCTTGAAAATTAGATGTAAAACTTACTTCATTGGTCCAAGTAATATCCTCAGCTCAGGATGCTTAAGCAGTGTCTTTATTATAATAGAAGCAATATTCTGCTTTCCTTTAGTTTGTGATGGGAAAATTCTCAGGAAACATACATGTAAATAACTTCAATATTGTATATATATGTGTATATGCATAGAGAGAGAGAGAGAAAGAGAGAGCTAGAGAGTGTTCATACCAAAGCTTTAGCTATCTTGTTCAAAAATATGGCTTATTTGGTCAGCATTTGTGTTAGTTCAGTAGCATTTTAATGAGTTAGTTAGAACACTCAAAAGGTAAATGAAATCAATTAAATAATGTATTTATTATTGAAACAAATACACCAGAAAGTCTGGATTAATCTAACCAGATGTCTATGTCCACAGTGTTACGCTATATTGAGGAAGTGTATGTACAGATATACACAGTATACATTGAGGAGGTTCCCCTTCTGTTCCATGTAGTCAATGAAGAGAAGGAGGAAATTCTCTGAGGTAATTAATTTCACCTAAAAGCAGAGGTACAAAGTCAAATGGCTTATGCTAAATGTTTATGTCACTCTGCTGACTACATAGACAGCTTAGGACAATTTGTTCAAATTTGTCATCTTTTTGTGCTTGTTTTATCTTTAAAGTTATAAAGCTAGAAACCAAGAAGTTGAAAAACATACACAAGAGGAATTGCATGGGTCAGAAGATTACAACCACCAGTTTTAGGGTGTAGGGAAATTACGGGTCATATTCCAAGGAAAGGTGGCAGTGAGATCTAAGGATAATACTGTGCTGTCTCTAAGAAGAAACAATATCTAGAGTTTGCACTAGGATTAGCCATCCTACTTTTTTTTTTTTCATTATCCTACCAAGTACTCTTTCTAAAAGAAAGACTTTATGGTTCCTTTCTTGATACTTCAGGGTAACTTCTGAAGTCTTTTTTTTAAACAGTTCTTTTCAGGACATGCTCACCCTATTTATCAGGTTACTGTCACTAACTCTTTCCTGTGACAACTTTTTTAATGCCCTTTTTAACTAGAAGGCTAATGATTATTTTTATTTGGTCTATAGCATTTTACAGCTGGAAGTTTGAAATGAGACAAAATATTTTGCAGCCCGTGTCTCAAATAAGACTGAAAGTTATCATAATGTACAAAATTAATAATATAAGCAGAACTAGTAAGTAGATGCTAAAGAACAGAAGTTGTATGAATTAAAGATTGACATTGTCAGATTTCTGAGCCTGTCAGTGCCATTTTTTTTCAGAAATATATGCACATAATTCACAAACGGAAATAATATTTTTACCATATGTAGCATTTCACACACTTTTGTTTTTGATATGTGCATTTATCTGTGTTATATTGAATAACCTGAATACTTATAATGTTTATGGAGCTATTGTGATATCCCTGCTGCTTGTAAATATTGGTTCATAAATGGAGATAAATACAATCAATTATACTGTGATGATGAGTAAAACAATAGAGAGCTTATGGGGAAAGAATCCCATTAGTCCTCTCTGTTACCTGCAGAGGTAAATTCTGTGATATTTCTCTGCAGTGGAATAAGGAGATGAAAATGACCATAACTGTAGCAGCAGATATGTAGCTTCTATGCTCTGTGTATTCCTGCACTTCACAACTAAGTCCCAGAGCTGAGTTTCCAGGAGTAGCCACTTGTTTCAGAGAAACAGAAGGAACAATAAGATCGGTACCATCTTAAGTAACAGCATTTAATGCTTCACCTATTGACAGAAACACTACTACACAGTATTGGAATTTCTGTAAACTAAAATGAATATATCATTCTTCCTGCACGTAAATTACTAACAAATTTGAGCATACTGTTACACCCTCTAGTGTTAATGTTGAGTATGAGAAAACTAGGGTTTGAGACTAGAGGAGCTGCTTTTGTGGCTTTCTCCATGGAACCCAGGTGTTTTTAGACTTCATATTATTAAAGACACTTTCATGCTTCCTGAATGGTTCAAAAATGCAGACATAAAGTTAAACACAAAGAATCACAATCATTTTCAATTGTTTTTCATCTCCGTTAATATCTGAAAGTCTTGAAATTACTATCCATTGATATGAAAACTGATAACACTTGTGAGAGACATTTAACTTCCTCAAAAAATCCCATATATTTTCCTTAAAATGAAAAAATGCTTAAATGAAGGACTATGTCTCTATGCCTTTTTTTTTTTTTTTTTTAAATGAAATTCTGTTTGCATCTTCAGTTTCTCTAACTTGGCAGGAAAAATAGTGTAAAATACGTTAAACAAGTAAAACACGTTGGTTTGTTTTTCAGACTTTACAACGACATTTGTCTAGCCTTTATACTGGCCACCTGAAAGAAAAAAGAAAAAGCCACTTGTTTCTTGGATTCAGTTATTAGGAGCGGGTATCTAATGGAAAATTAGGAGTGGATATCTAATGTAAATCTGTGTTCACAGTGACCATGTGTGCCATTTGCTATTCCCCATTGGTCAGGTGCATTTTTTCACTTAGAAGTTCAGAATGGCTTGCAATGAGTTCAGAAAACTTTAAATTTTTCTATGTAAAAAACACTAAAGTCATAAACTACACTTTTAAGATGTCACTCAGGTTTGGCATCTGGAAAAGTGTACAGCTGGAGAGCTATATCAAATAATTTACATTTGCTGTTGATTTAGAGTTTAGTTCTTAAGTTTGACTGATTGGCAGTAGCAAAGGCAGTAAGTAGCTGCATTTAAATGTGCACATTATTTTCCTACACAAAGTACTAAATATTGCTACAGTAACGATACATTACAGCACCATGCATATTTTATAGCTTTCCAATAATGAATGACTTTGCAAAATAGTTCACTTCAAATAAAAACTACGGTGTTTTTTAATTCAAACAAAGTAACTGTAATCAAAGTATAAACTATTGATAAAGCTTTGGTGGCTGCACTAAGTGAATGGTGTTTTACATACTGCAGATTTCTTTGCAACTCAAAAATGTTTGTTTCAGTAATATATCTGACATGGTAAACATTTTAAGCCAGTTTCCTCCCATTGTCTTTTTATCTTTCCTATTGCAATACATGAAATAATTTGGAAACATGTCTACATGACTGTAAAAATTGCATCCTTACATTAATTTTAGTTTAAGTATCCCAGAAGATCACAGCTATGTGTGGCAGCAGTTGTAGCTTGTACAAAATAACCTAATGTATTACCCTTTACACTGTGCTTAAATATCATGGAAAATGCACGAACAATGTGATCTCATGCATGTTAGACCCATGAGGTTACTCATAGCTTCAACAAGTGCTATATAAATAAACTAATTCTTTCCTTAAACCAGTTCCACTTAGGTACAAGCATTTTAAGTGTTCTTTTGGATCTTAGTGATCCTTGGATTTAAGTGATCTTTTGGATCATAGCACTTTTGAAAGTGCTGTGATGGGTGTCTGTTCAAGTGTACCCATAAAATAAACATTTTATGAATATTTTAATGCAAACACTGTAGTATACATTTTGAGGTTTGACCTCTCCTGTTTGTATGAATGATGTGTGTAGTATTGCACTCTTTTATTTTAGTCATTTACTCTGATAACGTGTCAGGTATGAATTAAAATATGCTTAATAGCATTTGCTTTTATTGAAACATCCTTTGCACAAGCTTCAAAAATTATAAATATGCTACAGCAGAGACACACAGAAAGTATGAATGAAGTTAATACTGCTAATCTTTTTCAGGTCCTTTTAAGCATATCTGAGGGTTTGTGATTAACTGTTCTAGTTGAAAGCAGGAGGTTTTGTCAAAATCTTCAGTAAAAATTGTACGAAGGGCTAAAAATTCCTTAGAAAATTAACTACATGAAATCAAAACTTTTCATTGCAGATCAAATAATCATCAAAATAGTTCTACATAATTTTCAACAATGTATGTCATTAAGAAAGACCTTTTATATAAAAGAACTAAGCTAATTTATGTCAGTTAAAACCCCACAATATTCAACAGTAAATTGATCTCATAGACTACTTATTTCATAACGTGATAGGTAACCAGTAAAATTCATGATGAAAATGGTACTTTTCACTATTTGTAGGAAGAATAAATAAAGTAGCATGCCTGTTACATGTTTGCTTATTTTATGTCCTTTAAAGGTAGCTATATTTTGGTATGGGCTGAAAAAATGTGTACTGCTGCAATAAAAAATGTGTCAAAATGATGTTCTATGCATTCATTTCAGTACTATTTACTTCAAAAAGATGACAAAATTTCCATAGGCAAGTGGGGATGGCAGGCAGAAGCAGAATGATGAATGCTCACATTTTTCTTTTTGTGTATTTTAATCTGACAACTCTGGTGGGTTTTTTAATGAGAGGTGCTTGCTCAAATGTTACATAGTACCACAAAAGAATAAGAATCTATTCCATACAAGTTTTGTTAGTATTATTTTTCGTTTACTTTGTTAGATTCACACCCTTTTCTGATCACCTTATAAAACTAAAATCTGCCTATATACCTTTGGGTTATTTATATTACATAGGTTTAGTTTCTCTTTCAGCATACTACTTTTCAGTGAAGTCACATTTCCCCTGCCCATTGACATAGCCTTCTACTCTGTAACAGAACTTAGTTTCAGAAATACCAAACATTACCAAATATGAGAAATTACAGATGAGGAAGGTGGCTACAAATAGTGGCTACAAATGGTAGTTGTGGCTTCCCACATTCACTGTGTCTTCCAGTTCTTAATCAAACCAGAGTTATAGAAACATGTTACTACCTTTTTTGATCTTATTCAGTGGCACTGGGAAGGCATGTGTCAAAAGAACAACTTCTGATTATTTTGTGTGTGCGTGTATCAGTGACGGCTGTCTACTTGATGTGACCAGGTCTAGTACTGAACATTCAACTAGCCTGACACAGCCCAAGTTATAGTCCATTTACTGTTCTTTTTTCCTTAATTAAACTTCAGGCAAATATAGATGAAGGCTCAAGTTGCAGTATTATGATGCAGATTACACATGCTGCAGTTACGAAACCTATTTGGATCTTTAATTCTGGCTCCAGCCCATGCGCAAAAAATAAATTAAATATAACAATGGTGCCTGTGTTGAGGGAGCTACTACAAGTAGCAAACTGGGTCAGAGAATTTTTGTTCCCTATTATGGAAATTCTTTTACAAAGTGTTTGTGAAACGTCATTCGAATAAGAAATAAATAAGGGCATAATTTCACACTCAACATATTTCTGGAAAAAAAAAAAAAGAAAAAAGCCAACAAAAAAAAAAAAAAAACCGAACAACCCAAAACAAAACAAAACAAACAAAAAACCACAAACAACAAAACCCCCCAAAAAAACAAAACCAACAAAACAACACCAAAACCCAAAAAAACCCAGAATAATATCAGAAGAATATAAATTACTATAATTGAAGGGTTAGTTTGACATACATTCCAAGCTTTATTTTCCAGCTTTGCTGCAGTCAAACTTTGCTTTGAAAACTTCAGCCAACACTGCGAACTCATTTCAGTCAGCTCTAGCCAGAAAACTTCTTCAACAGAAAATTCCTGGTAAGAAGAAAATACCAACTTCTTTGATGTGGGTTGGTGTTTAGATCATAACACTGGAGTGCCAGCAGAGATTTCTCTCTACAGCTTTCCCTACAACTCTGAACAAGCTGCTTAATTTTTCCAGTAATGATTTTCTCTAGTGCGATGAGTTGACCCTGGCTGGATGCCAGGGGCCCACCAAAGCTGCTCTGTCACTCTCCTTCTCAGCTGGGAAGGGGAGAAAAAATATAATGAAAGGTTTATGGGTTGAGATAAGGATCAGAAGAAATCCTTCATCAATTGCCATCATGAGCTTCTCTCTCCATGGGGCCACAGGTCCTGCCAGGAGCCTGCACTAGCGCAGGCTTTCTATGGGGTCACAGCATCCTTTGGGCAACCCCCTGCTTCAGCATGGGGTCCTCCACAGGCTGCAGGGGGATATCTGCAGATCTTCGGTGGACCTCCATGGGCTGCAGGGGCACAGGCTGCCTCAACATGATCTGCACTAAGGACAGCAGGGGAATGTCTGTCTAGTGCCTGTAGCACCTCCTGCCCTTCTTCACTGACCTTGGTGTCTGCAGTGCTGTTTAATTCCTCTTTCCGTTTGCAGTTGCTCCTGTACAGTAACTTCTTCCCCTTCTTAACTGTTATCCAGAGGTGCTACCGCTGTTGCTGATGGGCTCAGTCATGTCCACCAGCTGGCTTTGGCTCTGTCAGACACAGGGGAAGTTTTTGGCAGCTTATTACAGAAGCTGTAACACCCCTTCCACCACCACCATAACCTTGCCACAGAAACCCAATACCTCTAGAAAAAAATGAACCATATTATTGTAAATATGATCATTGAGGCTTTGCCCACTTTCATGGAGTACTTTGGAAACCACAAGTACATAATATAACAATCAAAGTAATTACTCTCCTTATTTCACTATCTAAAAAAGTACTGATACCAATATTTATGTGTTTTAATAGAAAATTCAGTAAAGTCTTTGTCATATATTATACACTGAATTTCAGTGTCTCTTTTTGTAGCTTTTTAAATTCAATTTTGATAGCTACATGGTGTTCAAAAGCAGTTTGGTGAGCAACACAAATGCTCTTTAGTCAGTTTTCTAAGAGTGATCATGTTTATTATAGTCACTACAGTACAAATAGTTTGTTAATTTCAATGGTTACATTACTATATCAATTAAAACATACTCAATTTGTGCAAAATTCAACTAAGTTGTTATAGTTTATCCACTGTACATAACTTTAGCATAACCATGTATTTAGCAGAACATTTATTTATGTGAATGACATAACGTTTTATGCATAGAAGAGCAGAAGTAGTATTCTTATACACTGAAAAATGTCTCATTTCTCTTAAGCTCATATTCTGGGATGTTTACAGAGGTAAATGCAATGTATTATGCAAGTGATGTACTCTGTAGATAAGCTCTTGATCACATTTTTTCTTTATTAAATACTAAAATCAGTTAAATGTGTTGTTTTGGTTTTTTGTTTTGTTTTGTTTTGTTTTTACCTAGTGACTGCTTTGAATAAATATGATCTCTGTAACTACCATTATGCTCTGCAATATATAATTCATTGAACTAGCTTTTAGTTTCTGACATTGTCCCATAGTCCCCAAGAAAGCCTTCTCAGTCCTTTAAAATGGGTTACATTGCCCCAGTATATTTAGCCAGATGCTCCATCCAGATTTGTTCTTTCTGGTTCATTAAAGTATGTTAAGACTTCCACACTCTCCTGAAATGAATTTGGTGAACAAAACTAATTGGAAAACATTCTTTTAGGATTGCATCCACTTGCTGCCCCTGACTTTGGAGTCAGAGAGCAGTGAGGGCTGGCTGCTCTTGAAGTGAAGGTAAGCCAGGAGTCTTACCAAGGCAGCCAGGGCAGGGTCCTCACTGTCAAGGGTTCTGTCTGACAGTATCTGAAAGAGGGAGCAGTGCAGGGCTAATGGAGGTGTCCAGGATCACCATAGTACAACAGATCGCCAGTCAAGGCTACAGGAACGGGGCAGATCCAAGGTCAAGTCAGGGAGCTAGTCTGAAGGCCAGTGTCAGCATTCAAACAAACAGGTACATAACTAAGTATGTGCATAGCGCAGATACCAAGGGCAAAAAGCCTCAGCTTAGATGCCTCCAAAAGGAGGGGTAGTCACTACTCAACTCTTTCTTGAATAGCTTCAAGGGCAAATGAGGTTTCTAAGGCCTGCCATGTGCATTGTCTAAAGTGGCCCTGAGCTTAGGCAGCCAAAACTCTAAGAAGAGCTGTGACTTACATTCATATTATGCAGTAGGATTCACTCATTCAGTTAATATAATCTGTGTTTCAGGATTTGAGGGCACTTACTGTGAAATTAACAGTGATGAGTGCATCTCCCGACCATGCCAGAATGAAGGTCTCTGTGTGGATGGAATTAACCATTACAGGTGAGGAAAATTATTTGAATGACAGCTACTCAGTATGATGCACGAATGTTTATCATCTAGCTAGTCTTCTCATGCTTTGCTTGTATTATGTTTGCTGCATTTAAGTGATGTAGTCTTTTTTTTTTGTGATGTGTTTGACACTGTTACATTACACTCAGAATGTTGTGGACAAAAAGACATACATGTACACTGTCCATGTGGACTCAAGAACCTGTTGTAGGGCTAATTAAAGTCTTAGGAATCTAATCAAAATATAACAAACAGGTGTTGTTAGTCCAGTTACAATAATGCTAATAGTCTGACTTGAAGCTAATAGAAAACAGCTTCCTGAACACTGTAGCTACAATGGTTGCATTAGGAAATCTTGCAGTTATCTAGCTCATCTCTTTTGTTATGATGTCACAATTTCCATGTGTGTCCTGTGAGGAGCGATTTCAGTCTTTCTCAAGAACTGGCAGTGCTACTGCAAGTCACCAGTATCTGGGACTCTTTGCCAGGAGAAGTATGAAATTTACAGCTGAGGCTTTTCTCACCTTCAGTCTCAGTCCTGCTGGGAGCTATTTTTGTATATTTCCTTATCACAATTTACTTCCTTTGCACAGTTTATCAGCTTCCCCAGGCCACATGGACCCAAAAGGTTATTGTTTGTAACACCATGATTATCTGGGTGTGTCACACTCTCACCATAAGTGCTAATTCCAGAGCTGAAGCTAAAGCATGAGAGGCAGCAGACAATTGGCTCCAGGATAGGTGTCAAAATTAGTGAAAATGAGCTCAGGCCCTGGCAAGTTCTGAGCCCCTGCACAGTGGGGTCAACACAAATGTTGTGGCCTTCAACTCATAATGGCAAAAAAAAAAAAAAAAAATATTTCCTGGACTGCAGTCCCTGTACCTGTGAAGCTTGTTAAAGCAGTACATTTTGTAAGGATCAGAAGAAAAATCAAACATGATTCTGGAGCCACCTAATTCATTGTCCTGGGTTCAGCAGCAGCAGTCATTTTTCTCCTTCTTGGTAGCTGGTGTGGAGCTGTGTTTTTGATTTTGGGCCTGGAAACAGCGCTGATAACACCAGTGTTTTCAGTTACTGCTTGGTAATGTTTAGGCTGGCCAAGGACTTTGTGAGTCTCACTCTCTGCCAGGGAGGAGGGGAAGCCGGGAGGAAGGAGAGACAGGACGCCTGACCCAGACTAACCAAAGAGGTTATTCCATACCACGGCACATCATGTCCAGGATGTAAAAACGGAGGGCAGAGACCTGGAAGGGTGGGGGTGCACTGCGGGGGCTCGCTGCTGGTGAGGGTGTACTGCTGGGATTGGTGGTGAGCTGTGGTACTCTTTCCTTGTATTCTCTCTTGTCATTATTATTATTGGTGGTAGCAGTAGTGATTTGTGTTATACCTTAGTTACTAAACTGTTCTTAACCTGTGGGAGCTGCATTCTTTCGATTCTCCTTCCCATCCTTCCATGAGCTGAGGGAAGAAAGAGGGGGAAGTGAGTGAGTGAGCAAAACTGCGTGGCTGAGAGGCTTAAACCACAACATTCATACTCCTCAAAATTTGCCACATTTTTCCAGAACCTTTTTCTATTAAACTAAAAAATAACACTGTGAGTGATATCTTTTTTTCTAGGTGCTCCTGCCAACATGGTTTTACTGGGACACTCTGTGAAGCAGAGATTAATGAATGCTTATCAGGACCCTGCAAAAACAATGGAACTTGCCTGGATCTTTTAAACAGGTTAGTTATTACTAAATGAAAAACAATTCTCTGATTTCCTTATGTATAAAATCTGCTCACTGCCTTGAGGTTGGATGGGATCTTCAGCATATGATGAAGATTCTGTGTTAAAATTAGGTAGGCCCATGCTGTTAACTCATGTACTTGTTTCTTAAGTGACCTGAAAGAAAATAGAAGGGAAACTGTTTTCAGCACAATTTGTTCTTTCCCTCCTTACTTTTTTATCATCTTCTTCTTTTTGATTTCTGAATTTGGAAAAGGAGTAAAATAAAGGAAAAATGATCTTCAGTTCGAGTGCTTCATCTCTCTTTTCAGTTTCTGACAATGACTTCTAGTGTGTTTACTAAAAGTTAAGTGTAAGCAAGAGAAAATTTTGTACCTTGTAGATTTTTCCATGACACTCAATAGTTATTCAGAGACTTGGGTCAAAAGAACTTTAGCCCTTAAGTCATTCCTTGTACCTGCAGCTAAAATTATTGTGCACAATTTTTCTAGTGATTTAAAAAAGGAATACATCACTCTGCTTGCTTCAGAAACATGGAAATGAGAAATTCTGGAGTTCTGGGCTGCAGTGCGCTATGCCGAGTGGGCATCTGCGCTAAGGGCGGCATCGGTATGGTGAGCCCTGGGGAGCTGGGGCATACCAGGTTGACTAAGGAGGAAAATAATTTACAGCCAAACCCAGGGCAACAGTCTGTTAATTATTTTGATACAGATGAGGATTAGGGATACCAACTTGACATCAAGACATACATATAGCTTCACAATATTAGAGAAGATCATGTTGTTTACTTCTGTTGACCTACCCGATTTTTTTCTTTTCTGAAGATTCATCTGCAGTTGTGCACCTGGGTACTATGGGTCTCTGTGTGAGATGGATGTAAATGAGTGTGAAACTTTGCCTTGCTTGCATGGAGGAAGCTGCATCAACAGGCTTGGCAGCTATGGGTGCTTCTGCCTACCTGGATTCACAGGTATGGTCCACTACCACAGTGGAAAAAGCTATTTCACAGGTTTTATAAGGTTTTAATTTTATAGCAATGGCCTCGACTAACTGAAAAAAAAAAAAAAAAAAGAGTACACAGGATCATCTCATTTTTGGAGGATAAATCATCATAAATTCAAATAGAACTTTGATACAATTCTTGCTAAGTAGCTCAAGGTGTTGTTTACATTAAGGCTTGATTTATGATTTCTTTAGTCACCCATACATTCAGCTAAAACACATTAAAAGAGAGATTGCATAGTGCAAAGAAAATAAATGTTTTCTGCATTCAGCCACCGACTTTGCTGACCTGTTGGGCTGACACTGTTGCCTTTAGTGTTAATGCATTTTTGCTGAACTGATGGCAAAATATTTAGTGGGTAGAGATGCAGTAAAATTTCTCTAAAGTGACTGTGACATTTAAATGCTCTGCAGGCTGTAGAACAAGTAGTTCATGCTTAATGTTTTGATATATCCAGCTTAAGCAACCTGAATAGATGGAGGGTCATAGGACTCCGCTTGCAGAAATTTTTATAGTACTCTGCCTCAAGTTGTACCGTTTCTGCATTCTTTCTGCATAAAATGTTTTTTCCTACCCATTTCAGCCTTTGATAAATACCACGTAATTCATAAGATTAGAAAAGGTACAATTCATGCCACTGAACTGAGAGGAATATATTTTCTATACAGAGCAAAGAAGAAGTACAGTTTCGGAAATATCTGTATATCCTTCTTCAATCCACCACTAACTTTAATCCATATACTTCTAGTGCAGTGATCTTCAAAATTATCATTGATATTTCAGCAAAAATAGGAAAAATCTATATCATTCTATTGCTTAAATCTTCAAAATCTCCCCCCAGCACCCAATATTTTCTTCAGAAGAGCTAACTAATAGATGTTAAAACAGTTGTCTTCACTGTTCTGTACACATTTCTGCAAGAATTTCTGGTTATATTCATGAAAGATAAGACAGCTGTACCTGTAGGACTTAAGAGACTCTAATTTGAAAAGGAACAAACAATCTGCAGGTGTGTTTCCTTTCATGATTCTTCATTACTGATTAAGCAGTTTGATTTGAATTCTTTAACACATTTAACCACAAGGATAGGATGTTGGGTTTTCCTAGGGAGGTTTTGTAACTTTGTTTGTTTTGTTTTAATTATCTGTAGTAGTTGTTTAGTATTAGAAGTAGCTATTTACTGGTACAAATTCTTTCAGTAAATTTGCAAGAATAGTTGTTTACTATTCAGTGTTAGCTATTTTCTAATAAGGATGGGGTGATATCTGGGTGTCTATCAAGAACTAAAACATTAGTCAAAATTTAGTGATACACTGGCAATCACTTGATTATGACCAGTGATTTTTTTTTCCTCCCCTTCAAGTGACACTATTCGGACATCCACTATGCAATGTACCAGTTAGACTAAGTCTGAAGGAATAATTAATCCACAAAGTGTTTAGCATAGCAGTTAAACTAAGGCTTTAAAATGAAGTTGCAGTGTTAGCAGACTCAGAAGTGGGTGAACATAATTTGATTTCAAAGCAAGGTCTTCTCAGAGCAAAACACTGCTTTTCTGCATTATGAGGCAAAAAGAGCATGCATGTAGTGTATGGAAAACATCCGGACCTGTGAAGTAGATTTGTGATAGTTTGAGGTTTTGAAAACTTTTTCTAGCAATTGCAATTCAGATAGCTAATAGCTGGTTTTATATATTTAACATTTTTTGTTTGTGTTACCTACAATACAGAAAAGGTAACTACATTGTCTGAGAATACCAAGTTTTGGAATTATAAATAGTAAAAGAAAATACCATGAAACTACAAAATATTAGTGTTCAATGTGCTGAATTTAGAGCAGTATGACAAAAGTAGTCTATTTAACTCCGAAATATAGGTGTATTTCAGTTATTTTGTACACACAGGAACAACTTTCTTTTCAATCATGGGCAAGGACCCTTTAAAGATACCTAATACTGTATGTTTACACAATGATGGTTTGAATTTCAGAAGTGTTTTAATGTGCAGAGAAAACTTTAATCCTTGACTCTAATAATTAAAATATAGACTACTAAATATGAATGGAAACTGGAAACCAATTACAATACATTAAATAGGCTAGGCCAAATAATGTTGCTATATTTTATTTCATTTATAAAAAAATATTTTAAAAGTATTCACTTTCATGAGACATTTTGAACTTTTTTCCTGGTTGTTACATAATTCTAATCTCTAAGCAAAGCAGTCTTTAGACACTGACCTCTGTAGCTCTAAAAATTGGCAGCTTATGTATCTCTTAAAATTTTAAGAATTCCATAATTGTATTTATTTTAGATTTACATTGTTCATAATTTTAATTTATTATTAATATTAATTATTAATTTAATTATTTAGTACCTGTTTAGCAAAAATACATTAAAATAATTATTATTAACCATTAAAATCCAACTTTTCCTCAACACTGCTAAGATAAAATCTACTGCTTTGCAACTTCTGTGGACTCTTTCAGAAAGTGATCATAGTTCAGATGATTTCTGTCAGAAAATAATTGGCAGCAACAATGGTGTTCTTAAACCCTGGGCAAGACTAATAAACCCTGGTTAAAGTCCTCACCCCAAATACTTTGGAAAATAAAACTAAGTGACCTGGAATTCAAGAAACCTTTTTTTCTCTGAAAGTGAATTAATAAAGCAGTGTTGTGTTACAGGAGAAAACCAACAAAAGGGTAATAACAAATAATCAACTTTTCAAAAGTACACAGATCCTTTCCTCTGGGTTTCCTTTGTTGGGTTTTGGGTTTGTTTTTTTTTTTTGTTTTTTTTTTGACAGAATACCTTTTAAAGATGACTGCATCCTCTCTTCTGCAGTAGTCTCCTGTGTATGTTTAGTCATCCTCAATCACATTGACTAGCAAAGCCGTATCAAAGGTTCAGGTGACTCAGTGACAACTTTCCATCCCAAGCTTAGTCCCTGTTTTGTTAATTGCTTTGACTGGCTGATATTGCTCCATGAAACAATATTGCTTAGTTCCACTAGGTCCTCTTGACAACACAAGATCTTATTATTCTTGTTCTATCAGCTGCTGCTGTTCTTTCACTTATATTTGCTCTTTAGGGAATATATATACAGTATACATCATCCTTGTTGCCCAAAAGGATCTTTATAAACCAACGTCTGTTGTTCCTTCAGATCTATGACTTACGCATACTAAAGCTACAAACTGTCTCCTTACATCAGTTTAACCTCTCACTTCCCAGCACACACAAAAGTTATTAGTTTTTCCTAGTTTTACACTCCATTGCAAAAAATACTGACTTATTTGAAACAGCATTAAACTTTCATGTTGAAAAATGCAGGCCTGGAAAACTGTTTTTGGTGTTTAATGCTTATGTTATGCTATGCTTAGGTAGCATAGCATGAAGTCTCTAGGTAATCAGTTAGCTACAAAGTTCTGTGAACTCTTTAATTCTCCAGTCTGATCATTCTCATTCCATATGTCCTGTCTTTGTATGGGGAAAGTCTGGCCTGGTTTACAGAACTAACTGAAAAAATCAGTGGCTGAAAGACCTAAGTAGGATAGCTCTTTACTCAAGATCACCGGTGTTACTGCTTATTGTTTGTACACTGGTGGTATCTGAGTGTTAGATATAGTAACACAAAACTAAAAGGTACTCCTGAGTTACTGAATCTAAACCCTATTTTGTCTAAATGGTTAGCCATTCATAGGCTGTACTGATAAATGTTAATGGTTGTAACATGAACTGCTGAGTTTGTACAGCAAATGTTGTAAAGAAACATGCAACTCTAAACATTATATTTTGTAATCTGCCAAACCTGAGATTTAATGTACATAGAGGATAGGTCTTTTCAGTAAGGGACTACGGCTTACATTGTCATGTTTTAGCACTAAGATACCCTTTTAAATGTCTTAATCAGGGACTGTTAATATGATTCCAGAATCCTTTGTTTTCATAAATGTTACTATAAATACAGGAAATGTATTCAGAATCTAAAGAAATAAAAGGAGAATAAAAGTCTATGTCAGATTTAATTTTGGCTTGGTAGGTAAATCTTTGTTGAGAGAATCTGAAGATACAGTGCAAACAAGTGGAATACTTTTGACTGTGAAACTATAAATTACATGGGACTTAATCAGAAATTTAAAATTAAAAGCAAAATAAGGAAATTAATCAGTGAGTATAGCTATATCTACATTATCACAAATCAATGTGATGTTGCATTCTGGACGTGCACTGGTACATAATCATGTAAAGAAAAAAACAAGAAAAAAAAAATACGTGTATATTCCACTGAGTTTGCTATTAAAAACCTGTTAATTAAAACACTAGGATTAATTTCTCTTCAGCTGCACAGTACAACATCTTAAAAGGAATAATCAATTAAACATACTGTATCATGATCACTTCCCCAGAAGGTCATTTCATAACTGAGGTGTTAATCACTTCTTTATAAATCTTACCATATGAACAACCTTATATCAAATTTTAATCCAGATGATTCAGATATGCTTCAAATGAAATATTCTTCATGTTCACGAAAAAATTATTTTATAATCACGTATAAACCATAAGTGTCTGGGTCACTGTGTCTGCTGCAAAGTAGGTTTAATAAGAGTACAAGTCTTTTGACTGTAGAGTTTTTTTTTATAGTTCGTAATTGCTTCATTTGGAAGGATTCTAGGGTTACCAAGTCATTATTTCCTTGCTGACAGGCACGGTAATTCTTAAATCTTTATTTGTTTTATTTCTTTGTTTGAGGTTAAATAAATAGTTCTAAGATCTCTTGAAAAGACTAAAGTTTTTTTCCAATAATGTGTTGGGTTGACCTTGGACAACAAGTGGACTGCTGCCAGCTGCTCAACCAGCTACTCAGTCTCCTTCATCAACAGGAAAGCATGGCTTAAGGCTCTAGTTAGTAGATGTAACTCCCTTTGAGAGGAAAAAGAATGTTTATGTCCTGACCTTGACTTTCAGGGGAGGGGACAAGCAGTCTAGACTTGGCACTTCAAGGCAAAAACTACTTGAGGTTACACTTTACTCTTCTATGTTCTTCCTGGCGCCTAAAGAAATCTTTGCTGAATAGTGTTGAAAATCAGCAAGTCCACCAACAGTTCCTCCTCTTTTCCTCACAAATTAGGCTAACTTATAGCGTGGACATTATAGTATTTCTCAGGAAAATGCATTAAGTAAATTTTCCTATGATGAGGAGTGTGTTCACTGAACCTAGAATTCCCATGTTAAATTTGGTCTTGATGTGCCAGTCAGGTTTGGCCTCTCTTGATGTGTAAGTGGCATCTTGCTTTGACATCTCAGGGAGTGTACCATGAGATTCCTCCCATCTGACTCTAAATAAATAGTCACTTCAGTTAGTAATGTAGTTGCTCTCCTTCCTCTGCATATCAATAGCAAGGAATACAGACAGAGGTTTGAGGAGTTCAGCTGCAACCACTGCCAGAGATGGCTGGCAGCACAAAGCTGTAGAAGTAGCTGGGAAGCTCAAAAAGATAAAGAAAACTTCTCTCCCTTTTCATTGATTAGATCTTGTGGGACCTTTTTGTTAGGTCATCCCACTGTATAAAAAAAACAGAGCAGATTTTCATTGTCATATAGACAAGATGAGCAGCAGGTTCTGAGGTCCAGGATAAGGAAGGCTGGGGCTCAGAACTGGCATTAAAGATAAAATACATGATGAGTTATTTAAGCCAAAGTTTTAACTTGGTTTAATATACAACTTATGTGCACCCTTAGTTACTTCCAAATGTCAGTTTGTAATGATCTCATAGAGAAGATTAGAATGTAAGGGCAGATAGGAGATTAAGACAATAGCTATTTAGAATTCAGGAATAATTACTTCTCTGCAGAAATGATGACTGAACCTTCAGAGCAAAAAATGACTTCATGGTACTTAGTCATTTTTAGGCATCTTGTGAATCATATGTTCAATAATTGCCCGTGTGAATCAGAATTTTGGATTTATACACTTCAGTTTAATACACATTCTATTTTAGCCACTGAAATCTTTTTTTGAGTATTGGGTAGAGGTGTCAAGGTGTTGGCAGGGTGTGGAGCTGCAAGGCAGCTTCTGTGAGAAGACACCAGGAGCCGAGTCATGCCAGACACAGGCAGTTCCGGCTGACTGTAATGCAGCCACTGCAAGAGATAGCTGAGCTCCTCAGCCAAGGTGGTGACACCTCTGAGAAAATATATTTAATATAAGGCAAAAGTTCAGAGGTACAGGAGAAAGGGGAAAATTGAGATGTGGGCCTGTGCTCACCAAAGGCAGAGAAGCAGGGAGGGGAGGAGCTTCAGGTGCTGGAGCAGAGATTTCCCTCAGCCTATGGAAGAGACCATGCTGGAGCAGGTATTCCCCTGCAGCCTGTGGAAAACGCTCTTGACACAAGCAGACATTCACACTGCAAGCTATGCAGGACCCCACAGAGGAGGAGGTGATTATTTCCTGAAGGAACTGTGGCCCTGTCGAGATCCCATTCTGAAGCAGGTATGTCTTGAAAGACTGGGGAGAGGACCCACTCAAGGAGCAGGGGAAAAGTGTATTAGCCGGAGGGAGCAGCAAAGAGGAGCTGTTATGGATTAACCACAACTTCCCATTCCCCACCGCCCTGTGATGTTTAAGGCAGGGAAGTAGAGGAATTGAGAATGAAGTTGAGCCAGTGGAGAAGTGGAAGGAGGAGGGTAGAAAAAGGGGAAAGTGCTGCTTTATTTCATTTTTGTTTCTTACCATCCAAAAATCTATTTTAATTGGCAATAAAATACAAATTTTCCCCAAGTTGTCTGTTTTGCCCGTGTTGATAACTGCTAAGTGATCTCCCTGTCTTTATCGTAGAATTGTAGAGAAATGTATTTGTAGTTTCAAAGCAATGAAGTTACTGTACAGCTAGGAGTAAGACAAGTTTCTACAGCATGTACCATCTCTGGTCCTTTAGGAAATTCAGTGAATAACTGCCTAATCTTTTGTGCAGATTATGCTTGAAATATGCGATGCTATAGTCCATTCATAATAAGTGTTCGGCAACAGCAACTTTCACTGTGTATACAAATTAAATTTGGTGATTAAGAACTTGGATGACAGCACACTCCCCTTGTTTAGTAAAATAAAATTGTTTTTTTTTTTTTTCTTCTTACTGATCTGTGTCTTTAGGGAGAAAAATCCTTGTCTTTTGGCAAAGAATATCTAAATCTGAAGTGTTTGTTCTTCATGCTCATTACCGTCTAATTTGAATATATTTAGCATAGCAATTCTAAGGTGATTTCACCAATGTGTTCTATAGTTAATTATTATTTATCTTCAAAGAGAACCAGATCCTTTTTCTGGATTTATAGGAGTCACTAAAAGAGGAATAGAACTAGCTCTGCTTCTTATATTTGACTGTTGAAAAGAAACAGTGAGTTATTTATGAATTGTGGTTATTTATGAATAACATCAATGTAGGAGTCTGCTTTATAGTGATAAAAAGAACATTGTTCATGCAGTCATGTACAAGTTTGGACTTAGACCCATTTCCAATTGTATTTATTGCCTAAAACGGTATGATGGATTGGCAGAAAAACTGTTTGATTCCACAGATTTGCCTCCAACTTTCCTTCATAGAGGTTACTAAATGTAACAACATCTGTGAAGAGTTTAGAATAACTTCTGCTTCTTCTTTCATACATCACTCTACACTGACCAGAACAAAGTCTTGAATCATAGAATCATAGAATAGTTAGGGTTGGAAAGGACCTTAAGATCATCGAGTTCCAACCCCCCTGCCATGGGCAGGGACGTCTCCCACTAAACCATGCACCCAAGGCTCTGTCCAACCCCGCCTTGAACACCACCAGCAGTGGAGCATTCACAACTTCCCTGGGCAACCCATTCCAGGGCCCCACCACCCTCACAGTAAAGAATTTCTTCCTCAGATCCAATCTAAACTTCCCCTGTTTAAGTTTGAACCCATTACCCCTTGTCCTCTCACTACAGTCCCTAATGAAGAGTCCCTCCTCAGCATCCCTATAGGCCCCCTTCTGATATTGGAAGGCTGCTATGAGGTCTCCACGCAGCTTTCTGTTCTCCAGGCTGAACAGCCCCAACTTTCTCATCCTATCTTCATACGGGAGGTGCTCCAGTTCCCTGATCATCCTTGTGACCCTCCTTTGGACTTGTTCCCTATATTGTAATACAAGATTACAGTGATGTGACCTCTCCCATATTCATTCTCTTTCCATAGCTGGTCTGTTTAATATTAAAAATTTATACCTAATGGAAAACAAAGAAACACCCCCCCCAAGAAAAAAAAAAAAAAAAAAAAACAAACCAAACAACCAAAACCCAACAACCCTCCAAACAAACAACTAACCCTCAGCCAAGCAAAAAATAAAACAGAAGAAATATTTCCAATATAAAATATGTGGTAGGTGAGCCATCTGTGCATTCTGACAGTTCATGCGCAACTTTTTTGCTCCATATGAACCAGATCTGGAAGCACTTGAGAGCAGAGCATTTTTTTAAATCACTAGGGAAAATGGAGGATGGTGATTCTTTAGACTTACACAGCTGACTAAGCATACTACACAGCACAGTTCAAAATTTGCAAGTTAGCTTAAATGATAGGAGCAGCCTCACGCTTGCAGGCCCTTGTTCTCATGGGAGACTTCAACCACCCTGATATCTGTTGGAGGGATGGTACGGCCCGGCACAAGCAATCCAGAAGGTTCCTCGATTGTGTGGAAGACAACTTCCTTCTGCAAGTAATAGAGGAGCCGACAAGGAGAGGTGCTATGCTTGACCTCGTCCTCACCAACAGGGAAGGGCTGGTTGGGAATGTAATGCTCCAGGGCAGCCTTGATTGCAGCGATCATGAGATGGTTGAGTTTGAGATCCTCAGGACAGTGAGAAGAGCATGCAGCAAGCTCACTGCCCTGGACTTCAAGAGAGCAGACTTTGGCCTCTTCAGGAACCTGCTCAGTAAGGTTCCATGGGATACAGCCCTAGAGGGCAGGGGGGCCCAAGACTGCTGGTTGATATTCAAGGATCACCTGCTGCAAGCTCAGGAGCAATGCATCCCAACTAGAAGGAAGTTCAGCAGGAGGGCCAGGAGACCTCCTTGGATGGATAAGGAGCTGCTGAGCAAAATTCGAAGGAAAAAAGAGGCTTATAAAAGGTGGAAGCAAGGTCAGGCGGCCTGGGAAGAATACAGGGATGTTTTCATGGAAAGCTAGGGACCAGGTTAGGAAAGATAAGGCCCACTTAGGATACCACTCCATACTCTTGTTTTGTCACATCTATGGCATTTTCTTGCCTTTCACAGCACTCTTGACATGCAGTGGAGCCCCCAGGTTACTGTTACTGTAAGTAATCACTCGAACGTGGTATATATGAGGTACTTTTCATAGAATCATAGAATCATAGAATAGTTTGGGTTGGAAAAGACTTTAAGATCATCTCGTTCCAAACCTGCTGCCATGGTCAGGGACACCTCACACTAAACCATGTCACCCAAGGCTCTGTTCAGCCCAGCCTTGAACTCTGCTAGGGATGGAGCTTTCACAACTTCCCTGGGCAACTGTCATGGTTTAAGCCCAGATGTAACTTGCGCAGTTGCTCTCTCATTCCCTCCCCTCCCCCCCCCCCCCCCCCCGCTCCTGGAGGGATGGGGAGAAGAATCGAAAGAATGTAACTCCCATGGGTTGAGATAAGAACAGTCCAGTAACTAAGGTATAACACAAATCACTGCTGCTACCACCAATAATAATAATGATAAGGGAAATAACAAGGAAAGAGAATACAACCGCTCACCACCCACCAACAGATACCCAGCCTGACAGAGCAGTGATCTAACCCTTCCGGGTCCCTGCCCCCAGTTTTTACATCCTGGGCTTGATGTGCTGTGGTATGGAATACCCCTTTCATTATTTTGGGTCAGGAGTCCTGTCTCTGCTTCCTCCCGGCTTCCCCTCCTCCCTGGCAGAGCATGAGAGTCAGAAAGTCCTTGGTCAGACTAAACATTTGAGCAGTAACTAAAACCATCAGTGTTATCAACGCTGTTCCCAGGCCCAAAGTCAAAAACACAGCACTGCACCAGCTACTAAGAAGGAGAAAACATGCCTGCTACTGCTGAATCCAAGACAGCAACCCATTCCAGTGCTTCACCACCCTCACAGTAAAGGACTTCTTCCTAATATCTAATCTAAACTTCTTCTGTTTAAGTTTGAACCCATTGCCATTTGTCCTACCACTACAGCCCCTAATGAAGAGTCCCTCTCCAGCATCCTTATAGGCCCCCTTCAGATACCTGAAGGCTTTTCCCTTTGATGTACGGGTGCATTGTTTCTAGCATGGTATGTACAATCTCTAAAGCAGAGCTTCAAGAGTTGTCTTCATCCCAGTAACACATCTGGCACAGTCAGAGCTATGAAACAATTTACAGGTGAAGTTTCAAATGCTAGTTCTGTCGTATTACAGTCTGTCTCTCACACCAACTTTGCAGAATGCTTTATTATAATGATTACAATGCAGCAAGATTATTTTTATTAGAAGTTTTCATACTTTGCACAAGAATTGAAAAATGAGGCAGGTTTCAAGTTAAATGACAGTCACATTGGAAGAGAATGACAGGCTGTCTAGGTTACAGTCATAAATGATTGCTAGCTTTTTTGTGTCTATAATGTGAGAAATTACAAAGTACTTTTTTCTTTTGGAAATAATTTAAACGAAAATGTTTATAAAATAGCTCTGTTCAGTATGTTTTTATTATTTAAAATATTCTGCTTTATAAATAATCCAATGTCGTTCATTTCTACTGCTACCTTTCACTGCTGCTGTCTTCTGTCCTCTGCATACGTCTAACACATCCACTAAAGGAAATAAACCTGAAATCAAATTACATTAAAGTTTAAAAAATAAAATATTGCTATATTGCTGTATTGCTATGAAGATAGTAATAATTAGTTCAGCACTGTAGCAGTAGCAGATTCCAAAATCACCTAATGAAATTTGATTTGACTGTAATCAACCCAGCTTGACTGAGATACCTCAATAGCTGCAGCCTTTCATTTGAAGAGGTTGACATATATTGGCATGCTGATTCTGAAAGACAGATTAAGAGTTAAAATAATCATAATACTTAATCTACTGAGAAAGGAAAAGTTATAGTTCCTTTAGATGATTAACATCCTGTAATTGATTAGATTCTGTTTTACATTCCTGCTCTACTCTCATTTATGCTACATTGAATAAATTTTTACTTGAACAACTCAATGAATGAAAACCCACCTTGCAATTAGCTTTAAAAACAGTAATCATTGAAGCATTTATTTTAAAAAAACATTCAGAATTCACAAATTGTGAAAAAATACTCAAAGTGTCCATTATATAAAGCGATTTTCCTTTTTTGTAACTTGAAGAATTAAACTAGATATGACTTAACATATTTAATAGAGTAAAAGAGAACATGACAGCAAAATGCCATAGAATTGTTTGAAAACTTAATTAACAGGTTATTTCCATTTAAGTGCCCAAACATTTGCTGGCGGTGGCAGGGGGGTAGGAAGAGTGGTTAATTCAGTAAAGTTCTGAACAAAGTGCCAAACTAGAGGTAGTCATACATATTGTTAATGTAAAGAAATGGTTCTTTCTTATGGAATTTATAGAGAACTAAAATTAGTGAAAATTAACCTTATTCCTAGTATCAGCTGCAAACAACATTATCTATGCAATACAGCTTACACCACAATTTCTAAATCTATAGTTTCTTTTTTTGTGCTGTATATGCGAGTTTTTGGAATACCAGCATGAGTCCTGAAATAATGTTTCCTTTAATAAGGCTTTTCTTCTCAGCCTCAGTTCTCTCACACCTTATTGTTCAGCAAGAACCTATCACTGTAGTCTTCCTTTACTGTGAAATCCTGTACATCAACTTTCAAGGCAGTCTTCGCTTAGGACAAAGTTTAATGTCAGAAAGGGTCTTTATTCTCCAGGTGTATCTGAAATACGGGAACCAAAATTCATGAAGTAATGTTCAGACAGGGAATAACATTTGGGAGATAGAGAACTGCAAATTTGTGCTTAGTTTCTTTAAAAAAACAGATATTGTGAGATGTAATTAAGATTGATTCCACCAAGAAAGATTGAATCTGAGGGAAACAACAGAAATGCCTTGTAATGACATCTCCATAATCTGCCCTTAATAGGAAAGCTTTACCAATGTTAATAGTCAAAATGGTCTTTTAGTCCCGTCAGCTGACATGGTTTAAACCCAGTGGGTAACTCAGTACCACGCAGCTGTTCACCCCCCACTATCTCTTCTCCAGGCAGGATGGAGAGGAGTATCAAAAGAATATAAACCCACAGGCTGAAATACGAACAGTTTATTAACCAAAAATAAAGTAAAATATAGTGATAATTGAAAGTAAACCAACAATAAAAATACTGATAAAAATAGAAAATAACAAAAAAGGAGATGAAAGCTCAGGAACCTGAACGTATACAAGTCCATGGGACCGGATGAAATCCATCCACAGGTCCTGAAGGAGCTGGCAAATGAAGTTGCTAAGACACTGTCCATCATATTTGAAAAATCATGGCAGTCAGGTGAAGCTCCCAATGACTGGAAAAAGGGAAATATAACCCCCATTTTCAAGAAGGGTAAAATGGATGAGGCAGGGAGCTACAGACCAGTCAGTCTCACCTCTGTGCCTGGCAAAATCTTGGAGCGGATTCTCTTGGAAGGCATGCAAGGCACATGAAAAACAAAGAGGTGGTTGGTGACAACCAGCATGGCTTCACTAAGGGCAAATCCTGCCTGACCAATCTGGTGGCCTTCTGTGATGGAGCTACGGAACTGATGGACAGCAGTTGATGTCATCTACCTGGACTTGTGTAAAGCCTTTGACACTGTCTCCTATGACATCCTTGCCTCTAAGTTGGAGAGACATCAATTTGATAGGTGGACCACTCTGTGGATAAAGAACTGGCTGGATGGCCGCACGCAAAGAGTAGTGCTCAATGGCTCAATGTCCAGCTGGAGACCAGTAACGAGTGGTGTCCCCCAGGGATCGGTGTTGGGACCGGTCTTGTTCAACATCTTTGTGGGTGACATGGACAGTGGGATTGAGCATGCCCTCAGCATGTTTGCCAATGACACCAAGCTGTGTGACTCGGTTGATACGTTGGAGGGAAGGAATGCCATCCAGAGGGACCTTGACACGCTTGTGAGGTGGGCTGATGCCAACCTCATGAAGTTTAACCATGCTAAGTGCAAGGTCCTCCACCTGGGTCAGAGCAATCCCAGGCACAGCTACAGGTTGGGCAGGGAAGAGATTGAGAGCAGCCCTGCGGAGAAGGACTTGGGGGTGCTTGTTGATGAGAAAAAGGGCATGAGCCAGCAGTGTTGGCTTGCAGCCCAGAAAGCCAACCATATCCTGGGCTGCATCAAAAGGAGCGTGACCAGCAGGTCGAGGGAGGTGCTCCTGCCCCTCTACTCTGTTCTCGTTGGACCTCACTTGCAGTATTGTGTGCAGTTCTGGTGTCCTCAACATAAAAAGGACATGGAACTGTTGGAACAAGTCCAAAGGAGGGCCACGAGGACGATCAGGGGACTGGAGCACCTCCCATATGAAGATAGGCTGAGAAAGTCAGGTCTGTTCAGCCTGGAGAAGAGAAGGCTGCATGGAGACCTCATAGCAGCCTCCCAATATCTGAAGGGGGCCTATAGAGATGCTGGGGAGGGACTCCTCATGAGGGACTGTAGTGAGAGGACAAAGGGTAATGGGTTTAAACTTAACCAGGGGAAGTTTAGATTGGATATGAGGAAGAAATTCTTTACTGTAAGGGTGGTGAGGCACTGGAATGGGTTGCCCAGGGAAACTGTGGATGCTCCATTGCTGGTGGTGTTCGAGGCTGGGTTGGACATAGCCTTGGATGGCATGGTTTAGTGGGAGGTGTCCCTGCCCATGGCAGGGGGGTTGGAACTAGATGATCTTAAGGTCTTTTCCAACCCTAACTGTTCTATGATTCTATGATTCTATGAAAATACAAGTGATGCAAAATGCAATTACTCACAACCTGCTGACTGGTAAGCAGCCCAACCCAACCAGAGATCTGTCTGTTCTGGGTAACTCCCCCCAGTTTATATACTGGGCATGATGTGCTGTGGTATGGAATACGCCTTTGGCTAGTTTGGGTCAGGTGTCCTTTCTCTGCTCCGTCCCAGGTTCTTGTGCCCCTCCTCACTGTCTGTGCATGAGACACTGAAAAGATTTATTTAGAGTAATCACTAAGCAACAACCAAAACATCAGTTTGTTATCAGCATTGTTCTCAGACTAAACTGAAACACAGCACTGCACCAGCTACTAGGAAGAAAAGTGACGTAACGTAAAGTAAGGTGAGAAATATCTGCCTTAAAATTATGTAAAACACTGAAAATTTTTTAATTATTACATTTTCATATATATATCACTATTGAAAGCAAATTACTAAATTTTAACTGAGAACCTTTAACTGTTAAAATACAGATTTGCACTTCCTAAGTAATGTGTGATTTGCTAGGAAAGTGACTTTTAAAAAGTAACTCATATGGGTTTAGTAAGAGTAAGTAGTAGAAAAGCCAGCAGCAGTCTGTGTACATTAATACTATCCATTTAATTAATATGTCCTCTCACTAATTTAATAATTTTAAATTAGCAGAACTTCTTAGTAGAACAGATTATTTTAATGGGAAGCTAATACCCTTTCTAGTCAGCAGCAGTGGAAACATAGGAATGAAAGCATGATTGAGTGGAAATGTAGCTTGTTATGAAAGCAAAGCTTGGAAATATTAATTTACTAAAAAAAAAAAAACAACAAACAAACCAAAACCTCAGAACTATCGCATTTTGAAACTCTCAGTTTTGCTAAATGGACCAGGAAGATCAAAATATCTATAATCATGGAATGATCTTGGTTTTTATAATCATGTGGAATAGAAATACTGTGCTATAGAGATGCCCTCACCATTCAAATACAAGAAAAATAATCACTTTCAGAATTGTAAGTAAAGTGAGCTTGATGTTTTTGTGCAGTACTTTTGGCCTGCCAATGCTTTTGAAGCATTCCTTGATAAGAACAATTGAGAATTTTCTTTCCTAATGCTAACTTACAAGAATTGCTTTTTTGATAGTTTGATCTTCTATAATACACAGATGAACCTGTCTTCTGCCATCTTGAATGTAGTTTTTGGCAATATATTAACAAAACATCTCTTTCTGAAAGGTTTAAGTTCTTATATTTAGTGATATCAAATAAGACATCAGTGATCCAGAGAGTGTGATGCTAAATGAGAGCATCCAAGGAGTACAATTGATCAGAGCTGTTTGCTGAATGCTTGCATGGTATGGAGGATTGTTGTGGTTTAACAAAGAAAAACAGGTTTCAGAACTGCCTTCTAATTTGTGCCAATAGATAGTTTAACACAGTGCAAGTACCACTGTGCCAAGACCTGGTCAAATACAGAATCACATAGCAGATGCCCTGGGCTTATTTTCCTGGGAGTACTTGCCAAGTCCAATCTCCTGTCATACACTTTCCACTAGAGCTTGACATCTAGGGCTGTTGGTGCTAGGGCCACATACGTTAGCGCAGAATCTTAGAAGTTTTATTTTACTCTGTTAATCTTTACTAGGTAAAAACATTTCCCATGATCTTAAAGCAGTTCTATTTGTAGCATGTTAATAGATTTATTGCAAATGTCTTATTTTTATCTTTGGCTGTAAGAAGGGGAAAATGGATGACCCAGGGAATTACAGACCAGTCAGTCTCACCTCTGTGCCTGGCAAAATCTTGGAGCGGATTATCCTGGAAGGCATGCTAAGGCACATGAAAACCAACAAGGTGCTTGGTGACAGCCAGCATGGCTTCACTAAGGGCAAATCCTGCCTGACCAATCTGGTGACCTTCTATGAAGGGGCTACGGAACTGATGGACAGGGGCAGAGCAGTTGATGTCATCTACCTGGACTTGTGTAAAGCCTTTGACACTGTCTCCCATGACATCCTTCTCTCTAAGTTGGAGAGACATCAATTTGATAGGTGGACCACTCGGCGGCTAAAGAACTGGCTGGATGGCCGCACACAAAGAGTAGTGCTCAGTGGCTCAGTGTCCAGCTGGAGACCAGTAACGAGTGGTGTCCCCCAGGGATCGGTGTTGGGACCGGTCTTGTTCAACATCTTTGTGGGTGACAGGGACAGTGGCATTGAGTGCGCCCTCAGCAAGTTTGCGGATGACACCAAGCTGTGTGGTTTGGTTGATACATTGGAGGGAAGGAATGCCATCCAGAGGGACCTTGACACGCTTGTGAGGTGGGCTGATGCCAACTTCATGAAGTTTAACCATGCTAAGTGCAAGGTCCTCCACCTGGGTCGGAGCAATGCCAGGCACAGCTACAGGTTGGGCGGGGAGGAGATTCAGAGCAGCCCTGCGGAGAAGGACTTGGGGGTGTGGGTTGATGAAGAAATGAACATGAGCCGGCAGTGTGCGCTTGCAGCCCAGAAGGCCAACCGCATCCTGGGCTGCATCAAAAGGAGCGTGACCAGCAGGTCGAGGGAGCTGCTCCTGCCCCTTTACTCTGCTCTCGTGAGACCTCACTTGCAGTATTGTGTGCAGTTCTGGTGTCCTCAACATAAAAAGGACATGGAACTGTTGGAACAAGTGCAGAGGAGGGCCACGAGGATGATCAGGGGACTGGAGCACCTCCCGTATGAAGATAGGCTGAGAAAATTGGGGCTGTTCAGCTGGACAAGAGAAGGCTGTGTGGAGACCTCATAGCAGCCTTCCAATACCTGAAGGGGGCCTATAGGGATGCTGGGGAGGGACTCTTCGTTAGGGATTGTGGTGAGAGGACAAGGGGTAATGGGTTTAAACTTAACCAGGGGAGGTTTAGATTGGATCTGAGGAAGAAATTCTTTACTGTGAGGGTGGTGGGGCACTGGACTGGGTTGCCCAAGGAAGTTGTGAATGCTTCATCCCTGGCGGCATTCAAGGTGGGGTTGGACATAGCCTTGGCTGGCATGGTTTAGTGGGAGGTGTCCCTGGGCATGGCAGGGGGGTTGGAACTCGATGATCTTGAGGTCCTTTCCAACCCTAACTATTCTATGATTCTATGATTCTATGTATATTCGCACATGGACTAGACAAAGATTATCTCTGTAATTCTTGCTATGAATTTCCTCCATTAAAAAGTTGCCATTAGTCAGGTGGATAGCAATGATAAAAAGCTATAGGAACTTTCCATTTACTATAAACTTTCGTGCATAAAATACATGGTTTTGAATTGAGACTGCAGTAATTAAGTGCTTCATTACAGAAAGGCAAGAAATGCCTTTCATTTTTGGTGTGAAATGGAAAGCCAGAGGAACTAGTGTAACTTCTGGCTTCTGGACACTTTGTCTGCTCCAGAGGAGGACCTGTAAACTTCAGCATTCTTTTTTTTTCTTCTCCACCCCTTCCCTGGCCCGCATACCTGAAAAAATCAGGAGAATATTCTTGCATTATATGTAGTCTACTGTTTTTTGCTGGGATTTATCCACAGCTAGATTTCTCCATAGTAGTTTGTGCAAGACTATATTTGGGGTTTGTGCTGAAAACAGTTGATAACACATCACTGTTGTAGGTACTGCTGAGCAGTGCTTCTACATTCCTTTTCTGCTTCCCACACTGCCACACAAAAAGTAGGCTGGGGGTGCGCCAGAAACTGGGAGGGACATACAGAGGAAAACTGACCCCAGCTGTCCAGAGGGACATCACATTCCATATGGTGGCGTGCTCAGCAATGAAAGTTGTGGGGAAGAAAAAGGAAGGGAGGGTACTTTATGTGTGATGAAGACCTGCATTCCTGGGGATGGCTGAATACCTGCTTGCTGGTGGGAAGCAGTGAATGAATTCCTTGTTTTGCTTTGCTTGCATGCATGGCCTTTGCTTTGTCTATTAAACTCTCTTTATCTCAACCTACCAATTTTCTCACTTTTAGCCTTTTGTTTCTCTCACCCATCCCATAGTGGGGTGGAAACAAGCAGCTGTGTGGGGTTTAGCTGCCTACCAGGCAGTGTGCAGCAGCTGCCTACAGAGAGACCTATGAACGTGTTGGTTGTCAATTAGTATTTTCTAAAGTACTTTGAGATGTTTAGATGGAAGATGAATGGCACTTATTTGTAGGAAAATTACAAGAAGAAAAGTGCATCACCATATCTCTCATAATGAATGTCTTAAAAAAGATTTCACAGAATTTTATGTGTTGCATTTTCATTTTATTTTGATAAAATAAGTTTTAACCACTAGATCACCACCAAGACATATATAATTTTAATTCTATATTTCTCTTATTGGAAACCTGTGCTTTTCATCTTTCTAATAGCTGTAAAGAAGCACCAGCTACTAGGAAGAAAAATAACTGTTACAGCTGAAACCAGGATGCTCTTGAAATTTCAGATTCTCCATTTAACTATTTTACTTGCAAGTTGACCCTCAAAGCCTTCTTGCCTTGCCAAATTACAGATGTTATAATTGTAATGTGTTGCAGTATAACTATTTTTTTTTGGCACTTGCACCTATAGGTAATTCTAGTGGGATATTCTTTGTTGATGAATATAGTGAACTATATAAACAATAAATAAACTGGTTTGAGTTTAGAATTTAAAGCTTATTCATATCTTCTGTTTTTTACACAGGTGATAGATGTGAAGTAAATATAGATGAATGTATGTCTGCTCCTTGCCTCAACAATGGAAGCTGCATTGATGATATCAGTTTTTATAAGTGTCATTGTAGAAGAGGTTTCATTGGAACAAACTGCGAGATCAACGTTAATGAATGCTTGCCAGATCCTTGTCTTCATGGAAGGTGGCTATCTTTTTTTAACTATTACCATCTCCAAGATAATGTACCTAACTAGCAATATTTAAGATTTAGTGATATAGGAGAGTTGATAAATTATCTCTTTATTATATTCTTCCATAAAAAAAGAGTACTAGCAACTTAAAGATGATAGATGTTGCTTGCTTAAGCTCATGTAATACACTGTTATATTATCTCAGTTTCTCTTTCATTTTTATTCATTAGCATAAAACAGTTTTCTGTACGTGTGATTAAAGTTTAATATAATTAAAAAAAATCTTCAGCTGTTACATGCCAACAGATTGAAATGGGAAGACGTTTGAATATGGCAATCAGAATCCTTGTAAAACTCCTCAGTACCCATAACATACGCATATAAGCCCCATTATTAAAACTAAGTGCTATGGATTTCAGTGGGTTACATCAGACCATTGAAAATGTATGGAATGATACTACTAGTGCTGAATCTAGAATTACATAGCTTCATCTGAATAACACTGTTTTGTATTTCAGATGTATAGATCTCATTGATGGATATCAATGCTCTTGTGAATCAGGATGGACCAGCTCAAGATGTGAGATAAATATTAATGTATGTCTTCAAATTTTATTTAAATCATAGGGGAAAGGGTAATATGCAGCTTGAAACTCATTTTTCATTTAAGTAACTTCTGAACCAGTCAGTTTATTGAAAATGCGTGACAAATTCAGTTGTTTCAAATGATTCTGAAAAGTTCATTATTTATTACTTACATGAAATGCTTTAGAAAAGACCATTGAGAAAATGTTTAAAAGTGGAGTGTGAGTGATAAATGTGAAAAGCCACAGCAAGATAAGCCAACATTACCTGAAAATCATTAATCCCTCAGTTCAGCATGGATGACATAACTACATAATTTTCATTGCAAGCCCCATTTGCTGTAGCTTAATTGTATGTTTGAATAGTAAAACTCAAGGTGCAATGTGCTGCAGTGAAAGTAGGCATGACTTGTGTTTAAATTTTCAAAATCCAGGTAACTGTAGAATTCTGTGATACAAAATGGTAGCATATAAAATACACTGCCCACTTCCTCCTCTTAAATTCAGGAATATTTTTGCCTTATCATGGGGAATGACAGCGCATAAGAAGGCATCTGTATATCTGACTCTGTGCCATGACAATTCCCATGGTCAGCAAACCAAATTGTAGAAGGCGATATCTGGTATAACAAGGAACAGCCCTTACAATGTTGGCCACACTTTGGGGGAAGCACTGAATTTGTTTGGACTCTTTCAGATTTTGTGCCAAAAAGAGTTTAATAAGATCTTGGGATATGATCTTTTCAAATGTATTTGTTTTCATGAGAAAGTCTGGCTTGAGATCTGCCTCACTTTGTGCTATCTGGCTTCTATTATTGTGCTTCTGAATTGTCAAAAACACATCTAAAGTTCTTTTTAACTTATGTATGTATGTAAGAACATTTCATGATTTTTATATATAGCTGAAAGTATTAAAAATACTTCAGATCTATAACTTTTCTTTTGAAAATGTATTACAGTCTCGTACAAGGAGTAAACCTAGCTGGAATATTGTCTTCCAACTACCTTTACAGAAAGAAAAAGTCAGCAAATAAGTAATTCAGCTCAAAAGAGTGCACATCATGATATGATACTGCAAATTTGTATGATTACCAGCTGTTGCCAATGCTAATACAAAATACTTTTGGGTAATATTTTGTCTAGCAACATCCATGATTTACACTTTACTCCATTTTAAGAGAATGAGAGATTAAATGATCGGTAGACAACTGCATGAAATCTTATTCAAAAGATAGCCATATTTCATACTGAGGTGTTTGAAAATGTAGATTAGAAACTCAGAAAAAGAAACAGTATACATATATATTTGACAGCGAAGTCTGTCAGAGTGATGGCTATATTTTTTGATACTCATTCTATTTGCATGCAGTGCAATTCCCAGATTAGACTATAATGCAGGTGTCATACTTTTAAAGGCTCTAACACTGCATTCATCCTGCTCAGACAGATACCATGCCTGTGCAAGTCTTACAGTGATTAACAGGGCTGTCTGACTGTGCATGGGTGCGCACAGCTGGATAGTCATGGTAGGCTTCATGCTCTATAATTGTTTTGCTCTAGACTAACATCAGAAAGTCCCATTGTTTAAAAAAGTAATCAGGAATCAATCCAGGTAAATATACTTCAATATCTTCTTCTCTTGAAGATAAATATCTTTGTATTAAGGGTCATGCAGTGGCACTTTGTGTAGATGCCAAGGTTTTGTTTAGAAGGGAGGCTGCAGAGTTGCCACGGCAGCCCTGTGCTGGACACAGCCTGTTCTTGTCAGCTCCAATGTATCCACTGCAGGACACAGCTGAGTCCCTCCCCCAAGATGGTGGTACCTCTATGGAAACATATTTAAGAAAGGGTAAAAAACACTGCCCAGCAGAGAGGAGCGAGGAAAGAAAGAGTGAAAAGAAAACCAGCAGACACCAAGGTCAGTGAAGAAGGAGAGGGAGAAGGTGCTCTAGTCACTGGTGCAGAGACTCCCCTACAACCCCTGGAGAGAACCGTGGTGCAGTAGGTATTTTTCCCTGTAGTCCATGGAGAGGACCATGTCAGACCCACATTGCAGCCCATGAAGGACCCTGTGCCACAACACGTGGATATGCCCTGAAAGAGCTGCAGCCCATGGAGCGCCCATACCGGAGCAGGCTCCAAGCAGGACCTGCAGCCTGTGGGAGGGACCTCCACATGAACAGGGGAAAAGTGTGAGAGGGAAGGAGCAGCAAAGAGGATTTGTTATGGACTGACCACAGACTGCATTCCCCACCCACCCTCCACTGCTCAGGGTGAAAGGAGGAAGCAGAAGAGCTGGGAATGGAGGGGTGAACTTGAGCCTGGGACAAAGTGGGGGTGGTTGTAGGTTTTTGTTTTTTGCTGTCCAAAAGGCAATTTCTAATTGAAAATAACTTAAGTTAATATTCCCCAACCTGTGTCTGCTTTGCTGGTGACAGTAATTTGTAAGTAATCTCTGTCTTTATCAACATGTAACCTTTATCATTTTACTTTCTTCCCTTGTCCAGTTAAGGAAGGAGAGTGAGAGAGTGGGTGGGTGGGTGTTGTACAGCCAGAAAAAGTCTGCAACTAAGCTGATTCAAATAACCAATTTAAAAATAAAATATATTCATGGATGTATGTATATTTCTCTGGACATAGTTGGATGTTTTTTATTTTTCATCTTGGATTTTTTCATCCTCTACATGAGTTGCAGTATAGTTTGCAAGAAAATGCACTTCAAGGCTTTCTCAGGTTATCTAATAGTTTTAGGAAAAAAATGAACACTTTTTAGACACAGCCTGTAAATTTTGCATACCTAATATGGAGTGTGAATATTGGAATGTCCCTAACTACTACAGTTCTCATTTCTTTTTCATTCATGGATTTCATTCAAGAAAGAGCAAAAGGAAAAACACTACATGAATTAGTTGCAGTACACAATTTCCTTTGACATTTACATATTTCTGAAATCATGAAATGAGCATATATAACTGAAAATTATTCTTTTCAGTCTGATAAACGTAAACATAAGTTGCTGATATGGTCAGTAGTAGTACTTATGCTTAGTAATAGACAAAATTTATTTTGTCCATTTTTTTTTTTTTTTTCTGTGACTGAATAGAAGTCATTGGCGGTTATGCTTCTTCCATGATCAGCTAAGGCTGTCTCATGCTGCCAAAAAGGGAGCAAAAAGCATTTTGAGTCTCTGCACAGGAGGATATTCAGCTTGTTGGGGAGCAAAAAGCATTTTGAGTCTCTGCACAGGAGGATATTCAGCTTGTTGGTGCTTCTCTGTTTATCTGTTAGGAAGCCATGATCACGCAGCTTCCTAGCATTACTTTGTTTTGTCTGGTTTTACTGATCTTTTCTCTCTGTTTTCATGAAAGACTTAAACAAGGGAGAAATTGGGAAAAACAACTAGTTTTCTACCCAAAGACACCAGAGCCCAATGCGCACATGAAGTCAGAGAACAGTGTTCTGGCAGTCCAAGCAAATAAGCAATTATTCACCAGGACTTACTATATTAGACATGAAATTTAACAGACATATAATTATCTGTATTTTGATTGGGAAGAATGGTAGGATTCAGCTTGCCTAACTTGAGGTGTCTTTGTGAAAGCTAGATGTCTATGAACTTCTTATAGGCCACGAGAATGTGGTGAATATCCGGTGAGTTCTGCAGAGCTGTTCAGCTGATTTTAAAATGGACATCTGCATTTCATTAGTGAGTCCAGATTACACTGACTGAGCTGACTGGGTCTTAATGGACTATAATAGCCAGAGAGTAGAATCCCCTCCCAAGAATTCTGTCTATGTTTAGCATATACACGTAGGGCAATAATTCGTGAACATACAAAGATCCTCAGATGAGCTGAATGCTCTTGTTTGTACTGGGTGGGACTTCACACTCTCAAGTATTTTTACCTATTACTGACTAGTTTAAAGAGGGTTAAGCAAAGTAAGTAGTTTCATAAAAGAGGTTAAACTGATGTAAACTTCCAAAACATAATGTAAGCTCTAGATTCAGATAGGTAAATCTAAGACTAGAAGGAGAAAGAGGTACCCCTTTTATTCTACAAAGCACATCTGTGATTACACACCCATGGGACAACCCTGAAATAGTAAGTTTATTTTAAGTAAGTGACTGAATAGATTCTATTACATGGAGAATTAATAGAAAAATAGAGAATAGAAATTGGAGAAATAGAGAAATGCATGAGGCCTACAAGAATGTTGCAGAGGAGTTTCACCACCAAAGTGGTAAGCCCGCTGAGGAGATTTCACTGATAGGCATATTTCTGATATCTTACAGAAGAAAAGCCTGTAGACAGATATCACAGTATGCTCTTGCAACAAGGATGCTCTAACAGAGAGTATCTTAAAAAAAAAGATCTATTTGATAATTTGATACACAGGTAACTGGCTTTATGACATCAGGGAAGCCTTGTATACAGATGCTTTGCATCTGGAAAGATGGTGCATCTCAAAATTTTTCTAGAGACATTATTTGGGTGTGCTGAAAAGAAGCTGATAAATGTGACCTGTGTTGATAGCCACTAACAGAGGGAAGTGTAGGAAGGATATTCTTGAGGTTACAAATTCAGGCTGGGCATGTCTAGGACATGCAGCTAGCTTTCCTTGAAAAATTGCCTTGTCCATGTAAGACCTGAGAGGGAGACAGAGATTGAGCCCCAGTACATGATTAATATCTTAGCAGAGACAAAAGCAATTCAAATGTATTTGAAAATAGAAAATCTTCCGAAATTTAAGGAACAAGTACAGGAACGGATTGCACCTTTATCATTATGGAACCAGGTTACTGAATGAAAATTAAAATGGTTGTCAGGGCATATTTAAACTAGATGCGTGGGAAATCCTGACACATATAGAACAGTACTGTATAAGAATGACAGAACTGGAAGTCCGAATAAGACTATGTGCCTCTGAGAAGACCAACATCTAGCTCAAGAGGTGTTAATGACAGAGATTATATCTATTAGGGACTATAATACACCTGGGTTTATGACAGTAACATGAAAGAGCATGCCAAATAAATACAGTGGATAGATATTCAATTTCAAGAAAGGAAACTGTGTGAAAATGAGGTCATTGTCAAATAACTTGAAAGGAGCAAACCAAAACCATGAGAAACTTACAGGCAGACTCAGGGCTATCAAACAAATAATTTGTTGAAAGTCCAGGTAAAATGTGTGCCACGATTCAAGAACACAAAGTAGTCCAAAGCCCCTGAATGACTTAAGGAAGAAACATAAGGATTTCACAGGGAAAAACTGGTATTTTAACAAATGGAAGGCTTGCCCACATAGGAAAGAACAGAAAAGGCTGTAAAACATGTTAATTCAAATGTTGGCAGGAAGATCAAAAAGGTGAAACATAAAAAGTGCCTCTTACAGGGTACTCTAACTTGTAAAAAGCTCTTCCCATCTATCAAAATCTGGAATTCAGAAGAGAACTGGAGGGATTGCTTGATGGCTAAAGTGTAAAATGGGCACTCAGGCAGGGTAAGGTCATAGCTAGAGAAGCGCAGTGAATTCTTCACATTTGAGGAATGCAGAAAGACCTCACAAAAATAGAAAGAGTGAAAAGGCAGTGGATAACCATCAGTGTAAGACAACAATCTAAGGAAGTATAGCCATGTACAGCTGAATTCAGAACTCTCAATTACAACTCAGGAAGGAAGACTTGGAGCAATCATTGACAGTTCTCTGAAAGTGTTCTATGACACTGGTAGATAAACTTAAATGGAAAATTTCTTCACCAAATTCCGTAGTAAAAGAATTGTGGGGGCATGATGAAAAGAACTGGAGAAACATTTTAAAATGCTTTCATGGGAAGCAGAGAACATGAAGAACTTGCATCCACAGAAGACCAGGGAGGCAGGTGATTTCTTAGTAGGTTCAGCAAAATTAAGCAAGTCATAGGTTATAGGTCCATAAATGACTGATAAATGAACAAGTCAGGGAAGTACTGTTTACCATGACTGATTAGACAGTCCTGTTTGCTGGGAGGATGCATGGGATGTAGACTGTAGATAGTGTCAAATTTCACATGATTTTTCTAAGGTGGCTTTTTCTCTGACACTGTTATAGGCAGAACACTGAGCTAGATGGAGCACTGGTCTGATCGAGTATGTTCCTGCTCTTCATTGTTACCTAAACATATAGGTTGTTTTTTTTATTATTATTTTTATCTTCTCCTTGTGTCTATAATCCAAGATTTCAAAGCAAAATATTTTTGTCATTTTCATCTCACTTTGAATTAAGTGCTGCTGGATAAAACCAGCACTCTAAAATATGGAAATCAGTTTTCCTAGTTCATTCCACAGAATGTCGTATGTGTATTTAATCCACTGTGGAAGTGTTTCTTGTTGAGAATGGACATGTGAGCAATCCAACCTTCAATTACCACAAAGCAAACCTGCTTGTTCAGCTGCAACCAATAATTAAGCTATTGCTAACACCTGGCTAAGAGGTGCTATCCAATCAGATGCTATCAAATGTTCCAGTACCCTGTGACTTTCCTATGAACGATGGCGCTTGTGTTTAATAAAGCGACAACGCTTGATCACATTGGTCGTCCCTGTGTTGTCTGTGAGATCCCCTGCAACAATCCACAAAATGAAAACGCTTTGGGAAGTTAATAACTAAGTGATATGGGTATGCAACACATGGCGCCCGAACAGGGACCCTCAGATCTGCCTCCTGAGAGCTGCTTCGGTGGTGAAGATCAGTGCAGACCTGACGGGTGGTAAGCCGACCGAAAAGCAGCCGGCAGTAGCCCTGCCGAGTAGAGGAAGCACGCGCGTGCCGCATAAGAAAAGTGTCTCTGCGTAAAAGGGTCCACTTCGATAAAGGCAAGTGGCGGTCGGGACATCCTCTCAAGGAGAGGGATTAAATATGAAGAAGATGACATCCTCTTAGGGAGAGGGATTAAATATGAAGAAGATGTACTTAAAGGGCTACTCCAGTGGAGTAAAGAAAAGGGGCTATTTAGCGGGATTGGAACAGCATTTGAAATATCCACGAGAGGCGATAGGCATCCAGCTCTAGGACACTATAACTAATGGGGGGAAGGCAGCACGTGAGGCCCAAAAATATTCTACTCTATGGAAGCTTATCCGGACTTTGCGGGATATGAAATCAGAGAGAGCTGCAGCTGCTTCGGCAGCTAAAGCCTTATCTCCGGCAATGCCATCCATGCCTCCGCCCGAGCCTTTATCGCTGCCTGCTGTGGCTGCTGCGAATCCCTTTGAGCACCATCTTGCTGCCCCAGGTCCTCGGAAACTAGTTAAAACTACAAAGAGTGCCTTTCACAACCCACCGCAAGACAAAGGTGCCTGAATTGTTTGGTAATAGCACATTAGCTCAGGATTTTCCAAGTAATGACCTTTAGGTTGTGCAATAGATTTTACACCTTTGTTTAGCATTGCCGTGAACCAGTATTTTGTATTACTTTAGTTTAATAATACACTTGGGTTTCTGATGTGTATATACATTCGTAAATTGTTAGAATGTTGGGACAATTTTCAGTATTTGATTAAAATGAATGGTAACAGGCAGGTGCGTAATGTACTGTAGCAGTAGCTTATAACTGCACTGAAAGCATGCTTGGGGTTGTTAGAGGATTAGTTGGTCTGTATTCAAAATTATTGTCTCATTATCTTTTGGGGTGTGACATTCTTGACTAAGCCACATGTGCTCTAATCCTTTTTGTCATAAATGATTTGATGATTTCCTGGATTCTGAAATTGAGGCCTGAAGTATTTAATTACAAGGAAAACAAAAAACCTATGTTTTTCTAGGGAAGCTAACTGAAAGGAATTCATTGGTCAAACTGCAGCAGGAAAATTTCCACAGATGATAAAATGTTAGTATATTTATGCTGTCAATCGTAAATTGGGCAAAAACATCTTGGATAGATTTACAGGGAGACAAAAATAAGGAATTGAAACGAGATTTAAGTGAGTCAACCCAAAGCAAATGTGGAGTAGCTGCAGTTGAGCAGCCTTTTGTCAGGGGAGTGCTGCAGGTACTCTGCAGATGAGGGCAGTTTGCTGTCAAGCTATTCCCACTGCTCCTGAATGTGCTAAAGCACTGTAAAACATGTAAAAAGTGAAACCATGTATGATATAGGGTGAACTACTGAAGCTATATTGTCTTATTCAACAAGATACTACTGTTTCTGTAAGCTTCCTGCAGTGTTCTTATTAAAGTCTGGAAGAAAACTCATGGTTGAACAAATGGAAAAGTGGATACATGAAGAAACTCCTGACATGGCAGTTTTGCTAAAACTATTTAGAAGTAATGCTATTTAGAACTCAAGGCTTCAGTCAGTTAATGCTGCTTTAACCAGGTTTAAAAGTGTGACTGGCTCGTCTCTGATTTTGTGCTCTCTTATTTTACTTGTGCATGACTGGGTATCTCTAATTTGTTTTGTATTTCTACAACTGTGAGCAACATATTACAAGCAGGGCTTGTTGGCATGTTACTGACCTTGACTTGTCCCCCTACTCCTTGCCCACTCTTGGTCCCAAGATGAATGTCGTATGATGAAATGTAGTAACTGTTTCAGTTGCTTTAGCATTTATTTAATAAGATACCATTTGCTCAAATCACGTTATTTACTGATAACTTTGCTAATTTGGGATTCTGTCATGATAAAACTTCCTATATTTTATAAAAATCTTACAAAGGTTGAATTCTATGACTGGTTTAGGTGCTAGAGGCATCAACTCTGTCTGGTATGAGACATTGTTATGTAGATTTATCTTTGTGAATTGGAGACTTGTGTCTATATACTCACAGGAATCAGCTTGCATATTCTTTTAAGCACAGAAAAGTTCTGTTGTACTGGAATACATTTGTTTGAGAACAATGTATTAAAGTTACTGATTGGGTTGTGAAGGTTCAAGAAGAGGTGTTAAGTAGAAGACAGGTCAATTTACTTGAATAACTTGGTGTCTTTCTGTATTGCGACTGCATTGTAGAAAACACCTGTACAAAGATTTAAGTAATATCATGGTTATAACATTGTTTCTTATGGGAGCATGGACTGATGATACAGCCCAAGAGGGCAGGGGGGCCCAAGACAGCTGGTTGATATTCAAGGATCACCTGCTGCAAGCTCAGGAGCGATGCATCCCAACTAGAAGGAAGTTTAGCAGGAGGGCCAGGAGACCTCCTTGGATGGATAAGGAGCTGCTGAGCAAAATTCAAAGTAAAAAAGAGGCTTCTAAAAGGTGGAAGCAAGGTCAGGCGGCCTGGGAAGAATACATGGATGTTGTCTGGGAAGCCAGGGACCAGGTTAGGAAAGCTAAGGCCCACTTAGAATTAAACTTGGCTAGGGATGTTAAGGATAACAGGAAGGGATTCTATAGGTACACTGCAAATAAAAGACCGGTTAAGGACAATGTGGGTCCTCTCCAGAAGTTATTGGGAGAACTGGCTACCCTGGATTTGGAGAAGGCTGAGGTTCTTAATGACTTCTTTGCCTCAGTCTTTACGGGCAAATGCTCTGTCCACACCACCCAAGTCTTGGAAGGCAGACGCAGGGACGGTGAGGGTGAGGACCCTGGGCCCACTGTGGGGGAGGATCTTGTTCGGGACCACCTTAGGAACCTGAATGTATACAAGTCCATGGGACCTGATGAAATCCATCTGCGGGTCCTGAAGGAGCTGGCAAAGGAAGTTGCTAAGCCACTGTCCATCATATTTGAAAACTCATGGCAGTCAGGTGAAGTTCCCGATGACTGGAAAAAGGGAAATATAACCCCCATTTTTAAGAAGGGGAAAATGGATGAGCCAGGGAGTTACAGACCAGTCAGTCTCACCTCTGTTCCTGACAAAATCTTGGAGCGGATTCTCCTGGAAGGCATGCTAAGGCACATGAAAACCCACAAGGTGCTTGGTGGCAGCCAGCATGGCTTCACTAAGGGGAAATCCTGCCTGACCAATCTGGTGGCCTTCTATGAAGGGGCTACGGAACTGATGGACAGGGGCAGAGCAGTTGATGTCATCTACCTGGACTTGTCTAAAGCGTTTGACACTGTCTCACATGACATCCTTCTCTCTAAGTTGGAGAGACATCAATTTGATAGGTGGACCACTTGGTGGATAAAGGACTGGCTGGATGGCTGCACACAAAGAGTAGTGCTCAGTGGCTCAACGTCCAGCTGGAGACCAGTAACGAGTGGTGTCCCCCAGGGATCGGTGTTGGGACCGGTCTTGTTCAACATATTTGTGAGTGACATGGACAGTGGGATTGAGCGTGCCCTCAGCAAGTTTGCGGATGACACCAAGCTGTGTGACTCGGTTGATAAGTTGGAGGGAAGGAATGCCATGCAGAGGGACCTTGACACGCTTGTGAGGTGGGCTGATGCCAACGTGATGAAGTTTAACCATGCTAAGTGCAAGGTCCTCCACCTGGGTCGGTGCAATGCCAGGCACAGCTACAGGTTGGGCGGGGAGGAGATTCAGAGCAGCCCTGTGGAGAAGGACTTGGGGGTGTTGGTTGATGAAAAAATGAACATAAGCCGGCAATGTGTGCTTGCAGCCCAGAAAGCCAACTGTATCCTGGGCTGCATCAAAAGGAGTGTGACCAGCAGGTCGAGGGAGGTGCTCCTGCCCCTTTACTCTGCTCTCGTGAGACCTCACTTGGAGTATTGTGTGCAGTTCTGGTGTCCTCAACATAAAAAGGACATGGAACTGTTAGAACAAGTGCAGAGGAGGGCCACGAGGATGATCAGGGGACTGGAGCACCTCCCGTATGAAGATAGGCTGAGAAAATTGGGGCTGTTCAGCCTGGAGAAGAGAAGGCTGCATGGAGACCTCCTAGCAGCCTTCCAATACCTGAAGGGGGCCTATAGGGATGCTGGGGAGGGACTCTTCATTAGGGACTGTAGTGATAGGACAAGGGGTAATGGATTTAAACTTAACCAGGGGAAGTTTAGATTGGATCTGAGGAAGAAATTCTTTACTGTAAGTGTGGTGAGGCACTGAAATGGGTTGCCCAGGGAATTTGTGAATGCTCCATTGCTGGCAGTGTTCAAGGTGGGGTTGGACAGAGCCTTGGGTGGCATGGTTTAGTGGGAGGTGTCCCTGCCCATGGCAAGGAGGTTGGAACTAGATGATCTTGAGGTCCTTTCCAACCCTAACTATTCTATAATTCTATGAATTAATGTTTCAGGCCACTACCTCTTTCTTCTTCAAGTCCTCCCATACAGTTAATCACATCATAATTGTCTACAAAGAAATCAGACAGCACATAGTACTTGGGGCTTTATGTCATAAGTATTCACAGGAAATTAAGCTGTATAATGCACTACATGCATACAAGTATGTCAAAAGATGCATTTGTAAATAGCTTATGTGTAATTCCCGTAGACTTTTTTCCATAGTGGATTTGCATGGGTTGGTTATGCTCAGAATTAGTCCACTTCATAATTACCTTTTTGATATAAAACAAAACTTCACTTAAATATAAGAGCATCTATCATCACAATTTTGTTTTGCCTTGAATCTCTTTTATAGAAATAGATTATGAAGTGACAGCAAAGTAATTTTTTATTTCTGGTCAGTTTCCAAAGACAACTACTGAAAAGCAGTCCTTTCTGTAAAAAAAAGAAAAAAATACTAACTTTAAAAATGCTTTTCTAGATTTTGTTTTAAGAGACTTGAACTGGCACATTATTTCTAAAAATATGGATTTCCGCTATTTTTATTAATTTACTAAAATGTATTCCCTCATAATTATTTCAAGTTACGTATTGTGGCTTTGGAAATGAAATAATGTGATTTGTGGAAAGTTGGTCTCACTTCCAAAGGCAGATGTCAGTAGGGACCCACAGGTTTGGATAAGGGAGCGATATGTCTTGAACAAAGTGCTGTGCCTTTCTAGGTCAATTGCTGGAGTCCAGATTTCAGTGCAGTTCCCTGCCAGCAGAACCAGTGGACTGTGCTATGACAGGTGGGATCTCTTAAGGGACAGTCATACCCTTCCTAGTACAAACAAGCTTTGCTACACCATGACATTCAGAGAACAAGAAATAATAAACTACTGTGTTCTAGTAAATGTAGTGGATCTTGTTTTGCATTGTTTGAACTAAGGGTTCTTAATAAAACTTACTCTTAAAAGAGTTACATAACCAGACTTAATATTCTTTCAATTTTTGCCTTGACTTTTAAATTGTCATGCTATGCTAAGAAAAATCAACGAAGACTTTCATGTACCATAACAATAATTTAGTAGAAAGAAAGAAAAATCTCCATTCTGTTCTCCTCTCAAAAGTCTGTATATTACTTTCATTCTTTCCTATGGGAACTAATAATTGTATTTAATTTATGTTTGCCTAAATCATATCTTTTTGAGATACTTCCAGCCTTTATTTAAAAACTTGAGGAGGAAGTTCAACTGCTTTTGACAATTTTACAGGGGATGACTCTTAGCAGTGAAGTTGGACCTTATCTCTAGTGGATATATCTGGATTTGGGAATCCAGTTAGTCACCTTTGTACTGACTTTCTCTGGGACTTAAAATACTCCATAATATATAATTCTTCTTGTGAAAGTAACTGCACACTGCTGTTATGTCTCTCTCTCTCTCTCTCAATTTTCTTGGTGATAAACTAAACCTAAGAACACTCATAGAGCCATTGAGTTCTGAATTTCTTACAGCCAAGAGCTCACACTGATTATTTCTTTCAATGGATAGAAACAGACCTATATTCCATGACTTTGTCTAATCATTTTAACCAATATATATTATTTATATTTTCAGCAGTATCTTGTGAAAATGAGATATATATGTAATAATGGTTTGGAAAAAAAATCTATCCTAAAAAATCCACTAAGTATTATTTTCCTTAGACTTAGCTTACTGTAAAGCATTTCATCTAGTACCTAAATCATTTTATATTCTCGGGTTTTTGACATCCTTTATAATAAACAGATTCTAGAACTTGGCACAATGTTTCAGTTTCCCCTAGCCATAAAAAGAGGAATAATCATCTAAGTGTAAGTCACAGTTCCTTTCTCTGAAGACTTAAGGATAGCATTAGCAATTTTTTTCCATAACAGTGCAATGGGAGTTCATGTTGATAGCTTGTCCATTATAACGTCCAAGTTTTTTCCAAGGTCATTGCCTGTTGACAACAGATAAGCTCAAAGGATTCCTTGGTAGATCAAAGTGGGAAAAGTGTATGCTTCACAGAAAAAAACAGACACAGAAAAAAAAAAGAGCCTAATGGAAGGGACCCCTCCTGCTTTACTCTAGGAGATCAGATACAAGAAAACTCAAAGATATTTGGATGAAGGTAAAGTGTGTCAGACTGGTGAAGTGAAAAAAAAAAAACAAACACCACCAAAACAACTCTATACAAATAATGATTATTGTATCATTTTTATTTTGTGATATCATTTGATTTCTTTATAAGACAGCTTATTGAAGCTGCCCATGTTCTAAAAATGAGCTGGGAAGGAGAATATTGGTATGCTGTAAAGTGTGAGTACTGGACATCATTTACAGATTTGATGATGAACACCCCACCTAAAGTTAATACAGCTCAGTTTGGACAGGTTACTTGCTCTGATATGGCAGAAAGAAAGTTTTCCAGCCTGTGAATAAACTTAGGTGTGGTGAGTTAACTTGGCTGGCTGCTAGACGCACACCCAGCTGCTCTTGCACTCCTCTTCCAGATCAGCTTATGGATCAAGATAAGAATAGGGAAATTGGTCGTGGTCACTAATTACTGTCACAGGCAAAACAGACTCAACTTGGGAAGATTAATTTGCTGTTGATGAAAAACCAGAACACTTCCTCCTAGCCTGCCAGAAAATATGCTTCTGCACAGGCTCCTCTCCATAGGCTCTGCCTCCTGCCAGGAGCCTGCTCCAGCACGGGCACTCCATAGGTTGCTACTTCCTTTGGAGCACATCCACCTGCTGTGGTGTATTATTCATTCACACACATGGCAGTGTGGATATCTGCTCCACTATGATCCTCCATGGGCTTAAAGGGGCCAACCTGTTTCGCAATGGTCTTCTGCAGGGGCTTCAGAAGAATCTCTGGTGGAGATTGCCTGAACTAGCACCTTTCCCTCCTTTTTCTCTGATCTTTGTGTCTGCAAGCTGGTTTTCACACCTTTTCCTCACTTTCTCATGTTCTGCTGCGCAGTGGTTTTTACTCTTTCTTAAACACACTTTCCCAGAGGTGTCATCATCTTGGCTGTTGGATTTAACTGTACCCTGTGATAGGTTCACTGGAACCAGCTGAAATCATCTGTGTCTTGCACAATAGTGCTAGTGTGGTAGTTCACCTAATTTTGGTACTATTTAATTCTATTTTTTTAATTATAATTAAGCAAAAAAAAAAAAGATCCATTAATTGATCGATTCATAATTTATTCTGCTAATGCGCAAAGCTGTAATAACAGAAGTAGTAGATATAGATGGATGCAGATGAATACAAATTGAGGACACTAGACAAGAGAAATTACTGGAACAGAAAAAAAGGCAGAAAATTGGAACTGTGAATTGAGATTTTTTGTGAGCACAACAAAGACGACTTATGTTTGCCAAACCCAATTGTAATTAATACAGCAACAAGACTACTTCTAGAACCTAGACACAGGATTTTTGGCAGTCTGTAGAACTATCCCCACCTTCCCATGGGATATGTAATTCAATTAGTTTATGTAATGCTCACTAATAAATCATTCTATATACACCCAGCTGGAGAGCTTATAGGAAAATAAGTTATTTTCTCACAATTCCCCCTGGATATCTGAATTTGCATTCTGCCAAAGCAAGTGTAGTACCTGCAAGAAATCTGGCTGCCTTTGGATATTGTTAAAGAGTTCAACCTCCTAAAGTTACAGAAGTGTGAGAATAAATTTAAAATACTAGATTTAACTGGACTGTTTGAGTGGTAGCAGCAAAACAAACCTCCTCTGGGATATAGGCCAAAACTAGGTTTCTGTGCTCAACAGCAAAATCACATTTTTTGCACTGCCAATTGCACTAAGCTCGCTTGTAGTTCTGGAGAAACATTGATTTGCTGCTACTTTGCATGGTTTGAATTTGATTATATTCACATTAGTTTTATCAGAGGCAATTGTCATTATGTGAACACATAAACATTTCTACGTGTTTCTGTTTGCAATTTTATGCATTAATTGGTAATGAGAAAGCATTTATCAGGAAATGCTAATAATGGGCTTGTGTGCATTGGTTAATAAAAGTAATTTTTTATTCTGTCCAGAATTGCCTTACTAATGTGACTTTTCACTGGAATAGTCCCTGTTGTAAAAACTTAAAAGGAATAATTGCATAAACTATGGTTCAAAAACATGCTTTAAACTTTTAATAAAGGAATCATGAGTGGGAAGCACTTGCTTACAGCTGTAAGTCTGCTTATATAACAATGTATTTGCATCTCTCCAAGATTAATTAATAAGAACAAGCATAGTTTCAAAAATTAGTATGAGCTGCAATCAAAAGATCTTTGTGTAAAGAAAAATTATCCCAAATTAGAGGCTTTTGTTTATCAGAAAATAAAAAAAGTCTAACACTTATTCTAATCTCCACATTCATTCTCTTGCACTTGCTGTTGAAATGAATGAGTAAGTAATGTGTTTTAAAGCTGTGTAGTCAATTATTACATCTCTCCTCAGGACTGTGAATCTGCTCCCTGCATTAATGGAGGTTCCTGTCAAGATGCTGTCAATGCATTTGTTTGTGTTTGCCTGAGTGGCTACACTGGCAGGTTTTGTGAAGTTGATGTTGATGTTTGCAGTGAGCCTGCACTGAACCCAGTTCACTGTTACAATGGAGGTGTATGTGTTGATGGACCTGGAAGAATATTTCATTGCAGGTTAGTATGAATATTGTCATATAGCTACTTAAGTTAATACACATTTATTTGCTAAGATTTCAGGACAGTAGTATTACTTTGTGTGGTATGTGAACTCACTTGGATTTGATGTTCAATCTAGTGATCAAAAATATTGTTACCTTAAACCACTGTTTAACATCAAGCACTTTTATCTGGAAACTTATCTTCTGATGCTTTTCTGAATTATGTGTGGAAACTCCTGACATAAACTGACCCTACATTTTTTTAAATCATTATGTCATTATGTTTACAGGTATGTATGTACTCCTGTGTTTTACCCTCAAAGACAGAATTCATTTATGATCAAATTTAGATGACAGCTAGTATTTGATCTACAAGGGGGAGGGGCTCTTCATTAGGGACTGTAGTGATAGGACAAGGGGTAATGGGTTCAAACAGGGGAAGTTTAGGTTAAGTATAAGGAAGAAGTTCTTTACTGTGTGGGTTGTGAGGCACTGAAATGGGTTGCCCCAGGAAGTGGCGAATGCTCCATCTCTGGCAGTGTTCAAGGCCAGGTTGGATGGCGTCTTGGGTGATACGTTTTAGTGCGAGGTGTCCCTGGGCATGGCAGGGGGTTTGGAACTAGATGATCTTAGGGTCCTTTCCAACCCTAACTATTCTACGATTTTATGATTTATAGTATGTGTATGATGACATATATCCAAAGAAATTTCCTATGATCCATCATCATTCTCTGTCTGTTTAAAGCTTCTGACTAAATACATCTAATCTTATAGTCCCTATTTGATAAGTCAGACATGTTTTTGTTTAGCTTTCACCACTCAATACACACTGAAATGCTTCACAGTGCAGTGAAGTATTTTTAGTGCACTGAAATATTTTTGCAGTTGGCTGCTACCTGCACAAAGACCTTCTTTTTTCGAGCTGCAGTGTCCTTTCTTCTTTCACAAATGAATTTTCTGAACTAAGCGAAATTACTTATATTTCTCCTCTCTTCTGCTTGGGAACTTATTCCAAACATTGTGAGCATTACTACTTTGCACTTGCTTTTGAGTCCAGCATTGGCCTTCAGGAGGAGCTGATCATGGATTCGGAGTGAGGAAATCTGCAAACAATTAAAATCAGGATTTTTAGTGTTGCTGAGATCACAAAGGTTTTAATGAGTGTTGTAAGACTATGCTAACGTAAATTGATGTGAGATACAGTTGTGGTGATACAACAAGAATTGTCATACTCATAAATTTCTTCTTCTGAGGGGATCCAGGGAAAAGACATTTTTCAGCTCATTGCCCCTTCTACATCGATATGCTTCAGAAGTCAGACATAACTCCTTTCTTACCCTTCAGCAGCTGCTCCCATTCCATCTAATGTGTACAAGTGGAAATTAGAAGCAAAAAGATCATGAAGTTGGCTTGCTCCACCTGCTTTAAGCAGTCTGAACAAAACTTATGTACAGGCTGGAGAATAGGACTGATATGGAGGATGGGAAAAGCAGAATAATTGGAGAATATGTAAGGGAGAAATACCTTCTACTCTAGTAAAATGCCAGATACCCAAGTGAGTAAGGAGTCTTACTGCCTGTTACACACACATTATGGGATGGGCAGGAGGAAAGACAAAAATCTGGTATCATTTACAGACTCCTTGTTTTGTGAATCTGGCCTGTGGTTGGTAAAACTGGAAACAGCCAATAATGAAAAGTGTCCAGTAACGGACAAATGTCAGGCTTACTTAACTGCAGGCAGTGCTGCCACCTTCAGTTATGATGCATGTGGTATTTTGCCCAGTAGCATAGTGAACAGTTCAACTTTTCTTGAATTATGTGGGAACCAATTGCATGAACAACCCTACAGGCTTCTTATTGAAATAAGTATTATACATACCTTTTGGGATAGCCCTTGAATTGTGCGTTACCTGAAATATCTTTCTGTCTTCAAATCCTTGGTTTAAAATTAAAACGACTCACTGGAAATGAGAGGGGTGTTGGGAGTTGTAATTCAGTTCTGTCCTGGGCAAACTGCCACTGAATCAGAGCTTCAGGAAACAGATTACAATCTGAAAGAATGCCCACCTTCTTTCTTTTGTAGTTTAGTCTTAATTAAAGGAACTGGTTGCCACAACAGCAAACACTGTATAAATTAGCAAATTAATAATAAAGCTGTCATTGGATTCAGTGGGTCTTTCAAAAGACAATTCAACCCAACCTACATATGGTTGATATAACAAGTACATAATAGGAATTCTGAAGCCTTTTCATAGTATTCTCCAAGTATTTTGGGAAAGAGAAACTGTTCCCCATCAAATGCTCAGATTTTTTTCATTATATTTAATCCACAATGTTTCATCCTCACTTTTTCACCTTCTGGTCCCAGATCATTTTTCATGTTTGGCTTGGGATTTAAAAAAGTAAAAACAATAGTTAAAGTATTCCTCCTTTCCCACTCATGCTGGAATTGAGCCTTTTTCAAATGTGTGTTTCAGGTACTTAGATGAAGTTCTTGAGTATTATAGCTTCACTGTACTTTTTCAGGATATTTATAGCACATTTGGGTTTTGTAATGCTTTTGTAAGGGAAGACAGAGGTGATTTTTTAATGTCATTCTGTCCTTTGCGATCTACTCTTGAGTAATATTTTTTCCAGAATTTAAAGTTATTTAGTGGCATAAGATGACTTTGTTGGTCTGAGAAATATGTAGGGTCAGAAGTAAGTTTGATGCTATCCTTCAGTTCATAAGGGGAAACTAGTGCTTTTTAAATCTACTTTTCGGATTATATTTGATTGCTTGCTGAATTACTTGCAGAACTGAAGATTTTTTCCAGCACCTTTCAGCTGCTTTTCAGAATCACAGAATCATTAGGGTTGGAAGGGGCCTGTGCATATCATCTAGTCCAACCCCTCCTGCCAAGGCAGGGCCACCTAGAGTACATTACACAGGAATGTGTCCAGGCAATAATCAAAAGGTTCTGCACTTCAAAAGGCTTAATATGTGGAGGGTTTGTTCAGCTGTGTGCCCCCATCAACCCAAAGAGTGATTTAATGGTATTTGTTTTGACAATCAGTTAGGTCTTATGTGCCAGGTGACAGAAAAGGCAGGTTTCTGTAGGAAGATTGTTAACTGAAAAGCTTCATTTCATTTAGAAGTTGATAGACATCTTGCAAGGCCTGACGTTGTAGAGTGCACATTACACAGAGCTATGTATCGAAGTTTGTCAAAGCACTGAGATAGGCTGAGAAAATTGGGGCTGTTCAGCCTGGAGAAGAGAAGGCTGCGTGGAGACCTCATAGCAGCCTTCCAATACCTGAAGGGGGCCTATAGGGATGCTGGGGAGGGACTCTTCATTAGGGACTGTGGTGAGAGGACAAGGGGTAATGGGTTTAAACTTAAACAGGGGAGGTTTAGATTGGATCTGAGGAAGAAATTCTTTACTGTGAGGGTGGTGGGGCCCTGGAATGGGTTGCCCAGGGAAGTTGTGAATGCTTCATCCCTGGCGGCGTTCAAGGTGGGGTTGGACAGGGCCTTGGCTGGCATGGTTTAGTGGGAGGTGTCCCTGGGCATGGCAAGGGGGTTGGAACTCGATGATCTTGAGGTCCTTTCCAACCCTTACTATTCTATGATTCTATGATTCTATGATTTTATCTTATAGAAACAGTAAGTCCACTGGAACATCAGAACCTCTTAAAAAAGGCAAATCATAAAGCAGTAGGTTCTCACTTTCATATGTGCTGTGAATACATATGTGGTAATCTTTCTTTCTCATCTCCTCTGTGCGAAAACAGATGCTCCTCCACTTGTATGTAGATAAGGAGATGGGTTCTGCATGACTTGCTGATGTAATAATCAGCTGCATATTTAATGAAGCATTTAATGCACATTTAATGAAGCCTTGATATTTTAGGCTTTGCATTGTGTATTAGGTTATATGAAAAAAGAAGAATGGATGCACAGGTTGAAGCCAAGAACCCTCTAACCCAACATTGCTACTGCCAGCAGCGGGCATAAGTGGGTTGCAGGAAAGAATATCAAAAGTGCATGCATAATATTTGTCCTCCAGTACTCTCCCAAACAGGGGATTTCCTGAGTGTCCTGTGGTTTGTTCAGTAGAAGTCAGTGAGTCTTTTAAGTATTTACACAGTCTTCCCTCAAACCTTTATAAACTTCTCTGAGGAGGGGCCTTTGAGTAGGCAATCTCCAGAGGTCCCTGCCAACATCAGCTGTTCTGTAACAATACCATTCAGCAAGCAGACCCACAGGTCTATCTATCCCTGTTGCATGAAAAAGGCCTCCCTTTTTTAGCTTTGAGCACTGCTCCTTGTAGCTTTATCTCATGTTCCCTTATTCTAGTGTGAATAAGAAGAATGAAAAACTGACTCCTAACCATCCTTTCCTTGATTTTGTGGTCCACTTCCATGTTGCCCCATGCTCCTTCATTTCCAGGCTAAAGAGTTTTGACTTTCCCAGTTCTTCCACCTTCAGAAGCCATATCAAACTTCTGGTCATCCTTGTTGCCCTTTTTCCAGGCTTTTTGATTTGTATTTTGCTTTTTAATTTGTATTTTTGGCTTTACTGACACGAGGGGATAAGAAGTACACAAACTATCCAAGCTGTGGGCCACTTTGTGATTTATACAGTGGCATGTTTTCTTTCTCCTTCTCTAATACTCGATAACAGCAAAGAGCATTTCATTGATGTTGGCAGGGGAGGGTGTTTCACGCAGGTATTACAGTTTTATTCTTCAGTTGGTTGATACAGTTTCCATGGAGAATGGTTAGATAAATCTGGCAAGCTAACAGGTTCCTGTACCACTCCATGTATAATTATTTTAACTGTAAATATGCATACGGACATGTGTGTGTGTTTTCCTTGCACTGCACTTATTTATTTAAGCAAAATACCACTTCACTGTCAGAGCAAGCTCTGGGACCAGACTGTTCCGGGGCCTCGAGTGTCTACTGTTGCCCATGCAGGAAAGGAGGCTGCTAACCCAGGAAGCTGGGAAAAGGTAACAGAAAAAAACAACAAGAAAAGGAGGAAGAGGGCAATTAAAAGCAAGGGGCTTCCTCCTACATCTGTTGTCCCCACCCAGAACCGCTTTGATGTCCTGCAGGGGGCTGATGAGCAACAGCGCTCCCACCAGGCGCAACCAGCTAGTGCACTGGTAAAGAAGATAACTACTGGTGCTGCCAGGAAAAAGCGGCGGGCCATAGTAGTCGGGGACTCTAATCTGAAAGGCACAGAGGCACCCATCTGTCGGCCTGACCCAGGCTCAAGGGGGGTGTGTTGCCTACCAGGGGCTCGGATCAGGGATGTGGCCGAGAAGCTGCCTGATCTAGTCAGTCCCACTGACTATTACCCACTCCTGGTAATCCATGTGGGTGCTACTGATATAGATAGCAGTAGCCCGGAGAGCATAAAGAAGGACTACAGAGCTCTGGGAGAGGTGGTTAGGGGCTCTGGAGCTAAGATTGTCTTTTCGTCAGTTCTCCAGGATACAGGGCAGGACCTTGAAAAGGCTGGGAGGATTGGGTAGGTTAATAAATGGTTAGAAGGGTGGTGCTATAGTCAGGGGTTTGGGTGTCTTGAACATGGGACCCAATTTAGTAGTCCAGGTCTACTGGGGCTGGTGGAACTGGTCTAACAAAGAAGGGGAAGAGTGGATTTGGTAGGAGGCTTGCCACACTGGTCAAGGATGCTTTAAACTAGATGTATTGGGGGAGGGGGGCATCATTCCATCCCAACACAGCCAGTCGGTTGGCAGCACCTACAGTAAACGTTCGGAGCAATGTAGAGATATTCCAGCTGCTCCAGCCAATGAGCCGGCTTCAATTGGATCTCGGCTCAAATGCCTCTATACAAATGCACGTAGTATGGGGAACAAATGAGGAATTAGAGATGTGTGCACATCTACGGGCGTATGATATCATAGGCATCACAGAAACGTGGTGGGATGGCTCCTATGACTGGTGTGTTGGAATGGAAGGTTACCAGCTCTTTAGGAAAGGCAGGCCCGGCAGACGGGGAGGGGGAGATGCTATTTATGTTAGGGATAGGCTAGAGAGTATGGAACTCTGTCTGGGGACAGGTGAGCAGTCGACAGAGAGTTTGTGGGTCAGGGTTAAAGGGAGAACAGCAATGGGTGACATTATTGTGGGGATTTGTTACAGACTGCCTGACCAAGGGGACTTGCTGGATGAAGCGCTCCGTAGGCAGATAGGAGCAGCCTCACGCTCACAGGCCCTTGTTCTCATGGGGGTCTTCAACCACCCTGATATCTGTTGGAGGGATGGTACAGCCCGGCATAAGCAATCCAGAAGGTTCCTCTATTGCGTGGAAGACAACTTCCTTCTGCAAGTAATAGAGGAGCCGACAAGGAGAGGTGCCATGCTTGACCTCGTCCTCACCAACAGGGAAGGGCTGGTTGGGAGTGTGACACTCCAGGGCAGCTTTGATTGCAGCGATCATGAGCTGGTCGAGTTAGAGATCCTCAGGACAGTGAGAAGAGCGTGCAGCAAGCTCACTGCCCTGGACTTCAAGAGAGCAGACTTTGGCCTCTTCAGGAACCTGCTCAATAAGGTTCCATGGGATACAGCCCTAGAGGGCAGGGGGGCCCAAGACTGTTGGTTGATATTCAAGGATCACCTGCTGCAAGCTCAGGAGCGATGCATCCCAACTAGAAGGAAGTGCAGCAGGAGGGCCAGGAGACCTCCTTGGATGGATAAGGAGCTGCTGAGCAAAATTCAAAGGAAACAAGAGGCTTCTAAAAGGTGGAAGCAAGGTCAGGCGGCCTGGGAAGAATACATGGATGTTGTCTGGGAAGCCAGGGACCAGGTTAGGAAAGCTAAGGCCCACTTAGAATTAAACTTGGCTAGGGATGTTAAGGATAACAGGAAGGGATTCTATAAGTACACTGCAAATAAAAGACCGGTTAAGGACAATGTGGGTCCTCTCCAGAAGTTATTGGGAGAACTGGCTACCCTGGATTTGGAGAAGGCTGAGGTTCTTAATGACTTCTTTGCCTCAGTCTTTACGGGCAAATGCTCTGTCCACACCACCCAAGTCTTGGAAGGCAGACGCAGGGACGGTGAGGGTGAGGACCCTGGGCCCACTGTGGGGGAGGATCTTGTTCGGGACCACCTTAGGAACCTGAATGTATACAAGTCCATGGGATCTGATGAAATCCATCTGCGGGTCCTGAAGGAGCTGGCAAAGGAAGTTGCTAAGCCACTGTCCATCATATTTGAAAACTCATGGCAGTCAGGTGAAGTTCCCGATGACTGGAAAAAGGGAAATATAACCCCCATTTTTAAGAAGGGGAAAATGGATGAGCCAGGGAATTACAGACCAGTCAGTCTCACCTCTGTTCCTGGCAAAATCTTGGAGCGGATTCTCCTGGAAGGCATGCTAAGGCACATGAAAACCCACAAGGTGCTTGGTGGCAGCCAGCATGGCTTCACTAAGGGGAAATCCTGCCTGACCAATCTGGTGGCCTTCTATGAAGGGGCTACGGAACTGATGGACAGGGGCAGAGCAGTTGATGTCATCTACCTGGACTTATGTAAAGCGTTTGACACTGTCTCACATGACATCCTTCTCTCTAAGTTGGAGAGACATCAATTTGATAGGTGGACCACTCGGTGGATAAAGAACTGGCTTGGATGGCTGCATGCAAATGGTAGTGCTCAGTGGCTCGATGTCCTGCTGGAGACCAGTAACGAGTGGTGTCCCCCAGGGATCGGTGTTGGGAGCAGTCTTGTTCAACATCTTTGTGAGTGACATGGACAGTGGGATTGAGTGCGCCCTCAGCAAGTTTGCGGATGACACCAAGCTGTGTGGTTCGGTTGATAAGTTGGAGGGAAGGAATGCCATCCAGAGGGACCTAGACACGCTTGTGAGGTGGGCTGATGCCAACCTGATGAAGTTTAACCATGCTAAGTGCAAGGTCCTCCACCTGGGTCGGTGCAATGCCAGGCACAGCTACAGGTTGGGCGGGGAGGAGATTGAGAGCAGCCCTGTGGAGAAGGACTTGGGGGTGTTGGTTGATGAGAAAATGAATATGAGCCAGCAGTGTGCGCTTGTAGCCCAGAAAGCCAACTGTATCCTGGGCTGCATCAGAAGGAGTGTGACCAGCTGTCGTGGTTTAAGCTTCTCAGCCACGAACAGTTTTGCTCACTCACTCACTTCCCCCTCTTTCTTCCCTCCGCTCCTGGAGGGATGGGAAGGAGAATCGAAAGAATGCAACTCCCACAGGTTGAGATAAGAACAGTCCAGCAACTAAGGTGTAACACAAACCACCACTGCTACCACCAATAATAATAATGACAAGAGAAAAATACAAGGGAAGAGTTTTTTCTTCCCCCCCATTCCGGGGGAGGAGGGGGGGGAAGAATCGAAAGAACGCAACTCCCATGGGTCGGGACAAGAACAGCCCAGCAATCAAGGTACAACACAAACCACTGCCACCACCACCAATAATAATAACAACGAGAGAAATACAAGGGAAGAGGACAGAACTGCTCACCACTTGACGACCGAGCTGTGATCTAAAACCACAACCCTTCCGGGTCTCTGCTCTCCGTTTCTACATCCTGGACATCACGTGCTGTGGTATGGAATAATATCTTTGTTTAGTCTGGGTCAGGTGTCCTGTCTCTCCTTCCTCCCTGCTTCCCCTCCTCCCTGGCAGAGCATGAGGCTCACAAAGTCCTTGGCCAGCCTAAGTATCACCAAGCAGTAACTGAAAACACTGGTGTTATCAGCACTGTTCCCAGGCCCAAAATCAAAAACACAGCGCTGCAGCAGCTACCAAGAAGGAGAAAAAAGAAAAAAAATGACTGCTACTGCTGAACCCAGGACACCAGAAGGTCGAGGGAGGTGCTCCTGCCCCTTTACTCTGCTCTCGTGAGACCTCACTTGGAGTATTGTGTGCAGTTCTGGTGTCCTCAACGTAAAAATGACATGGAACTGTTAGAACAAATCCGGAGGAGGGCCATGAGGATGATCAGGGGACTGGAGCACCTCCCGTATGAAGATAGGCTGAGAAAATTGGGGCTGTTCAGCTGGACAAGAGAAGGCTGTGTGGAGACCTCATAGCAGCCTTCCAATACCTGAAGGGGGCCTATAGGGATGCTGGGGAGGGACTCTTCATTAGGGACTGTGGTGAGAGGACAAGGGGTAATGGATTTAAACTTAACCAGGGGAAGTTTAGATTGGATCTGAGGAAGAAATTCTTTACTGTGAGGGTGGTGGGGCCCTGGAATGGGTTGCCCAGGGAAGTTGTGAATGCTTCATCCCTGGCGGCGTTCAAGGCTGGGTTGGAAATAGCCTTGGCTGGCATGGTTTAGTGGGAGGTGTCCCTGGGCATGGCAAGGGGGTTGGAACTCGATGATCTTGAGGTCCTTTCCAACCCTGACTATTCTATGGTTCTATGATTCTATGAGTCTATGTTAATGACAATTTTTGAAAGTTGAATCAAATTATTCAATTTTATAGCAATAAATTCTTGTTTATTCATGTGAAAAATACTGTCATACTATCAAAAGAAATTGCATAGTAAAAATGCAGATCATGTCCTGTATTTTTCTTACTTTCTGAATTTACAGTAAAATTCATTTATACATGTGACAAGCTTGTAAGGGAATCTATTTGCTACATGCCAATATACAGTAAATAATTAATTTAATAAACTGCATATGGTGTTACTCTTTAATATATCTCTATACTTCCAACTAAAATCAGAACTGATCCCTAAAAATGTTAATAATTTAAAAAGGTAGTTCTCCAAGTGAATTGTAGTTCTGAATTTTTTTAGACATATTTTGTTGAGAAGAAGCTTTGGTGCTTATAATTTGCATATTTTAAAACAAGTTTTTATTAATACATGCCTTATTACTCCCTTTTTCATTCAGATTAGATCAAATTGTTATGTTGCTCTTTTTGTATAGTATTGCATGAAAGGTAGAGGCTTAATGACACAGTGCACCCCCACAGTGCATCCCCCACCGTGCACCCCCACCACCCTTCCAGGTCTCTGCTCTCTGTCTTTACATCCTGGACATGATGTGCTGTGGTATGGAATAATCTCTTTGGTTAGTCTGGGTCAGGTGCCCTGTCTCTCCTTCCTCCTGGCTTCCCCTCCTCCCTGGCAGAGCATGAGGCTCACAAAGTCCTTGGCCAGCCTAAACATCACCAAGCAGTAACTGAAAACACTGGTGTTATCAGCAGTGTTCCCAGGCCCAAAATCAAAAACACAAAGCTGCACCAGCTACCAAGAAGGAGAAAAAATGACTGCTACTGCTGAACCCAGGACAACATGTCACAGCTACAATGACACATCCATTTTAGAGAGGTTTCTCGTATAATAGCAAATGTACATGAAGGTCAAGATCACAGGATTTGGAATGAGTATTTAAAACAAGCAGATAATGTGTCTAAAGGTGTTTGATGTGCACACTGTGCCTGATGGAATAACTGCTATAGCTGTGTCTTGTAGCACTTCTGGGCAATACAGAGAAATATCATTCTGTCACTGAAGTGGATAGTTATATTGACATTCAAACACTTCATCAAGTCATTTTAAACATCTACAGAGGCATTTTGCCAATTAAATAGCAAAATATGAATAGGAAAAAAATACAAATAGTAAGAGGCTGTAAAGGAAAAAAATACAAATGGTAAGAGGCTCTAAAGGTGGTGTCCTGGGTTCAGCAATAGCAGTCATTTTAATCATGAGTATCTGGTGCAGTGCTGTATTTTTTCAACTTTAGTCTGAGAATAACACTGATAATACACCAATGTTTTTAGCTGTTGCCAAGTAATGTTTACTCCTATCCAGGACTTTTCAGTCTCTCATGCTTTGCCATTGAGGAGAGGCACAAGAAGCCAGGAGGAAGCAGAGACAGGATACCTGACCCAAACTAGCCAAAGGGGCTTAACCATGGCGTGGAGAATGGAGAGAGGCAAAGCATTTAGAAACACATCCCAAACATAGAATCATAGAATCATAGAATAGTAAGGGTTGGAAAGGACCTCAAGATCATCGGGTTCCAACCCCCTTGCCATGGGCAGGGACACCTCCCACTAAACCATGCCATCCAAGGCTATGTCCAACCCCTCCTTGAACGCCGCCAGGGATGAAGCATTCACAACCTCCCTGGGCAACCCATTCCAGGGCCCCACCACCCTCACAGTAAAGAATTTCTTCCTCAGATCCAATCTAAACTTCCCCTGTTTAAGTTTAAACCCATTACCCCTTGTCCTCTCACCACAGTCCCTAATGAAGAGTCCCTCCCCAGCATCCCTATAGGCCCCCTTCAGGTATTGGAAGGCTGCTATGAGGTCTCCACGCAGCCTTCTCTTCTCCAGGCTGAACAGCCATTTTTTATAATTAGATGCATGTTCTGTCTTGTCTCATTTTGCTATTGATATTTACAATGGTAGTATTGCATCTAGTTAGAATTACCACTCTCCTTACCATTTTAAATTTCTAAAATTCAACAGTAGAGCGAAATCTGCTAGAGAATTAACATTGTCTACAAAAATGTGGACAGCAGTGTTTGGAAATGAGGCACTAAAACCTAGTAGGAAAAAAATCACACACAAAAGCAAAATACAAATCTGGTACAAATCATCCAGCTGCCCAGCCTCAGAATAAGACTATTTTAAAGCTTATATCTGAATGGCTATTGCCAATTGTTATATATTTTTTTTTTAAGCAAACCTTTTAAAAATTAACTCCTTGAAAAGACACAGGATGCTTCTACCCTATGTGTATATTGGTTATGGGTTTGGTTTTGTTTTTTCTAGCTACGTTGTTTTCTGACTTCATGAAGCAGAAGCTAAACAATAACTGCTATTGGGAATTGTGTTCGCATCGCACTAAAGAAGATGCGGTGACTGAACAGTTGGGAATGTGACTGTAACAGAACATTTCAGGTTTTTCTAGCCACACACAAAGAATATTTAGTTCAGCTTTACTCAAAACATCCAAGGCCAAATAAAATCCAGCACCTGGAATAAGATTTAAAATTTCACTGTTCTTTAAGATGCAATGTGCTGCTTATTTATTGAGTGTCACATGTAGAATACTAAAGCATGCTTCCCAAGTGATTCAGATGCACATCACTTTTGATATTTTTGTTGTTGCTGTCTTCAAAACTTAGTGGTATTTGTGGTATTCTTTTTTTCTCTTTCTTTCTAAAATATATATTCTGAGTGCATGTGCACAAATGGCACACATATCACTAACAATGGCTTCACCTTTTTTATCAAGGGGAAAATATTATTTTTGAATTTAGAACAAAGATAGAAGTTTAAATGTTTCAGCTTTTCTGTATAAGAAAGCCTTCTTCTAAACTGCATTCACTTGTCCATGAACTTTGGACGTAAAGAACATAATAAACTTGAATGACAGTAGCTTTCAAGTCATTGTATGAAACAGCAGAATTTCCAAAGGTTTTGGTTGGTTGGTTGGTTGGTTTTAAAGGGCGTTTATTGAAAAAGGTACATTATAGCTTATGTCTATTTGTTTTTGTTATACCCTGCATGTAAAAGTGAGAAAACAAAGTACAGCTGAAAAAAAAAGAAATTACAGACTTCACTGTAACATTTGATTTTTAATTTTTTTTAACACGAGCTGTTTCGCATTGTCAGTCAGAGGTACAGATTGTTACTTCTTAGAGAAGAGCACAAACAAGGGCAAGGGAAAGAGAATGGGAAGAAAAGGGCATTATTTGGGTGAATTGGTCATTTTTACAGCCCAGAAAAATAAAAAATGTTTTTCCATCTAAGTTCAGTGTGAAAATGGATGTTTCAGAATTAGTCTCTAAGGGACCCGTACAATTTTTGAGAAGTGCATGTGTGTGCCCATATGCATGAATGTGGTTAGATACGCCTTGGAATTTGATATTAGTAAATAAATATAAATAAGTCCATCTGACAGAATAATAGTACCAGAAAGATATTTTTTATCATAAAAACCTTCCGTAATTTTAAGTATTATTTATTCTACCCATATTGAAAATCATACATAAGATATTGTGTTCTGTGTCCAAATGTGGCATACAATGTAATTCTATTACAATTTCTCCAGAGTGTCATGAATTATGAATATTAATGCCACTGGA